>BSBM01001110.1:9542500-10742500 GCA_027924585.1 Larix kaempferi | reverse complement strand
TCTATATCATATTATGTATAATATAACAAGTGTTATTAGAAAAAGGCAATAACATTTGTATTAGGGGCGGGGGCTTAATATTAAAAATTCTTCCTATTGGGGTAAAGTAAGTGTTCTTCCTTGTGTGGGGAGGTCACAATAAATGTTAAAAGACAACATTAAATTTAGGTTAGTTAGGGTAACTTATCGCTTAATATGTAAAAAAGTGTATGATGTTGTATTCAATTACTCGGACATAAATAATGCATTCTCCATATATATTTCTCTTACATGTTTATGGTCATGTATCTCTAAAATACCGTGAAGAACTAAAAACTTTGTTAAAATTTTATTGTTGTATTGGGGAAATGGGCTTAATATAAAAAGTGTTATTCCTCGTGTTTGTGGGGTGGAGGTCACAATAAATATTAATAAGCCAACATTGAATTTAGGTTAGTTGAGAAGGTAATTATCATTTAATTGTAATAAATAATACAATTTCCATAAGCATGTGTGTGTGTTTCTCTCTCTAAACCTCAAGGGTTGGCTCGATCAATTGAACCATCTATCTAAGGCATGTTGCAGCTGGGGAAGCCTTATGTCATAGGTTCAAATCCAATTGAGTCTCTCTAGATCACTAACCACTATTGTGGTGGGCGATTGAGCCACCCTCTATTGGTTGGCGGTTGAGCCACCCTCTATTCAAATATTCTAGGGAAAAGGGAGGAGATCCCACAATCTTTTTCCTCGGAAAATTTATTTCAAGTTTATGCTCATGTATCTCTAAAATACTACAAAGAACTAAATATTATCTTTTTCCAACAACTTTTAAATATTAAGTCGTTGTAAATGTTCTTTATGTGATAGAAGTAATTTATCATTAAACATTTTGTTTTAGGCTAGTGTTATAAAAAGGTCGATCTATTTTTATTTTCATTTGCCAATATTAACAAGATTTTGAACTATGGATACGCCATTATGTAAGGCAAACATAGAGACTTCAACTCTCCTCTTCAAATTCATCATTTTCACTTTGGTAGTATTATTAGGACCAACAGAATAACCTCAATAAGTTCGTGATGGTCTTCTTCACTATAAAATTACTTATTATTCGTGAACATTTAGGTTCTCTTATGAATTGTATTTTCCATGTGGCTTACAATACATATGATTGGTTCAACATTTATAATTATCCCTTTATAATGCACTCAACACAGCTTTGCTAACATTGTCCCTATCTCTACAAAATCTATTTCATATCATGCACCTCATTGCAGAAATCAAAGAAAAATAATTGACCTCGTATGTTTTGCTAAGTTGCAACAAACACCTAGCACATGGTCGTACTAGGAGTATTTCCATATGGAAACATGAAAACACGTGGCATGGCCTTGAAACACATCTTTAGTCGTAACAATGTGCCCCATGTGTGGGAAACACGTTTTGTATAGGTGGAAACACATTTTCAAGCCATACCAATGTCCATACGACGTGTTTCCAACTCTAAATCCACCTATTTTGACTTGGTTTTACACTGTTATATGAGGTTTGACCAAAACATAGGGAATGTAATGGTAAAGTTAAACTCTTAAAGTAAAATTTGACATTTCTTATATCTTCCCTTTTTTATCCTTAAATTTTTAACATTACCATTGATTGTTTTAGGATATTTGAGTGGCTCCAACCTCGTCGAACTTCATATGGAGAAAGTATAATTTCATATCCCATTCAAAATTCAACAAATTTAATAGTTTTCAAGATTGCAACATTTTCAGTGGATTTTATCATGTATGAGGGTATGAGATTGACATTTAATCAAGAGCACCAAGCCCTTTATGTCCCCAAATGTTTGTGGCATTGATTGTTGAACTCTTCACATGACTTTAACAAAAGAGTACCCTTCACTCGAGCCAAAATCATTGATTAGGCATGCTAAGCTTTGTTTACCATATTTTAAAGCTTGGGTTAGGTAATTTCAATAGAATTGGATGGTGTTACACTGATGTCCTATAGGATTCGAGGTAGAGGCAAAGGGTAAAAAAGGAGGTCGAGGATGATACTAATGATTAGGATCCCAATATGAGGTAGTTTCATTTAAATGTTCTCCCTCATTTATTCATAATGATGTCTTTCAAAGTATTGATATGATGTGTTATTAAGAAAATAAAGTGTGCACGCACACACACACCCTTTTCCCATTTCCAAATCGAGTTTCCAACATGTTTCCATTTGGAAAAACTCGTACGCATTTCCCCATATCATGCAGCTTAGGTTTTTTTGTTATAGGTAACCTAGAAAGTCAACATCCCCATTATGTAATCCTTTCTCTACTTTATTGTAAGCCAAATTGCTACAAGTGTGTGATCGGCTTCGAATTCCACTAGTCTATAGCTTGGAATTTGTTTCCAATTCTAAAATGGCATGTTGTCGATGTGTGTTATACTTGTTTTCTCGAAAAAAATAACATCACCTTATGCTTAACTAGTTAGGCAATGGTATATTGTTACTTTATAATATGTTAGGGAATCCATAACTAAAATGAAACACAATTGGGCAATCCTCTTCACTTACATGGCCTCATTGAATATCTGAATTTACCACCTCTATCTCAAATGATAGCTTGAGATTTGACAATGACGAATATAAACATGTGAAATATCCTTGTGAGGAAATTTTTATACTACACCTCCCTTATTTAATGCATCCAAGTGTAGTGTGATGTTTGGGTAGAGACACTGAACTTCAACAAATACCTTGCTAGTTTCGTTGATGATGCCCATCCCACCACAACGCGCAACTTTTCTAGGTTGATATGTGAATTATCCATAAACACAAAGTAGCACCATGTCAATTTGTGATGAACTAACTTCCTTCAAAATCACTTGAAGCTTCTTTGCCATCTTCAAATATAGTTTTTAGATTTTGTGATAGTTTGTCTCAATACGTCTTTATTTAAAATCAAGAGGCCAACAAGAAAATATTTTACAAAGAAAGAGGGTATAATGGTGGAAAGTTGCTAGTAAGTTTACTTATAATTAGGATGCCAATAAGGGAAACTATCACAAAGAAATCAAGCTAAATTCTTATTACCTTAATGTTAGAAAGTTATTGGCATCTTTGGTAAAACCCAAATAACATTTTAGGTCAATCATGAAGTCATGGCTAGGTCTTAAAGGAAGTTTCCTATAGTACCCATGATTTAGATCCACCTCTGGAAGGTATAATGACATCACAAAGTTCATATACTAGGATTTCAATCTTGGGTATTGGATATTTATATTTCATAGTTTCTTGTTTAATGTGCAATAATTTATACACATTTACAAGGGATCATCTTTAATCAACATTATTATAACTTTTGATCGAGAAGTTAGGTTAAGTTTGCTCCTTCTCTATTAGCTTCAAAATTAAATATCAATCTTATTTTTTTGAATTGAATTTTAATATAATATTGATCTTAGTTTTTAAAATTGAATTTTAATATAATTTAATGTCTAGTAGCACAATGTTTTGTTGAAAATCCATTAATTGAAGGGTATGTTGGCAACACTTGCCACGAGGATGGAGCCATTGTAAATAAATCTTCTTCATATAATATTATTAATATTGTAGTCAATGAGTTGGTGGGCCAATGGTCGAGAGTTGTGAATTCCACTCTCTCCACCCAGGTTCAAATCCCCAATGAGACATAGACTCATTATGGTAAGGCTAGAAGGGTGGACGTCCCATTGGAGTTTGGAATCTGGACTCCGGACATCTCGGCCCTTTCTAAGTCATAAGTTTCTTGTTGGTTGAGGCTTGTGGGCTGCTTGCAACTAGCCTAGGGGTTATAGTGGCACCCAATCGGATTTGAACCTGGGTCTTGCCCATGTAATCCCGACCAATAACCAATTCCTCTAGATATATATAGTAGATGGATTAGCCTTACAAAGGGTTCACACTCTTTGTTTACTAGTTAGGCAAGCTTTACCTATAATCACTGCCTTTACCTATAAGTACCTCTTTGCTCATGATAACATATTTTTTAATTGAATTTCAATGAAATCGTGTAAAAACACATTTAAACAAATCATCAAGTAATTATATAGTCCTAGGATGCTAAAGCGATAATAATACCCTTCATCTTTCCCCATGATTAACTAGTACGACTTGATTAATTAGTAACAAGGGTAGAGAAATAGCGGAATGCCTATTTCAACATCATGCCACACAAATCAAGATAGCATTTCGTTTTGTTGTGTACATACAATACCATTGGTTGCTAGACTCTCTTGCCGACTAGAACCATTGATGCATTGCTAGCATCATTGCTGCCAACATCCCATACATGTCTTGATGAGAGCTAAGAATTGCATGTACAAGATACAAGAATACGATTTTTTCCTTCAATGGTCATTAATGGCGCAGGGAGTTCACTGCCCACTTTTTGTATTGCTTGTAAAATAAACTGACCATTTTGTTGTTGGAAAATCAAAGCACTTCCAATGCCAACAGAATCACTGCATCAGCTTGTCTCTAATTTCTTTGAACATTCCAGTGCAAACAACTTTCCACGAAAATACAGTTTCTGATCAAATCATAGATGGATATAGTTGGAAACCATCGTTCTTGGTATATGTTTTTTCTGATATTGCATGCTTTTGTTTGGCACGTTATAATTTCTCCTCTCCCTAGACATGAGACGCAACAAATCCCGTTCAAACGTTATCAATGATAACTCAAAAGTCAATGTGTTGAAATATCATAACTTACATGGATTCCAATATCAAATATTTATTTTCTATTGAATAAAATCTCACCCAGTTGAAATGGAGAAAATTATATTTGTACACTAGCAATGTACACTAAGCTAATAATGTCCACCACAATATAGGAAAATAACAACCCACTAGATATCAACGTGAAGCCAGCCTTATTTGCCAGTTATCGGCCCATGCGATTGCATGTGCTTTCAACTTTGGAGAAAGCTGCTGAAGGAGGACATCTCGGATGTGTGTGGCTGCTGCTTCACCAGCTCGTGTCGCTAGTTCAAGAAATATCAAGGCGTGACCACCATCGCCCTCCTTTAAAATACAAAAGTTGGATTTTTAGTAATCAAGGTAGTGAAAATGACAATGCAAGATTGATATGTTTCATGATCATTACATAAAACAAATGATATATGCATTGCCAAGGTCTAATAAATCTTCACAATTGCTAAGCCATCTCATTGCCTCGACAACTGCCTTATCCAATTTCAAGTGCTCTAGTATTAATCCAGAATTAATCATTCCTTATTGATTAAGAGGATCCTGCTCATTTGTACTATAAATTCAAAGTTAATTTAGATGGCCATAGCAAGCAAACTTCAAGGAGAATCGAACGTCATAAAAAACATTTGAAAGAACACACCTGGTGCATAAGCCAGTTTATAAAGCCAACCACAAGACTTGAAATGCTTTAATAGTTTTCCATAAAAATAACTTTAATTAGCTCTCACCCAATGCAGCAAGGAAAATGTATATTTCCATCATCGATCTATTTACTTTTGGAGGTCTCTATACATCACAAGAAGAGCCAATGTTATATTTTGTTAAGCACTGAAATTTTGAAAATTATAGCAATTGTTAGTGAGAACTATTTCTTACATATCTTAAATGAATTTCGAGAAAAGGAAGATCCTATGGAGGTCAATCTAAAATATCGATAGCCAAACATTGATATGCATGTCAACGATAAATGAACTTACTTTTGGATGTACTCAATTCAATATGGGGGGTCGGAGGGCATTCTTATGTTTGGTTAGGCACTAGAATTTTGTTCATTTTAGCAATATTTTGAAACAGAATTCTACAGACCATCTAAAATGAATTAGAACCTCTCCAGCATAAATAAACTACTCACACTAACATCATAAGGTCCATTCATCACAACGGAAGCCATTCTTATATTCGGTTACATACTGGAATTTTGTTGATGTTTATTGTTATCTATATTTTGCAAAAGAGTTCTGCATGCCATCTAAAATTGATCTCAACCAAAGGACGATTATATGGAGATTGATCCAATATAGTATTCTTAACATGTTATGAGAGAATGTATAGTATACACCTGCTTTCAAGAAGTATCTTCTTTTTGTACAAACAAAATTTCGAAGTTATCTTTGATGGTAGAGAAAGAGAGATTCAAGACAAAGCTACAAATAATGAAGTTATTGCGAACGTAGTGGCAAAGAATAGATTGTACAAGTTAGATGCGTTACCAATGAAGCATGAAGCAATGGTGGTCGTGGATAGGCAATTGCAGTCATAGATTGTGGTATGAAAGGTATATGCACTTTAGTTTTGCATGCCTTCCAACTTTTGCACAGGCAGCAGATGGTTACTGGTTGCCATAGGTTAAATTGGATAGTGCAGAGTGTGAGGGTTATATTGCAGGGTAGCAAGACAAAGCAATTCAAGACAGACAAATCTTGGAGAGTAACGAGATTGTTCGATCTTGAGCAATATCGTTGCATGGTGGAGGGTTCAATCCACCCTAAAATGATTTTCTTTGGAACTGTATTTGGAAACAAGTTGAATTGGCATCTTGATATCTAGGAATTAAATCGAGTCTTGCTTTAATGATGTTGATATGTTGATTGTTACCTATGACAACTTTGTGATAATGTGATAATAGGATCTAAGAATTGAGCTTCCCTTTGATATATGAGAATCAATGATTGGTGCTTCACTATTCACTGTTGTGTCGACACTTGACATCCTTGAGCTTAGATACAACTTCATCAATGACAATGGATGGATCTTCTATACCCGATTTTGTAGGTTTCGATTTGTTGATTACTGGAGTATTGACTTAGCTTTTCATATCCTATTGCATCTGTCAAGGTTCCCTTATCTACAGTTTGTATCGTGACTTTGCAAGTGTGTTGACTCTGTTACAACAAAATCTAGCACCCATAAAGTGTAAAGTCTCAAGCACAAGGTGATAACTTTGTGTAACTCAGGAAGGTTGCTCATTGTCATCTCAGCAGCTCTTCCCTGCACTTTAGGTTGGTTCTTCTCCAACACACCTGAACTTCCCTAAGGTAGGATCATCACGGCTATGGAACTCAAGGTGAAATTGAATTGTAAACCTTGATAAAACAAATAGTTGTAGTATAGTATATGAAGGAAATGGACATGGCGAAAGGGATATGGGAAAGAAAGAAAGGGAAGAAGGGGAAAAGGAAATGAAATGATATGACCAGTGCCTATCAATATATGGGCTAGAGTCATAAAATGTCACATAACTGGAAGAGCTAATTTGCCATATTCACAACTACTTTAAGGAGTGTTATATGGTGGAATAAAGGGCTAGTTTGTCGCATTCAACTTTAATTGATGAAAGAACTAGTTGATACATTCATCTTTTCATTAAATACTCAAGGAAGAAACGACTGCTGTGTTACATTCAACCTTAGAGTGTTTGTTGGAAATAGGTTATAGAAATTAGTCTTGGAGGGCTAAGGGTGCCACTCATCAATTCATAATATCAATGTGTTGTTCTATGGCTGAATTATACTTCCAATCTGCAACTTAATTTGATGGAACATAGACAACAATTGTGGAAATAAAACAACAAGAAAACAAGAGGGGAAAACTTCCTCACATTGCTTTACTCCTAAAGAAAAGAGTTTCAGTACTAGGGCTTCACATTAAAATGATAACAAGAAGGTTCTACCACAAATTTGCAACAAATTAATAGCATCAAATAACCATGCAACAAAGTAGATGCAATACCTCAATGTTACCCCTTTTTCAGCAGGGGTGATTTTTTATCAAAGACTCCTG
Source organism: Larix kaempferi (assembly GCA_027924585.1). Classification (NCBI taxonomy): domain Eukaryota; kingdom Viridiplantae; phylum Streptophyta; class Pinopsida; order Pinales; family Pinaceae; genus Larix; species Larix kaempferi. The sequence goes on along the minus strand of BSBM01001110.1, from coordinate 10,734,710 downwards.
AGCGAGATCCTGATTTCCCCATAGATCGTTGGTCAGAGATCCTTCAGCATTTATCAGATGGTCCATGTGCCTTGATGTGCGTAGGTAGAGACAGTGCCTGATCCTCTAGTGATGTGATATCTCTAACCCTCATTTACTCTTAGCATGTTTTCTGATATGATGGTATGTTACATGTACACTTCTATAGTGACTCATATACTTAAACGGTTGCTCATCTCTTAACCTAACCTTAGTGTTAATTCTTTCAGCTTAATAAGTGTGTTGGTACGTGTTGCCGCCTAAAACACACTTGGACACGGGTAAGTCTCCCAACCGCTGTGTGTGTTCCTGAGGGCAACTATGAGTTAAGAAGCCAATGTCACCTCGGTCCTAAACTCCTCCATTTAGACCACAACTCCTAAAGGCCAAGGGAGGTAGTCCCTAATTACTAAGTTTCTTTTGTTTTTGGGAGTTGTAAGTTACTAAAAAAAAAGAAAATTGGAGTCAACGTGCAATGATGCAAATCTTCCAATGACAAGCAAAACCTTTTAATACTAAGCCAAATATGATGCAAGAGAGAAATAATCAATTAATCAAGACCAGTGTCATCTCTACTCGAGCTATGGAGTCACCATAATCAACTTAAACAAGTACCCTTCTGAAGTATTAATTCATTCACTAACAAAATATATCATGAAATCACAATTTCCAGTAAATGAACGAATAAATGTAAAATGCTTGTAGACAGATAATCAAGATATTACATAAAGCATTGAAATGTAGATTATAAACAGCTTAAGGAATCAAGGACACATATGACAATAAAGTACTTGAAGCCAATATTGTGAACAAGATAATAATGTGAAATGCTTGCGAAGTAGAGAAATTTAAATGATTGTAACAAATGTTATGTGAATGGTCCTGTAAGTTTTAATAGATTTTAAGTTTCACTTCAACTTAGGGGATTATGGTGTTTGTTGCCAAGAAAAGAACTAATCTAGATGTCTACCCCAAGAGACTATCTCCTTTGATTAGAGAGCGAGTGTCGGGTGCTCAACTTGAGAACACAAGGTTCCCAACTAGCTCCACAGGTAAATCTCGAAACTTGTTGGGTGCTCAACTGGAGGACACAAAGTGCCACAAGGCTCCCCACAGCCTCTACCCCACTAGCTCTACAGGTCAAGCCTCTTTTTCTCCGTTCTATTGAAGAAATGTTTTCGGGTGCCTATTAAAATAGCGAACACAAATCTTTGTCCTTTCTCGTCAACCAAGATCGGTCGAACCGGCGAGGGGAGAGGATACGGGGCAAAAGCGGGGCTTAAGTTAAATTTTACTCTCTAAGAAAAACTAAACTAAAACAATGTAATCCAAGCGCGATATCACAGGAGAGGCAGAGCCTCTCACGTACGAGGTGCGGGCGAAATGAAATTACTTGAAATAAAATTACGGAAGTAAAGTGCAAGCCAAGCGCGATATCACAGGAGTGGCAAAGCCACTTCACTTGTGAGGTGCGGGCAAATAAAGAACTAGCAAATAAAATACAAAAATAAATTGTAAGCCAAGCGCGATATCACAGGAGTGGCAGAGCCACTTCACTTAAGAGGTATGGGAAAAGTAAATGTAACTTATAAGCAAACTAACAAAACCATGCAAGGATGGGCAAAGCAAAGCCTCTTCACTTGCATGCAACTAAAAGTAAACTAACTAAGAAGTAAGGCTTGAAGTAAAACACAATAAACTCAAGCCCAAGAGACTCTCTTGGGCTTGTTACAATGATTTAGATTTCAGCACTTGTTATTATTGAGAAAAGAGAGTGAAAGAGTGATTTTTTGAGCGTTTTTTGGTGAAGGACTTGAGGTCCCCTCTTGGGTGTTGTTATTGCTTGCTAGTGGCAGAATTTGGGCATTCCCTACCCCTGTAAAATCAGAAACCTGCACAAAACAGCAAGCTATTATAGTACAAATGTGATTTAAATAAGATTTAAATTTTTCTAAGGCAAATATTGCATGTAAAAACTTGAAAAAAAATGAGTAAGGAGTGCAAAAAAGGCTTGTAAAAATCTGCAATAAGAAGAAAGTTAGTATGAAGATGCCAAGTCCTTTGAAAGATTGTTGAACAGTGGGGTATTCCACCCGAAAATCCCACTCTTCAAACTTGGGCAACCTATAACGAGCTAGCTCAACAATGCAAATGGGGTGAGAGATCCACAAAGATTTGAGAAACAAAATATTTAAACTAGAAATACATTAACTTCTCAAATACTAAGCAAATAACCCACATAGCATGCAACAAAACTATTACAATGTTATTCTCAAGCAAAAAACTTTGCTTGAGATCCACAAATGCAAAATAGCACAAAGAGTGGAACAAGATCACCTCAAACACAAAGCATGGACAGTACTTCCTCCAAATATTTCTCCATTAACATCAAAGCTTGAAAGTACAATGGCTCCTCTTGGACAAGAATGGGAGCAAGAGAGCAAGAATGGGAGCAAAGGGAGCAAGAGAGAGCAAAAATGAGAATAGAGCAAGAGCCTAAGTGATTGTAACCCAAATGAGGAGGAATGCCCTCCTTAAATAGCCCAATAGGGAAAGGAGACCTCGCTTGCATGCTTGACAAGTGTCATAATGGAGAGAGGGGTCCAAAGAGAGGGGGACGCACTTCCTCAAGGAGGGCGCATTTGCTAGGAGAGAGGCAAGTAATGAGGGGGGGAACCCCCCCTCTAATGTTTTAAACCTTCATCTTATGTCAAAAGGGGGGGAAACCACTTAAGTGGGACCCCTTCCTTTGACTTTCCATCAACCCACATTCACTCATGAGGAGAAGGGCGCATTCCCTTAGGGGACAACTCCAAACAAGTGGTACACACTCATGGGGGGGGCCATTAAGCCTTAGATTTTACCTTGGGTACATTATATGAGCTTTAGAACCTTTACTTGGCCACCCCAAGTGACTATAGTCACTTTTACAAAATTTGGCTCTCTAATTAAATGTCAAATTTTCTGATTTCCATGATTGCCTTGGAAAAAAGTGACCAAAACCATAGTAATACTTGTATGAATGACTTCAAACTTGGCCCAAGGGTGTAGGGGGTCTCATGCCATTTATCTTGAGTGCCCATACCCCTATACAACATCAAAAAGGACTAAGTAACCCTCTTTTACATTACAACAAATTGTCTTGAGGGACAATTTTTAATGACCAAAAATTTAAAAATCCTATGTAAAACTTCATGAAATTCCGCAAGACTCTGGATAATGTCTAGCATGGTAATATAGAACATTCATAGGCCCCAATCACCCCATGGACTTGATCACTAAAACGTCTTTCACCATTTTGGAGGTATTTTTGAGTGAAAAACTCAGATAATTAAAATCTCTAAAAAGAAATTGTAATTATCCAAGTGAAAAAACATTCGATGAAAGGACTTCCCTAATGATAAAGTCCTAGGTGACTAAGTTACACAAAACTAGACCTTCATGCTAACATATCCTTACAAAATCCCCCGTAGGAGTGTGGAAATTTCATGGAGAGAAGATAAGAAAAAGAGTTGCCTCGCCTGAATAAATCATTAAGTACATCTTCTTAGTCTTCAAGGCGCATTCAACATGTGCATGGTACATCGTTGTCCACCTAGTTGGTTTTGGTGGTCAACATTCTGGCTCCAACTCGTGGACGTGTGCTTGATCATCGGATAGCATGCGAGAACCTCATAATCTGTGATAAGAAAACTCAATATGCCAAACATAAGCAACATGTGTGAAAAATAAATAAAATGAATGCATATATTACAAAACCAAGAATGCTATAGTACATAAATAAATCAAAGTCTATACATATGCAACAAAATACAACAAAATTAAAGAACAAAAGAGTAAGGTTAGAGATACGTTACAGAGGTTACCCCTTTGGGCACCAATAAGTCCTTATCTAAAGAATAACTTGAGTTGTTGCCCATTCACTGGCAAGTTCATGGGTTCACCACCCAAGTGGTTGAGGTGGAAAGAATTTGGCCCTGCTTGATCCCTGATGATAAATGGACCCAACCATAAGCTGTCAAATTTTTCGTGCTTTCCCGGCTTTTCCCTTCTTTTGTCCCACAACAAAACTGTATCCCCAATACTAAAAACTCGTTTCCTTGTTGTCTTGTCAAATGCCCTTTTAACCTTTTCTTGGTTCTTATAATTCTGCTCACAAGCCTGCCTTCTACTTTCATCAAGTTCCATTATCTGATTAACCCTGTTTTCCATTGCATCTTCACCCGAAATAGAAGCATGAAGCAGACCATGTACTGGAACCCTAAGGTGCACTAGTAACTGAACATCCAAACCATAAACTAACTCTAAAGGACTTTTCCCTGTAGAAGCTTTCTTCGTAATAATGCGTACTTAATTTTACTATCCCGTGCTTTCTTGTTTTCTCCAACAATTTTCTTAACTATGGTCATTAGATTTTTATTACTTGATTCAGCTTGACCATTTCCTTGGGGATAGTAATTTGATGAATGAGACAAAATAATGTCGTACTCAAAACAAAAAGATGACATCTTTGTCGAACTAAAGGCTTTAGCATTATCTGTCGTTATCTTTGCTGGCACACCAAATCTTGTTATTATTTTGTCTTCAAGAAAATCCATGACTACTTTTTCAGTTGTTGCTTTGATAGGAATGGCTTAAACCCACTTAGTGAAGTAACATGTAGCTGTTAGAATCCATGAGTAACCATTTCTTGAATTACCTTTAAATTTGCCTATGAAGTCTAAACCCCATAGCTGAAAAAGGAGCTTCTACAATAACTGGTTTTAAAGGCAAGGACGCTAACTTTTGTTTACCAGTGAAAAGCTGACAAGGTTCACAACATCTCACAAACTTGTGGACGACAAAAAAGATGGAAGGCCAATAGTAACCAGCTCTAAGGATTTTATGAGTTCTGGTTTTCGCTGCATAGTGACCACCACACCATCCAGCATGAAATTCATTTATGAGACTTTTGGCTTCATCTTCATCAACACACGTAAGGATCACTCCATCCGGATTTTTCCATCCCAATCCTATCTGAGTAATGATATACTTAGATGCTTTAAGTCTCAAGGACCTTCTCTTATGAACCACAAGATGATTTGGGCAAGTACCATGCTTAAGATAGAAAATAATATCTACATACCATTCAACTTGTTCTAGCTTTTGAAGATTTGGAGAAAAAATTTGTTGATCATTTTGGCAAACCATATCTAAAGCTTTTTCATTATTTTCAGTCAACATTTGAGCTAGGCCTTGCCCTTTGACCAATTTTGTGGGTTTAATTTCTAAATCATATTCTTTAATTTTAGCAACTCATCTCCCTCTTTCACCTATCCCTTATGTTGGAGAGAATACTTCTTTCACTGCTGAGTTAGGAACATATCCGATCACCTTAGAATACCCAATAAAAGTTTTGAAAGGTTTAAGAGACTTAACCAAGGCATAAGCTTGTTTTTCTATTATGTGATACTTTAATTCTGAAGCTTGCAGGGTCGTACTCATGTATGCAATGGGTTGATCTTGACCTTGATCATTTGTTTGAAGCAAGACACCAACAATGGTATCTTCGGAAGCAAAGGAGAAAATCTTGAAGTCCTTAGAATAATTTGGGCTTACCAAGACAGGGGCTTTAGACATGGCAGCTTTAATTTCTTTACAGGCTTTCTTACCTTGTTCATCCCATTCAAATTTTGCATCCTTTTTAAGCAATTTATAAAGTGGCTTCGCTATTTCAGCAAAGTTTGGAATAAACATGTGAACAAAGTTGATCTTTCCATGGAAAGATTGGAGGGACTTTTTTGATGTGGGCAAAGGGATCTTTGCAATTGCTTCAATCCTTTCAGGATCTACCTTAACTCCATCTTGGGAAACAATATCGCCCAAAAATTTTCCTTCAGTTACCCCAAAAACTGACTTAGAGGGATTTAATGAAATCCCTAATTCTTTGCATCTTTCAAAAACCTGTTTAGATGACCAATATGACTTTTCCCATCCTTTGAAAAAATTGTTAAATCATCTTGATATATTTCAATGATTTTTCCAATTAACCCTTTGAAAGCAAAATCCAGGGCTCTTTGAAATGTAGCCCCAGCATTAGTTAAACCAAAAGGTATTCTTAAATACTCAAAAGTGCCTCAAGGCATGATAAATGTAGTTTTATGCCTATCTTCTTTTTTGACCATGACTTGATTATAACCAGAAAAACCATCAAGCATTGACATCATTCCTGAACCTATTACTCTTTGAAGAAGTGTTTCCATTTTGGGAAGGGGATAGTTGTATTTATCACCAGTAGCATTTAGATTTTTGAAATCCACACATAATCTGATTGAACCATTATTTTTTCTAACCACAACCAAATTTGAACACCAATAGGAATATCTTGTTGGAGCTATTATTTTGGCAGCCAATAGTTTTTCTAACTCTACTTTGACCAAAGGGGCTAACTTGGGATTAATTTGCCTTAACTTTTGCCTGGCTGGCTTAGCTCCTTCTTTTAAGGGAATTCTATGCTGAAGGATATCCTCCTTATAGACTTTAAGCTCATCATATGTGAAAGCTAAAACATCTCTATAATCCCTTAAAAGATTTATTATTTGTTCCTTTGCATCCATAGTTATTTTTTCCAATTTTCACCATTCTAGGATCCTCACTAGTTCCTATATTGACTTCAATATGATCACCTGGATTCAAATTTTATTTTCTTTCTTTTTTTGTCCATCATGCCTGTCAAACAGTTGCTCAAGTGCAACTATAGTTCTAGAGGTTGGGTTAACTTGCGGATCACACTCAGGGTAATCATGACCCTCTTCTTTACAATCAACTTTAAAATCAGCAAACTCATGCAAGTTGTTTAAGAAATTAATGACTTGTTTATCATCGTTGAAGACTTGCCAATGATCCATATTATCAGGAGCTGAAGGCCTAAATATGATTTCCATTTTAATTTCTTCCTTAGCCAAATTTTCTTAAGGTTGTAAAGTAGAAGCAGCAACAGCAAGTTCATCAGCTTCGGAATTAAATTCTCTAGGAATAGCAGTAAGATTCAATGCCTCAAAGAATTCCATACTGTTCAATACCACATCCCTATACCTTTTTAATCTTTCAGATTTGCATGCAAAGTAACCTTTGACTTGTGACACAATCAAATCTGAATCCCCCTTAATATTTAGCAATTTTATACCCATGCCCTTGCAAGCTTCCAAACCAAGCAACAAAGTTTCATACTCAGCTACATTATTGGTGGCATCAAATTCTAATCTGTAAGCAAACTTGTGGACTTGACCAGAAGGAGACTTGATGACAATACCAGAACCTTTACCAGATCTAGAATGTACACCATCAAAATGCATATGCCACACTTTATCAAAAATTTTGCTTTCATTTGTTTCTCTTATAGGGTCTAGAAAATTAGCAAGGATAGCATAATTCCCAATCCCATCTTCTTTATACTTAAATTCATTCTTTGGGAACTTGGGATCTTCAATGTGATATCTTCTTTTTGGCTCCCTGTTTAGTCTAACCATGGTTCCATCTATAGTAGGAATAGTAGCATAAGTAAGGTCCATTTGTATATTTCCACCCAAATTAGCAGCAGCTTTTCTAGAGATTAGCATGCCCCGGGCATCAGGCACATCAACAACTACTACATCCATTGTTAATTGTATATCAGGAAACATAGCCAAATGTACTTGCAGATCCTTTATCAAACCACACACTTCCATCTTTTTACTATCCATGGCACAAATGTTATGGTAAGGCCTTGAAATTCTTAAGTTAAGTTGTTCCATCACTTTCTTAGGCATAACATTTGAAGTTGCACCAGAATCAAGCATACAATTGTAAAGGTTGGATCCATTCACAAGCAAAGTGATGAAAAATGGTTGGTTCTTTTGATTTCCTCTATCATCTACTTGCAAAATCACAGGTGCATCTTGGTAGGTTGTAACTTGTGGCTTCTCAAAATTTCTTTTATTATTCTTTGGCATGCTAGCTTCATTTGGAGGGGAGTCTTTAATGGATTGAAGAAGGCTATCCCTTTGACCATCTATCTTCACGTACTCTAGAAAAGGAACAGGAACCATTAAGCGTCTCACATAATCCCCTAAATCAACATTAAAATCTTTGCTTGAAAGAACAGAATCTTTAGGGAGAGAAGGTACCTTGGGAGTGCTTGCTTGGATCTTTTCTTGATTTTGTTTTCCTCTCCTTTGGTAAGTGAACCCTTTATGCCTTGCCATTTCTAAAACTTGCCCTTGAGTGGGCTTTTGTCCATAGACTTTAGTCACCATATCAACTGGGTCACTCACATAATCCACCCTACTTTGTTTCATTAACTCTAACCATTCTTCTCTTGAAATAGGCTCCTCATCACTACAAACATTAATCTACTCATTTTCTGATGTAGAAGGCTCACCCCTACAAAGTTGAATGAAAAAAAGACAAGTTGACTCCTCATGAAAACTCCCACAAGGTCAACAAAAAGGAATACGTTGATTATCCACATAGTTGGCAGACTCTAAAGTGTTTGGAGGTCTTTGTTCTTGAAAATGAGGCTTCTTTTGCCACTTCTCATTGTTGCCAGCTAAGTTGTACTTAGTTGGATTATCAAGCGAGCGGGCAAAGTTGAACATGTCAATGTTCATTTTTGATGATATGATGAGCATCAGGCCTTTTTGAAGGCCCTTTTTTTTACCACTTATCCATGGCCCTGCGGGGTTGTAATAAAATGTACTAGCATGGTGTTTTGTAAAGGACTTGGTTCCCTAGGTCTTTTTTACTAAGTCATGTATTCCAAGGAGTTTTTTCACCTATTAATTATGTCTCGCATTAGTGCGTAACATAATTTTTGGGTTTTTCTCTTGCTCCTCCAAAGCTGGAATGCCTGGTGAGGTTAACGAGCCTTGGGAGATTATTAAAGTCCATGGGTCAATGTATATGAACATGCTAAACATTGTTTTTGATTCATGTGGACATGTGCTAAGTCTCCCTAGGTTGTTTTTTAATTTTCCGCGAAGTTTATTTTTCCGTAAATTGGGCCATTTTTTAATGGTTCAATTAATTTTTTTGTAAATGGCATAGAAATGTCATCTATGGGTCTTTTTTGCCTTGGGTGTGTTCGTTTTCCAACTCAAAGCACCCACCTTACCCCTAAACCCACCTTTTATAATGTTTGGGTCATTAATTTTTCACTTATGCTCAAAAAAGTCAAAAAATGTGAAAAGTCATGAAAAAAAAATTTTAAAAAAGTCAAAAAACTCATAAAAAATTAAAAAAAAATCAAAAAACTCATAAAAAATTAAATCCATAATTTTGGGGATATAATGTCAGAATCAGATCAACATTGTTTGTGGAGAGTTTTGGGCTGATTTATATGACATATGGGCATCCCATATTGTGGGAATGACTCCCCCATTTGAGGGAGGTGCATTTCCTCAACTTGGGCACATTTCTAAATTGAGAAGGGCCCTACAAATAAAGGATGTTGCAGCATATTTGGTGGTTGATTTATGGCTGCGTTTTGGCAGCATATTAAAAGGGATTGGCAGCCCCTATCTCTCCCCCTTTCATGCCACTCACTCCACCCATTCCTCCTCAACTTGGGCGCCCCCTCTCTTTGAGTTTTTCTATATAAGCAAGTTCACTCTCATTGTTTTAGCATGAGAAGGTGGAACCTCTGCTCCTATTATTGTAATACTTTTGCATTTGTTTATGAATAAAGGCTTTGGAGGCAAATCTGTGTGGATTCTAGTTGTGTGGATTGTGTGGATGACCATGTTCTATTTTAACATATGAGGTAATATGTGTCTTTACATGTTTATTCATGCTTGTTTATTGATCAATCACTAGCTTTTGAAGGAGATGTTTATCTTAGTAAGGTAAAAATAGTGTAATTTAATTCATTATTTTTACTGTTGGTTATCATAGAGAGGTTAGATTTCAATGTTATTTTTGTTTAAATGCTTGAATCTAATTCTCTATTTTAGTCTACACTAGTTGCATTTGATATTGTTTGTGTGAGTTGTCTTTTGTGTCTACAGGTTGCTGATTTGAAGAGTTGGTGGAGCTTGCTTGCATCCATTGGTCTTCGAAATTGATTCAAAGAGAACTAGTCCCATTGATCCCCACGGTGGAGGACCCCATAGCCCAAATTCAAGACGTTCCTTCTTCTCATCAACATAAAAAATCTTCAAAATTCTCTTGGTTACTTTGGTTTGCATATTTCAGACCTCATTCTTATTTAAATATCATAAGTAGGTCTGATTTTTGTGTTAGGTCTTAAGTTCATCTCAAAGTAAAAACTTTATTTAGATCTAATTGATGCATGCTTCTTGTTAAAGTGTGATTTTCCTGAATATTTTGAAGGATTAAACAAGTAGTTTGTTTTACTGAACTTCAAGTTTATTTGGCTGATTTAAAGAGCTGGTAATTTGTAGCTTCTCGAAGTTTGCAAAGATCCTAAGGAGACAAGCCTCATAGCTTGTCTCACTCAGTTACTTTTCAGTATTTTAACTTAGTTTTTTTTTTTTTTAGCGGGTGTCTTAAATACACTCTTAAAGTGTTTTTGGGCATCTTTTACTGATGTTTGCTTGCTGGTTTGCAGCATTTGACGAACAGGTAGAGAGAAATGTTGGCCAAATTTTGTGGATCCAGGGCATCCAGAGCACCTAGATTTTAAATTTTTCAAACCGAAAACTTTTTCTCTCCATTTTTGTAAGCCACTAAGTCAATAAAGACTAGGGCATTTCTATTGCATTGTAACTAAAGTATTAAACGAGAGCAAGTGGGCTACCCAAGCGCCAACACCCCATCCCCCCAGGGGGAAACTGTGTCGACTCAATTTTCGTGGTTTACATTTTGTTTAGTTTAGATTTCATTTTCCGCATTTAATAAAATCAAACTAGGATTAAAATTTACCTTGTTGGTCCGTTCCATTGGCGGGCCACAAGTTCACTCAGGACTTAACTTTTTCACATTTTTTACAATTTTCACTTTTTTTCTACAATTTCAAAACACCCCCTTGCTTTCCCGAAGTAAGGTTTCAGGACAAGGGCTTGCCCGAGTACTGGTCCAAAAAGAGACTCTTGGGGCTTAAAAAAGTAAAATATTGGTTCTTAAAAAACTTTAAAAAATTTCCAAGGTCTTCTCCCATATGCTCTGTGGCCAACTTGCAGCTTAGTCCGAACATGTTGGTACACATCAGAAAGGAGAAGATGACTAGTAATAGGTTTTAACACACCCGAATAAACAAACCTACTTGTGAAAATCCGGCACAAAGCGAACATTCTTCTGTTGTGGGCAAATTTTTCAAAGAGCTTGGGATAACACTGGGTAGTGACCTCTTGGAAACCGTTAGGCTTGCCCTCGTTGGTAGAGCATCTGAACACCTCCTTGAGACTCTGATCCAGCCCAAGTCTGAGTGAGAAACCACACAGTTGAATTCCGGACATATTCCCTGTACCTTTGAGTATATCGGGAATCCACCAGCTCTAATAAAAAGATCATTACCACATTCAAAAAATAAAATAAACCAAGAACAATCGCACAACATTTGCTTTTCAGTTCAAGCATCTTTTTGACTCCATTTATTGGCACTGGTTTATATTGTTATATCTCAAGTTATTGATGAATGCTTTAAATCACTATGAAAATGATGGATGTTTGCAAATAAAATGTTGATGAAGGACTTTTGCTTTACATATATATATATATGCGCTGCATTGTCTTGGTTTAGCAAAAAATATTCTAACTCCTAGATTAGATGCTTTCTTTTTCATAGATTAGACACCATAGTTTGTTTTCATTTTCTAGGGTCCACCCCCCTTGGCTTCGCTAGGAAAGCCTGGACGGAGGAGTCGAGTCTCAGGTGACAGCACTTGACTCTGACTTGCCCCCAAGGCCACACCAGCAGCTTGAAGACTTCTGTTGCGTTTTCCCGGGTGTGGAACCAGGCGGCAACACTCATTATGCTTAGGGTGAACTTTATGTGTTTGAGACCTTTCCATGGCTATCAATATGTTTTGCATGGTTGTCATTTGACTTGCATGGTTCAACTGCATTTGCTTGATCATCTCATTAAGTTTTTCAACAGATTCACTTGGTGATTCATGAACTTCAGATTTCTTCTTCTTATCCTCAAGAGGCTTTGAAGAAGTCCCCTTGTAAAACCAGGAAGATTAGACTTGCCAGAAGTTTGCATATTCTTATCAATTTTGATTGCCATCTTTTGTGCATCTCTTAGAGTTGTTGGTTCTTTATCTCTTAACTCATACACAATTTCTCCAACAAAGGATTCCATATAATAAATCAAAATTGTGTCATCAGGAGGCTTGATATTTTGAGGCATACTTTTGACCAATTCATTAAACCTTCTATTGAACTCTTCAATAGTTTCATTTTCTTTTTTCTTACTTGAATGTAAAACAGCCAAAAGATAATGATTATCTTTTCTATCACCCCATCTATCAATAAAGGAGTCAAGATATCTTGAATGGTCTTAAACTTATCATCATCCTGTTCAGTGAACCAATCAAGGGCATCTTCTTCCAAGGACAAGACAAAGAGTTTCATTTTCACATCCTCATAATTATAGGCATTGCACCACTTGCTAATACATGAGCTGAAATTTCAAATGTGAACCTTTGCACTAATAGCATTGTTTCCCTGAAAAGAAGGCAACTTCTCAAGAGCTTTGTGAGGAATAGGATGAGGAAACCCATGGATAGTTGGAAAATCACATGGGTCATATATAACATCCATTGGTGAAGTTATTAAAGCATCATTATTTGCAAATAACAAATGTATATCAGAAATTGCTTCTCCAAGATTTGTGAGGAGGCTACAAGGAGCTAGTCTGTTTAATCTCCTCCTATAAACCCTTTAAGGTTCAGGGAGGGGGCCAAACACACCCCTAGTGTCGCTCCTAGTAGAATACCTTACAGAATTTGAAATTGGAGTCGCCACTTGAAGATTAAGCAATGCCTAACAACTTATGTTACAAAACATTTAATCTTTTTACAAAGTTCAAAATTTTAAAATTAATATTAAAAGTCAATTAACCAAGGACAAGAGACTTGTCCTCAGCAACAGCGCCAAAAATGTTGCCCCCTAAAACACACTTGGACACGGGTAAGTCTCCCAACTGCTGTGTGTGTTCCTGAGGGCAACTATGAGTTAAGAAGCCAATGTCACCTCAGTCCTAAACTCCTTCGTTTAGACCACAACTCCTAAAGGCCAATGGGGGTAGTCCCTAATTACTAAAATTCTTTTGTTATTGGGAGTTGTAAGTTACTAAACAAAAGAAAATGTCATTCAACGTGCAATGATGCAAATCTTTCAATGACAAGCAAAACCTTTTAATACTAAGCCAAATATGATGCAAGAGAGAAATAATCAATTAATCAAGACCAGTGTCGTCTCTACTCGGACTATGGAGTCACAATAATCAACTTAAACAAGTACCCTTCTGAAGTATTAATTCATTCACTAACAAAATATATATCATGAAATCACAATTTCCAGTAAATGAACGAATAAATGTAAAATGCTTGTAGACAGATAATTAGGATATCACATAAAGCATTGAAATGTAGATTATAAACAGCTTAAGGAATCAAGGACACATATAACAATAAAGTACTTGAAGCCAATACTGTGAACAAGATAATAATGTGAAGTGCTTGCGAAGTAGAGAAATGTAAATGATTGTAACAAATGTTGTGCGAATGGTCCTGTAAGTTTTAATAGATTTTAAGTCTCACTTCAACTTAGGGGATTATGGTGTTTGTTGCAAAGAAAAGAACTAATCTAGATGTCTACCCCAAGAGAATCTCCTTCGATTAGAGAGAGAGTGTTGGGTGCTCAACCTGAGAACACAGGGTTCCCACTAGCTCCACGGGTCAATCTCGAAACTTGTTGGGTGCTCAACTGGAGGACACAAAGTGCTACGAGGCTCCCCACTGCCTCTACCCCACTAGCTCCACAGGTCAAGCCACTTTTTCTCCGTTCTATTGAAGATATGTTTCTGGGTACCTATTAAACTAGCCAACACAAATCTTTGCCCTTTCTCGTCACCCAAGATCGGTCGAACCGACGAGGGGAGAGGATACGAGAAAAAAACGGGGCTTAAGTTAAATTTTACTCTTTAAGCAAAACTAAACTAAAACAATGCAAGCCAAGCGTGATATCACAGGAGAGGCAGAGCCTCTCACGTATGAGATGCGGGCGAAATGAAATTACTTGAAATAAAATTACGGAAGTAAAGTGCAAGCCAAGCGCGATATCACAAGAGTGGCAACGCCACTTCACTTGTGATGTGCGGGCAAATAAAGAACTAGAAAAGAAAATACAAAAATAAATTGTAAGCCAAGTGCAATATCACAGGCGTGGCAGAGCCACTTCACTTGTGAGGAAGTAAATGCAACTTATAAACAAACTAACAAAACCATGCAAGGATGGACAAAGCCTCTTCACTTGCATGCAACTAAAAGTAAACTAACTAAGAAGTAATGCTTGAAGTAAAACACAATAAACTCAAGCCCAAGAGACTCTCTTGGGATTGTTACAATGATTTAGATTTCAACACTTGTTATTATTGAGAAAAGAGAGTGAAAGAGTGATTTTTTGACCATTTTTACGTGAAGGACGTGAGGTAGCCCCTCTTGGGTATTGTTGGTGCTTGCTAGTGACCAAATTTGAAAATTCCCTCCCCCTATAAGATCAGAAACCTGCACAAAACAGCAAGCTATTATAGTACAACTGTGATAAAAATGAGATTTAAATGAACTTGTAACTTTGCATGTAAAAATCAGAAATTTTTCTAAGGCAAATATTGCATGTAAAAACTTGAAAAAAAATGAGTAAGGAGTGCAAGAAAGGCTTGTAAAAATCTACAATAAGAAGAAAGTTAGTATGAAGATGCCAAGTCCTTTGAAAGATTGTTGAACAGTGGGGTATTCCACCCGGAAATCCCACTCTTCAAACTTGGGCAACTTGTAACAAGCTAGCTCAACAATGCAAATGGGGTGAGAAATCCACAAAGACTTGAGAAACAAAATATTTAAACTAGAAATACATTAACTTCTCAAATACTAAGCAAATAACCCACATAGCATGCAACAAAACTATTACAATGCTATTCTCAAGCAAAAAAATTTGCTTGAGATCCACAAATGCAAAATGGAACAAAGAGTGGAACGAGATCACCTCAAACACAAAGCATGGACAGTACTTCCTCCAAATATTTCTTCATTAACATCAAAGCTTGAAAGTACAATGGCTCCTATTGGACAAGAATGGGAGCAAGAGAGAGCAAAAATGAGAATAGAGCAAGAGCCTAAGTGATTGTAACCCAAATGAGGAGGAATGTCCTCCTTAAATAGCCCAAGAGGGGAAGGAGACCCCTCTTGCATGCTTGACAACTGTCATAATGGAGAGAAGGGGGGCCCAAGAGAGGGGGGCGCACTTCCTCAAGGAGGGCGCATTTGCTAGGAGAGAGGCAAGTAATGAGGGGGGGAAACCCCCCTCTAATGTTTTAAACCTTCATCTTATTTCAAAAGGGGGGGGAACCACTTAAGTGGGGCCCCTTCCTTTGACTTTCCATCAACCCACATTCACTCATAAGGAGGAGGGTGCATTCCCTTAGGGGACAACTCCAAACAAGTGGTACACACTCATGGGGGGGGGGCATTAAGCCTTAAATTTTACCTTGGGTATATTATATGAGCTTTAGAACCTTTCCTTGGCTACCCCAAGTGACTATAGTCACTTTTACAAAATTTGGCTCTCTAATTAAATGCCCAATTTCCTGATTTCCATGACTGACCTGGGAAAACTTGACCAAAACCATAGTAATACTTGTCTGAATGACTTCAAACTTGGCCCAAGGGTGTAAGCGGTCTCATGTCATTTATCTTGAGTACCCATACCCCTATGCAACATCAAAAAGGACCAAGTAACCCTCTTTTACATTACAACAAATTGTCCTAGGGGACAATTTTTAATGACCAAAAATTAAAAAATCCTATGTAAAACTTAATGAAATTCCGCAAGACTCTGGATAATGTCTAGCATGGTAATATAGAACATTCCTAGGCCCCAATCACCCCATGGACTCGATCACTAGAACGCCTTTCACCACTTTGGAAGTATTTTTGAGTGAAAAACTCAAATAATTAAAATCTCTAAAAAGAAATTTTAATTATCCAAATGAAAAAACATTCGATGAAAGGACTTTCCTCATGATAAAGTCCTAGGTGACTAAGTTACACAAAACTAGACCTTCATGCTAACATATCCTTACAAAATCCCCCGCAAGGGTGCGGAAATTTCATGGAGAGAAGATAAGGAAAAGAGTTCCCTCACCTGAATAAATCATTAAGTACATCTTCTTCGTCTTCAAGGCACATTCAACATGTGCATGGTACATCGTTGTCCACCTAGTTGCTTTTGGTGGTCAACTGTACAAAGGTCGATTTGTACCTTGGTAAACTAAGTCAAGTGATTTTCATCCATTTCACAACTTCTTACCTAGCCATTTTTCATCTTTCTAACCAATTCACCCATCCCCTTCATTTTCCCCCCTTTGTGAATCCTATCATTAGTAATAACATATGGTCTCATTACTATTCCAATGTACAAATGTCTCAAAATAAAGCTAAAAGGGTCTTGTATTCTCCAAAAAATGATTTGTTGATAAATTAAATGCAAAAATGCAAATGGAAAAGATCATGGCAGATACTCCCCATCGCAAAAGCCATGTTCCCTTGTCCCAGGTTATTAAAGCCACATCTAAAGAAAAGAGACTATGCCAATGAAAGGGATGAATGAAATGTAAATGAATGAAATAT
The DNA here is from genome assembly GCA_027924585.1 of Larix kaempferi. Lineage (NCBI taxonomy): Eukaryota > Viridiplantae > Streptophyta > Pinopsida > Pinales > Pinaceae > Larix > Larix kaempferi. Next base: position 10,717,863 of record BSBM01001110.1, on the reverse strand, counting down.
CAAAGAAAAAAATAAAATAAAGAGATTGTAATATGAAAGCATGAAGATGGATGACCCATGACAGCATTTCCTAGGCACACGTGGAAGAAACATATAAAAAATCCTAACTATTGAAAGTTAAGGATAGACCAACACACTTGTATCAATATGATCGTTATTTCACAAAGACCCCCTTTCTTCCCTATGTACGTACTTCACCTCAAGTACCCTCATTTGACTGAGATAGCTAAGCTATGCATGTTGCCTTAGGACTCTCACATGTAAAAGGGTTCTAAGAGTTACACTAATGGTAGACTAGGTGGGTAAAATAATATAAATAATTTAGTTATTAGAAAACGAGTACTCCTAATATAGATCTTGTGTATTATTGTTATATTAGACTAACATTTGCCTAAATGCTGATGATGGTTAACTTTATTACACTAGAGTGATTTTTTGTTTACACACATGCTATGACTTGATATCTAAGTCACATGACACGAGGACACGGGACACGATGGACACGAAAATACAAGTATTCGACACGAGACACGACGACCCTGGAAACAGGACACGGGGGACACATTTTATATATATATATTAAAAAAACTAGGAGTCTATATATCAATCTGAATCATAATATCATTCAATTGAAATTTGGCAATGATGAATCAATAATAAAATTATCAATGAACTTTGAATCATGAATTTTGAGTTTGAACCATAAATTGCATATTTGATATTTCTCATTAAACCATCAAAATCAAAATGTATTACATAGATATCGAGAGAATGCCACTGGAAAATACAAAATAAAGTAGATACTACTACAATCTAGTATCTACAACACTACTAGATGCAAAATGAAAATACTAAATAGCCATTGGGAAGATATTTGTTCGTTCTCTTTTCGTTGTTGTTACACAGGGCCATGGGCGTAGTTGCTGCGTGTGCTCTATTCGTGTGTCTCTACCCTGGACTGCTCTATGCTCTGTTGAATGTCCTAATGTGCCTATGAGTGATTATTAGGCACTTCCTATGGAGTGCTACCTTTGGGACACATGTGGAGGCCATTGTTTTTATGGGACGTTTTAGAGGAGTGTCCTAACTTCAGGCACAATTATCTTTTGGCAATTGTAACCAGAAGAAGAAATGGGCGCTACTGGTAGCACCTTGTTACATGGTACCAATACCAACGCACCTGCAGAGGAGCCCAGGGAGAGGGGGTCATTTTTCTGACCAGGAGGGGTGTTTTAGCCAACTTTTTCTGAGTAGGGGTTATGGCCAGACCCTCTGGTTTCTCCCTTAGAAGTACTATGGCTTAGAAGGCATTGTCAACTGCCTCATGAAAGGGCTTGAAGCCCTGAGATTGGTGTTCGAGGCTTCCAGGGGTGGGTCACTGGGTCACATGACCCCAACCTTGTTTTATCATTCCGGTAGCAGATCTTTCAGTACTGAGGCATATGTCTCTCCTACAGGTCACCTTCCACACCTTCCTGGTCCTCCAGTTCACCAGCGCCCTCTCTCCTTGGGCTCCTTTAGATGATGACGTCATCCTCCAGGCCAGGCTGCAATGCTTGATTAGGGGGGCGTTGAGGGATTTTCACTACTGCTGGGGTTAGATGGGGCATGACGACCCCCCCCCCCTTCGCGGTCTGGCCTTCAGAACAAACTGATATGCTCATTTTTACCTATTTTAGTCATGTGGGTAAATTCTGGGGAAAATGCCCCAAATTACCCACAGATTTGATTATTTTATATTATTATTGTTTTAATTTTAAGTTGACATTTTAAAAGGCATGTCGGCCTGGATATTTTTTTATTTTTGTAAAGTGAGTAAGAAAAGTATAAATACACTTCTCCTCGCTTCATTTTAACATAACAACTTATGGGATGAAACATTTATTTCTGATTTTTACCCTACTTGGGCTCTTGGAGTGATGCGCACCTCTTGAAAATGGATGTACTTGCTAGTTTGGGGACAAATCTTTGAAGTATCTTTGTTCTTGCTCTTTGCTAAGGTGATGCTAGAAGTTGTTGTAACAAATATAAAGAATAAATATAATAATAATGATAATGATAATAATAAATAATAATTAGTACTAGGTTAATGGACGTGTCTCCTCATAAATGGCTGCCCACACCATATATAATGGCGGCTACCAATTGTAATAAATCATCTTCTATCAATATATTATTATTTTTATCATCAATCATGGACAGCGGATTCGCTTCATAACTCTACAACCGAATTCAATTGCTCCATCTGGTATCAGAGCAACGTTGCTCGTGCCTAACGTTATTCTCACGCTCTTGTTCGTTACTCTTCCCTCCAGCGAATACCCCTTCGTCCTCCCTCATCACCCTTCTACGTTGTCGCTTACTGTCCCAGCGTGGCCTCCGATTTGCGCTGTACACCATCTCTACACCCGCCGGCCACCCCGCGCAGCCTGCATTTAGCTCTCCGCGCAGCCTACGTTCATCTCCCCGCGCCCACCCCCTGCAGCTCTTCTCCTCCACGCTCCTCCCCTCCAACCCTCCGTCTACCCTCCTGCCGACACAAGACCTCCCTCTACCCTTGCGCACTGCCACTCCTCCTCCCTCCACTCCCTCTCCACGCTACCGTCGTCGCCCAGCCTCCTCCCCGCCCAGCATCCTCCACGCTACCCTCACCCAGCCTCCTCCACGCTACCTCCTTCGCCAGCATCCTCCTTCCACCTCACTTCCATTCCCGCCAGCCTTATCCACATCCGCCCTACAAAAACAAACCAAAATAATAAAAAAAATATTATTGTAATAATATTAATATTATTATATAATATTTTAATTTTATTAAAATTTTCCACTCTATAATAAAAATATTTAAATATAATATTATTATTTTTATTTAAGATTATAGTAATTGTTATTGCTATAATAATTATTATTAATCATTATTTTTCCCAAGACCTTAATTGCTTTTCACTATCCCATAAGCCAAAATTGTACCCAATTACTCACCCCCACATACCAGGTCAAGAACCATGGCAGAAATAAAGGACCGACTGGAGAAATTAGAAAAAGACCAAATTCGAGATTTGAAAATCCTTGAAGGTCTAAACTCCAGAATGGATGAACTTGACATAGAGTTTCAAGAAGAAAAAGAAGAGCTATCTCGCAAAGTGCAATACGAAGTTGCCGGAGCAGTCTCATGGGAAATGAGGAAGGTACAAGAGGAAATGAAAGCATACTTCGATGAGGGGCTAGAAAATATCAAACAGTTTTTCAAGGATAAGGATGACGCTAAAAATGGCAAGTAGCCAAAGGGAGACCACTCATGTCATGATTCAGCCGATACCAATAATCATGAATCAAATTCCCCCAAAGTGGAGATCCGAGAAGACTAGAAAGACTACAATCATCATAAATCATATTGGGCTACAATGCAATCGATGGGGGGATACTCAATGAAACCTAAGTTGGAGTTACCCAAGTTCGATGGAGAAACAAAACAGAGTGTGGCATGGATCAACAAAGCGGAAGAATTCTTCTACATTCACAAAATCTTATCACATGATGAAAAAATTAAATACGCCTCCATGCAGCTTGAAGGTCGGGCATACAATTGGTACATGTGGTGGAAGAAAACGACAAAGGTATGCACCTACAGCTGCGACACATTCAAAAATGAATTTTTTTGAAGATTTGAAGATGTGACAGAGAAAGAAATTTTCCCCAAAATAACTAGATTACAACAAGAAGGCGATGTGGAAGAATACACCTACGAATGGGAAGCATTAGAGACACGAGTACCAGAATTAACAGATGGTCAGCGACTCCAGACAGATGTCTATGGTCTTAAACCGTACATAAGAGAAGAATTAGAATTACATAATGTATCCAATTTGGATAAGGCTACGCACAAAGCAAAACTTATTGAGGAAAAGTTTAAAAAATCAAGACAAGGGAACCTTTACGACAACAAGAGACACAATGTAGGCATTGCGAAGATATATGGTCACCCGATCATCAGTGCAACAAATATCAGTTGTATGGCTATGAAGTTAAAAAGGGTTCAAAAACATCGACCAGTCACGTCGACGGTGACACAAAAAAAAAAAAATACTTGTCGTCGATATGGAGAAGATTGGTTCCTAGGCCATAAATGCAAAACCAATCACACAGTACATTGCAAAATCATAAATGGGAAAGAAGTATAGGTATCAAGAAAGGCAGATACAAGTGATTCAAATAAAGACAAAAGCTCATCTGAAGCATCAGTGGCGACAATTACATGTTTTCAACAAGCTTGTAAGAAAGAAAAGGTCGAGACACCTACGATAGATTACACCCAGCAAAAGGAAAGCCAATCACTCGCAAGGAAATATATTCCACCTCAATTGAGAAGTCGTGACATCCTTAAAACTGAACAACTCATATTCTGAGTAACAGAATCAAAGAAATCAGGGCCAAAAAGACTACAACTTAATGGGAAAATTAAGAATAGGGATATCACAATTTTGGTCGATTCTGGAAGTACCCATAATTTGATCGATATCAACAAGGCAAATGAACTTAATATTTTTGTGTTTCCTATAAAAGGGCTTAAAGCCCCAACCATCGCTAATCAACATATAGAAGAAGTGGGGAAATGTCATAAGGTGTCGTTGCACATACAAAACTTACACCTACAACTCAATTGTGTTGCTTTACCTCTCAAAGAAGTAGACATGGTATTAGGCGTCGACACGTTAGCATCGCTAGGGACTTACTCTACCAACCTACAAAAACAATACATGGAATTTGAATGGAAAGGAAATAAGTACCGACTAAATGGACTGATAAGTTCTCCACCTAAGCAGAAAGAATCACGACACAACAAGGATCCAGACCACGTCAAGATAAAAGAGATAAGTCCAAGCTCTAGAGCGAAAGGCACTGTCAATAAATCTAGCTTTGAGGACAAAGCTTTCCTTAAAGGGAAAGTGTAATATCCCAAACTGATATTTTTCTTTTTTTTTGTGTTGGCTAGTAGGTTGATATCTCAATAAAGTATGAAAGTGTGCACTGATCTCTACATGCATGCATTTGCGTGCAGATCTATAACCCAGATAAACTAAAATGCTATAAAATAGGAGGAATTAATGCATGTATATACCAGTATATAGATCGGTTGATGTAGATCAAGATGATCCCTGCATGCGGGAATTATGCCGGTGGAATAGGGAGATAAGGTAAAACGTCCTCCAATAAATAAATGTGCCCTCCTCCAAGCTGTGAATGCTCCTCAATAAATAATACTCAGCAGATGAATCTCCAGACAAGGTGTGCTAGGGTTATAGTGCCCTTCTGAAGATATGAGTGTGTTCATGTGTCCTAATGGACCCATTCCAAGAAGCAACAGACACCAACCCAGGGCCCAAATGGCCCAACAAGATGGGGGACTTCCGCCCATAAAGAGGCAGTCAGCAATGCCACTAAGCCTACACTTCCCAGAATGAAAACTAAGAAGACCTACCATGACCTAATCAGGGGTATTTAGTCCCAAAATCAATACTACACATAATATAGCCCCAAAAACTTGGCCTTTACAAAAGAAAAAGAAACCCCCCACTCTGGTATATCTGGAAGGAATGCTTTAAGCACTCTGCGGTACAATAGATGGCTCCAACTGCGGGACATGCGCTCTTCTCGGGAGTGTATGAGAACCCCCTAAAAGGTCCTGGTACCTTTAGACCTACACACACATCTAACAACAAAGACATTAAATGCATCAGAGGCAAACACTTCCGTCCTGCCTTGTTCAAATTGAAATGCAATATAAATCAAAATGAAATAACAACAAATGCAATGCATACGTAACAGCAAATGTTGAAATCAAATGACATTATACCTACCTACCCTAATTATGATAACAAAGAAGGGTTAAGTGAACTCATACCACCATTGCAACCACTTGAGCATATTATTCATGCCCAGGTTGCTTCTTTTGTCTTTGGAAACAATCCAAGACAAAACCACATCAATGACGAGCTGAATAAATGGTACTACCTCCGTTGCAATAGGGCTGGAATAATGGACAAGATTGGGAACCTGGAATCCTTCAACCTCTTGCCACGAGGAAGGATCACCTTCACAAGCTTTTTCTATCCATGCCTAAACCAGGCCCAAGGAGAAACTGACACCATTACATACCTACTTTCCAGAACCTATTTGTTGCCCCAAATGACCATCAAACCTATCAAGGAGCCTTGTATGATGAAGTTGAAACAATTTTGCTATGTTCATAAACCTAGGCATCTGCTCGTCGTCATCGAAAATCTACCGATCCTCAAGGTTACCATGAACTAAAGATATGAAAACTACTTGCAATATTTGTGATTCTAGAACGACCTTGCAAGGGTAAAGAATGGAGCAGATGTTACTAGGGAAGTAGCTAGCTAATTCCGAGCTCTAGTAATCACTTGTAAAGATAAGGCACAAAAAAATTTTGTGGCCAATCGCATTGCATCCTTGTACCTTTTTAACCTTTGATTTTCACATGCAAACTTTCCTTTGACTTGCATCACAATTGGGTTAAAGTTGCCAACAATATCTAAAAACTCAATCCCATAATCTTTATCTAATTCAAGGCCAAGCAAGAGAGATTCATATTTAGCCACATTGTTAGTACCTTCAAATTCTAGGCAGAAAGAAAAACAATGACTATCAGCACAAGGAGAAGTTAATACAATACCTGCACCCATTGTAATATTCCAACTGATAATTTTTGTGTGTTTATGGAGTTTCTGTGATGTTGCTTGTGAGTAGCCTTTATTCCAACTGACTATGAATGCATGTACTAAACTCTGCTTGCATGAGCATGCATGCAAATGCATGGGTTTTCCAACCCCTAAATAACCCAGATAATTAGAAATGTTGTAAAGTAGGGATAGAAAGATGCATATACGTACCAATAGTATCAGCAGTTGATGTAGATCAATATAAGCTAAGCATGCAAGCCATGCATGAAGAAACGGCTGAGATATAATCTGTCCTCTCTCAAATAATGCGCCCTTGGTATGAATGCGCCTTCTTCAATATGTGGATGGATGCATGAGTGCTCAAACGATGTCAGATTGCTCCTGAATGAAGGTACTAGGGTTATAATGCCCTCCTGGTCGGTATGGAGGCCGCATGCAGATCATGCATGAACTCTAGGTCAGAGGGTGAATATCTTCCTCAAGGAAAGTCGCCCATGCAAGGAAAGGCGCCCTTCTGCATGATGGAATGGCGAGATCTCTCTTCTAAAGCTGAATAAGAAGCCTGTATTCAGTAACTAGGCTAATAGTGGTGCTCTCGGAAGGATAGAAGCAGCATGCAGACTAAATAGTGATTATCTATCAAGATATGAGTTATCCTCCTTTGTCCAATTCGCCCATGCAAGCGAGGGTGAATCCTCCTTCTCCAGGATGTAGTTGGAATACTGCTAAATGTTGAAGAATCTTGTATGATGATAGTAATAATGTTGAATTTGGGTGATCCAACCTTGATAGTGACTAGGGCAGATAGATTTCACTGCCGAAATACACTTAATGGTTGAGTGGTGCCCTCAACCCCAAACTGGCTCTCTGAGCTCTCCAAGTCAACTTCTCAAATCAATAATCAATAAGCATGCCTTAATCATTCGCTTTACCTTTCTTTTATAACTTTGACAAGGCCTGACCTAACTTTTGCATGACTAGGTCGCTTTTCTCTTCTAATTTCCAATTGACTTGCATGCAATGCTTTCTGTGTGCATGAAAGATCAATAAAGGTGTTTTAGTGCATGCAACATGATATGGCCCGCATGTAATGCATGCAAGTGGCCCCTAGTTCTTGTGGCCCTCATTTACCTACTGATGATCTAATAACCATGATTAAGATCTTCTTGTGGTATAAATGGCACCAATCCTCAGTCAATTCCCTAAATGTAAGTACCCGCTCGAACCTATGGGAATTAGATAGGTTAGCGAGATGGTCCTCTGTGCTTAAGCAGAAGAGGACATTACAGTCCTCCCCAATCGAGATTGCTTGTCCTCAAGCAACTGTAATGTTGGGTGCTGTAATACTTGTTCTCCTTCCCAAGTGGCCTCTTCCATAGGTAATTCTTTCCATTGAAGCAAGTACTCTCGAATGATCATGTTCCTTAGTTTTCTTTCTCGAACTTCTAGAATTCGTTCTGGAACCAAAATCAGTTGCCCCTCATCATCAAGGGGTGTGGTTCTGATGAAGTAACAATATGTTGACCTACTGCTTTCTTGAGGTTAGACACGTGGAACACATTATGAATCTTGTTTTCTTGTGGTAATTCGAGTTCATATGCTACCTCTCCCACTTTCCGGATTATCTTGTAAGGACCATAAAACTGAGGCTTAAGTTTCTTTGCTCCTTTCTTTTTAAGGGATAATTGTTTGTAAGGTTGTAGACGTAAGTATACCAAATCCCCTAGCTCAAAACTGCGCTCAATCCTGTGTCTATCTCGATATATCTTTTGTTGATTATGGGCAACCTGTATGTTTTCTTTGAGTATCTTGAGAATATCTTGACTTTCCTGAATCTACTCCTTGGAATTAGGAGCCCTGTTGTCACCAAATATCAAGTCTACAAAACATAAGGCATCATAACCATACAATGCTTTAAAAGGAGTGATATTGATGGTCATATGGTGTGTAGTATTGTAGTGGTGTTCCCCTAGGTGTAGCCATTTAATCCATGTCCTCTACTGACATGCTACATAGTTCCTCAAGTATCCCTCAATCCACTTGTTAACTATCTCTATCTGTCTGTCGCTCTGAGGATGATAACTCGTGCTCATAGCCAATTCTATCCCAACCAACCTGAAAAGCTCCTGCCAGAATGCTCCGATGAACTTGTTGTCTCTATCACTGACAATGGTCTTAGGTAACCCGTGCAACCTGAATACCTCTCTGAAAAACGACTCTGCTACCTGTGCGGCTGAATAGTCGGAAGGAATGGCAAAGAAATGAGCAAACTTAGTCAACCTGTCAACCACTACGTAGAAATAGTCTCTACCCTGTACCTTGGGAAACCCTGTAATAAAGTCCATTGAAATGTTTTCCCCTTTTTGCTTAGGAATGGGTAATGGTTGTAGTAGACCTGCTGGATGAGTATGATCTCTCTTATTCTGTTGGCACAAACTACATTCCCTCACATGCTGCATCACATCGTTCTTGAGGCCCTTCCATGAGAACCTCTCTCTAATCTACCTGTAAGTCTTAAGAAACCCTCGGTATCCTGCTAAAGGTGAGTTATGAGAAGCTTGTAGAATCTTTTTCTTAAGTGCAGACTCGACGACTAAGTAAATCATGTTCTTATAGTAGATAATGCCATCTATTACTCTATACATGTCATCTTGAATCTGTCCATCCAATATTTCGGAAGCAAACTTATATTGGAGTATTCGACCAAAAGATGAAATCTCCAATCTGAGGAAATGCTCATAAGAGATAAAGTGGTTGGTCGTCCAGAAAGTGCATTACTACCACATTGCTTTTTCCCTTTATGTATTCAATCTCGAAGTCATAAGCTTGAATCTTACTCACCCATTTATGTTGCCTCTCATTCAATTCTTTTTGTTCCAAGAAGTACTTTAAGCTATTGTGATTTGTCTTAATCTTGAATCTGCCACCCACTAAGTATTGTCTGAACTTGGTTAGCGCATGGAGAATGGCTAACATTTCCTTGTCATATATTGAATAGTGGCGCTCATAGTCCTTGATTTTTCTGCTCTTGAATGCAATAGGGTGATTATTCTACATCAATATTGCTCCAATACCCTCTCCTGAAGCACCACATTCTAATACGAATGGTTGTGTAAAATCTGGTAGTGCTAGTACAGGGCATGAACTCATTACCTTTTCTATTTTCTCAAATGTTTGTTTTGCTGCCTCTAACCAACTGAATGCCACTTTCTTAGTAAGATCTGTGAGTGGTGTTGTCATCTATGAGAAACCGCTGACATACCTCCTGTAGTAGGTGCAAAGGCCCAAAAATCCCACTGAGGAAAAAACATTGACAGAAGCTACCTATCAAACCTCAAGATCAATCCTTCGATCTTGTTGGTTACAAGACCTCAATTGCCCCTTGCTTCATTCCTCGAACCCTACCCAACACACTTAAATGAAAGTCCTTCTCCAACCCTCTGTGTGACGTTGTTTCACCCTCCTCTCACTTAGGCTGCCTCTTATACTTTTACATAATGCAAATACCCTGGGCCAATACCATGGGCCCTCTACTTTACATAAAGTAATAACAAAAGTACTTTCACTTTAATAGTTCACTTAACTAAAGTGAAACTCCCATGTCTGAGAGGTCTCCTGGACGAATCCTGCATGCCAAACACTTGGCCTATGCCGAAGTACCTGTCGGATGCTACAAAAATCAACACTCCCTCTTAGCAAGGAAGGTACTTCTCTAAGGACACCTATAACGGGTTCTCCCTCTGACCCTGGCACACTGTCGCTCAAATCATCCTGCACATTGGCAACCCTTACACGCAAAATCACCTTTACAAAGCATAAAATCATGAGTGTGGCTAGGGGCTCCTAAGCCATGTGTCATAATGGAGTCACCCCAAAGTGCACCAATACCTACCCAAGGCATAAATGCCTGACATGATGAGTTACCAACCATCAAGGGGTAGTCAACAGGGTCACAATACCAGTACACCTTGAAATGAGGGCCAAGAAGACCTACCATGACCAACCAATGGTCTAGACCACCAATAGACCAACACTTTTACATAAAGCAACCCCAACCTAGCCTTTTACAATGGCAAAAGGAACCTCCCTCTTTGGCACATCTAGTATGGTGCAGTACATAGAATCTAGGGCATAATAGGTGGTACAAATAACCTCCAAGAGTGAGGCACTCAAGTGAATCTGGTCAAACAATGATAATTCGTCCAAAACCTTGTTATCAAGGTCCAACAACCTTATCCATATCCTTGACAAGTCAAATATAACAACTTGACATCACTAAAACAATGGTCCAAGTAGCTAAAAAGGGACCAATGCACCCTCATCAAATAAAGGAATCTCCAACAAACTTGCTCAAAAGTGGCATGTGTGACAATGAATGGTCCAGGAATAATGAATGTGCCCTCTAGGAATGGTCCAAGCATGATGAATGAAGTCCCAAATGGTGGAGCACCCCTCTAACCAACTCCTAAAACTCTACGCATAGGTCCAAATGAGAGAAGTCCAAATGAGAGAATAATTATCCAAATGTTATCAGGAAGGTGGTCAAAGCTCATGACAGCTCATCTAAATGGTCCAAGAGGGTTGGCCCTCTCAAACGATGATAGAATATACCTCATGAAGCCCCTATGTGTGCATGAGAAGTGGGGCGCACCAAGTACGAGAATGAAACATGTATCTAACAAGAATCAACCAAGTGTTAGACATTATAAAGTGTAACTTAGGAGAACAACTCAATTATATGTAAACATTAACATAAAAGGCTATATTGTGCACTTGTCTAATAACCCATTTAATTAGTTGTCCAAATAACCTTGGAACTACCATGTTGCAACCATAATTGATCCAGATTTCATGGTACACCGTAAAGACTAAGTGAGCTTTCTAAGTTTCTAAGCAAGGTGAGGGTGATGAAGCGTATGTAATGTAATAAAAGGAAAATTAACTGAAATTTTAGGAAAAGGGGCTCACGAATTAACTATCATAAGAGGTTGTCCAAGTTCTAAGTCTTCCCCTTAACTTTTAAGACTAGGAGTTAATAATTTTTGTCCATATTTGTGCCTCTATAAGGGAATTATTTCTTCATGAGTTACCCTTTCCTTCCACCATTTTTTTAAGATGCTTTTTATTTATTTTCTTTTTTTTAAAATATTTATTATTAGCCTCTTTTGGCTCAGTCCCTTTGCTTTAGATTTATCTTTGATAAGCTGGGACATAGGATCATGGCTTTTTGTAAGGGGGTATAGCTCACATCCATCTTTTAATTTAATTTCCCTTAGAGTACTTTGATTCTTTTGACTTTGATTTAGGCACTACACATAGGAATAATATGCAAAGACTTTAAAATATGGCACATAATTAGTTAATTGCGAAAGTGGGACATGATGAAAATGGGTGAACTAGCTAGTGAAATGGCATGATATGAAAAATGGCAAGGTTAAATGTTGTTAATGACATGAAACGTGGATCATGCTTGCTTAAATCCCTAGGGGCACACCTAATCCCATATGGTCATACACTTAATTTGATGAGGAAAGAAGAATTATAACCACACCACGATGCTCCCTAAGCTATTGAAGCAACATTTCAGGATATATGAACCATTATAGAGTAAGACTTTTGATAGGTGAGAGAGGGCGGCCTTTTCAGCTTACCGGTTGATACAGCGGCACTTGTTCATTCCAAAGGGAGGCTAGCAAAGTCTTCTAGCATTAAGCAAGCACATGCATGACAAGATGTCATGGAGATAACTTCAAAACCTGTTATGGATGTTGTGATAGCATTGTGTATTGATGGATATAGTAATACTTCTACAATTTATAGGATCATTATTTCGACACAACGGAAGATTGTGATAAGCAGAGACATGATATTTGATGAAGATATAAGGTCTTCTAATTCATAGGATTCTACTTCAATGATTATGGAGAATGTGGAGGTTGTTGTTCCAGAGACTAAATCAAAGACCCGTGATGAGTCAGATTCAAAGAGAGTTGAGGTGAGATTGAGTATGGATATGCCCTTACCTACTCTAGCTTGTAGGAATCTATGATGGGTTACCCAAACATTGCAAGATGCACGACAACATGTAGGAGCAGCCAGATCTTAGTGAGGATGAGTATATCTCCTAGGAGATATACTAGTCACGTTGCATTGCTTTCTTCCATCTGTGAGTCGTTCAATTGTTTATTGAAGGATAGTGTGATACCTTGATGGAGGATAATGTTGAGATCGATTCTAGGTTTGCAGTTTGTTAACCCCCATTTTGCATGGGTGTCCACTTGTACTTTTCATCATAATTCTCAGTGGGGATGACATGATGATGCTTTAGGTGCTAACCCATGGATGATTCTTAAGATTTTATGCCTTTTGTTGGTTGATGAGGGTTTGGATGGTATGTTGATGATTTTCATGATGGTGTTCAGCTCTTTCTATTTGCTCACATTTTGTAGCTGGTTTTTCAGGGTTATTCTAGGACGAATTGAGCAAAATAGGACATTGCCTTCAAACCCTTAGTTCTCCAACACCCTAGCTCAGATGAGGGCACATAATATATGGTTGGAAAGCTCTTTCCTATCCCTTTCAAATGGTATAGAACATTCAACCAAATTCCCACTAGTTTGAGAGTGTTGTAGTCATCTTTCACGTCATTTTTGCTAGTTTCTTAGTCGTTTTTTCAGTAGTCTAGTAGCCTATCTTCAGGAGGGTCGATCTCACTCATCCTAACTTTCTTTGGGAAGTGCCATATATGGTTTGAAAGCTCTTTCCGGAAAAATTCCAAAGGTGTAGATCACTTGGCAAAATTCCTAGAATTTTGAGAGCGCTAGGATCATCTTTCAAGCCGTTTTTTCAAATTTTTGGAGCTATTTCTAGCACTCGGTTTGACCTTATTGGCACGTGCTTGGACAATTGGCACAAGTTAAGGAGAGATGGTTACATATTGGACCTTTCCTTGTCATTATTGATGGGACGTCTCACACATGTGGCCCATTTGAGGAGTTTGTTACATGTTTAATAGAGCGCTCTAGGGTTTTTGACCCATGTTGGACCCTAGGAGCACATGGCACATGGTATTGGTGGAGTGCTTTTGGTTTTGGAGTGGTTTTCTTGGAGGGAACTCCCCAATTTTCAAGGTTTCCACATCATTTGGCACCATTTTTTAGGAGAGTGTTGAGTTAGAGAGATCTACGAGGTCAAACCATAGATCTAACCTCTTTTCATAATTGTTTGACCTAGATCTAATGGTATACCCTCTCTCTTGGGCCTTCTGTTTATCTTTGGCATTTTACATGTGGCATTGACCACCTCATATCATGGTGTTTGTTAGAGTTGGTTAGATTTTAGACGAGTATTTTTATTTGTTTACTCCTCTCTAAGATAGATCTATGGTTTTGGTAGATCTATTATTATTATATTGTAAAGGAAGTTGAGCTCCTCTCCTATATAAAAAGCATCTTCCTCATGTGTACTCATGGTTGGATTTTGAGAGTTCCCTCTCTATTGGAGCCTAATAGACATATATTTACTAGAGCAAATCACTTTGTAAGGCTTCCTTTTCCATTCTAAGTGTGGTTTTCCTAGTTCTTATCTTTAATGTTGCAAGTGATTTGTAGAATAACTAGACTTGTAATTAGGGCGATAGAAAGGAAAAATTGTCCCATTGGAAGGGTTGTGAGAGAAAATCCCCTCCAATTCTTTGTTGATTTATGCATGATTTGTCTTGTTATAGCACTTGTCATCTTTAAGAGTATTTGTTTTCTAATACTTCATTGCATAAATCACACCCCAGTTACAATGTTTTGAGTTTCCCCTTTATGGGATCTCCTAGTGATTTCTATTTATCATTTTGTAGCATGTTGGGGTTTATTTGTGGATTGTGAAAGCAGCCCTAATTTCTCTAACCCTTTATGAACTAATCTCTTTGTTGGACTAGCTTCCCTTGACTCCATTTGCCCTGAGGATTGGCACTAGTCTTCATGATCCTCCCATCACCCCTTTAACATATACTACAACACAAAAAAAAAATTTGTTGAAGCTACTCTTCCAAACCACCTTGTGCATGATTGTCTAAGCTTTAGTAATCCTCTCCTAGGGAATCCCCCCTTGAGTTGGAGAAGAGCCAACCTAAAGTGTAGGGAGGTAGTTATCGAGGTGACAGTGGATAACACTTCTAAGATATAGTTGGGCTAGCTTTGTTCTTTGGGGCTTTAAATCACACATGCTAGTCCATGTTGTAACATAGTTGATGGAAGCATTGTACAGTACAGGCACGGGCTTGATGGATTCTATCAAATAGAGAGAGTTTCCCATGGACTCTTAAACAGAGGAAGATTCCCATGATGTTACTCTTCCTTCATGATTCTCTGAAGATGAAGGAGTTCACCAAGTTTAGGTTGGTTCACTTGCTAGAGGATTTAAGGTGCATAAGAGGGATTCTCATAATGATAAGTTGTTGATACCCTTATCTATGTTGTTGGATGTACCACGAGCTTTGCATTCCAAAATCGAGTTGACTTTTGCAGATTCCTATCTTTGTGACTTTGGTAGATGTGATCCAATTGTCTTGATCTTGTATGGAGATATGATTGTCTTTGCAGGATGTCCTAGACTGTCCTTGAAGTGGTATCCATTGATGGTAACATGTGATGCTGACTTGGAGGATGATGGTGTTTGGCAGGTTGCTTTTGTTCCAGGGTTATGTTCCTTCGTATTCACAGGTGGTCATTATTTGGATCAAGATGTTGTGATAGCATGGGCGACAGGTTCTTTACAAGTGACAGTGGTTGATTATGGAACTACAAATAGTACAAATTTACAATTAACATGTTGAGTGCAACTATAGAGGGAGTCAACAAGTGTTGGTGTAAACACTTTCCTCATAAATAGGGAGTGTTAGCTTTTGGGATTACTCCATAATCCCAAAAGTGTTTACAATGGATTTGTGGTGCTTCATGAGATTTGGGGTAGATGGTGTATGTTTATCCCCTGGATGGTTTGAGATGGATTGGTGCATGGGAGAAGATCCATGATGCATTTGTACAATGGAGACAACTTACTAGAAGATTGTTTGTCCGCAGTTAGGTGCTGACTTGGAATTCTTCCTTAAAGGGTTGGAGTTCTCTTGACAACTTGGGGGATGCCTTTCATGATGGCCACATCTAGAAGTTCACTTGCTTAGAAAACACCCTCCTTGGGATGAGTAGCGTTGTGCATCTTGGAGGAGGGTATCAGGCCTTAGATAGCATGGGGTAGCTTGGATTCTTGGATGAAGGTTTGGAGTTGGTTCCAAAATGCCTAGGCTGCAATAGTGTTCTTGCAAGGCCAGTCGACCCAATGGAGTATAATGGTACATGGATTAGGAGGAACAATGGAGTTCACATAGGCTTGTGACAAAGAGGTGTGGACATACCTTGTATAGCTACATCATCTTGGTGCCCTTATTGTGTACAAAATTACCTTGGAGCATGACATGTGTACTCTTGGAGTGATGCACTTCACTTGTGTTGGCCTACAAGTGCTTCTTTTAGGTTGTCTATAAGGGCTTGGGCACACATTGTATTGTTGGACTTCCTTACTTCCCATATATATAGAGGAAAGCAAGAGTCCTCCACACTCATAATCATCATTATACTATTCTCTTTGTAGTTATCTTCTTAGACAAACTGACTACGATTCAAGAGGAAACCCTACAAGAAGCTATGAAAGGGAAACAAGACATATGGGTTTGGAATTTGCTCTTGTGACTAGGGTTTACTCTAGTGGAGGAGACGTTGTAGATGATCATTGTTGATATCATTCACTCATCATATATTTCACTCTTGTCATCTTGAGGAGCGTGCACTAGTCTTCTCCCTCTCTCTTGGTCTTCATTTGTACTCTCTCTCTCTCTCTCTCTCTCTCTCTCTCGTCACTAGGGTTCTTTATCTTCTTCAAGCATCTTAGAGCATCTTGGAAGCCTAGGGTTAGGGTTTATCCTTTCGAGATTTGAGGTAAAGGTTTTGTGATAAAACACCATGGCATATTTCGTGAAGAAGAGAAGAAGAGGACAACTTGACTTGAAGGATTTGTTGGAGTGATTCTTTCATGTTGGAGCTCCTTGGTTGAGCTAGGAATTTTCTTTTTTCCCCCTAGCTAGGGTTTTGGAGAGCTAGTGGTTTGTACTAGACTAGAGAGAAGACTATGGTATTTTTATGAATTTCATAGTGAGCATATTAATGAAGTTTTTAACTGTACAAAACTTGTGCAATTTCCAGATTTTATATTCAGCCATATACATTTTCATGTATTATTATTTACTGCTATATATGTTTTGATGATTTTACACAAGTTAAAGGACAATTTGTTAAGTGATTTGACATCATCAAAGAAGAATGTAAGGGTTGTTTTGCTGCTTCTATATCTGTTGTTTTCTGTGTGACAAGTTGCCCTAGAGGGCCGAAACTTATTTGGACAGTTTGGTATATTTTCTCCTTGGATTGCCTAGAAGAATAAGTTGTTAGAAAGTAAAATATTGTTCTATTTCCACTGCTGTTTTATACTGTATTTCATAACAGCCCCAAGGTTCAAAATTCAGAGTTTAGATCTAGAAAACCTCTAGTCAAAGAGTTGAAATTTCTGTTTTGCAGTATAAGTTAAAGAATGCAAGAATTTCTACATGGTATCAGAGCATTTCAGAAATTTCTACAGATAGCACACTGGCTCAACAAACAACTGCTTACAGTGCTTCAGGTCATGCACACTCTTTTGCAGCACTAGGCTCACTGAAACAAGTAACCCTCACTAGCACAATAATTCCCATCACTCATCCATGGTCTGATCCATTCCATTAACCTAGACAGAGAGAGATCACTCTCTGTAAATAGATATCTAGATTGGTGATCAATTTTAACCAGGTCATTGATCATCCTCCAAGTTGGCTCCTTAATTCCATCCTGGATCACCGATCAATGTTGTAAAGTCATCAATGCTCCAACAGTTGACTCCATATCAGCATCCAGCATTCACTTAACACTTTTGCACTATATTTGTCTCCATGCTTAACTAATCCGTGCTTGCACCAAACAACACTCTATGTGCATTCCTATACTTACCTATTCACCATGCACTTTACCTCCTTTGGCACACTCAGATTTTCCATGATCATTTCTAACAATGATAAGATCCATTTTAGGGTTTTGAGAGATTTTCCTTTTACTGTGGGAAAAGGGAAAAAACAGTAAATATAAAGAAGGGTGGAAAAAGTAAATGGCTGAAAATTGTTTCAAACTTTCCCATCCATTGCCAAAAAGGGAAACTGTTGCAAGGTTTCCCAACAACTTTCCTGCTTATGGCAGAATCTGTGATTTTCGAGTCTGTGTAGTTATTTATATTTTTCTCACCTAATGGCTGAAATGAAGCAAAACAGAGATTTCTGAGCTTTAAAGAAAATCAGAAAATAAAAATCTCGATGGTCAGGGTTGTTTGAACTTTGAATTCTTCATAGTACAATAGATATGAATAATATCCATGACGGTATTTACCAAAGCTCAAAAACACTCTATTGCTAGAAAATCATTCTTTTCACAAAACTGGAGTACAGAAAATCAAAACTATGCATGGGAATATTGTTTTTTAGAAATTATCTTGATAAAAATAGAAAACAAATTTACTAAAAAACAGTAAAAGATAAACTGGTAATTAGGCTTAACAGAAAAATAAAATACTAAGTGCTAGTGAAAGGACAAGAGAATCAAGAACTTTGCCAGTCATAGAGCCAAAGAAAAGTCTTGCATGCTAATAATATATAAGAAAATAGCTCGATGTGGAAGGATGTTTCCAACAAAGGGATGTGGGCAAGAAATACACATACAGCAAATAGCTTTAGGCCATGCTCAAATTGCGCTTTTGTATGGCCAGCAAGCGCTGCACGCTTCATCCATTTCCTCGACTCTTGATAATTGCGTGTAATACCTTCTCCAGATAAGTAGCATAAAGCAGTATTGTACATTGCCCGGGTGCTTCCCCCTTCTGCTGCTTTTAGATACCACCTAGCCTGTATAAACATGCTAATCTGATCACCAACCCCCGGCAAAAAATAAAACATGGCAACCCTGAAACAATATCTTTAATTTCTTCAAAATGCCAGACTGTAAAAATGCTTGAAATGTCAGGCATATAATACTTAAAAGTAAAACCCATCCCCAAGGTTAACTCAAGCAGAAAAGAGCAGTTACTTTAGCTGTACTGGCAAAAATATAAATATCACAGCCAAAGAAAAAAGTATCTCATCCAAAATAAACAATCCAGAGAATTTCACCCAGGAGATAACATATGTTCAATCAAAAGAAAATTATGCACTGGATACATATATTGTCATTTGCCAACTCTGAGAAACAGCCCCGACTCCTGACCCATTACAAAGTTCTTAAAGGCTTCATAAGTTTTTAGAATAAATATATTTTCAATTAAAACACTATATTATGCTCAACATTTGTATACCTAAAAAGACATTCTGTTTAAGCAAAGAGAAAAATAAATTAGACTAGTGATTGTCTTTTCATTGTCAAATCTGTTAAAAAATTAAAAAGAAATGTAACCAACACTGTTAGACTTAGCTACTGTGTTTTTGTAATTGTAACTTCGGAAGATATTCCCTTGTATTTTATATTGTTATTATTATTGTATTTTATTTGTACCTCCGACGGAGATGTTTTTCCTCCGTTCGGGGATGTCATTATTATGCTTAGTCATTTTAGGTCATTGAGGTAAAAGCCTCCATTGTAAGTCGGGGCAATAGATCCCCAAAAGGTCAAATGTAATTGTATTATTGAGTCTCCTAGAGAAGTCGGCCCAGTTAGTTTTATTGAGGCCAACCTAGTCAGTTAAAAGGTCACCCCAAAAGTGAAGTATAAATAGAGAGCAAGGCTCTCTCATTTGGACACACACTCACTCACTTGAGTTCGCATAAGTGTGAGAGAGAAGACAAGTTCGCATAGGAGAATGAGAGAGAGCTGCAGAAGACTATCTTGTTTTGGGGTTTTCCATTTTGGGATATTGTATTGGTGACGATTCTTTCTCTGAGGAAGTTGCGGGGTTTTCTCCTTTATGGTTTCCCCGAGAAAAATCTTTGTGTCTCTTGTGTTATGTTGTGCTTGTTATCCTTCAGATAAGATCCTAGATGATATGGATTAAAAGTAGAAAAACTAACATGGAATCAGAGCTAACCTGAAAAGAAGCCATTGTGCAGCTGCGAGAAGCTAGGGCTTCTAAGTTTGAGGTCTTCTCTCCACAGATCATTCGAAAAAGGAAGCTAGGCTAACTCGCCCTAGGAGGGCGCATATTTCTGTCGAAGCATAATCTAATTCCGAGAATTTTCAATTTTTTGGCCCACCACTACTGCCAGAGGAAAACTAGGGCATCAGCTATTTTGGGATTTTGTTCACAGATTTGGAGAAGTGAGTACATTGGACAACTCGCCTTGAGGAGGCGCATCTTCCTGTCCAATCAGAAGTTCCCAATTCCAAGTTTGGAAAATTAGGGTTTCTCTAACAAACCCTAGGCCAACCAACTCCAAAACCAGTTTGGGCATCTCAAAAGTGGTAAGACCTAAAAGCTTTGTTATTTCCATTTGAAGTACTCATTCAATATGTCTCACCACACCATGATTGAGGATAAGCTTGAAGGAGTTGATAACTTCCGAGCATGGAAGTATAGGATTGCTCTTGTCCTTGAAGAAAATGATTTGGACAAGTATGTAAATGAAGAGGTTCCAGCACCAAAGGGAGATGAGGCTAAGGCTATTCACAAGAAGGACTTGGTTAAGGCCAAGAGAATTATTGCAGACTCCATTAAGGATCATCTCATCCCACTTGTGTCATCCTTGAAGACACCTAAGGAGATGTTCGATGCTTTGACGAAGTTATTTGAAGGGAAGAACATCAATCGGAAGATGACCTTGAGGAACCAGCTTAAGAATGTGAAGATTCAAAATGCAGAGACCATGCAATCCTATTTCACAAGTGTCTCACAGATCAAGGAGCAACTTGAAGCAATTGGAGAAAAGGTAGAAGGAGAGATCGTGATGACCACCTTGAATGGTCTCCCAAGATCATGGGACTCATTCATTCAAGGGATATGTGCCAGAAAGAATTTGATCACATTCAGTAGACTATGGGAAGAATGTATAGAAGAAGAAGCTCGACTTGTGGCACGAGAAGAGAAGATGGGAGCAAATGATGATCAAGCACTCACAACACATGCCAGAAGAAATCATAACAAAAGGGAGCACCATCATCACAGTAAGAGGGAGAAACACCATCAAAATCAGAGGGAGAACTATGATAGACATAGAAGACCTAGAAGAGATCTATCCAACATTAGATGTTATACATGTGATGAGAAGGGACACTACTCCAGAGATTGTCCCAGAAACAGAAGTGTCTCCCACAACAAGAAGACAAACAAGAAGAGACATCATGCTCACACCGCTGAAGATGATGAACCCACAAGGAAAAGAACCAGAGAAGAAGAAAGAGATGATTCTCCAAGTGATGAAGAATATGTATTGTAATGAAGGTAACCAGTTACAAGGGTTCATTCAGAAGGTTCCACCTCATAAGGTGAAGCTAGAAATGACTTTCAATTTTACATGAAAGGAGTAGGAGAAGCTACTACAGAGTTGGACACCGAAAAACAAATAAAGATCGATGCTCTATGGAAGCCTATCATCCATTTCAGCATTGGTTAGGATACAAAAGAAAAGACACACAAAGTCTACTTCAGCACAAAGAACAAGTGTAGAACACGTGCTCAACATTTCCGATCATAAGCAAGAAAGGCACAGGATCTCAGAATCAGACGATGAAGAAGAACACTTTGTCAAAGACTTCAGAAGTTCCTGCAAGGAAGCAAAGATCAAGAGGGAGTCCACCCAACAAACAAACAAAGATAAGTATTTGAATTGACATTTCTTGTATATATAATTGCTTAAATGATATTGTTCAATGGTGTACATACTTATGTTCCTAGACTTAGGTTGTGTATTATGCATATTAGGATATTTGCATTAACGAACAGTACACTACTAATATGCATGTGATGGGTAAGTGGCCGTTGGTACTGTACAACATTCCATTGCTACTTATCTAGAATGAAACCTCTCTGCTGACATGTTGGGAGTAGTGCACGTTCTTAATAATGTTCTGGTAGAGATGGAAGGCATCTAGAAAGTTACCGTATGAATACGGGATATGGATGAATGTTGTGTTGAAACCTTGGCTAAAATAGTTGCATAACTGTGTGACCTATGTCCTTATGCATAAGAATTTATTTTGAAAATTATGAAATGTTTCTAATCATACAACTGAATTTGACTTGTAGGAAAGATCGTGTACCATCACCTACAAGAGAGACTTGTTTCGAAGAACAAACGACGAAGACTCAACATACAACATATCCAAGAAAACTACCTATTGAAAAACCTGAAGTTCCCAAGATTCGAGATTCAGTGATGGATGAAGCAGTTCCAGAAGATCATGAAGACCACGAAACGAAAGAACCACAAGAACCTGTAGATCCACCTCGTGAGAAGAACTCCCACAAGAGGAAACCAGCATGGGTACGAGAAGCAATACAAGATGCGAAGAAGTATGGCGCTCCAGAGGGGATGCACCTAAGTTGCACGAAACATGCAAACGTGTACAAGTTTCAGAAACGGGAACGCTTGGAAACGTGACCCCCCAAAAATGGGTACGTCGAGGGAAATGCGATATATATATATAGTTTTTTTGAATAATACATTATCTCACAATAAAATAAGAATGAGAGGTTAATTACTACGTAGGTTTAGAAATGATTTCGAGATAAATTTGTTTTCATTTTCCATAAACTAGGTTTTTTTAGATTTCCTATGGGTCTCAAGCCTCTCATGGACCCTTGGAGGTTTCCCAGAAGTTTCCGAGAAGTTTCCAAGTTTCCGCGAGTTTCCAGTACCGGTACGTGGGCATTTTAGGAGTTTCATGCAACATAGGGATGCATAGAGAAAGCAAGAGACCTAGGCCATACTCCGGCTATGTAGCCCTGTTGTGCGACATCATTGACAAAGAACCTTCCAACTATGAGGAAGCAGCAAAGAAGAAAGAATGGAAGGATGCCATAATCAAGGAGTGCCAGTCGATTATGAAGAATGATGTCTGGGAGATAGTTCCAAGACCTGAAGGGAAGTCTGTTGTGACTTCGAAGTGGATCTACAAGATCAAGCATGTTGCAGATGGTAGCATTGAGAAACACAAGGCAAGGTTTGTAGCACGTGACTTCTCCCAGAAGGAAGGCATAGGCTATGAGGAGACATTCGCACTTGTGGCGAGATACACTTCCATCAGATCTGTACTAGCACTGGCCGCAATGATGAAATGTAAGGTACGCCAGATGGGTGTAAAGACAACATTCTTGAATGGTGTAGTAGAAGAGGAAGTGTACGTGGAGCAGCCACTTGGATTTGAGACATATGACAGGAAGACTCATGTGTGCAAGTTGAAGAAAGCCTTGTACGGATTGAAACAAGCACCCAGGATGTGGTACGACCTAAGTTGCCAGGAAACTTGGGTACGGGGACGGGGACGCCATTTTTTGAAACAGGGTACTTGGGTACGTCGAGGATACTGTATATATATATATATATATATATATATATATATATATGTCACAGTCACATCATATTTCAGATTTCTCCATAAATTATGAATCATGATTCATAATTCTAAATTCAATGATTCATTGAACAATGAACATTCACATTGAAAATTTAAAACATAAAATTTGATAATCATAGACTCAGTAGATATCAATTCAAATACTGGAAGTTACATAAAATTTGATAAATCATTGTACCAAGCAGCTGTAACAAACACTCAAACTCAGACCTGAAAGTACACTTGAAATCTTATTTTAAACACCTATTTGTACTGCTGTTACAGGCAATTAAAAATCGCAAATATATTCCTCGATTGATGTGAGTGTATATCTCACTATTAAATACATATGTATAATTTTTATGTGCACATTTGGTAGTTAAATTATGTTCCTTGAGTGTTGAACATAAAACCATAAAAACATTCATTGTAAATCAATGCAAAATCAGTCTACCAGATATGGACAATATTCAGTGGAATTTGAACAGTGTTGCAAAGTGTTTGACATAAGTCTTGAACCAAACTCCATACGCAGTTAGCAAAAAATTAGTTCAGATTTGGTTGGGGGTCATTACATTTTCCCCGGCGGATTGCATTTTATTGAGTCAGTCGTACCCCCGGAGTACCCAAACATGGGATACGGAGTTACCCAAACACGGGGTACGGCATACCATTTTGCCTATAAGTACCCCTTTTTTTATAATGGAGTCTCGGGTACGTGGAGCCAGTATGGGGTACGGCAGGATACGGTAGGAGACGTACCTTACGAGTACCCAAGTACCCGGTACGGGTACCCTGGCAACTTAGGGTACGACAGGATGGATAGCTTCCTGATGAGCTTAGGATTTACCAAGAATAAAGCAGATTCCAACCTTTACTACAAGGTTGGGGTGGGAAATCCAGTTACACTTCTAATCTATGTAGATGACCTATTTGTAACAGGGGAGGATGGGCTCATTGTCGATACGAAGAGGAGGTTTGTCACAGAGTTTGAGATGAAGCACCTGGGTATGATGCATTACTTAGGAGGGGAGATGTGCCAGAGTGCGGATGGAATATTCCTTGGACAAGGGAAGTATGCAGTAGAGATTCTGAGGAGGTTCGGAATGATGGACTGCAAGGCTATGACCACACCCATGGCATCGAACTTGAAGCTACTGTGTGATGCTTGTACTGCAAGGCTATGACCACACCCATGGCATCGAACTTGAAGCTATTGTGTGATGCTTCATCAAAGTCAATTGATGCCACGATGTATTGTCAGATGATTGGTTCATTGATGTACCTGACAAACACGAGACCAGACATATGCTTTGTTGTGAACACCCTAAGCCAGTTCCTTACGGATCCGAGACATGTTCACCTGATTGTTGCAAAGCATATATTGAGGTACCTGAAGGGTACAGTTGACTATGGGCTCAAGTATGACACGAATCAGAAGATTAACCTGCAGGGTTATGTTGATTGGGATTGGGCAGGCAGTGCCGCTGATAGGAAGAGCACTTCAGGATGCTGCTTCAGTATGGGATTCGGTATGATCTCCTAGTTTAGCAGGAAGCAATAGTGCGTGGCACTAAGTACAGCCAAAGTAGAGTATGTTGCAACTTGTTCGACCAGTTGTGAGGCAGTATGGCTTAGGAAGCTATTGTTTGATTTGTTTGATCTCCAGTTAGAGGCGACTTGTATATTCTGTGACAACCAGAGTTGTGTGAAGTTGTTCGAGAACCCGGTGTTCCATGACAAGTCGAAGCACATTGAGATCAAGTACCACTATATTAGGGATATAGTGTAGAGAGGAGCAATGAAGCTCCAGTATGTAGCGACAGACGAGTAGATAGCCGATGTGTTGACCAAGCCATTAGCCGGAGTGAAGTTTGAGTACTTCAGAGAGAAGCTTAGTGTTCTCCAGATCAAGGTTCCTCCTAAGAGGAAGTGATGAGACAGGAAGACGCAAATGCACTAGAGCCATTCTCGCATGGTGGTAGGTTTGTCCTCCCATGTTGGTAGATGTAAGGGATGAGCCATTCTCGCATGGTGGCAGGTTTGTCCTCCCATGCTGGTAGATGTAAGGGTTGGGTCTCGCATGGTGGTAGGTTTGTCCCCCCATGTTGGTAGATGAGGTTCTCGTATGGTGGTAGGCGTAGGTGGTCCTTGGGACGTAATGCACTTGGTGTGCTCCTGATTGTCCTCCCATACTAGAGACGTTGTGAGGTCCACCGGTCATAAGACACTGTGTGTGCACCTAGGCAGGATCTCGCATGGTGGCAGGTTTGTCCTCCCATGCTGGTAGATGCGGGTTGACCATTGTGGGACATGTGATGTGCATCTGGGCTGTGCTCCGTGTGATGATGAGATGATCTACATACAATGAGGCGATAGTAGGAGATGCAAGTGATTGCTGTGGCAATGTAATGACTGGTCCTGGGTTGTACCTACTTGATGGCTTGCTCGCAGAGATGATGAAGACCTACATGAGGGTTAGGCCTACATCCAGCATGAAAAAGGGCTGGCTCTGTAGAACTTCCTATGACGAGTAGATTCGAGAGATGTCACCAATCGATGATGATCGACATGATGATGATTGCAGCAGCAGTGACGATGATGATCCAGTGTTGATGATGATGTTCAGACATTGATGATGATCCAGCGATGATGACATTATCCAAACTTGTGTCCAAAGGGGTTGATGACTGTGGCAAGAGAACACCTTCCTAGTTAAGAGGGAGTGTTGTTGTAATTGAAACTTCGGAAGATATTCCCTTGTATTTTATATTGTTATTATTATTGTGTTTTATTTGTACCACCGATGGAGATGTTTTTCCTCCATTCGAGGATGTCATTATTATGCTTAGTCATTCTAGGTCATTGAGATAAAAGCCTCCATTGTAAATCGGGGCAATAGATCCCCAAAAGGTCAAATGTAATTGTATTATTGAGTCTCCTAGAGAAGTCGGCCTAGTTAGTTTTATTGAGGACGACCTAGTCAGTTAAAAGGTCACCCCAAAAGTGAAGTATAAATAGAGAGCAAGGCTCTCTCATTTGGACACACACTCACTCACTTGAGTTCACATAAGTGAGAGAGAGAAGACAAGTTCGCATAGGAGAAAGAGAGAGAGCTGCAGAAGACTATCTTGTTTTGGGGTTTTCCATTTTGAGATATTGTATTGGTGACGATTCTATCTCTGAGGAAGCTGCGGGTTGCGGGGTTTTCTCCTTTATGGTTTCCCCGAGGAAAATCTGTGTCTTGTTATGTTGTGCTTGTTATTCTTTCAGATATGATCCTAGATAATATTGATTAAAAGTAGAAAAACTAACACATCCGTCCACCGAACTCGATTGTTGGCTAAGGAATGCTTCCTCAACCCTAATTTGGCTCTCATAGCTCTTTAACACGAATCTCAATGATCAATAATAACATATGCACTGAGCAACTCGCTTTTTGGATAAACTTGAATGATCTACCCCTGTAATTGATTAGGGTGGATAGATTTCGCCACCGAACTCGATTGTTGGCTAAGGAATGCTTCCTCAACCCTAATTTGGCTCTCATATCTCTTTAACATGAATCTCAATGATCAATAATAACATATGCCCTGAGCAACTCGCTTTTTCCTTCTTTATCATGTTGAGATTGCATGCCCTGAGTCGCTTTTCTTTCTTTTTTAAGTTGAGGTTGCATGCACTCACTTCCGGATGCATGTAGACACTTTAATTATCTTTGATCGCATGCACTATGAGTTTGGCTTGCATGCAATGCATGTCAGTTGCTACTTGCCCCAGTGGCCTTCTTTTACCTCCTGATGACCTAATATCATTGTTTAGGATCTTCTTTTATTTCAAGGCATCAGTCCTTAGTCAATTCCCTGATTGTTAGTACCCGCTCGAACCTATGGGAATTAAATAGGTTAGTGGGAGGGTTCTTAGTGCTTAAGCAGAAGAGGACATTACAATAAGATAGTTTCCAATACTTCATCCTTGATTTTACCTAGTTTATAGAGTATGCCAACACAATACTTAATAAATCAAATGAGAATCAATACAACTGTAACCTTTTCCAATGGTAAGCAACTCCTCCAATATCCATATTTTTACGGCAAGCACAAACCTTACACATAGTGAATGACCTTTGGCAACCATATTGAAGCATTACTTGAAGATCTGTATAGATGTAATCTCTTCCTATGGTAAACAACTCTGAAGCATTCCATCTTTTATAGAAAGCACGGCCTTTACATTTTAGAAAGGACTTCTGCAAATTAAATTAGAGCAACATGTTAAAGTAAATGTCAAATTATAATAATAGTCAATTAGAGATTAGACATAGGCATTAATAAAGTCATGTTGATTTTAGGTAATATTACACTTTTATGTTTTTATTTCACTTTAGTGTGTTTTTCAGTCTATTCCACATTCATAAAGTGGATTGACTCTATTACTGCACAAACTAGCACATGTAGTTAAAGCCCCAAAAATCACTACTAGCTCACGGTAACCTAAGAGGTGTTACCCACTGTCACCACAATAACTACCTGTATGCACTTTTGGTTGGCTCTTCTCCAACTCGAGGGAGCGTCCCTGGATAGGATTGCTAGGCTATGGTAATGAGGGCACAAGGTGATTTGGAAGAGATAGCCTTAGCAAAATGGGGTTGTATTTTTTAGGGTTTTTTGAATAGGTGATGGAGAGACCCGGAGATTAGTGTTAATATCCAACTAGGGCAATGGAGTTAAAGTGAATCAAATGGCAAGTGAGGCCAAGAAGAATGGTCCTTCAAGAATTAGTCTATTTCCTTCTAAGGTTAGGGGTAGGGACACACTAGTCACATCACCCAATTGAGGCTAAACAATGGACTTCAAGGTCTACAAGAGGGAGCTCCAACAGGAGAAAGTCCCTAGCCACCCAGGATCAATTGTGGAGAAGATTAATACCTAGAAACCCTTGCCAAGGAGCCAAATGCATATTAAGACAAGGTCTAAAATACTCACCCAAACAACAAAGGAGAATGTGCAAGCCAATAGCTTAGGACGCCCTCCTTCAAAGAGTTATCAACAACTATTCTTTGGATCAATCATGATAGGTTTGTAGAAAACTCAAACATTCCAACATTAACCCTTAAGCACAATAATAGAACCAAGAAGAAGAAGCTTCAAGAATTGACAACACTTTTCACCACATAGAAAGAACCCTTAACACCATAAATTGCACAAAAGAAAGTATATCGATGAAGCTCCAAAAGAGAGAGAACTCTCAAAGTCCAACCATGAAATGAAATGAGGAAGTAGCTTCTCTATTTATAGGAGAGGCTAAACTTCCTTATACAATTAAATATTAATTGTTTTCCTAAGATCTAGCCTAGGGTGGGGTAAAATCAATGTTGAAAAAGTCAAAATCGACAAAAAGTTAGCAAGGGTCTTGAAAACAATTTCTCAGCAACATCGGCGAAAAAATCGGGAAAAATCGAAAAAAGTTGGCAAACATTAAAAAATACAAAATACATTCATTTTTTTCAGAATTTTAAACATATAAAGCAACAATAACATCAGATAAACACATTGGAACATAAATATGTAGAAAGCACTGATATATATCATCATCATGTAGTCATGTCAAATATAAAATGATACATCAAAGTCGATACTGAATCCTGAAAGTCTGAAACACCATAGTTGTCCAATCAAGGACTCAAAAGTAGATAACCAATACAAAATGACATCACATATATAAATGTATCTCAGGAAAACTAGTAGCTATCTATCTAATATCAATGCCCTCTTCCCCTTTTACGAGAAAAGGTCATGGGCCGTTTGTCAAGCCTGCCCCTAGCACTAGAAGTAGCAGCAGAAGACCCTGCCCCTGCATCTAACATCGGACGATGAGTGACGGATGGAGGACTAGCTGTATCAATCGATGTAGAAGGTGGTGGCGATGCTAACACATCACCCTCCGTGGTGGCTCTAACCTCCTCCTCCTCCTCCTCCTCCTCCGCCTGCCCTTCCTCTCCCTCTAGACATGTAGGTTCCTCCTCCATGATAGGACTCTCAATCTCCACCCTCCACTCAGACAAAATATCAATATTGTCTAAGGCGATGGCATCAGCATTTGGTGCTTTCTCTATCTGTCTCATCCATAAGCGGAGATTGTAATGGACGTAGACCAAATCATTGAGACATGTGAACTCCAACCTGTAAGAGGAAAATAATGTTTTTGTATTTGTCTAGAGGTTCAAGTTTCAAAAATTAATGAAATATAATTATAATATGTGAGGATGATAGATTCACAAATTATATTAAATGAAATTGATTTGTTGAAAATTTAAAGTCTAACCTTCTACGACTCTTTACGTGTACTTTTTCAAACACACTCCAATTCCGCTCACATCCTGAAGCGGTACATGTTTGGCTAAGAATCTTGATGGCAAATTTCCGTAAATTTGGTGTCCTTACACCATAGGTTCGCCACCAAGTAGCTACAACAAATAAGAAGGAAAGAGAACTAAATTACATTGCATTGCATTGGAAAACTGAAATAGGAAATAAATAAATCATAATTCAAAATTTCAAATTTCAACTTGCAAATAAAAGTTAAACACTTTAATAACTTACCTGGCATAAAATTGGTCCTGTCACGAATAGCATCAGCAAAGCTAAATACTCCAGTACCATCCTGATACACCTCTATCTCGCGATTGATTGCATTGCAAGTCTCATAATTAGGTACCATCCTCTGAATACAAGTGAAGAGCCCCTCCAACACCTCACCATCAAAATCAAATTTGCATTTGTAGGAAAATGCAGGGTTGAGGAAGAGTGCTGCTACATGAATGGGTTTATGAAGCATTCCAGTCCATCGACTATCAATCAACTCCCATAACAACATGTGCCTATTGTACCCCGGGGTACCCTTGCCCACATAATAGTTCCGGATGGTCTCTTTGGCCCTATCCATGGCCTCATACAAATAGCCCATTGTGGGCTTATCACCATCAACAAGTCTCAGAACCCTTACCAAAGGTTCACTCACCGAGCACACTTCCCCCACTCCTTCCCAGAAGGAGTCAGTGTACACCAACTTAGCAATGGTTCTCCCATCCTCTCTCCTGCTGTAAGCACAATCACGCCACTCATCACAAACAAACATTTGCTTCAACTCAAACTGACATTGAAGCAAGGACTGAAGAGTAATGAAGGTGGTGGCAAAGCGCGTGATTGCGGGACGCTTCAACTCCCTGTTTTTGGTGTGCCTCCTCATGAGGCTGAGAACAAAAGTATGGTTGTAAATGAACTTGGGGATGCTCTTAGCTTGATCAATCACCACCTTGATAAAGGGAATTTTCCCCATATCCTCCAGCATCAAATCAATACAATGAGCAGCGCATGGAGTCCAAAACAAAGTGGGGTGCCTCTCCATAATCATCCTGCCAGCAGCCACATAATTAGCTGCATTATCCGTAATAACTTGCACAACATTGTGCACCCCAATATCCTGTAGGAACCCATCTAACAACTCACATAAGAGCTCTGCATCTTTTACATATGTCGATGCATCCACTGATTTCACAAACAAGGTACCTCTAGGACAATGTACCAAAAAGTTGATAAGGGATCTACCCTTACCATCTGACCAACCATCTTACATGACTGTGCATCCAGTGCTCTCCCATGACTGCTTGAGCTCCTCCAACCTAGCACTGATGTCCTTCTTTTCTGCTTGAAAGATTGGACCCCGCAACTCCTCAAAGGTGGCACTTTTATACCTCGAGCCAAATGTTGCAATGGAATCACACATTGGCTGCCAAAATGGATTGTTTTTTACGATGCTGAGAGGTATGTGACTCCAGTAAAGACACCTCCCCATCACCCTGTCCACTTCTACCTTGTCATTTTTCTTTATCAATGCCTTGATAGAAGGTTGTGATCCACCTCCTGTTCGTGGACCAAAATGGTATGAGGCCCCCACCGTGGCTGTGGAACCCCTCGCACTACTCTGACCAAAAGTGGCAGATCCTGTTGCCCCCACACTTCTTGCTAGGCCAAAAGATGCACTCTCGGCTCTGTTTGCGGCGATCTCATCCTTCTTTTTATTCTTTTCATGGATTGCGTCATGGGCAGATCTCATGATCTCTAGGGTCACTGCAGTACAAACACCAACATCATGCCCAAGGAGTTTAGCTAGATGGTATTTCAACCTGTTAACCCCTCCTGACATGTGAGGTCCACACAATTTGCAACTCAAATTTTGCCTGTTTCCTTCATCCTCGAGCTCACCATGTTCAATTTTCTGAATTTACTTCAATCTGATCTAGGATCTTAACTGAGAGAACAACATGTACAGCATATCTACAGCATATCAATCATGGAGACAATAATGCAAGCACACAAGAGACACAAAGATTTACTTGGGGAAAACCATAAAGGTGAAAAACCCCAATAACTTCCTCAGAGATAGATAGAGCAATGATACAACCCAACCATAAGAGATAGACACATCCTAGCAGCAGATCCTCCTCCTCCATAAGTGCGCCACTCCTCCTTGAGTGCATGAGTGAGAAGTGAGTGTGTCAATAGAGTGCCTCCCGCGTCTATTTATACTTGACTTGACTTGCCTTTTTACCTAACTCATGTAGGCTCGAACTTAACCACATAACATAATGCTGACTAGGCCGACCCCCAATAAGGTGGTCTAATAACCCTTTGACCCACATGACTTATACAAGGCCGACCCCAACAAGGAGGTCTAATAACCCATCAAGTATAAGTTACGACACTTACAATATAAATGACGACACTTCTGTATAGAGGAATAATAACATCTCTATAGGAATACAACCACTTCCGTATATGTGAAATACATTCCGAAGTTACATATACATCAACACTCCCTCTTAACTAGGAAGGTATTTCTCAGCACAGTTCTTCTAGCACAAGTCATCTTCTCTGGATCATCGTCACTGGATAATCGTCATCGAGTCATCATCATCGTCACTGCTGCTGCTATCTCAATCAATCTCTGAATCTACTCGTCATAGGAAGTTCTACAGAGCCAGTCCTTTTTCATACTGGATGTAGGCCCACCACCTGCAGGTCTTCATCATCACTGGCCATACTGTGGAATCCTCAGGACTTATTACGTGCGTCACAAAACCTCGAAAGAGCATCCCAGGCTGTTACGAGCACACAGCTCTACCTATAGGATCTCCCAGGGCACCGAATTACATGTGACCTCACCACAAAACCTCGCAAGAGCATCCCAGGCTGTTACGAGCACACAGCTCTACCTATAGGATCTCCCAGGGCAACGAATTACATGTGGTCATGGCAAAACCTCGCAAGAGCATCCCAGGACTGATTACGGGCACACAGCCCAACCTATCGGATCTCCCAGGGAACCGAATTACATGCCATATGACAAAACCTCGAAAGAGCATCTGCCAGATATCCCAGGGAACCGAATTACATGCCATAGGAAAAACCTCGAAAGACTATCTGCAGATCTCCCAGGGCACCGAATTACATGTCCTCCCAGAGCAAAACCTCGAAAGAGCATTTGCCAGATGTCCCAGGGCACCGAATTACATGCCATAGGCAAAACCTCGAAAGACCATCTACAAATCTCCCAGGGCACCGGATTACATGCTCATCTGCACAACCTGATCCACGGCCACAGAGTATCAACCTGATACTCACCATACATCATCCTGATGTATCCATGATCATCCTGATCATCATCACTGCAACGTCCTGCTACATGTCATCTGGAGCAACATCCTGAAGCTCGTCATCTATGATCATCACCGCAACATCCTGCTGCATGTCATCATACCTGATCCCCTGATCATCAATGCATCTACCTGATGCATACCAAGTATCTACCAGATACATATCATCATACATGATCCTCCTGATCATCAATGTATCCACCTGATACAAATACAAATACATGATACATATCACCATACATGATCCACCTGATCATACAATGTATCCACCTGATACATATACAGATACATGGTCCAAGCATCCAACATGATCCATATACAAAATACATACACACGATCCAACTGATCATATCCAGCATCAACATGATGCGTACATACATACATAAAAATGATCCAACTGATCATATCCAGCATCCAACATGATGTGTACATACATACATAAAAATGATCCAACTGATCATATCCAGCATCCAACATGATGCGTACATACATACATAAAATGATCCAACTGATCATATCCAGCATCCAACATGATGCATACACATACACATGATCCAACCAATCATATCCAAGCAGAAACCAGAACATCATCCTAATGCTCATTATCCAGCGCTTACATCCACAGCCATGTGAAGGATCCTCCTTCCAACATGCTTGGAATGGCTTCAGCAAATGTGTCCATCACTTCTTCCTCGAAGTGTCCTCGATCTGAAGAACGCCAAGCCTCTCTCTGAAGTACTAGAACTTCACCCTGGCTAGTGGCTTCGTCAACACATCTGCAATCTGCTCATCCGTCGCAACATACAGGAGCTTCACAGCTCCTCTCTGCACCATATCCCTGATATAGTGATATTTGATCTCTATGTGTTTCGACCTGTCATGAAACACTGGGTTCTCGGACAGCTTCACACAACTCTGGTTATCATAGAAGATACCAGTAGCCTCCAATGGGAAGATCAAATAACTCAGACAGTAGCTTCTGTAGCCATACTGCCTCACAACTAGCTGAACAGACTGCAACATACTCTGCCTGAGCTGTACTCAGTGCTACGCAGGACTGCTTCCTGCTAAACCAAGAGATCACACCTGATCCCATACTGAAGCAGCACCCAGATGTGCTCTTCCTATCTGCAGCACTGCCAGCCCAATCTGAATCAACATAACCCTGCAGGTTAAACTTTTGATTCGCTTCATACTTGAGCCCATAATCCACTGTACCCTTCAGGTACCTCAGAACATGCTTTACAGCAACCAGGTGAACACGCCTCGGATCTGTCAGGAACTGAATCAATGTGTTCACAGCAAAGCAAATATATGGTCTCGTGTTCGTCAGGTACATGAAGGACCCAATCATCTGACGATACATAGAGACATCAACCGGCTCAGATGAAACATTGCATAGAAGCTTCAGATTCGATGCCACAGGAGTGGCCATAGCCTTGCAGTCCATCATCCCGAACCTCTTCAGGATCTCTACTGCATACTTCCCTTGTCCAAGGAAGATTCCATCACTCTGCCACACCTCCATGCCAAAAACAAATAGTGCATCATCCCCAAGTTCCTCAACTCAAACTCGGCAGTAAGCTTCCGCTGCGTGTCAGCAATCAATCTATCTTCACCTGTAACAAACAGGTTATCCGCATACAAAAGTAGTATCACTGGATTGCCTTCCTCAACCTTCTTGTAAAGGTTGGAACCCGCTTTACTCTTGGTAAAGACCAAACTGGATAGAAGGATGTCTATCCTACCATACCAAGTTCTGCACACATATATGACTACACCATGTTGTCTTGAAATCCATCTGGTGCATCTTCTATTTCATCACTTTTATATTTCTTAATGCTGCCATCTGTAACATGCTTGATCTGATAGTTTCATCTGCAAGTCATAACAAACTTCCCTTCAGCTCTTGGGACCGCATCCCAAACATCATTCTTCATGATCGACGGATCATGGCATTCCATTTCTTCATCCCAGATCCTGGGAACTTAGATATCTTTGTTGCTGAACAAATGTTGTAGTTCTTCTTTTATAGGAGATGGCATACGATCTTTCCTACACAACAAATTAAATTGCATGATTAGAAACATCTCATAGTTTTCAGAACAAATTCTTACACATCAAGAAATATGTCATACAGTCATGCAATTATCTTAGCCAATGTTTCAATACAACATTTATCCATATCCCGTAACTTTCTAGATGCCTTCCAGTCTCTACCAGAACATTGTTAAGAGTGTGCACAACTCCCAACATGTCAGCAAAGAGGTTTCATTCTAGATAAGTAGCAATGGAATGTTGTACAGTGCCATAGGCCACTTACCCATGTATATTAGTAGTATACTGTTCATCAATGCAACTATTCTAATATGCACAATACATATCCTAAGTCTAGGAACATGAGCATATACATCATTGAACAATTTTACTTAAACAAACAAATATGCAAAAAATGATAATTAAAATACTTATCTTTGTTTGTTCGTTGGGTGGACTCCCTCTGAGTCTTCGCTTCCTTGCAGGAGATGCTGGAGTCCTAATCTGAAGTAGCTTCTTCTACACCTTTCTGTTGTGGAATGTAGAAAGATGGTCAACTCCCTCTGAATATCTGCATCCTTGCAGAAATTACTGAAGTGTGCTCCTTTCTTTCTTGCAGGAACAACTGGAGTGTGCTCCTTTGCTTTCTTGCAGGAGCAACTGGAGTGTGCTCCCTCTTGATCTTTGCTTCCTGAATTACCTGTTCTTGAACTCATATTCATCCTTGGTCCCTATGCATGCTTATTAGTATCATGATTGTGTTATCCTTGTGATCTCATATAAAATCATACATTCATTAGTATACTATTAAAACACAATAATCTCAAGCATGTATAGTCATGATCATTTCAAACAGAAATAATAAGCATTAGCATTCAAGGTTTATGTAAGATTCTTATGGTTAGTCAAGTCATAAGAAGCATAACATGTCTAAAACTACAATTACTCAAACCTATGACTCTTCGGGTTAGTTGAATCATCAATTAAGATAAGAGATATAATATGCATAAAACCTGTGATTATTCAAACCTATACCTTCATGATTCTTCTAGTTAGTCATATCATCAATTATGGTAAGAAACATAATATGCATACAGCCATGATTATTCAAACCTATGACTTCATGAATAATCATTATCAATAACAGTATAAGATCCTAACACAAGGTAGGATTCTAGCTTGATATAGGAAAAACATACCTGGATTAGCATGCTAGCTATTTATGTCTAACATACCCGCATAATGTCTTATGTTTCTCTTCAGTGACTTGTGCTAGTAACCTGCATGTCCCATAAGTTAACCATTGCAAAACCAAGTTATACATACCTCGTAAATGGATCTTCTATGAGATCCATGACAATGGATGAATTTTTGTCCTCATGTTATCATGACCATATGTTCTTGGACCAGAACATGATTTGTCTTTCTTGGTGTACCTTTCATGTTAGTAGACAACATAAACCTCATACAACACCATAATGCATTAGTACAATCATAAGTGTCAATACCCTAATCAATGAATATTTTCTATCATGCATTCATAGTTTTATTAAGGTGATATGACAAGTCTAAAATCAAGATTGTACTAACCGTAATAACATGAAGACAAACATACCATAAACTTAATCATGAACAAATCTCAAAACATACCTCAATGAGTCATACCTGTTGAGATCGCTTGTAATCTTCTTATGTAAGGCCTTAGCCTCATCTCCCTCTGAAACAGGAACTTCTTCACTTATGCAGGTGACCAATCCATCTTCTTCTAGGATTAACCCAATCCACTTGATTTGCAAGAACTGGATCTGGAGCTGGATTAGGGTTTGTCAGAGAAACCCCAAAACTTCAAACTTTGAA
The DNA here is from genome assembly GCA_027924585.1 of Larix kaempferi. Lineage (NCBI taxonomy): Eukaryota > Viridiplantae > Streptophyta > Pinopsida > Pinales > Pinaceae > Larix > Larix kaempferi. The sequence continues at coordinate 10,680,889 of BSBM01001110.1, read as the reverse complement.
TTTCAAACTTCTGACAGGATAGAAATATGCGCCTTGATGAGCTGATCAAGCTGGTATATTCAGAATTTGAAAACTGCAAAGTTTCATTCCTCAATTTTGCCTTTCAAACTTCCGGATTCACTAGACGTGACCCTGAACTGGGGTTTGATGAAGCCCACTCTTCTGCCCAATCAAAAGGTCTGATCCAAAGCTCTAAGCTTCTATTTTTCTGAGGAGCTTCCAGCCGTGGTCACAGATTTCAAAAATTCTCAATTATACAGAAGCCCTAATTTTCCACTTTTCTGATCAAAGTCCCAAACTAGGGTTTGATCAAGCCCGGCCTTCTTCCCAACCAAAAATTCTGATCTTGGTCTCTAAATTTCTATTTTGATGAGTAGCATCCAGCCGTGGTCTCCGATTACAAAAATTCCAACTTTCTCCAAAGCCCTAAATTCCGGAAGCCATGAATGAAGGTACTCAAAAATAATTCTATTTTGACATAAATATGTACCTGATTGTTTCTGGTGTAACTCCGAACCTTTTGATCCACAGAGTCTGAAAAAGTTTCCTGAGATAGCCTGACCTGTTAGCTTTCCATCCCACCAGGTCTGACCTCAATTGGATTCTCTGAGAGAGAGTTATGCCAAGTGTCGCAACGTGACCTGTTTTGGGATAATACAGGAGAGCGAACTTGTACGGCGTGCCACGTGTCACTGTTTGAACTTCGGCCTCTGAAAAAGTTTTCTGAGATAGCTCGGCCTGTTATCTTTCCATCCTGACAGGTCTTACCTCAATTGGACTCTCTGAGAGAGAGTTATGCCAAGTGTCGCAACGTGACCTGTTTATGGGATAATACAGGAGAGCGAACTTGTACGGCGTGCCACGTGTCACTGGTTCAACTTTTGCCTCTGAAAAAATTTTCTGATATATTACAGTCTGTGTACTACCTGTCACTTTTTACGAAATTGCATTTGGAGCTTCCTAGCCCAAGTTATGACCTTTTTCCCAAGGTCACCTGATTTTGACTCAGATCTGGAAGAGGCAGAAACCCTATATTGTACAGATCATAAATCACAAAGTACAACGAATTAGAGGTTGTCCTTTGGACACAAGGTACATGGAGATCTGAGCTTAGTCCTGTAACAATTTCAGATCCGAAAAATTCGCCAAAACGGATTTATAGAGAAAGTGCTATGATGACTGGTTTTTGCTATATCAAGCCCTAGCATCGTAAGTGCAACAAGTGTCATACATGCCATATCATGCCTTCTTTCAGGCTAGCTCTGATACCATGTTAAATTTTCTGAATTTACTTCAATCTGATCTAGGATCTTAACTGAGAGAACAACATGTACAGCATATCTACAGCATATCAATCATGGAGACAATAATGCAAGCACACAAGAGACACAAAGATTTACTTGGGGAAAACCATAAAGGTGAAAAACCCCAATAACTTCCTCAGAGATAGATAGAGCAATGATACAACCCAACCATAAGAGATAGACACATCCTAGCAGCAGATCCTCCTCCTCCATAAGTGCGCCACTCCTCCTTGAGTGCATGAGTGAGAAGTGAGTGTGTCAATAGAGTGCCTCCCGCACTCTATTTATACTTGACTTGACTTGCCTTTTTACCTAACTCATGTAAGCTCGAACTTAACCACATAACATAATGCTGACTGGGCCGACCCCCAATAGGGTGGTCTAATAACCCTTTGACCCACATGACTTATACAAGGCCGACCCCAACAAGGTGGTCTAATAACCCATCAAGTATAAGTTACGACACTTACAATATAAATGACGACACTTTTGTATAGAGGAATAATAACATCTCTATAGGAATACAACCAATTCCGTATATGTGAAATACATTCCGAAGTTACATATACATCAACACACCATACTTCCAAAACGAGTCCAATGGCTTTGGCATCTTGGAAAATGGAATGGCAGCCTCAAAATGCAAACCTAGGGCACAAAAAAACAAAAACAATAAATTAAACCCCATTTGAAAAAATTGGAACAATTTGGCTTAAAAAATCAGACCTCTAAATTTATATTTTTGGCCATGAAAAATGATAACAAGAGGGTGGCTAAAGATCTAAGAAAGAAAACATGCTATTCCATTCTAAAACCCCCTTACATTTTGACTCTTTTTGATATTTATGGACATGGAAATCATTGGAAAAATGACAAACAAAAATGAAAGAATATAGGCAAGCAAACATGCAAAAAAATCATTAAAAAAATACAAGAAAATGAATAACTACATACCTGTGAGACGAATTGGTTGATTGGCAAAGTTTTGCCTCTTGAAGTTGAACCCTTTTTCCACAAAAATTCACAATGGTGAGCTTAGATGTTGTTTGGAGTCTTGGATGCCTCCAAAGTAGTTGATGGTGCCCGCTTGCCATTCACACTCCCTTCTCCAACAGCCAAATGAAACAAATGACAAAAAAAAAATCAGTTTTGAGCCTTTATTCCACGGACGTGACGGCCTGGGCGACTTTTTCCATTGACCCACGATTTTTTGGAAAAAAGCGTTGAGTTTTTCAAAAAGTCGGAAATCGCCGATTTTTTAAAAAATAGCGATTTTTAAGCACCGATTTTTCAGCAGAGGTAAAACCGCGCAATTTTTTGAAAGAAGCACGATTTTTCAGCGATTTTTGCAACGTTGGGTAAAATAATACAAAATCCCCACTTAGAAACTAACTCCTAACAAGTTACAATAAAATAAGGTGGTCAATGCCACTTGTACAATGATGAGATACATACGGCCCCTAACAAAGGGGAAATGCCTCCAATAAGCAAGGATAAAATGGTAGGATGATGCTACGTGGCCTCCAAAGGCCCCTTCAAGAAGCTTCTTCAACCAACCAAGTCCACAATGAAACCAACTCCATAAAGTAAGATGCAAATATGTTCTTTAATCAAGCTATGTCCACATAGTAGGCTCCAAAAAGTGACGTGAACTCTCCAACAACAAAGTGCCCACCACATTGGATTAAAAGTGGGCAAAACCTTATGTCAAAGCTCCTACGCTATCTCCATGAAGTGACCTGTGTCCAAGTTCAATCATTTCATGTCCAAGTGATTGCCACTCAACAACAAAGCAAACAGCGCATCACTGGAAATTCCATCGAGTTTACCTATGGCCCTTTCAAGCACAAAATTTGCATCTGCGATGCTACCCTCATTCTCGTAGTTGCATTTTTATTATTATTCCATTGCTGTCTTCTGACTTCGGGCCATTGGCGATATCAGATCATGACAGAGAACCCGCAACCAGTAAGAAATAAAGAAATAGTTGTTGTAGAAGTCGAATTTAGGTTCGACTTGATTATTTGAGGTCTCGGATATTGAACAGAGTAGCAAGAGATTGCTTTCAATCCGCGCAGGGTTACTCCATTGCTGGTGATTATCAAAAAATTCAATACACTGCAGCCGAAACTTTGTAAACCTCCCTCAAAATTCCTGAGCCTTCACGATGCTACTGTAGACAATCAGAAGGATTACGTCTCAACATGTCACTCCTGGCAATTCTCTTAAATCTACCATATCCCGGAAATTGATCTCAAAACAATAACAGTGCAGTAACCATAAATGTGAATAGAAAATGGTCAATCCCCACATAGATGACAAGGTTCCATTTGCAGTTGAAGATCTAAATCGGCACCATAAATGCCATCCTGGTTTTTGACCTCGAACCATTTGTACAGGTAGGCGAGCAGTGTACAGGTAGGCGAGCAGAAGAGATCAGAATGGGCACTTGGTACCACATCCTGGCTACTAGCATATCCATGAAAAGAGGAATGAGCTAATTCAGGTCCAATGATCTTACCTAAGGAAGCTTTATTATGGGAACAAAATGCTTTGTGATCGTTGGATTCCCATTCATCTTTGCACTGATTTTGGCATCAGTAACACAGTCACATAGCTAAAGAATATCTTTCCCAGAATTTATTTCAAAGGACTGACTAGTTTCTCTCGATCCTGAGTTCTTTTATTTGTTCCAAGACAACTGCAGAAACTGCTGATTGACTTCATTCAAAGCATCCTTATCAGCACTACAATCTCCATGTGTCTACAAGGAAACTCGTCCATGAATTCCCATCGAAGGATTCTGTCCTCTGCCAGCATTTTTCTAAACAGGATGTCTGATGATTCATCCTCCATATCTCTAGTTCCAGATGCATCCACATTTAATGAAAGTGTGCAGAGCATATTACAGGCACACCCTTCAAAATGGATGCGTAAGGCATGCTATCATGATCACAACATACCTGTGAGAATGCCTAGATATCCTTTGTACAGGACAGCTTATCAATTGCTTCTTATAATGGAATATTTCCTCGTGACAATTTAGCTTTCAGGTGTTTGTTTTCAGTAGCCATAAATCTTTCTGACTTGTCACAGCACTGCCACTATTATCCCTTATATCAGCACAACCTTTTCTTCCAGACTGCTTAGCTGCTAAAAGAAATCTGTCACTTCTACGGCATCCATATGCTTCCTGCAACCCTCTCTTATTTTTTCTACCTTGATCATGCTTTGAATGCTCATGAATGAAATGTGGAGGCAAACGACAGCGAATCACATCCCAAAGCTGCTACTTAGATCAAACTGTCTCATACTAGAGCATCACCATCATCATCCACAATTACACTGCAACTAAACAAGGCATTAACAATGCCACCCCCACTGAAGATTGTGATAAAAAATCACACATGGACATCCATACAAAATGGGGGTAACTTGTTGATTTTTCTGAGCAGTTTCGAGTGCCATTCTCTGGGAGAATGGAGGCACCTGGTCAGTTACCAGGATATTGACCCAATCTGGGACTGGGAACTCAGCCTGGGGCTGAGTGCCATTCTCTGGGAGAATGGAGGCACCTGGTCAATTACCAGGATATTGACCCAGTCTGGGACTGGGAGCTCAGCCTGGGGCTGAGAACCATTCTCTGGGAGAATGGAGGCACCTGGTCAGTTACCAGGATATTGACCCAGTCTGGGACTGGGAGCTCAGCCTGGGGCTGAGAGCCATTCTATGGGAGAATGGAGGCACCTGGTCAGTTACCAGGATTTCACTGTAAGCCCTAGACCGGGTCTGGGCAAGTGGTGTACTTCCCCACTTGGACTTGTTGACCACAGATGGGTGAAGTGGAGCAATTAAATATCTTCCTATGATGATGTACTTGGAGTGGACATGAAGACCCTGAAGAACACCTGGATGATTTATAGAACTCAAGTATCACTTGATTTGGTTCATGAACCCACCAGCTAGAAGAAGGAGAAGGGAAAATAAATATGTATTTTTTGGGTCAACTCAATAATGGAGGAAAGTCAAATTAAAAGATGAATGATAAAAAGAAATTAAATATATATGTTATACATATATTTATTGAAGGTCGGCCTCATTGGTTAAATACAAATTCAATGGCAAATATGCAAGTCAGCCTCATTGATTTATGGGCTGAAATATGCAAGTCGGCCTCACTATTTTTTGTGTGTGGAATTATCACTATAAATACAAAAAAAAAAAAACTCATTATTACCTAAGCAATTCGTATGAGTTAAGAGAACAGCTCTGCAATAAATTCGCTGGTATTGAGAGACAGTTCAGTGGTATCATCAAAACAGCTCGGTGGTGTTTGCTAGCAGCTATCTAACAGTCCGGTGGTGTTTTGCTAACAGCTCTCTAACAGTTTAGTGGTCATTACTGGGCTCTCTCCTTGGTATTACTGAGTTCTCTTCAGTGTTTTGCTGAGATTATATATTTCTGGTTATTATTATCAGTGTGCATACCCGAGCCTGCTGTGCATTCAGAAGTGCTGGCTATCTCCATGTTATTGCTGGTCATCTCCACGATTTACTGGGTTATATTTCTTCTACTGCTGGCTGCTACCTGAGCCCTGTCAAGGGTGTTTCTACTGCTGATTACTGTTGATACTCGGGCCCTGTCAAGGGTGGTTTCTTATTGCTGATACTGCTGTTACTGCTTGGTTCATGTTAGCTGAGTTTTCAGGCAGCCATTACAGTCACTGAAAAGGGCCACTACAGACATCAGTGAACAGTACAGGATTGGTTGTACAAGGGTTGCTTCAGCTACAGCAGTTCAACAGGGTTCTTCTTGGTTATTGTAACAATTCTAAATTGTTGAAAAGGCTTATTTAGCCTGCTGTTAAACTCAGACACATCATATTTAAGGAAGATATTTTGCTAGGGTTTTTATACCTTAAAAGGTTTTCCCCAGGGTAAACAGTTGTGTTTTGTGGTTGCATTTTGTCCTATTTTATTTAGCTATCTCTGCACTTTTGTTATTTACAGTGTTACTGCTATCAGTTTTGAATTTTTAACATAACTGACTCAAGTAGTATGTAAGTTGTAACCCTTTATAAGAAAGCTTTCGCTTTCTCATTATGCAATGCAATATGGAGAACTCTTGTTGGTTGTGGGGCCTGATCTTCCTGATTCAGAAGTCGTGTTTCAGCCATGTTTGGATCCCAGCCCATGATGGGGGGGTGTGGGGGGTTGGCCCCTCCACTATAGTCGCCAGAGGGGGTCTAGGGGGTGGGCTGTTGTAATTTCATAGTCATGACTTGGTCAATAATGGGTGATTTACGAGCCCATGGTATTGGATATCCCGTGGTATTTTTCCATGGTAATCCCTCTTTAAAAGGAAGGCATTGTAATATGGCTGTGTATTGTAGTATTGTAAAGATCTCTATGATTGTGTACTGTGAGAGAGTGAAGAGGGTATAATAGAAGGACTGGCAATTTCCCCATGAACGTAGCCCAAATTGGGTGAACCACATATATTGGTGTCTCTCTTGTATTGTGTTTATGTGTTTTATTTCTGCATCTTATTTTATGCTATTGTTCTGCGATCCTGTTTTTCTAACAACTCTTTCAAGCTATCTTGGTTTTTTATGTGCTCGATTTTCATGATATGCTATCAGATTTTAGTTTGAATCATACAAGACCTAGGAACGGTTGTCATCAGAGATGTACCGAGGGATATGACATCGAAGAGCCTAAAGGGTTTCACCAAAACCAGGTTTCGATTTAATTTTCAATTCACGAAAAAAAAATAACAGGAACTCTACAGATCTTGTTCCAAGAGCAAAAAAAAAGGTTGGAAGGAGAAAACCATATGGAATTCATACAACTGTCAAAACTCAGCTGCTAAGGAGGAACGGCCTGCACATAAGGCTGTACAGCTGACAAGAAGGTTCCGTACAGCCACAAAGGAGGAGTCGAGTCTCGACCATACATGTATGGATCAGCTACCAATAGAAACCAAGCTGTACAACTGTACAATACTAGTTTTTCAGTAATCAGGAAATTAAAAAATTAAAAAAAAACAAACAAACAAACAAAAGAATTGAACTATATGGCTTGTTTTCAGTGAAGTTTCTCATGTTCCCTGACAATACAGATGAATTGGAAGCAGATCTAAGTTGTTCCTGCCTGTATTGTCACCTAGATTTGTAGATCTGGAAGTTTTAGCTGCTTTGGTGTTTTCAGCAGATCCAAGGAGAAATCAACTGTTTTGGTGCTGTTTTTTAGCATATCTGCATGATTTGGTGCTTTCTTATAGCAGACCTGCATGATTTGGTGCTGTTTTGAGCAGATCTTCAGAATTTCTGTTTTGGCACTGTTTGTGAGCAGGTCTATGTGGTTTGCGTTGTTTTTTAGCAGATATATAAAAAATTGTGGGCTTTTGAGCAGATTTATCAGAAATCTGCATGTATTTTAACAATATGTAGCTGCCACAGGTGTTTAGAGCCAATATTCAAGGGTTCTTATTCCGGGATTGCAGATTGAGGATCGGAAGAACAGATATTTACCACATTTTACTCTGTTTCAGTACAAATTTATATTAGTTTTTGGTAGCTCGGCAGGTACTTCTACATTGGGGGTGTCTAGCAACGTAGAAGGGGCCGAGATAGACTCTCTAGACAGTCTTTGTAAAAGTGTCTTTTGTAGTACTTTATGTAAAAAGGTCAATTGTATTGGGTGTCCCATGGTATTGTCCATGGTATTTGCATAAAGTGAAAGTTATAAAAGAAGTCTAAGGAGAGTGTTCTATCTACCACATTCGCAGGAGTGAGTCATATCTCTTGTGGTGGTCAAACAACAATGACAGAAGTGAGTCATATCTCTTGTGTTGGACAAGAGTGAGTTATATCTCTTGTGAGTGACAGGAATAAGTCATATCTTCTGTTGGGGTTTGTCTTTTCTGCTGAGGGTTTGGGCACAGTGACAGCAAGGAGTCTGAGATCTGTGAGCCATATCCGGATGCCTGGTGTTGTATGTGTTGTTTAATAACTCCGCAATAAAAGACAATCCGTTGCTGGTTTTCCCCAGGGATAGGGGTTTCCAGGCTATATCTTGTGCAACTGTGTATGGTACTGTTTATTTTTATTCCGTTGTGCATTAGTAATCAGTGTGTTGTAATTTCTGATTCAATTTTCTATATGCATTATAAATCTGGGTATAAAAATCAGTGAATAGATTGCAATCAGATCTAGTTATTAAAAAATAACATGGTATCAGAGCAGGACTGAGAGATCTGCACAAAATCGAGAAATAAAATAAAAAATGGTATCGTACGGCCACGATACAGGCCGTATGGATCTGATTGTTGGTCGACTATGCACGTGATTGGTGGTTGACAGTCTAATCAAAGCCGGGACAAGTGGGTCGAGTTTGCAGCCGTGTACGGAGGCAGATTTGCGGGCTACGTAGTTAACGGAGCAGGTCAAATGACATGTGGGCTCATGGGTTCATGCAAAGAGCCGGTGGATTGAGGAGTGAACTCACGCGAGGGCAGTGCTGCATGGGTGAAGTGGAGCAACCACTGGAAGAGGAGGTCGAGCTGCAGGCTCGATGGAGGTGTGACAGGGGCCACAAACGTGGAGAGCGGCATGCTAGCAGTGGCATGGAGCAAGGGCTTACAGGTCACGAAGGATGTGAGACCCAACAGAGCATGCAAGCTGAGCACTGGAGATTGTTGTGGGTTGTGGTCAGTGGGACGTGGGCGCATAAGTGTGGTCGAGAAGGTGGTTGTCGATGCACGCGGAGTAGCTACATGTAGCAGCTGCTGCGGCTCTCAGTGGTGGTGTACCACACGGAACAGCATGCCGACAGAAGAGCCAGTGATGTGAGAGCTGAAGGGCACCGGAAGAAGTCACGACGGGCGAGTTGGGTGAAGGTGAAGGCTCGGGAGCCCATGGAAAAGTGTCATCCACTCTAGCAGCCCGCGATCATCCGATGCGCTCGTGATGTCCATCATTTTCTCTGGCCTTGGTTATGAGAGTTTTGGAAGGTAACTAGTGCCTTTTATGTCCTTGGGCAAATGGAGTCATAAATTTCTCCTTCTTGAGCCTTGTGTGTATGTGTTTGGAAGGAACCCCTGCAAAAATAGCAAGTCTAATTCCTATACAAGCAATTTTTACAACTAATTAATAATTATCAACGAATGGTAACTTTGCATATACCTTCAATTAATCTACCTAGCTCATATCTAATTAATGCTACTAGTTTAGGTACCCCTCCTAAGATGACTAATATCTCAAACATGCAACCTGAAAAGCCTATGATAAACCATGGAGCAATACTACTCTTCTAAGAACTAGATAAATTAAATTAACAATGATAAATAAAAAATAAGTTATACCTAAATTAGATCCTTCAAGTTGAACTCATGAGAAGTCACCAAGAAAAAGTGCCAAATGAATGAAGCAAGATAGTATTATTTCTCCAAGATCAAGGACAACAAATGACAAGTGAGGCATGAGTTCCTTTTATAGGAGGATTCAACTACCTTCACAATAAAAAAGTAATAAAATGTCTAAAACCCTGAATCTAACCTAGGGAATCACCAAGATATGGTCAAAAACAATATAATAATGCCAAACCCTAACCAATTCCTCAAAGTGGGAGGGCACTCCAGCTTTACATGGTCAAAATATGAATAAATAATACATAATAAGCCCAAGAAGAGAGGGAACTCCTCAATACCACGGATGGAAACCATCAACTAAGATGCAAAAGCACAAAACCACTCCTCAAAGAGGGCGCACTTCTACAATGTGTCCACAATCCATCAATGTATAACAACTTGGCCCAAATACCTACGGCACTCTAAGAAATATGGTCAAATCTCCAACTAACAAGTGCAAAAACCAAGGTCACCTCCCTAAAACCATGAGAAAAAACCATCAAATTGTTTCCAAAACCATGGGAGAAACTGAAACTGCCACGCGTGTGGTCCAAAACTACTCTTGAGGTGGTCAAACATGCCAACAACCTCATAATTAACAAGTGTGCTATGGTCCAGGAGGTTAACGAATGTCCAAAAGTAGTCAAAATGGCCCAAAAAGCTCATAATTAGGCTCCAAAATCCATATTGGTTCTCAATCCAAGGTAGAACAAACTCTTAGGAGGTCAAATAGTCTACATGTGTGAAGGAAATGAAGCTCCCAAGTGTAGTGCTCCATCATAAAGTGCCTAATAGCCATCAATAATGATCAAATAACGAAGTATCTGTCTAATAAAACCTCTATAATGAAATAATAAATTAACATAATATTAAACTTAGGCAATGTTAGTCTAACACGATAATAATACACAAGATATACATTACAAATACACTTTCTACTAATAACCCATTAATTAATAATGTTTACCTATCTAGACTAACATTGGTGTAACCCTGAGAACCCTTTTACATGTAACATTTCTAAATTAACATGCAGAGCTTAATTTACGTAAGTCAAGTGAGGGTATATGGAGTGAATTACACATATAGGGGAGAAAGGGGATCTTTGTGAAATAACTATCATAGTAACATAAGAGTGTTAGATATTTTCCTTAACTTTCAAGAGTTAGGATTTTTCATGATCCTCACACCTTCATGTTGCGATCCCATTTTTATTTTTTCTTTATTTCATTGACTTTGGTGCTTTTTATTTGCACTTTTTGCTTAGCCCTTTCATTGGCTTAGTCCCTTTTTTTCTTTAGATTTATCTTAGACAACCTGGGACAAGGGAACCTGACTTTGCGATGGGGAATATCTCCCATGATATTTTCCTTTACATTTGATTTTGACTTTGACTTGAGGCATTCATACATTGGAATAGTAGCGAGACCATATGTTGTTACTAATAATAGATCACTCACAAAGGAGAAAGTGAAGTGGGTGGCTGAATTGGCTTAGCGGAATGAAAATGGTTAGGTAGTATGTTATGGAATGAATGAAATCACGTGACTTAATTCATTAATGTACATATCAACATCGTAATAACACACTTATGAGGTAAGAAGAGAAACACCAAGGTTAGACTAACCAAGTAATAATTTAAGGATGTGAGTCATTATGAAAGCATATAAGTAATATCTCATGCTAAAACATACTATCATGCAAGAAAACATGTTAAGTAAAGATTAAGGTTAGAGATATCACAAGTTACAACACTAAGGGGTGATGCTCTGTCTCAGGCTAAGCATATCAAGGACCATGGACCCTGGTACTGCTGGAAGAATCTCTAACCAATGATCTATGGTGCAACCACAGATCTCATATAGAAAAGCAGATCAACATTCACCTCTTGCTGAAAGAGGGGTAACAAAGTGTTTGTTCTCTTCATGAATCTGCACATTGATGGCCCTTAGGTCTTCCAACCTTTCTCTCTTCAATGTTTTACCCACACTAGGTCTTCTTCTCTTCAAAGTACTGGCAGCTGAGTCCCAATCAAGGATTCAACTACTCTCATACCAATATGATCCATAAACACGGGACTTATAGCCCTCGTGTCTCACCAACATGGATCCTCTGTGGAAATGAAATTTGCTCTTTACAATCTCTACTCAGGATTGATTATAAGCCTCTTATTCTCTGTGTAATATGCACATGCAACAACCAACTCTCTGTGCATGAATGTCCACAGCTAACTCACTGGGGGTGATTATAACTAACAATGAATCTGTATGGCATGAACTCAGCCCAACCTCTGCATTAAATAACACATTAGCACTTCTATGCTCATTAATCAAATGAGTGAACAGCTATGTTCATTGTTTGTGCAATTAGTCTACGAAATTGCTATGAGCTCTTTCGCTTCACCCTAGGGTTTCTTCATTGGAACACAAAGCAATGTATAAAATATACATCAGACCACCAATAATAATATTGTCAACAACTCTTTTCACTGGTCTCTTGCCTGGAAAACAAGGCAATGGGGATATGCTCCTGCTCTGATTCGGGGCATCCAAATGCCAACACCTCTCCAGCAACAAACGGATACAACGCTCAAATATAGACGAGGAATGCTTTTCTCAATGGCACATTTCTCAGCATTCCAACTGAAAGAAATATACATAGATATCACTCCAGTATTAACATAAAACAGAAATGTTTTCCTCATTGTGGACGTTACCAAGCATTGACATCAAATTATAAATGCACAATCAGGCCAGCAATTAAGTGGTAATTTTCTCTTTGGATTTTACATAGGAAAGCAATATTTCAATGCCACTCATTGTCCATTCAACAACTCATCATTTTAATGCCTTAACTCAAGACATCATCACCCAACGAGATAGCTCTAGTACTCACAAAGGAGAGGAATGCTTCCTCTATATCAATGATACCCAACATTGGAAAATGGAATATGCATACATATGTCATATATATTTAAAGACAGTGGCAAATTAAATGACCCTCATGAAGAAATGTAAATGCTGGTGTATTCAAACAAAGACCGGCACTCCAAATGGCATTAACAAAGAGGTAAGAAGCCTGTGTATTCATGTGTAATTACTTCCCAACATCTATTTTTTCTTTTGCAGTCTTGTAAATTCTAAAATCATTTTCTATTTCCTCGTCTTAAAAAATAGCTCTCAAAATGAAATTGTTTACCCATGGACGCTGAAGCATTAACCATGAAATAGAAGAGATGGACTAATTAAACATCCAAATGGCTGTCTTTGAATTATATTAAATTGAAGATCGATGGATGCACACTGAAGTATACAGCAGGACACCGAGGGGTTCTCCACAGTTTTGGTAATCAAGGTATAAACAGAGTGTATGGTCCTCAGAACAAACTCAATGGTCTCAGAGAGGAGTAATTGCTACATACCCTTGGAATTAGAAGTTTATCTGAGAAAATGCAACAGCTCTCTTCCTACAGCCATAAATCTTATTGAACAATTAATTGGACGGTCGAAGGTTCATAACTGTTGTTGTCAAAATAATCAACCAAAAGTGTTTTCAAGCAGGAATGAATCTAACGCATTCTGAAATTCCCACACCAATTCACCAAAACACAGCCATAACATCACACAGAGATCACACAACAATAAAAGATAAACTCATAACTGACACAGAGGTTTTACCCTGGAAACCTGAATGGGAAAACCAGCTTCAAATAGATGCTCAATTTTTATTTTAAACAACAATTGTAGAGTTACAATGCAAGCTCATGGTTCTTTGGGCCATTCAGCGAATTTACATAACCCATCCTCTTTTGCATCCTCTCCTCTCAGCCAAAAAGACCCTTATGTTAGAAAGTGACAACAAGGAAGGTCTTACTGCATTGCATGCAGAAGACTTAAATAAAGAAGCCAAATTGTATTTAATGTATTTTTCCTAAGTTTTACTTTGGAAAATATATTAAAGTGATCTAATTATTAATTGGCTTAATGGAACAATTTTTTATAAAGTGAAAGTGAAAAATATTTAAGTGATGACTAATCTAATTTTGGCCATTGATCTCACTGGAGGATCTCATCCATTGATCCATAGTGAGATTAGGTTTTTCGCTTAGCCAATGAGTTAAAAAGAGGATCAATTGCTGGAGAGGACACACACACATTCCAACAGAGAGATTCTTGCTCATAGCTGTCAGCTGGAGAGTGAGAAGGAAGTTTGAGAGAGAGAGTTTTGCAGAGAAGACGAAGAAGCAAAGAGTTAGAGTGGTCGACAAAACATCCAGGCAAGAGGGTTGTACAAGTTCCCAGAGGAGAGAGAGCCGAGGTAGAGCTACAGAGACAGCCGTACAGCCGATCGTACAACAGCAAGCCGTACGGATTCCGTACAGCACGACAGGAGGCCGTACTGCTCAACAGGTTAACTCAGTGAGTTTGTGTTGGTTCAATTTTGCCAAGTTAGGCAAAAATCGAATTTTTGATATTGTAAAAGCTTCATATTTTCTTAATAAAATATCTTCTCAGACTGCTGCACCGGTTTTCTCATCTTGGGTTTTGTCTGGGGGTTTATACCCAAAAAGATTTGTGTCTATTGTGTGATTGATATTTCTCTCAGTGTTTTATTTCCGCTGCATTTTATTTTGGTGAAGAAATCCATGTGTGGTTAACAGTGATAATTTGGGTGCATTAATTAATCCAACTACTCTAGCCCTAGAGTGGATTTTAAGGAAATTTACATGGTATCAGAGCTCTTCTGAGTAGATCTAAGAGAAAGCAGCAGGTTGGTTGGATAGATAATTGGCATATCTATCCAAGGGTTTACAGGTACTGTTCATTATGGACGTACAGTTGAGAGTTGAGGATAGAATCCAGGGGGCACAGAACTTTCCTACTTGGAAAGAGAGGATCACCAGGATCCTGGATCTCAGTGATGCTGATAAGCACATTGATGATCAGAAGGTGGCTCCCACAGATCCGGCAGATTTGGCTAGGTGGAAGAAGATAGATTCTAGAGCTATGTTGATCATCTTGGATGGGGTGAAGGACCATATAGTCCCTCATCTGTCTGGGAAGAAGTTCGCATTAGAGATGTGGAAAGATTTGGAGAGTCTCTACCAAAGCAAGAATGAAAACCGAAAGATAGTGATGCAGGAGAGATTGCACAGCACCAGGATGGCCAAGGGAGAAGGAGTGGTGCCTTAGCTTACAAGGCTGACACAGATCAGGGATGAGCTTGGAGCAGTGGGCTCTAAGACTGAGGATGAGGAGCTAGTTCGCATAGCCCTCAATGGTGCCTCTAAACCAAGGGACGTCTTTGTCAAAGGCATGGTGGCTAGGGAGAAGCTCCCTGACTGGCAAAGATTGTGAAATGACTTCGCACAGGAAGAGCCCGCATGGGTCAAGGTTCAGCGTCATCCAGCGGTACCACACAGATCGTGGATGAAGCGGCTCTAGCCCTAACAAGCAAAGGTAAGGGGAAGGCAAAGAAAAAGAAGGGTGGCAAGAAGAACTTGGACATGTCAAAAGTCAAGTGCTTCATATGCCACAAGCATGGACACTTTGCTTCCCAGTGCCCAGAGAGGAAGAACAACAACAACACACAGATGGCGAGTTCTGCCGAGGTGGATGACTTCAGCAAAAGTTTTGATGAAGACTTTTGTTTGATAGCTTGCATGGCAAGTTCCGTCGACAGCAGTATCTGGTATGTGGACAGCGGTGCATCTTGTCACATGACAGGACATAGGTCGTTCTTCAAGAGCTTGAAGGAGGGTGGAGTGAATCTCCATATTGAGTTAGGAGATGATGCGCGGGTACCAAGCGCAGGGTGTTGGTATTGTTTCGTTTCAGAGGGAGTCTGGCAAACCCATAAATTTTGCTGATGTGTTATATGTCCCAGGGATGACGAAGAATCTCATATCAATTTTCACACTAGAAAACAAGGGTTTTCTAGTGACTTTCCAAGACAGGAAAGTATATATCAGGCCACATGGGTCGGATCAGAGATTGGACAGGATGATTGGGGTTCGGAGTGGGAAGGTTTACAGACTACAGTTTGAGCCTGCAAAGGCTCTGGTCAGCAACAGCAGTAGTGATGGTGAGTTATGGCATAGGAGGATGGCACACTTACATCATGGTGCCCTGAGGCATCTGAGACATGCAGTTATCGGAGTTCCTTCAGTACAGGAGGAGAAGCACAACCACTGCAAGGGTTGTGCGTTGAGGAAGAACATCAGGAAACCTTTCCCACATAGTGAGCTCAAGTCTGAGGGGGCCTTAGACTTGGTGCATTTGGATGTATGCGGACCTATGAGCATCCATTCTTTCAGTGGTTACAGTTATTGTGTCACCTTCATTGATGACTATTCCAGGAAAACCTGGATCTATTTCCTGAAGGCCAAGTCAGAGGTCTTCGAGCGTTTCCGAGAGTTTAAGACTCTCATGGAGAACCAAACAGGGAGAAAGATTCGGATATTGAGGACTAACAACGGTGGTGAGTACATCAGCAGAGAGTTCATGGAATACTGTGCATTGGAGGGGATCAAGAAGGAAGACATTGTTCCTCACACCCCGCAGCAGAATGGAGTGGCAGAGAGGAAGAACAGGGCATTGGTGAGTGCATCTAAGGCCATGCTATTTGATCAGGCATTACCACTATTCCTATGGGCCGAGGCATTTCGGACTGTAGTATATGTCCAGAACAGGTGTCCCCACACAGCATTGGGGAGGAAGACACTTGAGGAGGTATTCACAGGTAGTAGACCAAATGTGAGTCACTTACACCTATTTGGGAGTATCTTCTATTGTCACATTCATGCTGACACTAGGAAGAAATTGGATCCTTCTGGAGAGAAGGGGCTTCTAGTTGGTTACAATGAGACTTCCAAGGCTTATAGAGTATATGTCCTAGCTCGCAAGAAGATCATTGTGAGCAGGGATGTCCAGTTTGATGAGGACAGAGCCTTGAGAAGATCTATGGACTTACCAGCACAGGAGCAGCCAGCTAAGGACTCAGGAGTCAAGCTGGAGGAGTCACAGGTACTGACACAAGGCACAGGCTCTAATAGTCAGAGGGAGTCAGGTGGACAGGATCCTCCTATCGTTGATGTGGAGTATGAGCAGCAGCAGCAGCAGGATATCCAGCAGCAGCAGCAGGTAGACACTAGGCCACGACCTAGGTGGTACAGGTCCACAGTTCAAGATTTCGGGCAGGTAAGTCTTACACAGAGCTCCATGAGGCGGAGCAAAACCAAATAGAGTGAGCTATATGGCACTGATGACAGAGTTGATTGACTCTGAACCCTCTAGTTTTGAGGAGGTTGCACAACATGATGTGTGGCAAGACGCCATGGTTGAGGAGTATGACTCAATCATGAAGAATCAAGTTGTGCTGAGGCCAGAAGGTAAAAAGGTGGTGGGATCCAGATGGATCTACAAGGTAAAGCATGCAGCCAATGAAGCACCACTCGTTGAATACTCGCGAGTCTGGGCGAGTGGAACCCCAATCCGCATAATCGCGGAATACTCGGCCAGAGACTCGCCACGTGCCGGTTGCTCGTTCGACTCGCCGTACTCGCCTTTAACTCGGCCCACTCGCCGGACTCGTCTGCAGACTCGGCCGTAATGTACCCCGCGGACTCAGAGATAAACCCGCGGGAAAAATAGACGCCGGAAGGGCGGGAAAAAATGCCGCCGGCTAATTATTAAAGCGGTCGACCTTCAGACAGTAACGCATCTCTCCGGTGGTGGTCGAGCATCTCTGCCGGTCGTCTCTGCCTGTGTTAGTTCGTGTTCGAGCATCTCTGCCGGTCGTGGTTTTGCAGCGGCGTTTTCTGTGGTTCAGACTTCACAGCAGCTCGAAGTCGGGGTTCTCAGTTCCAATTTGCTCAGTTCTCATTTTGCCGTCGTCGTTCTGCTCGCAGTCGGGACTTCAACTCCCAGGTTGGTCCCCATTCAACTTATTCGTTTTTTTTTTAGTGTATAGTTTGTTAAATAGTTTGTTTTTAGTTTGTTTTAAAATTTTACGTGGTTTTTTTTAATGGGCAAATGCCCGTGGCTGAGATACTCAGCCACACAGTCGACTGTGGGCTGAGTATCTCAGCCACGGGCATGCATACAATGCATACAATGCATACAATGCATGCCCGTGGCTGAGATACTCAGCCCACAGTCGACTGTGTGGCTGAGTATCTCAGCCACGGGCATTTGCCCATTAAAAAAAAATTATTATGTATCAACTAAAAATTTATTAGGTATAAAGTATAAACTAAAAATTTATTAGGTATAAACTAAAAATTTAAATTTAAAAACAATTAATTATGTATCAAAATTCTTTTTTTTTTTATAAAATTTTAAAATTGTAATTTCATTTAACAGTATAAAAACTGGCTTCCTTAGAAAAGCAAGCTACCTAGTAATACATTGTCTCATTCCTATCGTGCAATCTATTCAGAATTCTCCACTTAGCTAAAGCAGTAGTGTCAGATGGTCCATCTTTAGCATGTTCTTCCAACCTTTTCAGATCAACCACTGCCCAAACAAAAAAGGTTTAAACACCCAATGTTAAAGTACTACTCATACAAATCATTTTGGATATCTGAAGTTAGTAATAAGAAGCAAAAGAAGCATTTTCATTTGCGATCGAGGATCCTTCTGCATTCATGCAGATATACGCTGGCTTTTACATCACTCACCACAAACATAAATTTCAATAAGGACCCCTCAGGAATGAAATGAATGAATTTATTATCAATATCCCCTAATGACCAGAATAGGCCAATAGGATCCAGCAAGTATTAATTGCAAAACAAAGAATGCCTCGAGCATCTCTTTCCTAAAAGGAAAAAAGCAAATGAAATGGAAACAATTAAGTGGGGTTAACCCAAAATTAAGTGGGGGGTGCCCATTCAGAGAGATTTTATTCTAACAGACAAAGCAAACCACGAAATCTGAATATATTAAAAAAAATCATTATAGTTTATATTGTTAAATGAAATTTTAAAACTGTAATTTATGTATCAAAATTTTAAAAATCATTAATTATGTATCAAAACTGTAATGATTTTTTTTACTGTTAAATGAAATTTTAAAAAAATGGCCCTGATTTTAAAAATGTAAGTATCAAAATTCATTTTTTTATTGTTTAAATTTAAAACTTTAATGATTTTTTTTATATTGTTTAATGAAATTTATAAAAAAAATGGCCCTGTGGCGCGTGGGCTGAGATACTCAGCCACATAGTATCTCAGCCATGGGCCACACGGCCATTTTTTTTATAAATTTGGTTAAACAATAAAAAATAATTTTAATGTTGTAAACTAAGAAATGTTTAATAATAAAGCAGTTATTTTTTAGTTTGCTTTTAGTTTAAAATTAAAATTAAATTTACTATTTAGTTTTTAAACTTTTAAATTTAAATTTTAAATTGTTGAATCGCTACTGAATTTTTTTATGGGCAAAGGGCTGAGTATCTCAGCCACACAATGGACTGTGGGCTGAGATACTCAGCCATTTGCCCATAAAAAAATTCAGTAGCTATTCAACAATTTAAAATTTAAATTAAATTTACTATTTAGTTTTTAAACTTTTAAAAATTCAGCCATTTGCCCATAAAAAAATTCAGTATTCACCCCACATATTTGTTTTGCAATCCAGATCCATGGCACCTAAGGGTAAAAGGCCTCTTGATCCGGCATGGAAATATTGTGTCAGGGTGAATCCCAATGAAGACCACAGGGTCATTTGCAACTTCTGCACCTCTCAAATGTCTGGGGGCATAAACAGGATGAAATATCATCTAGCAAGAATTGTTTGCAAAGATGTGGCAGTTTGTGACAAATGCCCCGATGAAGTCACAGCAGAAATGGCAGCTACTTTGGATGCCATTAGAGAACAAAGTGAAAAGAGGGCAAGATACAAGTTTGAAACTTCCATGATAGGTAGATCTACCATGGGACCACCGAATGCAAGTCCAAGTACATGAGGGTCCACTTCAGGTGCTGCAGTAAATAGAAGTGTAACTTCTTCTTTCTTCCTTCCTCGCACAACTCCAGGATCTCAGCCATCCTTGGAGAGCTTCAATGAAAAGAAGAGGAAAGAGGCAGATATGGCAGTGAGGAGGTTTTGGTACCATAATAGCCTTTCATTCAACTATGCAAAGCCTTATTTTTATCAGCCCATGGTAGATGCCATTGCAGCTGCTGGCCCTGGATACAAAGCCCCCTCCTATAATGCACTTAGGGGGAAAGAGCTAGATGAGGAGCTCGAGTGTGTTAAGGAGCAATTGGAGAGCATTAAAAACTCATGGAAGTTCACAGGTTGCACAATTTTGTCTGATGGGTGGACAGATCAAAGGGGCAGAACAATCATCAATTTTGTTATAGCTTGCCCTAAAGGAACCATGTTCCTAAGATCCATTGATGCATCCTCGCAGGTAAAGGATGCAAATCTAATTTTATCACTGTTGTCTGATGTTGTGGAGGAAGTTGGGGTAACAAATGTTGTCCAAGTAGTCACGGACAACGCTGCAAATTATGTGGCAGCTGGAAGGTTGCTTTCTGCAAAATACCCCACCATTTTTTGGACTCCATGTGCTGCCCATTGCATAGACTTGATGCTGGAGGACATTGGGAAGATGGAATGGGTGCAAGCAGTTGTGCAAGAGTGCAAAAAAATAACCAAATTCATTTATAACCATGCTTGGGTGTTGAGCCTTATGAGGGGATACGCACAGGGTGAACTGAGTCGCCCTGCTATCACACGGTTTGCCACAACCTTTCTTTCCCTCCAAAGCCTTCTGAATGAGTACCAAGCTTTGAGACGGATGGTTTGTAGCCAGGAATGGATATTTTGGAAAGATAGCACAAAGCCAGATGCAATTGCTGTGAAATTGTCTCTCTTAGGAGATGGTTTGTGGGAGAAAGTCACTGAGATTGTCAGCTTCACTGAGCCACTTGTAAAAGTCTTGAGGATCATGGATGGAGAAAAACCTGCAATGGGATACATCTACGAGGGCATGGATAGGGCCAAAGAGGCCATCAAGACTTTCTACAAGGGGAATTCATCAAAATATCTCCCTATATGGCAAATTATTGATTCCAGGTGGGACAGGCAGCTACATTCACCATTGCATGCAGCTGGAGCATATCTCAATCCAAGCTTATTCTATCATCCAGATTCTAACATTCAAAGAGATCAGGAGGTGATGAGAGGTGTCATGATGTGCATTTAGAAGATGTTCCCGAATCCAGAAATTCAGGACAAAATCAACATGCAACGTGATATGTACAAAGAAGCAGCTGGCATGTTTGGATTCAGCTCAACCCAACGACTCAAGGACAAGAAAATGCCATGTAAGATTCAATTTGTAAAAACTAAATTGTTAGACTTAGAACTTAGCTTGTAAATTTGTTAATTCTCTTTTCCAATTTTGGCATTGCAAAACTTGTAATCATTGTTGTTTTTAACTTTTACAGCCCATTGGTGGATAGATTGTGGCTCTGAAGCACCACAATTACAAGAATTCGCCATCAGAGTTCTGAGTCAACCCTGCAGCGCTTCAGGATGTGAGCGCAATTGGTCGGTATTTGAGCACATCCACAGCAAAAAGAGGAACAGGCTGGAGCTTGAGAGGTTGGAAAAGTTGGTTTTCATCTACTACAACCTTCGGATGCTCACAAAGCAAATGCAACCGAAGGACCTAGATCCAATTTTATTGGATGATATTGATTTAGAGTCTGAGTGGGTTGTGGAGGAGGAGTTCCCTGATGATTTGGCTTGGCTTGATGAGGAGACTCAGGATCCCTCTAGTCTGCCATCTCAAATGGAAACTCCAAATACACCTGCTTCACAGTTGCTTCAGTCTATTGATGTTGGCACTAACTCCTCGATGACTTATTGTAGGCGTACTCGTGGTTAGGCATGAGACTCGAGTACATGGAGACATTGTCTATTTTGGTTTCCTATTTCTGTTATGAGACTATATGGTTTATGACACTATGGTTTATGATCACTTTATGGTTTATGTTTATGGTTATGATTTATGGTTTATGAGCACTATGGTTTATGATCACTTTATTGTTTATGAACACTATGGTTTATGATCACTTTATGGTTTATGTTTATGGTTATGAATCTATGATTTATGGTTTATGAACACTATGGTTTATGGTCACTTTATGTTTTATGAACACTATGGTTTATGATCACTATTCAAATTTTTGCATACAAAAATTGATTGTGTTATGTCGTATATTCATAGTTTATGAGACAATGTTATGACTTATTGCATAAATTGTAGTTTCATAGCTTATATGGATTGGAAATGCTTCTAAACTCTTTTTTCTGCCCAAAATGTACAATATTTTAAGTTATTTTAATTTTCGCCGAGTCTTGCCGAGTCTGTCCCGAGTCTTTCCCGAGTCTTTCCCGAGTCTACGAGTCATATGCCAGCCGAGTATTTGCCGAGTCCGAGTCGTGCAACATTGCATGCAGCAGACGGAAGTGTGGAGAAGTACAATGCACGCTTCGTGGCTAAGGGGTATTCGCAGAAGAAAGGTATTGACTATGAGGAAACCTTCGCCCTTGTCGCCAGATATTCTTCTATTCGGACTATCCTATCATTGGCAGCAGAGATGGGTTGGCGTGTTCAACAGATGGACGTGAAGACTACCTTCCTCAACGGATTTATTGAGGAAGAGGTGTATATTGAGCATCCAAAGGGGTTGGAGGCAAAGAGCAGGGAGTCGCATGTATGCAGGTTGCAGAGAGCTCTTTATGGGCTCAAGCAGGCACCTCGAGCATGGTACTCGAGGATAGACAGCTATCTACGAGAGATGGGTTTCCAGCGGAGTGAGGTAAACACCTACACTTCTTCTCAGGTAAGGTACCTCTCATACTAGTACTATATGTGCATGATCTCTTTCTTACAGGAGATGAAAGGTTGATCAGGGACTGCAAGTCCAATCTGGCAGTAGAGTTTGAGATGAAAGACCTTGGGTTAATGCATTACTTCCTAGGTCTGGAGGTTTGGTAGAGAGATGGGTGCTTCTTTATTGCACATGGGAAGTATGCAATAGAGATCTTGAGGAGATTCAGGATGGAGGACTTTAGATCTATGGCCACACCTCTAGTTACCAACTGGAGGAAGATTGATGTATCGGGATCAGAAGAGTTTGATCCTACACTATATAGGCAACTTATCGGGTCGCTTATGTATCTGGTCAACACTCGACCAGACATCAGCTTTGCAATTAACTCTTTGAGTTAGTTCATCGTGAACCCTCGAAGAGTGCATTGGACAGCTACGAAACACATACTTCACTACATAGAGGCACAGTGGAGTATGGTTTGGTTTATGAGCGCAGTGGGAGTATACAGTTAGCAGGTTTCACAGATGCTGACTGGGCAGGATGTGTAGAGGATCGGAAGAGCACGTCAGGTTACTGCTTCAGCATTGAATCGGGGTTGTCTCTTGGTTCAACAGGAAGCAGAAGTCAATTGCATTGAGCTCAGCTGAGGCTGAGTACATGGATGCATGTGAGGGGATGTGGCTGAGGAACTTGCTCTCAGGATTGTTCGAGAGTGAATTGAAGACTAGTATAGTCCACTGTGATAATCAGAGTGGTATCAACCTTTCTGAGAATCCAGTGTTCCATGACAGGAGTAAACACATTGACATCTGGCATCACTTCCTCAGAGATTGTATTCAAAGAGGAACCATTCGGTTGGAGTACATTCAGACTAGCAGACATATTCACCAAGGCACTTTGCAAACTCAAGTTTGTAAAGTTCAGAGACAAGTTGGGGTTGTTACCGAATCCCTTCCTCGTTGAGAGGGAGTGTTAGAAAGTGACAACAAGGAAGGTCTTACTGCATTGCATGTGTCCTTGCATGCAGAAGACTTAAATAAAGAAGCCAAATTGTATTTAATGTATTTTTCCTAAGTTTTACTTTGGAAAATATATTAAAGTGATCTAATTATTAATTGACTTAATGGAACACTTTTTTATAAAGTGAAAGTGAAAAATATTTAAGTGATGGCTAATCTAATCTTGGCCATTGATCTCACCGGAGGATCTCATCCATTGATCCATAGTGAGATTAGGTTTTTTGCTTAGCCAGTGAGTTAAAAGGAGGATCAATTGCTGGAGAGGACACACACACATTCTGATAGAGAGATTCTTGCTCATAGCTGTCAGGTAGAGAGTGAGAAGGAAGTTTGAGAGAGAGAGTTTTGCAGAGAAGACAAAGAAGCAGAGAGTTAGAGTGATCGACAGATCATCCAGGCAAGAGGGTCGTACAAGTTGGCAGAGGAGAGAGAGCCGAGGTTGAGCTGCAGAGGCAGCCGTACAGCAGACCATACAGTCGGCCGTAAAACAGACTGTACAGCAGGCTGCACAGCAGCAGGTCGTACGGATTCCGTACAGCAGGTCACACAACAGCAGGTCGTACAGAATTCGTACAGCAGGCCGTACAGCATAGCAAGAGGCCATACTGCTCAGCAGGTTTACTCGGTGAGTTTGTGTTGGTTCGATTTTGCCAGGTTAGGCAAAAATCGATTTTCTGATATTGTAAAAGCTTCATATTTTCTTAATAAAATATCTTCTCAAACTGCTGCACCGGTTTTCCCATCTTGGGTTTTGTCAGGGGGTTTATACCCAAAAAGATTTGTGTCTATTGTGTGATTGATATTTCTCTCAGTGTTTTATTTCCGCTGCATTTTATTTTGGTGAAGAAATCCATGTGTGGTTAACAGTAATAATTTGGGTGCATTAATTAATCCACTACTCTAGCCCTAGAGTGGATTTTAAGGAAATTTACACCTTATTTATTTGATCTCCAAAAATATATAGGCAGAGCTGGGGGTAATGGAAAGGCCAAAGGTATTTGTCCTTTCATTTCCCATTAACCAGCTTTCTTCTCTCCTATTTCATTTTTTTCTGTTTTTTTTTACTTTCTTTTCATTCATTTCATTTTTAATGCTTGCATTGTCCTTTCTTTGTTCCTTTCTACCTCGAATAATTGTTGAATGCTTGTGTGTACTGAGCTCTTATGAATCATTCATCTTTGTTGCAGATCCATTTTGGATCAGGCAGAGGCAGCAGCTCTTTAAATGTCGCAACATATGCGAATGAATTCTTATAACAAAAGAATATCTGCGAATGAATTCTTATAACAAAAGAATATCTATCTCACAATGCCTCATAAACTAGTATATGAAACATGTCATAATAAATGCATTGTACCCAAGATACACGTTGTTTCAATGTCAGAAAGATTTCAGGAAAACAGCCCAGTTAGTAGTAGATAATAGATATAGGACTAAGTTCTAATAGTCAATATGACATCAACGAGAAGAAAACCTAACGAAATGTATATCTGTTTTACCATCTTTCAAAAGATAAGAAAGAGACAAAAGAAGGTTCTGATACTGTCTGAAAAGTGTTAACACACAATGTGAGAATAAGCTACCCACTGCTTTCACGCGATTGCATTCTACACCTCGGCCTTGTTGAAAACAAAGTGCAAGGCTATACTGTGCTCGCACATGTCCTGTCAAAGCTGCTTGATAAAACCACTTCACAGCCTCTCTAGTGTTTGGAGGTTCCACTGCAACCAGGTAAGAAGTGCCAGAAGATAATTACATTCTTTTATGACAAACAGCTGAAAGATGCAAACTCGCTAGTGTTTTACCAAAGGAGAAAAGTATGTTTCTGGTATCAACAGATAAACTATATTTTATTCAAAATGTCAGAAAAATTAATATTACAGACTTGTATCTTATAAGTTATAACATAACATATGCAATATGGACGATGTTTCTCTTGTATTTTTTTGCTATGGCACAACTTGCTTCCAAAAAAAAATCATAGAATATGGTATTTTGCATATTTCAGACTGAACACATTCTTAAGTTCTTAACAAACAACTTTATGTGACGATCAGGTATGTAATAGTAACCAACCATGGAAATTGACCATTTAAACGAAACATAAAATTAATGTCATCTAACGAACCATTTCCACAGTTAAGTACAAAGAAATAAATCATCATCCAGATGAGGTAGCTTAACTCCAATAGATATATT
The DNA here is from genome assembly GCA_027924585.1 of Larix kaempferi. Classification (NCBI taxonomy): domain Eukaryota; kingdom Viridiplantae; phylum Streptophyta; class Pinopsida; order Pinales; family Pinaceae; genus Larix; species Larix kaempferi. Next base: position 10,655,102 of record BSBM01001110.1, on the reverse strand, counting down.
TGTCCTTGAATAAAGACCAAGGCTGCACAAGGAAAAGGGAAAACAGCAAATCTAACACGAGCTCAAACTCTAATCAGGTTTGCACATTTTGGAAAACAATTCAAACTTCAAACATTACAGACCAAAACTCCATAAAAGTTACTATTCATAACGATATTAATTTTTTAAGTTGAACATTGACAAAATTACTCTACTTCAATGAAGTTTAAGTTAGAACAAAGTTTTTGTTATCACTTAAAATTGTCTTTTGAGAACTCAGCCTCAAGGGATTCCAAATGGACAGTTTAGGGGGTTGTTTCTGTCACCAATAGTGCTGGAATCACCTATGGGATCTTGCTGATGTGTGATGGAATATCCTTGAAATTGTAACCTTGCTCTTCAGATCAGCAAGATGAATTTTCAGATCTGCAACTAATGTTTGCAGTTTTGAAATCAGACTCAAAATCAGTGAATAGAATGTTCGAAATTAGCTCCAAAACTCAAAATTCAATGATGATTAAGTTTCACTTTTAAAGTGACCAGTGCCAAGAAGAAGAAAGAAAGAAATAGAAAGAATATCAACAAGGTAATGATAACACTGAATCTTGTTGGTAAAAACTTTCAATCTGAATCTATAAACACATGAGAGCAATGAACAAAATAATTCTCACAAATGTATTCATCATTGACCAAAGAGAAAGAATGACTTCTTTTCTTCAATAATCAGATTTGTTAAGTACGAGATCTGAGTTATTTCAGATCATAACCATGCATAGCCAAAGGACCTAAGGGGATTCAATCATGACTTTGAATACTTATCTCCACACAATTCCTGGAGATACAATCTACAGAAGAATTATGCAAGAGATTTGGTTTATAAAAACACTTGAACAGGGCCTGGATACTCAGACATGAAAGGAAAAATAGGAGTGAATAGTGGAAGGAAGAAATACTGAAGATGCAATGATGGGTTGAACTGCCTACCTGCTCCTCCTTTCATAGTTGAAGATCTCTTCTAAATCAAAAGGTTGTGATCCAAATTTGGAATGCTTTTCTGATTGCATATACTTGGTTAGAGTAGAGAGTGTTGCTGCCTAGATCTGCACGTGGAAGTGAGAAAAATCTCAACCCACTGAGACTCGAGAGCAGCCTTGGGGGCATGTCAGCGAGTCGGGTACAACTGTCACCACAACACTCAACTCCTTATGTTTAGGCCAACTCCTAAACAAATGCCAAGGGAGGTAGACCCTAAGAAATCTAAGGATGGTTGCTTTGGAAAAAACAACTTAGGAGTTAATAAAAGAAACTAGGAAATTGATCTAGTAGTGTATCTAACAAGGAAATGAAATCAAAATTTGCAATCACTAAAACAAGTAAATCAAAGCTTCAACGTATATATATATAGAGAGAGAGAGAGAGATCGGTGCTTTAACCATTGGGCAAAAATGATACGATTGCAAAACTTGAAATACTTGCACGCTAAACTACGGATTAATTTACCACCAGAAAGGAAAGTTATCTAATTACTGGAAAGCGCAAGCAAAGTCAAATTGTGAACTCATTGGAGAGAGGATTGACTTGCTTGTTAAATGGAGGGTCATGTGAACCTGCTTGGTGTAGGGGTCGACTGTTTGTTACTTGTGGATTAAAAGGAAAGGGGAGTTTCTGATATACACCAAGTACGTGAAAACAAGTCCGGATGTCAAGTGTGGTAAAACATGAAAAGGGGACTAGATCGTAGTAACAAGGAATGTCCAATGCAGTACACCAAACGAGGGTGTAGCTTGAAGGCTCCCAACGGTCACTACCTAGTATGGTCCCTCAATTGTAAAATTTTCCCACGAAGTGACAATTTTGGGGATCTTTATAGACGTCGGAATATGTCTTTAAGCAAGATTAATTTTAAGTTTAGTTAAGGTGAAGTGTTTTTAGAATGTTACCTAGTTAGAATTAATTAAAGAATTACAACATGCATAAATAAATGAGCATGATGGAATAGCATGTACTAATATTAAAATGGAAAAACCTATGCTGTTGGGAGCGGGGAGGGAAGCGGGAAGCGGGAGCGGGAACGAAAAGCGAAATTTTCAAAAGCTTTTGTTTTGGGAGCGTTTTTTATATAATACATAGTTTAATATATTTTGATACATATATATAGAAAAACATGCAGAATGTCAAATTAGTTGTAGAAAACATGAAAACATAGATCTAACTATTGGATTAATGATGATTATTAAATCATCAACCATTTAGTACACATATACCATCAATAATCTAGCAGCTATAACTTATAACATTGTCATCATTTGCCATCAATAAACTCTAACAAATAACATCAACCACAATGAAATAGAGCATTATATTCATTACCAGAGAATTGTAATATGGAATCAACAATTCAAACTTCAAAGGTAGGTTCAAACTTCAAACTGGCCATCAAGAATATTGTCCTCCACCTCTTGAAATTCATGTCCAGCAAATGTCAATGCAATGCTATCTTTCAAACCCTGACATGAATCACTTGAGACCATACTAGCCAATGACTCTTTTACTTCAAAAGGCGCCTAAAGGTGAGGTAGTAGCAAGCAAATATGGTCTTTGCAATCTTAAGTAGCTTCAACCTAGAGTGATTGCAAAAAAAAGTGGTGGGCCATGCTATGATTGGTAATAAATTTTATCATTTTCTTCCCTCTTGTACAATGCACCATTCTATTTATAACTAGGGTCCTTCATCTTAATAATATCACGCATCAAAAGGTTCAGTGTGTGAACCAAACACCCTGATGAAAATATGTTAGGGTACATATCCTCAATAATCCCTCTTGCTACCTTACAATTAGTAGTGTTATCAACGATGACTTGAATGACATTATTCGACCCAATCTCTTAAATGGTTTTAATTAAAGGTTCTGCAATATTAATACTAGTCTTGTAACATAGTAGTCATGGTCTAAAAGGAAGTCTGCACCACTAGCAAACACACCAAGAATATTTATCAATGGCCTGCCACTACATTTGTCCAAGCACCAAATACAATGTGAATGGATACTAGCACTCCATATTCAGTCCAATCATTTGTAAAATGTCCTAGACCATTATGGATTTTTTGCTCTTTCCCTATTAAGCCCATGGTTTTGGCTTTGTCATACTCAAGGCTCTTGTATCCTTTAGGGGCACCATTGATGGCTTGTACCAGTTCATGCCAATAGGGTGAATGAAGAGCATTGAATGGTACACCACATGCATAGAGAAACCTGAAAAGTTTTGCATCCACGTCATCCTTGCAACTTCCGTTCAGGGAATCTAATATTGTTTTAACCATAGGTGAGAATCCACTACTATGGGGGGATGGGGATTGACCACCATACATCCTATGTCAGCTTGAAGTCTTAGATTCAACCCTTGATTTTTTGAATTTGTTTTGCGCAACCTCCTCTTCTTGTATTTGTTTCTTCTTTCACTAGCACGGGGTCACATGTTTTGACTCCTTAGTCTTACCTCCATCCCATGGCGTAATCCCATATAGATGCTTTCTCACATGGGTATATGAACCTATGTAAGTTTTATTACAATGGGGGCACATAAACTTTGTTCGTGGTTCCACCCTCTTTTCCTCACCCAAGCCTTGTCACATACTTCCACAAGGGTGTTAAAGTCTCTTTGTGTTTTTGCCAACATTTTGAAAACCGACCGAGTTGGAACCAGAACCGGCCGGTTTGACCGACCAATGAAAATGGATATGCAAATCGATGCTTAACTCGGACCGAGGTCCGATTTGGTAACGAACCGGTCGGCCCAATGCATGAACCGGTCGGTTCCTTACCAAACCGGACCCAACCGGCCGAGTCCGTAATAAATCGGTCGGCCAGCTGTTGTTTCACGTCCGCGAGCCCGAGACAAGGTATAATAAATTTTTAATTGGTTTTTTATTTAAAAAACACCAAACCTAAACCTAATTCGCACTCCAAACAATGATAAATATGTGCCCCAGCCCCCACATTCTAATTCACTCACATGCAAGTGCCCATTTGTCTCATTGTTGCCGCCAAGAGTGTCATTTTCGCTTTCTGTTTAGAATCTAGACTTTTAAAGTTTGAGTGTGTTCACATTTTGGCAAGGAGTGAAGCCAGCTCACGGTGGAGGAGGCCACTGTCCAAGACTCCAAAGTGGCAAGGAGTCAAGCCTCAAGGGTCTTCAAGTTCAAGGCTCGTCGCTCAACCTCAATCCTCTTCAATCTTTCAAGTATGCTACAAATTTCAAGGTATGCTGGAGGCTGAAACTGAAAGCCTAAATGCTCTTCACAGTTCAACTTCCTTCTTGTTTCTTGCTGCAATTCTCAAAATTAAAAATTTGCTGACTGTTAGAAGTTTTTTATGCCACTATTTTTTAAAATTTTTAAGCAAATGCAAATTCATAAATTGTTTGTTTTAAATTTTAAATCTGTTGTTTTAAATTTTAAATCTGTTGTTTTAAATTTTAAATTTGTTTTAAATGCATTTTCATTTTTTTTCCATTTTGCACTTGCAGAATCCATTTGCAAATTGCATTTTCCCAATGGCTCCTAGAGTGAAAGATGTTGCATGGGTCCATGTTGAGTGTGTAGAGGGGGAAATGTTTTGCAAATATTGCCACAAACACATGGGTGGGGGGGCATTCATAGGGTGAAGCAACACTTGGCTGGAATAAAAGGCCAAGTTCTCCCATGTGATGCACCAGATGAAGTGAATGGGGAGATTAGAGCTGATTTGTTAAATCAGTTTAAAAAATTTCAATAAGATAAGGCTAGGCATAAAGAGATAGAAGCTGAAATTGGGAGGAAGAGGGAACTTGCAAATGTTGCCATGAGGGCATCTGGATTACAAGATTTTGAAGGCTCTTCCTCTGCCCCTTCTACTCTTGTTAGGGACCCCTTCCATTATGTTCCTCCCTCTCATCAAAAGACTCAAAACATTAGAGAAAATCAACCTAAAAAGAAGAAGACCCTTCAACACTATTTTTTTTCACCTTTCCCCTCCTTTCCAAGTGCCAATGCTTCTCAATCTCAACCAACCCACATTCAGCCCACCTTAGAGGAGCATTGGAAGAAGCAATGCAAAGAATTTGCTCATGAGTACATAGCTAGATGGTGGTATGATTCAGATATTCCCTTCAATGCTTCCCGCTCAGCTTATTATCAACCCATGTGGGATTTTGTTATTGCAGTCGGTAAGGGCTTCAAAGGCCCTAGTATGCATGAGTTGAGGGGATCACTTTTGCATAAGGAAGTTATGTCCATACATGAATACTTGCAGGGTTTTAAAGAGTCATGAGCCACTACGGGATGTACCCTCATGTCAGATGGATGGATTGATATAAGGAACCGTACTATCATCAACTTCCTTGTCTCTTTCCCACAAGGAACCATGTTTTTGAAATCAACTGATGCATCTGATAGGGTGAAAGATGCAAACCTATTATTTCAGCTCTTGAATGAAGTTGTTATGGAGGTGGGGGTGGAAAATGTTGTTCAAATCATCACAGATAATGCCTCTAATTATGTTCTTTCTGGTAAGATGTTAGAGAACAAACACAAAACCATATTTTGGACCCCATGTGCTACACACTGCATAGACCTCATGCTTGAGGATATAGGCAAACTGGATTGGGTCAAGAATGTTGTAGAGCATGCCAAGAGCATTACAAGATACATCTACAACCACTCATGGGTCTTGAACCTAATGAGAAAAAACACTGGGAACAGGGAACTTGTTAGGCCTGCCATCACGAGATTTGCAACACACTTCCTCACATTGCAATCTCTCATTTCCCAAGAACAAAACTTGCAAAAGATGTTTTCATGTGATGAATGGAATTCATCTAAGTGGGCCCATAGGCAAGATGCAAAAGACACCGAAAAAAAAGTTAATGATAATGCATTTTGGAAAAAAGCAGCAGAGGTTGTGAAAATTGTTGAGCCCCTTATTAAGGTGTTGCGGTTGGTGGATGGGGAAATATTGGCAATGGGTTACATTTATGAGGCTATGGATCAAGCAAAGGAGCAGATAAAGGCAGCATACAAAGATAGAGTAGCCAAGTATGGGCCTATTTGGGAGATCATTGATAACAGATGGAACAATCAACTCCATCGCCCTATACATGTAGCTGGGTTTTTCTTGAACCCAAAGTATCATTATAGAGCTCGGCTAGGAGATGATCTAACAAGGGAGGTGAAAAATGGTTTGTATGATTGCATAGAGCGCATTATCCCTGATGAGAATGACCAGATGGAAGTACATCGACAGATTACCTCTTTCAAAAGAGCCACGAGCACCTTTGGCAAAAACCTAGCAATAAAGGCAAGAGAAGAAGAACAACCATGTAAACAATTTCAAATTTCCAAGAATCCAAAGTTTGATTAAGTTCAATTGTTTAAGCTTTAAGTTCAACTTTCAACTTTCAAGTTTTATTGTTTAAGTTCAATTGTTTAAGCTTTAGCTTTTAAGTTGTTTATAACTTTATGTTCAACTCACAATCTAATTTGTTAAATTAAATTTGTCCATGCAGCAAATTGGTGGGAATCATTTGGCAACCATTGTGGTCAATTGCAAAAGTTTGGAAATCGAGTCCTTAGTCAAACTTGTAGTGCTTCCGGGAGTGAGCACAATTGGTCTGTCTTTGAGCGGATTCACATGAAGAAAAGAAACCGTTTGGAACAAAAACTATTGAATGATCTTGTCTTCGTGCAGTACAACCTCCGACTAAGGCGCAACCAATTGCTAAACAAAAGACCTGATACAGATCCCATTGTGTTGGATGATATTGATCCAATCTCAGAATGGGTAGAGGAGAGCCAACAGCCAGAGTTTGGTCCCGATTTTGATATTGATGCAATCACAGATGACTTGAATTTGGATGCAGATCCATTAGGAGTAGGGGATGCAGGTGCAAAGCCAGATCCAGGCATTGCAGACGGTGATAGTGGCAGTAGACGACATAGTCGTGCATCCCGTGCTTCTACTGGTGCTACTGCTAAGGTCGTAGATGTCCCCGAGGAGCCCAAATCCAAGGAGTCTGAGCCATATGTTGATGTTGAGCATTCCATTTCTAGCAGTGGTGTTGAGTTTGATGATTGATTAGTTATGAATCGTGACTCATCATTGATCATATTTTTTGGACTGTAGAGGATATAGTGTTAAGATTATATGCTACCATAGACTAGATTGCAAATTCATTAGCATTCAATACATTATTCACAATAGCAGCATAATAAGGATCTCTGAAAGATGCACAATCACAAAGCACAAAACAATTTATCCTGGGAAACCCTCAAGGGGAAGAAAACCCAGCAAGAACTTCCTCAATATAGATGATCAAGTACAATGCCCCAAAAAACGTGTCTCACAAATAAGAAAGACAAAAAGACCAAACTCTGGACTCAAGCCACTCCTCCTTCTCCTTCGCAGATCTCTCTCTTTCTCCTCTAATGCGAATTTCACAAGTGAGTGAATGTATAAATGAGGAACTCACTCTCTATTTATACTTTACTTTTCACTTAACTTTTAATCCAACTAGGTCCGCCCCAATAACCTAATTGGGCCGACCTCTCTAGGAAGACTCAATATAATATTTATATTATATTCTTTTGGGTGCTAACAACCCGACTTACGATGGAGGTTTAACCTCATGACCTTTACATGACCAAATGTAATAATGACATCCCCGAACGGAGGTAAAACATCCCCGACGGAGTTACAATAATAAAATACAAATAGAATATTCTTTGAAGTTACATTAATTTAACATATAGAGCCTCATTGATATTTGTCGAGATATTGTAACTTCTAAGAATATTATATTTGTACTATATTATTCCAGAGATGTTTCATTCCTCCGTGGAGACCCTATTGTATATCCGGAGATGTTTATTCCTCCGAGAGAATGTGGTAACTAGGGTTATTAGATCTCCCATGTGGGGTCGGCCCTGAGTTCATTGTTTAGGGGTTATTAGACTCTCTTAGGAGAGGTCGGCCCAGTTAGGGTGAAAAGTCAGTTAGAAGATGAGTATAAGTAGAGGAGGTGTGTTCCTCACTTATCACTCATTCACTCACTTGTGTATTGCGCATAGGAGAGAGAGAGATCTGCATAGGAGGAGAAGGAGCTCTTGTTTGGGGACTGTTATTACCTATTTTGTACAAATAGATGAAACTCCATTGAGCCGCCAGTGATGGAACACATCAGTGTTCACTTCCAGAGTATCAAGGTTTCAGATGACAACTATTTTGTACAAATAGATGAAACTCCATTGAGCCGCCAGTGATGGAACACATCAGTGTTCACTTCCAGAGTATCAAGGTTTCAGATGACAATAATTAGCCAACTTTGGCTAACCAATTTTATTTTTCAGTCAAAATGACCATGGCCCCACGGGGTTTGTAATAAGTGTGCTAGTAGGATTTTTGAGTGGCTCGGTCCCCCATGACTTGGTTAAGAAACTAAGGTATTCCAGGGAGTTTTTTCCCTTGTCAATTATACTTTGCCTATAGCCGAGCTATAATCGATGAGGTTTTCTCCCGCTTCGTCCAAAGCTGGAATGCCCGATTTTGAAAATTTGAGCCACGGGAGGTTATTAGAGCCCAACGGATGTATATAAGCCTACTAGACACTGTTAGAATAGATTATGGTCATGTCCTAAGTCACTAGGACCCTCAGAAAAAAATTCGAAAAAATTTAAACAGGTCCTCCGGTTTTGGGTTTTTAATTATTTTTAATTTTTAATAAATTTTTCCATAGTTTAAATGGAAAATTTTCAATTTGTAATATGTCAGTCATCCGGGATCCGAATTCAGTGATTGAAGACTTTAACCTTAAGCCAAAAATCATTCATGATCCCCGGACCAATTTATCCTAAGTTTCGGATGTCAATTCAGCCTCATAATTAATAATTTCTCAAAAAAGTCATTTACAGAGAAATTATTAATCAAAGTATTAAAAAATGAATATTTGGAGATGATCCAAATCTCTCCAAAATAATCCAAATGGATTAAAATAAAAAGCTAATTGACATGGCACTGGGCATTAAAGAGGATTCCAATCATCTTAGTCACCACTCAACTAACTATCCAGACAACAATCAGTGATTAGCTCCAAGAGAATTCGCTCCATGCATGCAGAACTCGATTTAGTGATGTGGAGGGGTCATTAAATGGAAATGTGGTTGGTTTTGAGTTGCATTGAATAGGAGTGGGGGTGCCTTGCCTAGGTGGAGGCCACCTCCCACTCTCAACTACCAAAGATCTCAATCAAATTTGTGTTAAACTCCAAGCCACCTACCAAAGGGCTCACGTGTTCTCTCCTCCCTCACGTCAAGTTAGGGTATGGGCTCGAATGTCACACATGGCAATGGCTTATTAGATAGTGGAGATAACAGGGAAAGGATGGGGGGCACCTTGCTTAGGTGGAGACCACCTCCCCACCCTCATTCAATACTAATTCGAGTTGTGTGGTAGTCTTCCACTCCAAGCTTGATGGTGATTGGGATTTGATGGAAATTCGATTTGATGACTAAGTTCCATTGGCTCCTTCCTAAGCCAATTCGAATTCACTCATGGATGGGTTATTTTTTTATAAGTAGAGGCTCTTTGAGCTCTCTTCACATGGAATTTTTTGGGCAAAGTTACTCTGCCAATTTGTAACTCTGTTATGAGCTTTTGCTATTTGAAATAAAACGACTTTGGAGGTCCATGTGGTGTTGATGCTTGTTATGGGAGTGCTTCATCTATTCTAAGGTGATATTGTACTTGTTTATTGCTTATATTTCATGTCTTGATCAATATTTTGCTTAGAAGGCTTTATTAAGTCCATAGGGTGGGCATTTGGGTTCAAATTGTCCATTTATGTTGGGTTTAGTGTGATTTGGAAGGAGTAGACTATAGTTGGAAATACTTATACTCTTCTAACCCCACTTTATTTTGCATACTATTTTGATCAAGATACGTTTATGAGTGATTTCTTGTGCAGATCTAATAGGTTGAAGAGAGGCTTGAGCTTGGTTGCATCTCTCACCTCTTCAAAAGACCTGCTTTCTAACATTTGTGTGCATTTCAGGATCTCCCAAAGTTGATCTTAAGCATTGAAATTTTGGCAAAGAAGTGCTAAGTTCGAAATCCATCTTCAAAATCATATTTTCAAATGGTTACTTGGTTCTAAAGGCTCACTTCTTCAAGCCTTCTCTTTTTCTCCTTGATCCCTTTTTTCTCACTTGAAATGCTAGGCCTTTCCTCCTCATCCCTAGCTTCGTCCACCCTCTCTTTTCTTCTCTTCAAACCCTTGTTTTAGCCTCCCTTTTAACTCTCGTTTTCAATTCTTAGTTCCCCTTGTCCCTCCTCTCGTCCATCTCCTCATTCCAAACTTGTCTTCTTCCCTTGCTGCTCTCATCTCCTTCTTTCACCCCTTTTCTTTTTTGACTTTTTTGCCCTTTTGTCTTACCTTATCCTCCCTTCCATTCCCTTTGTTTCCCTCCTTCTCTCTCCCTCTTGTCCATCATCAAAAGCCCTAAAAAAGTCACAAGAAGGCAACAAAAAACGATTTAAGTTTCAAGTATTGGTTAAGTTTTAAGTTTGTTCCATTCTTTGGAAGATAGTAGTTAGTTTTCATAGTTTTACTTTTGCATTTGTTAATAGTCTTAGATCTCACATTTTGTTCACTAGTTAGTTTCGTTTTACATCTTTAGATCTCATTTAAAAGTTTCAAACCTTGCATTGAAAAAAAGATTGGGCATATAGGATAGTGAAAGTTTGCATCTAGTTTGACTTTTTGCATTTTAGATCTTAAAAATTAGTCTTGTTTCAATTGTTGCACTAACACTAATGGGTGCCTTGTTGAGCTGATTTGAGCTTGTGTAGGTGTTTTGAAGAAGAAGAAAGTTGAGGAACTTTGAAAACAGGAAGATCTTTACCCAAAGAGAGCATCAAAAAAGACCATAAGGATGATCCAAAACAAGAAACTTACACTCTCCTTTTGTAAAAGCTCTTAAGAGCTCCATATTGTTTTCATAGTTGTTTCATTTCTCTTAAAAGACCTTACAAGGGTTAAAATCCCGAGGCACTTGTACTCATTTAATAAAAAGGCTAAGTGGGATAAGGCCTCCCATTTTTGGTTCTTCTTCCCCATTTGGGGAAGAGTGTTTTCTGCATGCTTTAGTTAGATTTGCGTCAATTTTCTAGATTAATTTTCATTTTTTGTACTTAGAGTAAATTTTATTTCAAGTTTTGACCTGAGAAGCCTCTTGGGATTTGATCCCAAGTGTCGCATTAACACTGCGTGCTGCTTCTCTTTCCCCACCGTGTACTGCGTAGGATCGGCTAAGCTGGAAGTTTCATGAGCGGTGTGCAGAAGTCACTTTGACTTCACTTGTTAGATTAGTCTCTGTTGTGGTAGAACACTAGTTTCATTTTGCAATTAGTTCTTTCCATTTGATATATCGTTGCCTTGTTTCATTTTATGATCTTTTGAGCTATCATATGTGTTCTTTGCTTTAGTCTGCTTCTATCTTAACAAATAACCAAAGCCTCTTGAACTTGAAATAACACAAGTCAAGAGCACTCTCTATCGGAGAGCATTCCCACTTCATCTAGGTTCATCAAGCATATAGCTTAGCTAAGTCTCTTGAACTTCTGTCTTAAGACGAAGTCAAGAGAGCTCTCTGTCGGAGACTTGAATTGTGTGATCTCAATAAATAAAAAATTCCAACTCACACCCCCTTTAATAATTTATCTTCGTTGTTATCCAACACCCGTATGCTCTGCCAACCCTAAAAGGTTGGGCTAGTACTCAGAAAGGTGTTGGATTTGTTAATTTTCTATAACATAATAAAATTTTCACCCCATAACCAACGAACCGGCGTTGATCATACGAGAAATACTTCAAGTGGTAGGCAAAGTTCCTAAACCTGGTGGAGCCGGAATTTACCGTTGTCTTAGACTTCGGAGTGGTTAAGTCATCGGACACCTACTCCTTGATAACTGGACGGTCCGTCATACCATCAGAGGAGAAGCCACTGAAAGTATACCTTTCCGGTTGGACGCATACCTTGCTTCTTTCTAGCCTAGTAATCAAGATCATTAAAACTTTAAATTTACCAAGATAATTTGCAAAACGATCTCACGAACAGTTACTAAGACTTGTATCTTCAGCATCCCCCAACACTACACACTTACTTGACTCCATTTGGCACTGGTCACTTTACATTTTCATGTTTTAATTAAGTTGGGCCATTTGTCCATTTTATTTTTCTATTCGAACTTATCTATCTGTGGATGCTTCTATTTTACAAGTCTTTATATACTTTTAATCTCATATCTTGTATCGCAACGTGGATTGCTCATTTATCTTGTGTTTGTTTCAAATTATACAACTGTGATCTCTCATCATTTAAAAAACTCCTAAACAACACCCATCTACATCACTCAATACCCAAAAACACTTAAAACATAAGAGCCATAGTAAACTCTTTGTAGGGACTACCCCCCTTAGCTTCATTAGGAGTTAGCCTAAACGGAGGAGCTGGGATTCAGGTGACAGTACCTGGCTCATTGCGTGCCCCCAAGGCCACACTTTCCCCACTTGTAGTGAGGGAACAACTTTCGAAAGATTTATGTTGCTGGTGTGCATCTCGGCGGACAACAGGGACTACATCTTTGTATTTGCTGGTCATCTATATTGAGGAAGCTTTGCTGGGTTTTCTACCCCATGAGGGTTTCCCAGGATAAATCTGTGTCTCTTGTGTTTATGCTGTGCCTGTTGTTCTTTAGTGATCCTGTATATGCTATTGTTGTGAAATGGAATGTAATACTGATGTTATCTATCTTAGCATATTGAATCTTAACATGGTATCAGAGCTAGCCTGAAGGAGGCAATGTATGTCACTTACGACACTTGCTTCACTTGCGACAATTTGAAAGTTAGGGTTTTGTATAGCAAAAACCAGTCATCGTGGCACTTTCGCTATAACTCAGTTTTGGCGAAGGTTCAGGATCGGAAACTTTTACAGGTCGAAGATAACATCCCCCTGTACCTTGTGTCCGAAGCTCAACCTCAGATTAGTTGTACTTTGTGATTTATGATCCGTACAAGTTAGAGTTTCTGCCTCTTCCAAAGTGCAGTCCTAAATAGGTGACCTAGGGAAAAAGGTCATATCTCGGGCTAGGAAGCTCCAAATGAAATTCTGTAAAAAGTGGCAGTTAGGGCACAGACTGTAGTTTGACAGGTCCGCTTTTCAGAGGCCGAAGTTGAAACAGTGACACGCGGCACTCCGTACAAGTTCGTTATACTGTTTCATCCCATAAACAGATCACGTTGCCACATCTAGCATAACTCACTCTCAGAGAATCCATTAAAGCTCAAACCTGTGGGGTTGGAAAGATGACAGGTCAAGCTACCATAGGCCGAAGTTTCAGACCTTGCAGATCCGAAATTTCAGAGATGCACCAGAAACAATACGGCACATCTGAAATGACTCAACGAAGGAAATCAAGAAAGAGGAGGACGAAGCTCTCACTTAGGGTTCTTCAGTTTTTAGAACCTCATACAATGTTGGAGACACCTGATGCAACATTGGAAACTTTGATAATGGATTTGGAATCCATTCATCATAGATTTTAATCCTCCATCAAAATGTTGTGGGAGGAAAGAGATTGAAGATTAGGGTTTCCAAGTAAGAAGAAACCCTAGCAAAGTTGGGAGACTCATAGGGCAGCGATGAAGAAGGTTTAAATGGCACTAATATTATATCATCCTAGCACCATGAACATATATAAGATGTTTACAAGTGGTCTACCTTGAATGGTTAGGGTTTTACCCCTAAAGAGAAGACTACTCGTCAAGTATGACTTGAGAACACACAAGTATGTTTTGAAATTTGATTCTTGATTAAGTTCATAATATGTTTGTCTTCATGTTATTGAGGTTAGTACAATTATGATTGGTTGATAATGAATGCATGTGAGTGATAGAAGACATTCATTGATTAGGGTTATGACACTTATGATTGTACTAATGCACCTGTGAGGATGATGTTGTCTGCTAACAAGATACAGGTACATCAAGAAAGACAAATCAAGCTCTATGACCATGATGACATGAAGACAAAGACTCATCCATAGTCTTTAACCACATAGAAGCTCTACTTACGAGGTATGTATGACTATGTTCTACTACGCTTAACTTATGAGATATGCAGGTTCTAGCACAAGGTCTCTAAATCATTGAAGAGAACAAAGAAGATATTGTTTGGGTATGTTAAGACATAACCAAGCATGATAATCCAAGTATGTTTTCCTATATCAAGTTAGAATCCTACTTTGCGTTAGGATCTTAGGTAAGTATACATGTGTATGAAATAATCATGACCATACATACTTAAGATTATTTAGAATCATAATGTTTTGATAGTATTGAGATTATACTAATGAACGTATGATTATGTATGAGATCATGAGGATGACACTTGTGCACACTTAAGCATGCGTAGTGGTACAGAATGGATAGAAGTTCAAAGACATATAATCATGATGCTATCATAAAGGGAAAATAGAGATCAAGCGGGAGGCAACCACTCAAACATAAAAGATAAGTATTTGAGTTGTTATTTGAATCTTTGAATAGTTAATGATATTGCTCGTAATAGTTGTATGCATATTTGTATTCCTAGAATATATCATGCATGGTGTAAGCATTCATATAGCATTGAACAGTATACTACTAATATGCATATGATGGGTAAGTTGGACAAACATTCCATTGTTGTTTATCTAAAATGAAACCTCTTTGCTGACATTCTGAGAGTTGTGCACGCTCTTGATAGTATGTTCTGGTAGAGATGGAAGGCATCTAGATAGCCAGTGTATGCATACAGGATATGGAAAAGTGTTGTGCCAAAGTATTGGTCAAGATAGTTGCATAACTATGTGAATCATATCAGTATGCATAATAGGTTATCATGTCAACTTGATTTGATGATTATGAAGTATTACTAATCATGTAATTAACTTTGATTTGTAGGAAAGATCATGTGCTATGATCTACAAAAGAAGGATGATGAACACCGAACAAGTGATGGATGTTCAACAAGAAGACTTACAAATCAAACATACTATAGAAGGCTCGTGGCTAGAAGATTCTCTTAGAAAGAGGAAGAGGATCATGACGAGATGTTTGCTCCAAGTGGCTAGATAAAACCATTCTCTTAATGGTGTAATTGAAGAAGAAGTGTGAATCGAGAAAACTCCCGGGATTCAATTGAAGAAAGCTCTGTATGGGTACCCAGGATCGATAGTCATTTGATGAGCTTAATGATCACCATGGGTGATGCGGATTTCAACCTTTGCTACAAGGTTGAAGACGGTGTCTATATACAGATGACATTCTTCTCTTAGATGGATACAAGAAGGAACTCACCACAGAGTTCGAATGATCTTGAGGATCATATCAGTAGACCCATCTGACGAGAGATGGCACGAATAGATATGTAGAGTGTGAATGATGTCCAGTCACAGAATTGTTAGCTTCTTGACAAGCTTGGGCTTTACCAAAAGTAAAGATGATCCTAACCTTTACCTTAAGGTTATGGATGATGAACCTGTCATACTATTATTGTATGTGGATGATCTCTTTCTGACAGGGAATGAGAAACAGATCATGGAAAGCAAGAAGAAACTCTCTGCAGAATTTGAGATGAAAGATCTCGGATTGATGCATTACTTCCTAGGTCTGGAAGTATGGCAAGGCCCAGAAGGAATCTTTCTCAACCAGGGAAAGTATGCTGTGGAAATCTTGAAAAGATTTGATATGTTGGAATGCAAAGCCATGGCCATTCCCATGGATTCCAATTTGAAGTTGTTAGCTGATGACTCATCAAAGTTAGTGGATGTAACTTTGTACAGACAAATTATTGGGTCATTGATGTATCTGATGAACACTAGGCCAGATATATGCTTTGCTGTGAACACCTTGAGTCAGTATCTAGTGGAACCTAGACGTGTTCACCTGATAGCTGCAAAGCATGTGATGAGGTACCTAAAGGGTACGATAGACTTTGGCCTATGTTATCTTGGAGATCATGATTCAGATTGTATGGCTACACAGATGCTGACTGGGAAGCAAGTGTATCAGACAGGAAGAGCACATCGGGCGGATGTTATTGTCTGGGATCTGCCATGATCTCGTAGTTTAGCAGGAAGCAGTCTACTATGGCTCTCAGCACAACTGAAGCGGAATATATAGCTGCTTTCTCTTCTAGTTGTGAAGCGATATGGCTTCGGAAGTTGTTATCTAGATTATTTGACTTAGAGATGGACCCCACTGTGATCCTATGTGACAACTAGAGTTGTGTATCAAGATGATAGAGAATCCAGTGTTCCATGATAAGTCAAAGCACATAGAGATCCGATATTTCTATATACGGGATATGGTGCAGAAAGGAGTTGTAAAGCTCGAGTATGTGAGCACTGACGAACAAGTTGTTGATGTATTGACCAAACCTCTGTCTCGAGTAAAGTTTGAGTATTTCCAAGACAAGCTTGGTGTAGTTCAGAAGGACCCTCCTCGAAAGGGGGAGTGATATGGTCACTGATGATGAGATTGCCTGCATCGACGGTAAGGTCAATGATGAGGATACATGTATCGATGGTGAGGTTACCTGTTCCGACGATGAGGTCGATGATGAGGTTACCGGTTCCGATGATGAGGTCGATGTATGGTCCTTAGACTTTGTCTAAGTGGACGAGGAGGGATTGTATCATCCCTGGACTTCAGTCCCTGAATTGATCCGTAGACATATGTCTCCGAAAAGTGGTCCTTAGACTTTGTCTAAGTAGACGTGATAGGACTGCATTGTCCCTGAACAGTTAGTTCAAAATGTACGTGATAGGACTGCATCGTCCCTAAACAGTTAGTTCAAAATGTACGTGATAGGACTGCATCGTCCTTGAATAGTTAGTTCAAAATATACATGATAGGATTGCATCATCCCTGAACATTTAGTTCAAAATGTACGTGATAGGACTGCATCGTCCTTGAACAGTTAGTTCAAAATATACGTGAAAGGACTGCATCGTCCCTGAACAGTTGGTTCAAAATGTACGTGATCTGGATTGCATCGTCCATAGACATGAGAGGTGTCTTGAGTGGATCAAGATTGATCATCCTTAGACAGTGATCCCGTAATTCCGAAAGGAAGGATAGTCTTAAATGTCGATCCTTGGATTGTGGTAGGATTGATCACCCCTAGACAGTGATCCCGTAATTCCGAAAGGAATGATAGTCTTAAATATTGATCCTTAGACTAGAATCCTGTAATTCCTAAAGGAAGGATTGTCTGAGATGTGAGTAGTGGACAAGGATCCCGTAATTCCGAAAGGAAGGATCGTCCAAGTGTGGTAGCTCCGTAGAGACTGGGTCCTATAATTCCGAAAGGAAGGATTGTCTGAGCACCACCAATGTTGATGGACTAGAGTCCCGTAATTCCGAAAGGAAGGATTGTCCATGGTCCCGTAATTCCAAAAAGGAAGGATCACCAGAGTTGGTGGACTAGAGTCCCGTAATTCCGAAAGGAAGGACTATCCATGATCCCGTAATTCCAAAAGGAAGGATCACCAGAGTTGATGGACTAGAATCTCGTAATTCCGAAAGGAAGGATTGTCCATGATCCCGTAATTCCGAAAGGAAGGATCACCAAAGTTGTTGGACTAGGGTCCCGTAATTCCGAAAGGAAGGGCTGTCCACGATCCCGTAATTCCGAAAGGAAGGATCATGTGTGATGCATATTATGCTGCTGTGGATCGAGATGATCCAGATGATGTTGTTGATCGAGATGATCCAGATGATGTTGTTGATCGAGATGATCCAGATGATGATGTTGATCGAGATGATCTAGATGATGATACTGTTGATCGAGATGATCCAGATGATGCTGTTAATCAAGATGATCTAGATGATGATGTTGATCGAGATGATCTAGATGATGATACTGTTGATCGAGATGATCCAAATGATGTTGTTGATCGAGATGATCCAGATGATGATGTTGATCGAGATGATCCAGATGTTGTTAATCGAGATGATCCAGATGATGATGTTGATCGAGATGATCCAGATGATGATACTGTTGATCGAGATGATCCAGATGATGTTGTTGATCGAGATGATCCAGATGATGATACTGTTGATCGAGATGATCCAGATGATGCTGTTGATCGAGATGATCCAGATGATGATGTTGATCGAAATGATCCAGATGATGATGTTGATCGAGATGATCCAGATGTTGATGTTGATCGAGATGATCCAGATGATGATGTTGTCGATCCAGAAGATCCAGATGATGATATTGTTGTAGCTGTTCGGATGCTGCAGAAGATGAAGACTCAATACCGAAGATGTTCCAGTATTGAAGATTTGAAGATGTTCCAGTAACTGTTGAGTTACTGGTTTACTGATGATGTTAAAGAAAGCTTCCAATGATTTATAGATGTATCATGTATCATGTAGTTGATGACTCCTTGCTCCTGCAGATGTTGTTATAATATCCTTCTCATTAAGGGGGAGTGTTGAGATATTGTAACTTCTAAGAATATTATATTTGTACTTTATTATTCCGGAGATGTTTCATTCCTCCGTGGAGACCCTATTGTATATCCGGAGATGTTTATTCCTTCAAGAGAATGTGGTAACTAGGGTTATTAGATCTCCCATGTGGGGTCGGCCCTGAGTTAGTTGTTTAGGGGTTATTAGACTCTCTTAGGAGAGGTCGGCCCAATTAGGGTGAAAAGTTAGTTAGAAGATGAGTATAAGTAGAGGAGGTGTGTTCCTCACTTATCACTCATTCACTCACTTGTGTATTGCGCATAGGAGAGAGAGAGATCTGCATAGGCGGAGAAGGAGCTCTTGTTTGGGGACTACATCTTTGTATTTGCTAGTCATCTATATTGAGGAAGCTTTGTTGGGTTTTCTACCCCATGAGGGTTTCCCAGGCTAAATCTGTGTCTCTTGTGTTTATGCTGTGCTTGTGCTTGTTGTTCTTTCAATGATCATGTATATGTTATTGTTGTGAAATGGAATGTAATACTGATGTTATCTATCTTAGCATATTGAATCTTAACAATATTGTATTTTGTTTCAAAATTTGAGATATATGCTATGAGACTTTACTATGTTGTGCACTTGGTGCCATTTTGTGACCCATACATGGTTTATGGATTTCCAATTTATATATATGAGTAGACTTTACATATTATGTGTCTAATGGTTTCAAATATACATATTATGTGTCTAATGGTTTGAAATATAGCTTGGAATGTTAAATATAATTTTTATGATTAAAATTGTAATTTTTTTTGTATTTTTTAATAGTCCAATTCATTGAAATCAAACCTCTCTAGTTCATTCCCAATTCCGGTTCCGGTCCGAGTTGACCCCTGATCGGTTTGATTCCCAGTTCCGGTTTTTAAAACATTGGTTTTTGCCCATCGTCATTGTTAGCTTCATTATCAGCATCCCCTTCCATTTCTTCCTTCTCTCAACAATATGTGCCATCGTTTACTTCTTCCTCCTCACCACTAGTATTTCAGCTTCCCAATACCACAATCATAATAAAAAATGGAACCAAAAGGAAAAACCACATAGCCATCATGCGTCTTGACCCAAGATGAGAATAACTTGCTACCTCCAATAGAATAATGGAGAAGGAGAAACGGGAAAGAGTAGAAGAGAAAACTCAAGATTCAACATAGTGGAATTTAAAAAAAAAAACAAAGAGTGGGTTTTAGAGCCTACCTCTTTAGCTCTCCAACAGTGATTGAATTTAACTATGGAAGCCTTCAATCTCCCTTCCAAGCTCTCACAAACAACAACCTTCAATCTACCTTCCAAGCTCTCACAAATTTGCTCATTAACACTAGCTAACATCCCACTCAAAACCCTAGAAAAGATGAATAACATGAGTGAAATGAGAAATAGAATGAGAGAAAATGAAGTGAGTGAGTGTTTTAATCAACTAAAGGAACCTTAGTCATGCCTAGACCAATGACTGAATCCTTGTCTTGGTTCACACAAGCAAGAGAGAAAAAATAAATGCCTCTAACTGGCGAGAGCTAAGTGGGAGCACCGAGGGAGTGTTTTTTTGTCTCCTAGGAGCATTGAGGGAGTGCTGAGAGAGCGACCTGGGAGCGTTGAGGGAGCGATCTGGGAGTGTTGAGGGAGCGATCCGGGAGTGTTGAGGGAGAAATTTGGGAGCGTTGAGGGAGTGAAGCTCCCTATTTTGGCAGGTAGCGTTTTTTTTCCCAGGGAGCGCGCTCCCAAAAAACACTCCCAGAAGGGCGCAATCAGGAAGCGTACTTCCGAGGGCGCTTCTTGATCGCTCCCTCTGGGAGCACGCTTTGGGAGCGAAGCGTTGAGGGGAGGGCACTCCCCCTCAACATAGGGGAAAAGTAAAACAAAGAAGACTAAAAAATTTAAGGTTAATTTTAGAGCACCAAAGGAAGTGTGGTCTAATCTAGTGTTACAGATATCGTGTCGGCGAATATATCGCCAAGGGTCCAAAAAGAAAATATCGGATTTATCGAGGAAAATATCGACAAACATCGGCAATATATCGACGAAATTAAAAAATACAAAAATATTAATTTTTTGACTCAGTCGATATTTCCCGATTTTTGCCGATATTTTCCGATTTTTGCCGATATTATGCCGATATTTCCCGAATTTTGGCGATATTTGGCGATTTTTGCCGATATTTGCCGATATTTTCAAAATGGCGATATTTGCCGATTTTTGCCAATATTATCGGCAAGCTGGGAACATCGCGATATATCGCCGATGTTTGTAACACTAGTCTAATCTAAGTTTAGAATTAGTGTAGAGTTAGCATGCAAAAATTGACAAATGCAAAAAATGAGATGCAGGGGGTTAGGGGGGATGTGACACCACCACCCTATTGGATTGGTTACAAACTCGAATCGGAGATTCTGAGAAGTGCTTTCTGTTGGTCCGTATGGCCAACAATCAAACTTACAATTTTATGGAAGAAGTGGAGCGAACAAAGCAAACAATATTATATTTTTACCAACTTGAGTCGACCAAACCAAGGGGGAAATTGAGGCTGTATTTTTGGGCAGCGTGTTCACTGTCCTAAATCTGCAAGTAAAAGTTATGAAACAGCAGCAAACATACTCTGAAATAGAGCACTCTGATCTCTCCCAAATGGAGGTGTAACCTACCAACAAGTGTTAGACTAATAAACCAATGAAAGAGGGGGTTAGAATCTACAAATCTACATGGATGTAAGTGTCTGTATTATGAAATTTTCTTGGTGTCCAAAGAGTGGGAAGCTAGCTAAAGTATGATACATAGACCAATTAGAAGCTTTTTACACTAATTTACAACAACATGCAACCACATGTAGGGACATGCAAGTAATAAAAATGGATTTTCCTTTAAAGTATAGGAGCTTATCTAAGTGCAATATTTATGTAACTTGAAATGCATGCACTAAAGAAATATCTTTTAACTTGGATCTATCATAGGATGTAAGTTATATGCGCAATAGATCTAAGACATGCATGAATAGATTTAGAAAAAATATGCAATAGTGTTCTTGAAATATAAACATGCAAAGTGAGTAAATGATTGAAATATTGTAAAGAAAGGAAGGTTATAGAAGGGTTTGTAGAAGAGTGCTTTTCATGCTTCGATCAATGGATTACTTCCAGAATTGTGCAGAGGGACTAGTCCACAAGTAAAGGCCCAACAAGGGAAGGGGTTGCTCAAGGCTAACCACGATCTACTTGTTGGATGAGAACCTGCAAATGAAAATAAATAGGTAGAAAGGGATGAAAGATTCCTCTAACTGCTTCTCTTGGTGTAACCTACAAAAGAGTGTTAGCACAAGCATAGATACATCCGAAATATACTTGTAATAACAATCTCTCTAACAACCTACAATAGAATCTAAGATAACACTTAGATCTATCCTACTGGGTAGCAATACCCCTTCCAAGTCCTGATGGAGAAGCAAAAATGGAAACTAGCTATTAAGCAACAATACAAGTTACCTCAATTAAATAGCATGTGAAACATCAACATCCATACATTGAGCACAACACTTCTTTGACCTCCAAAGTCTTGCTTTATTAATCACAATTCACAAAATGAAGGATTACACAATCGCATAGCTCTTTCTCCAAATGATAACCAACAAAATGAGAGAGGAGGAGCCTCTCTTAAATAGGAAAAAATGACATTGCGATCTTCTCCCTGCATGGAAGGAGAAGGAGCCACATGTAGAGCCAAAACCCTAACTCCATGCAAGAGAGGGCACCACATGTGAGATAAAACCCTAACCATGCAAGAGAAGGCACCATATGTGAGATAAAACCCTAACCATGCATGAGGCAATGCGCCATCACTTGGAGGGGAGGCCATGCAAGATTTATGGCGCCACCATTTCATGCAAACCGAAGTCAACTGAAGGGGAGGGGCGCCACCTTGAGGGAGAGTGATCAATGCCATGCAAGGAGCATGCAAACACATGCATGAGTGAGGAGACAATGCCACATTGCTCCCCTGGATGAAGAAAAACACCTGCATACACCCTTTTGCCTCGTCGATTTTTCGCCACGCCGATTTTTTGCCAATTCCGAGTTTGGTAACATTGGCTCTTTTGCCTCGCCAATTTTTTGTCGATTCCGAGTCTGGTAACATTGGCTACAACCATACAAACAGTTATTTCT
Source organism: Larix kaempferi (assembly GCA_027924585.1). Lineage (NCBI taxonomy): Eukaryota > Viridiplantae > Streptophyta > Pinopsida > Pinales > Pinaceae > Larix > Larix kaempferi. Next base: position 10,632,363 of record BSBM01001110.1, on the reverse strand, counting down.
GAAGCAACAAGGAAAAAACAAGTTAGCCCCCAAGTTTTATGGACCATACCAAATTAACAAGAAGATCAATCAAGTTGCATATGGATTGGACTTACCAGACAAAAGTCATATCCATAATGTTTTTCATGTGTCGTGTCTCAAGAAAATGTTGGTGCGGTAGCAATCAGCACAAACGGAACTTCCTATATTAGATGATGAAGGAAGAGTTGTCTTAGCACCAGAAGCTATCATTGCTACCAAGGAGAAGAGGCTACATTCTAAAATAATCCAAGAATACCTCATTAAGTGGAAAAACCTTCCAGAAGAAGATGCATCTTGGGAGACATAAAAGTTTCGTTAATACTAGCCTTCGTTACCTTTGCTTTATGGACAAAGCACTTCAAAAAGGAGAGGGCAATGTTATATATATTAATATATAACATAGGCTAGCATAATTAATATATTAGCTAGGGTCAATAATAAATAAATATTAATAAAAGAAACAGAAAAGAAAAGAAAGTACTAATGAAGAAAAGAGAAAATAAATAAATAATCAAAAGGATTTATTAAAAAGATGCATCCTTTCATTAAAAAGGTACAAGGTGCCTATATATATATATATATATATCGAGCCCTCACATTGTAAAACCATATCATATCTTAAACAATCATTCTTATATACATTTACATATTTTTTTTGGTTATTAATTCAAGACCAATTGCATAGTCTTAACACAGGGAAGAAACCCATTGGTTGCAAATGGGTGTATAAAGTCAAGATCAAAGCAGATGGGACACTTGAGAAGCATAAGGCAAGACTAATTGCAAAGGAAATGGGCTAAACTCTAGACCGTTTGCACCTTTACCGGCAATTTTCACTAGAATCCGGCGAAGGGGAAATTGCTGAAACTGCGATTTGGGTTGCTTGAATTGCAATTTTGGTTGCAGGAATGGATTCAGCGACCTCGATTACCCCTGGGGCACCCCGATTATGCAATTCTAGCAACCCAAAACTGTCATTTAAGCAATTTCGGCCGGATTTTAGCCGGAAAAATCGTCGGATTCTTGGTGCAAACGGTCTAGAGTTTAGCTTACTCTATTGCAAAGAGCTTTGCACAAAAAGAAGGAATTTATTATGAAGAGATCTTTTCTCCACAACAAAGATCAGCATGATCCATTTAGTTCTAGGCTTCTAGCCATGGCAACACAATTTGGGTGGACACTATATGAGATGGATGTGAAGAGTGCCTTCCTCAAAGAAGATTTGGAGGAAGAAGTATACATGTACCAGCCATGGCCCACAAGGTTTTCGGGTTTCGGGAAAAAAACATCTATTCTGTCAACTAAAAAAAGCTCTCTATGGCCTAAAACAAATACCCTGAGCATGGTACATGAAAATTGACAAGAACTTGGGTAAACAAGGGTTCCAACGAAGTCCTTTAGGTCCCAACATTTATGTAAAAAGCTTTGGAGATGATGTAATTATTTTGGTGATATATGTAGATGACATCATCATCATAAGTAGTGATGTAGGGCCCAGGGGTTCTTTCACACAGCTACATATGATGATGATGTTAGACCTCCTAAATCCATTTTTTGTGCAACTTTGACATGACTGACTCAGACCTCCTAAATTATTTCTTAGGTGTAGAAATTTGGCAAACAGATAACAACGTATGCCAAAAGTTTGCTACACAATTTCAGAATGGTAGATTGCAAAATATCATCTACACCTATGGAGAAAGGGTTGAAACTTTCAACCAAGACTGATTCTAAGACAGTTAATGAATCAGGTTGGGAACTTGATCTATCTTATGACCACTAGACCTGTCTTGAGTTATGTAGTCAGCTACATCTTCCAGTTCATGACTACTCCAAAGGTACAACATTGGACAACAACAACAAAAAGAGCACTACAATATGTGAAAGAAACACCAGAATTTGGCATTCTATATGGTAATCACAAGAAACCTCGGTTCTGTGGTTATTTAGATTCAGATTGGGAAAGATCAATGGACAAAAGGAAATCCACATCAAGTTATGTTTTTAGCCTTGGTCTTGGAGCAGTTACATGGACCAGCAAGAAGCAACAGGTTGTTTCACTTTCTTCATCCAAAGCAGAATATCGAGCAGCAGTGGAAGGAGTATGTGAAGCAGTTTGGCTCAGACGAATGCTTGGAGATATGAAGATCCAACATAGCAAGCCTACTCTATTATACTATGATACTCAGGGATTCTCAAGCGGGCTTAGAATCCAATCTTCCACGAGCATACCAAACATGTTGTTGTCCACTATCACTTCATCCAACAGCTTGTAGAAGATGGAATAATTGAGCTGCACCATTGTCCTGTAGAGGCTCAAACTGCAAACATTCTTGCCTAGTCTTTGGGTCTAGAAAAATTTGTAAAATTCAAGGACAAACTTGGTGTATTTTCTAGATTGACCATTAAGGGAGGCCGTTAGAATATAAAGGTCATCTATAGACTTAGGCATATTAATAAAGTCATATTTTGACTTAGGTTAGTTAATGTTTAGTTGTTGCATTAATGACTTAAAGTACATGTAAGTCAATTTAGGGTTTGTGCAGTTAGGGTTTATTGTTGAAGGATAAAGCTCAGCTAGGAACTTCTGCATAGGTTTAGTGTGAACATGCCAAAAGTAGTTCAAGATGATTCTATTTTGTAATTCACTTTAGGAAAAAGTGAATAGTCTTATATTTAGTTGTTGAGACTAAAAGTGTATTTAATACATTAGTGACTTAGATTTAATCTCTACCATACATCTCACGAAGAGATTAGGGTTTCAACTCAAGTATAAAGATAGGTCGAGATAGAGTCCAAACAATTTTTCAGACAGGGATAGCGACTGAAGAAAGAGCATAGGGCATTAATCAGGATGAAGGTTTCATCAGTAGGTTGTACAGTCGTATGGATCAGTATGGTACTGTACAATCATACAACGGCAGGTCATACAATCATACAATAGTCGTTGTTCCTCGATTATTGTGCAGGTTGTACTCTCTTCAGCAAGCCGTACACCTTGAGTTGGGGTAGTTTTTTTTGTTTACCATGCAGCTATTGGTTTTAAGCAATTGTAGAGGTTGCCTTGTAAGCTTTGATTAGTTGAATGATAAGTTGATTTAAAGGAGAAATTCCCTGTGTGTGTAATTGTTTTTATGCTTCGGCTATTTACTTTCCAACTATTGTGCGATTGTTGCTATGTGAAGAAGTTAATTTTCTGCAATTAAATAATAGACTTGTTTAGTTGAAAACATAAGGACAACAGTCACCTAGAGCTTTGAATTTTTCACATTTATGTCATCTCATTGCTTTTACTTTTCAAAAGAAAAAATCTTATATTCATCCGAAAGAGAATATACATATTTCTGTCGCCAGGGACTGATGAAAACAGAACTATACTATTACTGTCTATGACTGAGAATGTATTAAGATATACATATTTCTGTTCATGGTAAGACTAGGCTATCTCTGTCTGAGAGTCATATCAAAATATACATGAATTGATTATCATAGACATAGATTATTCAGAACAGAACTAGACTGTCTCTATCTGCACACATAACCAAAACTGCTTCTAGAAAAGTCAAAATCGTGGCTGAGATCTGATGCATTATAAACTGCCTTTTGTCCTCATTTGAAAAGAAGCGGTAGAGCATTATGCCAAATGTTAATAATGGAAAGTCCAGGAATCTGTTTTCTGGTCATCCAGTAGTTCTGTCAACACAAAGGTACCTGGATCCAGAGAAAGGGCCTCCTTGGACAGCTCATCGGCCTTACGATTGAGCTCTCAGTAGACATGAGTGAAGCTAGACCATTGGAATGAGCCCAAGGTCCATTTAATTTCCTGCATGAGATGATTAAGACTGACATTCTGAACTATAATCTTATTGTTCACCCAATCAATGACAAGTCACCCTGGAGTCTCCAAGAACCTGTAGCTTTGAAATGCCTTGAAGAGTAGCTGTGTGAAGCAAAGTCCAAAAAGCAGCAAGTCGGCTTTGATGTTTGAACCTCTTCCCGGCGAGTATCTAATATGAAAGGAGTGGGATCTGGATTTAAATAAAACAGTACCAACACCGCACATCAGAGGGTGCCCTTGACTGGCACCGTAGAAGTAGCCCCACGCAATTTCATAATTCAGCTGAGGCAAGATCGGATTCCTCTGCTTTTTCTTCTTGGGATCCACCTTAAATTCATATGCTAATTTAAGCAGTAAGCAGAGGTGACCGAGGCAGGAATAGATCTGTTTTGGAAAATGGCAGAGTTCCTAGCCCACTAGCTGCAGTAAACAAGAAGACTTGGAAAAGACCCAAAACAGACAACTGATTTATCCTGCCACCAGTCCAGGGCACAATATTCCAGGTTTGGCTTAATCCAACAAAAGTAGGATGAAGAGATTGCTTGGCCTCTATCCATACTTGGCCTGCATATGCACAGTGGATAAACAAGTGAGATAAGGATTCCTCTTTTCACTGACAGATAAATAAGATAATTTTATTAATGTCCAATTAATGACCACAAAAGTAGGTCAAAGGGACTGCTGAATACTATGATGTCATTACAAAGCGGGAGTACCAAATAGTCTCCTATAAAAAGCCAAGATGCAGAAAGCAAGCCACTTTTTAAAACATTGTCCCAGGTGAGGAGTTTATTACTAAGAACGCACCAGAGGACAATTTTGCATTTTAAAGGACCATGATGCTTCAAGGAGATTTTACAACACCATGTTTGTTGTCCCTGAAAGCGAGTTTCTACTATGTTTGAATATCCCAGTTTCATAGTAAAAACTCCATACGGGCTTTTGGACCAGCAGAGGGAATCTTCTTCCTCCTCATTTAACCAAATGAAGTTGGAACAAATATTGTTTAAGTACTCGTTCCATTCCCCGGTCTTGTTTCCTTGTAAGCAAAGAACTTCACCCAACTTCCATCTAATCCTGCCCCTCAATTGAGAAGACTGAGCTTTCGCATCTGCCAACTTGAATATATTGGCTGCATGTAAAGAACGCTTCAAATTTTCTGAAAGTCTGAAATTATCCCCAGTGCCAAGCCAAGGATCTTCACCAATTCTTACCTTGGCTCCATTCCCTACCTTACATACCGTCGAGTTGCCCACCTGCTCAAAAGCCCCTCCAAGATCCTTCCAACAGGTCGAAACATTTTTTCTGCTTTTATTTGGAAGATGATACCACTCCTCCATCGATCTTCCATCCAAGTATTTCGATTGCATAACACGGCCCCATAATGAAGAGTTATGAGTGAGTCTCCATAAACTTTTCGCCACAAGGGATTGGCTAAAAAGGAATAAGTTTTTTAAACCGCAACCCCCCAAGTTTTTGGGCACGGCGATATGCTTCCAGCTTACAAGCAGGATGCTCTCCGAGAGACAACCCCCAGACCATAAGAATTTAAAGCACCTCTTCCATATTTTTGTTAGAATGCCTTTTAAAACATTCACAATGGAAGTCCAATATACTGGAATGCTCTCAAGAACGGACTTAATAAGCACCAACCAGCCACCTCTAGAAAGCAATCTGTTCACCCATAACGATATACGTGCTTCTATTTTGTTGTATAGCCAAAGCCAATCTGAGAAACGATACCCATTAGGTTTCAGAAAGAAACCTAAGTATTTGAATCCCTCATCCAATTTTTTCTTCGGAAAGGGAAACAAAGACTCCGCCAGCCTCTCTGATTCTTCATCGAGGAGAGATGTTATAAGACAAGACTTACAGATATTAATGAGCATCCCTGTTGCTGCACCTAACTTGTCAAGAATTTGCTTGAGAATACGAAGATCGCTGTCATGACCAGAGGCAAAAAGCAATATGTCATCTACAAAGAAAAGGTGAGTTATCGTTTCGGAGGAGGACACCTTAAGCCCCCGAAATTCACTTTTAGCTTTGGCGTCCTTGATAAGGACACTGAGTCCATCAGTGATTAATAAGAAGAGAAACAATGAGAGGGGGCATCCCTGCCTCAGACCCCGCTCCACTTGAAAAAAGCGAGATGGCACACCATTTATTAGCAGTGCAAAATAAACAGACTGAACACTTCCAAGAATCCAATCAACAATTGAGATGCTAAAGCCCAGCTGCAACATGACAAGCCGAAGGTATGCCCAATTGACTCTAACATACACTTTTGATACGTCAAGTTTCAGAATGGTTGCAGCTGAATTAGAACGGTTAGAGTGTAAATTTTCCAGTGCTGACAAGACGACATCATGAATTTGTCTATGTTGCAAAAAAACAAATTGTTCCTCCGTAATGATGCCGCTCAGAATCAACTTGGGCCTCAAAGCAATCAAATTCGAAACTATCTTGTATATAATGTTACAGCACAAGATAGAAGGAAAGTCGTCAAAAGAAGTTGCCTCAGGTCTCTTAGAGATGAGAGCAATAAACGTCGAATTCAACGAGCTTAGCATTTTACCGCTATTCTTAGATTCTTGCACCACCTTCAGCAGATCTCCTTTTTAAAGATCAAAAAAACCTTCGTAAAATTCAACCATTAGGCCATATGGACCTGGGCTTTTGTCCTTCTTCATAGAGCACAAAAAACTTTAAATTTATTCCTCGGCTATTTATTTTTCTAGCAAATCATTCATATCATCAAAGACAAGTCGCGGCATTATGCTAATGACATGAAGGATGTATTGAATCTGACATCCTAAAGGTTCTTTAAAAAGAGAGCTAAAACACCCGGCTCCTTCCTCATCCTTTTCCTAGTGAGACCTCGCCACTCCCCCTTCACTATTCCGGATCTCCCATGTCATATTGACATTTTTTCGATGATTCGCATATCGGTGGAACACCGTGGAAGAACCTTGTATTGCTATCTCCCTCCTTTATCCATACTATGTGGCTTTTTAGTCTCCACGATATTTCTTCCTTTTCAAGAATATCATGACGAAGCACCTCTAGCTTCCTAAGACTCATTAAATCATCCTCTGAAAATACTCCCAAGGCATTGCTAGCATAGATTCTCTTTATTTTATATCCAAGAACCATTTCTCTCTTTCAGTTCTCTCTTGTGTTCTTGGTTTCTTTGTGTGGTTGGACTTCATAATAATTGTTAGGGCCAATATTGAATAGAATCAATGTTATTCTTTCATAGTTTGTGTTTCAAATCTGTAGTTGTATTTAGTTGTTTTATTTGTTGCGATAACACATTCAATTACATCGTTTACTGCATTGTCCAATGGATTCCTCCTTGAATCTGGATCAATGGTAATGGTATCAAAACCTCTACTCCCCGATGCATGACCCCTCTACTGGATACAGGAAGTTTGGGCTATCGATGCATGACCTATCTAACTACCTTACTTATGGGTCGAGATGACCTCAAATGGCAAAAGATGTTGGAGCAGGGATCTTATCAAGTTGTTTCTCAATGAAATCCTCAAGAAACAAAGAAACAAGATGTTGAATCATATTGTTTAGATCCTCAAACAAATCCCCACCACAGTAGGTGCATCTTATCTGGCAAGCCAACCCTTCAAAGGGAAAATGTCATTTCAAGGTACAAGTAAGTTTTGACCTTCCTCAATTTGAAGGAAAGATACACAAATTCCTTGGAAAAGTGGCTCAATCTGATCTGTAAACTATCATGGATAATCCACTAGAACAGTTCATCACAACGGATCTGACAATATTCTGTAATCTCTCATTATGCACTGTTTTACTTTAGATTTCAAATTTAATATTACTAGCTTAACACACAAAATACTAAAATGCATTAAAACCAAAATGAAAGAAGCCAAGCAAATAACACACCATGCACACAATTAACACAAGATGTACCCTAGGAAATCCCAACACAAGAAAAAACTTGCTACAAAGTGAGGCCTATGCCTTGCTCTTTTCTTCTCAATTATCAAAATGCAAATACAAAGAAAGTGCACTCACTATGGAGTTGCCATGGAAACTGTGGTCAATGTGGTTGTTACAGGATCTTCCACTATCTTCGTTCTGCTCCAAAATCCCACTCCCAAATGCTCTACTCAATTATGGAACAATAAACAATACAATATGAATGGAACTCCTTCCTTTCCTAGCGGCCCAGTATTTAACATGATCTGATAACCATCTAGGTTAGGATTAGGATTTCTGCATGCCTCCACTCTCAATTAAGGTTAGGGATTTTGCATGCCTCAACCACTTATCAAGGTTAGGGTTTTGGATCCTCTAGAATCTTCTTAAAAGTCCACACAAGACTAGCTCCACATGTGTGAGTAATAGAAGTCCCTAAATTTGCTAAGAAATATCACAGGTTGATTGCAAGAAGACATATTGGTGACTATTTCTGTGTCATCTAGGGCATCTCTAGGTCTCATAAGGTAAGTGTAAGGAGATGATTTGGGAGATGCATTATAGTCTAGTGGCACAACACTTTAGATAGAGAAGCCCATAGCAGTACTATAGAAGTGCTTCTACTAGCCAAATTTTTGTCAAGATGTCAGTGGATTCATCAATTCAATGCAACCTGCGTCATTGCCAAGCAAGCAATCAAGAAGTACGAATGGTACACCCCACTGCCAACTCCAAACAAGTCATGGGAGTTAGTCTCTGTGACTTCCTAACAAGTTTTGCTTCTACCAAGCATGGTAATGATTGTATTTTTGTGGTTGTTGACAGATTTTCTAAATTGACAATTTTGGCACCTTGTAAGAAGAGCATATCAGCAGAAGGCCTTGTTATGCTCTTCTTTAACAATGTAAGAGTTGAATTTTTAGCATCTTTTGGTCCATGATGGACACGAAGTTGACCAAATCAACTGCTTTCCACCAACAATGATACGAGCAAACAGAGGTTGTCAACTGAATGATAGTACATCTTCTTAAGATGTAAAATTCAAGGAACCCACACACATGGAATGAGAGTCCACCTTATGCACAACATGGCTACAATGGGATGGGACTTCTCAAAGTTCACAATTCTATTGGGCACGACCCCTTTCAAGGGTCTAGGGTTCCATCCATTGACTCTAATTAATGTAGCTCTGCCCCCTGCAATGGTGCAAGACTCTGTCCACGCTCAAAAGGAAGCAAAAAGAGCAACAAGAATGGTGGAGTGGATCAAGCAAATACAACAATAGGTCTATGACATTTTAAAAGATTAAACTGTGATTACATTCCAAATTCAAGATTCTAAAACAACTTGGAATTAAAAAGAAAAAGTTTGAATCAAGAATCTTATCAATAGAGAGTTCCAAAAAGAATAAGACTAGGATGGATTGATCCTTTTGCAATGCAAAAAAAAATGTTGGAAACTTTGAAGATTCTATCACTTATTTCTTCAATCTAAAATCACCAAGGAACATCTCATAAAGAGGAAGAGCTTGTCAGATGAAATTACATCTTGGGAAAATGAAAACATTGACAACAACATCAATGTTTACCCATGCTTCAAGGTCAAAGCATTTAGTAGAGGATGACTTGTAATGAACCTTTTCAGTTCATTTAATGCATTCTGCATTGACTTTCAAAAATAAGAGAGATTAATAATAGAATTATTAAGTTATTGTAAGCATTTACTCTGAAAGGTTAACAACTTATGAAAAGGCGCCCCACTTGCCTCAGGATTGTATAAATAAGGTGCTTCACATATGTATCGATAATCTAATCATCCATCTCATATTAGTATCAACAAATATTATTTTATTTCTCATGGATTACATGGCTTTGTCCGTATTTTTATGGATGTTGAAATGTAGGAACCATTAGGTTCACTTTGCTCCTTCATGATCTAAGCATGTGATTTTGGCGTCCCATTTGACATTTATTGCTATGGTTGAGTCCCATAGCTTAGACTTAGGTCTCTTTGCCCTTGGTCGCATTTTGGGCTCTAGTAGACTCTTTGGTACCCTTTTTGGGTCACTCCCTAGTTAACAAGACTAATTTTTGCCCTTGGTCGCATTTTGGGCTCTAGTAGACTCTTTGGTACCCTTTTTAGGTGACTCCCTAGTTGACAAGACTAATTTTGGGCCTTGAGCATCAAATGAAGTCCCAATCAGTTAGGGAACCTCATTCAGGTCCCAAACATTCCTAATCGTTAGGGCATGCTCATTCTAGTTGACAAGACTAATTTTGGGCCTTGAGCATCAAACGAAGTCCCAATCAGTTAGGGAACCTCATTCAGGTCCCAAACATGCCTAATCGCTAGGGCATGCTCATTGAGGAATTTCCTTAGTCAAACTTCTGTTTTTCTTGGGTGGTTTAGGCACACGCTCTTAGCCACATGTTTTCCCATCTTTACCACGCCCGTGGCCCATCATTTGCTCATACCTACAAAGCAAAGAACATTTTTTCCTATCAACCCTTGCAATTTGGCACGAACTCCTATGGTTTGGATGGTCAAAACTCACAGTTTGACTGTCGTGGAAAAAGTGTCATTTCCACAATGAATGCAACAGTTAGCTATGCCACTCAACTGTCCCAGAATCTATTCATGTCGCTCCCTCTACTATGTTAAAATCCTTTGGTTCATGACCTAAAACTTTGTCTAATTGAACACTCTTTAGAAATTTTGTGATTTCCTTCCATCTCCCATTATCTTGGGCTTGCTCACATGGTCTATTCTCCATCAAACCCCCAGCTGTAGGAGGCCGCCACAATTGGTGTCTCCTCTTCATTAGCTTGATCTCCCTTTGTTTGATCAATTGGTTCCATCTTGTGGTGTTTTTGGCGCTGTCTCTGGCCACACTTCAATCAAGCTTCATCCCCACTTCAAAGAAACTCAACACAAGCTGGTGAATAAGGAGGTAAACTTCTTAACTAAGGGCACTTTGATCACTCATACTTGTGCTTGATTGATTGGTATTTCATTGTGTGTGTGGCTTGATTGTTCACTTGCTTTGATTTTGGAGATAGATTGTCCTTGCTTGTTCCTATAGGGGGGAGATCTCAACATCACAAGTACGTAGATTAAGATTCTTCCCTGCTTGTTGTTTACATTTTCTCCAAGCCCAAGTAGCTATTGTAAATTGGTTTAAAGAAGGTTAGGAAAAATTGAAACCTAGTTAAAGGTTTACACCTGCCTGGGAAGGAAATTAACCCTAGGATCCCTCCCAATTTGCTTGCACATCAAAGTAAACTGGATGATGAACTTGATGATTGTTGTTTGTTGTTTACAAAGAGGGTTAATTAGGCCACATATTGTTTATAGATTAATTTACTTCCACATTTGCTCCTTTCCTCACAGGTAGAATAATTTGATCACCAAAGATAACGAGGGAAATGAACTAGATTCACATTCTTCCCTTTGTCGTTTAGTTAACTTATTTGCCATCTAAATTAAGTTAATTCATTCACATAACAGACTTGATTACCCAGTTGTAGGTCATTAAACATAATTAATCCTTTAATTAACTTAGTCATTTATCCTTCTCTTCCTTCCTCTCTTTTGCCTCTCCTAGTTTCCTAGTTTTCTCCCAAAAACCAGGTGGTGACTACAAACCAAGAGCTAAATATCGCATGCTCCATCCATGCTGCTTCTTGCTCTCAACACTACCTCTGATGATGAATTAAAATTTAAATGGCTGATATGAGAGGAAGCGAATAAAAAGATCCATCTTAAACCCGGATCTATTAAGCACCAAGAGGGATCCAATTTCTTGAGGTGTAAATTTTTTCTTGATGTGTAAAACATTTAAGATAAAAAAAAAAATACACCTCAAGAAATTGAATCGCTCTTTGTGGTTAATAGATCCAGGTTTAAGATGGATCTATGTTGGTTTTAATTTTTTTATTTTATGAACCGACATGAATTTTTTTAATACTTTTTATTTCTGATAAGTTATGAGCCAACATGGGAACGTTACGTTACGAAACATGACAAATGTGACAACATCTCCCCCTTACTGGATTGTAAGCACCTCGCTACTCTCGGTGCAATAAACAACAGGAATGCACATGCATACATGCCCTGGAGGAGCTAGAATAGCTGCATAATAATCTGCTCGCAAAGTCATAACACACAATTCCGTAGAATTAGTATCTCGGTGTGCATAACCTGATCTTATCTACAAAATCCTCTCAGGTTGATTTGTATGCAAAGGATGTACTAGTACTGACATGAAATCTAATCTACCGTATGCATAAAAAACAGACTAGATCCCCGTCATAGATCAAGACTGCTTTTAATAATACACTCAAACCAAAATGATTAGATTTTGGAGTATGAAATTTTGTTGTCCACTTCATGGAGTCTAGATTTGTTGAAATCGACCTTCGAGGCCCTTTCATATGCATTGGAGAGTACCCTTTGGGGGTTGGTTGTGTGGTCAATCCGGTGGGCTTTTGACTATTGGCAAAAGAAAACAAAAACAAGGTGACTTGAAGTCTTAACAGGCACAAGAGGACTCACTCCAACGAACTTCAATCAGGTTTCCTTATATTGTTTTTATATTGATTATTTGAAATTTTGTTTATAAACTTTTATTGATGAGGCATTGTACACTAAAATGACTTTAGAATTTGAGCTCTGATGAATGTGAATTAAGATAAGTCCCAAGAATTAGAGTATAAAAATCTATATACATAATTTACATTACTTAAACATTATGATGGGTGTTACATTTATTGCTTTTTATTGGTGAATTACTTTAGTTGTAGGGCTAGGCCCTCGCATATGATATCAGAGCTACTCTAAGGCCTAGGACCCATCACCGTTTAATCTTAATTCCCATTCACAGCTAGCCTCTAAAGTACAATAAGGAACAAGCTTACTAATGAGGAAGCCCCACGAATCTCTATATACCCTGTAAAATACATTAGCCCTGGTTGTTCTTTCCTCTCTTGCAATACAAGGTGGTTGGGGCATTGGCTCCAGTTTCCACGATGGTTGGCACGAAACTCGTTTACATGGACATGTATACAAAGTCTGTATTCCACACGGTTGCAAGGTGTCTCTCGTGTTGTTTAGGATTAGTTACTGCTTTTGTATTGTTGTATTTAGTGCGGATATGGGTGAGGCTCCCCAAGGTAGACGGTATATCCATGGTTCTTTCTTGATGATTTTGCATAGCAAAAGCAAATGTAATCCAGTGCTTAACTGGCTATAGTTGAGTTCTTATTATTTCTTGAATTTCTCTAATTGAGAAGAATTGTAGTGCAGGCAAAAAAAACAATACCTTGGAGGAGGAAAAGACCAAGATTGCACTGTCCTGCTGGATCGCCGAGTTCGGCCGCTGCTCTGTAAAGCTCAACTCCCTCGGCCTTCTTCCCCTGGGAGGCAGAGGATGAGGATGAAATAGATTGGCAATTCCATACAAGATAAAAAGACGTCGTACAAGTAGAAAATGAAGCAATGAAACAGAGTAGCAATTCCGGGCAAGAGAAAATAGGTTGTAGCAATACTTCCGGGCAAGATACAATAGGTTGTAGCAATACCATTTCCCAGAGGAGGAGGCCAGCGTCGACCATGGCAGCGGCAGAGCCACGGGCAGCACCCTTGAGAAAGCAGTGGAGAGCCTTTTCCCTGTTCTTAGAAACCCCACTAAGTCCGTGCTTGAACCTTTTGCCCCACTGCACAAACACCGTCGCCTCCCTCAGCAGACCCAACGCTTCCTTCCACGCTCTGCAAACGCCACTCGCCGCCCACAAAGTCTGCAAGGTGAACGACCCCGCAATTCTCCTCAGCAAATCCGTGGGAATTGAACTGAACACGTCCCCCGAAACATCCCCAGAGCTGCTGCTCCTTTTCACGTCGACCATCTCCATTTGACTCCGTTTACACTTTCTGCCACTGCCAATGCCACCTGTGATCAAAGCCGATGAGAAGGCGCGGGGCACCTGCCGGCCGTCTGATCCGTATGGCCATGTTCGCTTCTCCATTCTCCTCCTCTCCACTTCAGCTATCCATCACCACCATTCCATTGTCTTCGCCCCCTCTCCCCGAGACTCACCATTTTTATTTAAGTTGCCCTTCTCCCTTAATTACCTGCGAATAGTGACTATTTTAGTTTCGGAACCACCATTTTCACTTTCTCAATTAGCCCTTCTTCCTTATTTCTTCCATTTCTATTGTGTGTGTGGGCACGCACATAGATGAGAAGGTCGGCCTTGTTCCTCCTAATCATTCAGACAATACCGTCACCTCCTCCAAACCAAACCTATGCGTTTGATTTGATTATCGAACACATGATTCAAACAAATCCGTAGCAAAAATGTTGATTTTGTATTAATTTCCTATTTTATATTAGTCCCTATAAATCGAGTTTTTTATAATGTATACATATTATTATTATTCAATAGTAATAATAATACATTTAAAATAATAATAATAATAATACATTTAAGTGGACTATGCAATAGAGGGTTTATATAATTTTTTTTTTTGGAGTAGAGGGTTTATATAAATTATTTTTTTGGAGTAGAGGGTTTTCTCGTGATATAAATTATTTTTTAATGATTGTATGTTCTATGTTGTTCTATGTTGCAATTTTGTTTATAAAAATTTTGCACCTTTTTTTATTAGAAATAAGTGTTCTTGTCTTTTGAAGCTCATGTTTTAGTCAATTGATTTCCATACAAAAATGTATTCTCTGCATTAAAAAATAGCAGATTCAATTTTCCATGATGATTCTTCCTTGAAGATATATGCTAAGTTTTATTTGGAATTTGTTACTGCTTTATGTTCTTTAATCACGGACTCCATCACGCGAATCTCCATGGAAGGAAAGTTGAACAAGATTGAAAGATGACAAGATGTGATAGATCATGGTGTTGGCTTTTAGTGACCCAGATCCGATTAATGTTTCGAATAATTCCTCAACAAATTATTAAATAGAAATACACTGAATCCTAACTAATTACACAGCAGAAAAACACATGAAATCATTCACACATTTGACACTTAGATTTACCCTGGAAAACCCCAACTGGGTAAAAACCAGCAAACTATTTGATTTTATTAACTATAAAAGCATGGGCTCCCATCCTAGGATAATGGCTCGCTGAGGAAAATACAATGACAAAATGCTAGCCTTCAAACCTCAAGATCAGCCCTTTGATTTTGTTGGTTGCTAACCCTCGGCTACCACTTGCTCTGTTCCTTTGCCCCCTTCACCTACACACTTGGTTAAAATTTTGTCTTCAACCAATCAATAAGATCTCCCTCTCTCACTCTGTGTGATTGTTGTGTGTGTCCTCCTCTCACCTAGGTTGCCTTTTATAACATTAAAATATGCAAATACCTTTGGCCAATACCATGGGCCCTCTACTTTACATAAAGTAATTATAGAAGTACATTCACTTTAATAGTTCACTTTACTAAAGTGAATCTCCTAAGTTTGAGAGTCATTGATGACGACTTCCACTTGTTAGACGTTGTCTACATGGAAGTACATGTCTGATGCTACAAAAATCAACACTCCCTCTTAGCAAGGAAGGTACTTCTTTGAGAGCCACCTGTAACCGATTCTCCCTCTGACCCTGGCACCCTGTTGCTCACATCATCCTGCACACTAGCATTCCTCCAACCCTGCTGGTTAGTTGCTCCCTGTTTACTGAAGACACAAAATCGATGATTCTACATATGATACACATTAGTGCCAAGAAGTTTGAAAACTTCATCAAAGGTTTGCTCTCCTTCAATGTGCTCCTAGGATCCTCCTACTCCTGATCATCCATTAATGTCATCTCGTACCAACTAGGTCTCCTGGTAAAACTGGAAGGGGATAACTCCCTCTTCCCCTCTAAAGGTTTACTCCCCACCCATGAAGTATGTGAACTCTGCTCACCCTTCAAAGTCTTTTGTTCATTGACTAATGTCACTAACATCGATCCATGATCCAAGATCCCCTTGGATCCAGCTACAAGCTTTCCCTATAACCTGTAAACTTTTCCCTCTCTGACACCAAGAACTCGTGTTGAGTCTATGCTAGATCCCATCGGTTGAATGAGAACTCGTCCCCTCTCAAAAAAGATGGTGTATCCACTATCCTCCAATGTCGATATTAAGTCCAAGTTCTTCCTTAGCTCGGGTACATACAACACGTATGTCACCTCCAGGGATCCTCCTAACTCGAGTTGAAACCTGACTGTTCCAAATCCCTTCATAGCACACTTGGCATGAATGTCAAGATCTACATGCAAATTTGGGTCTATCCCTGACAACCTGGTGAACAACTCATGTGTCCATGTCATGTGACGAGAAGCCCCACTATCCACGAACCAGGCACTATTGAAAACTATGCCAGAAATACAAGAGACTAATGAGAACTCTTTCTTGAACTTCTCAACAAACTCCTCTTGATTTTTTGCAGTTGTTGCTACTTGTTAAGACTTGCTCTTATCTTTCTTTTGTTCTAGACACTATGAAGCATAGTGGCCGCACTTGTGGCATGCAAAGCACATGACTTTGATCATGTCCTTCTTCTTCTTCACCCCATGTGAAGTTGACCACGTAATGTTCTTATTCCTCTTTGCCTGATTGGTAAGAGTAACATTCTCCTCATCGTCCTCCTTTTGGCCTCTAAATAGAGACTCCTCTTGAATATCCTCTTTGATGAAGTCATCACATAACCTCTCTCAATCAGGAAGTTTCTCCCGTGCAATGATCCCTTTGACGAAGGTTTCCCATGGCTTAGTGAAGCCATTCAGGTTAATCCTCATCAACTCTAGATCCCCCACGGTCTTCTCAACTCTTGCTAACTTATCACGAACTTGTGTGATCCTGGTGTGATAAGAAGTTATAATATCGGTCTTGGAAATTTTGGTGCTTTGGTGCTCCTCCCTCAGCACCATCTTCCTATTTTGGTTGTTACTCTAATATAATCCTGCTAGGGCATCCCACATCACCTTGGTTGACGTCTTCTTAGATATGTGAGGGATCAAATGATCCTTCATTGCATCCAAGATAATCCTCCCGGCCTTCACATCTTTCAAGTTGTGAGCTTCCAGGTCCTTATGATCTGTTGACGCGGCCATAATTGTGCTTACTAACTCCCATAGCTCATTCTCCATGAGAACTCACTTGACCCTCACCTTCCAAGGGTTGTAGTTTGGGGCTTCCTTATCTTCATATATTATTCCTGCAGCAGCCATCTTCAACTTGATGTCGTCGGTCTCCACACATCCCTATGGATCTCGCTTGTGCCTCCTTTCCAAGCATACAATTGCTCAACGCTTTACCTCCATGTCATGATGAATCCATTTGATCTCATCTCCTCACGTGTTGGGCCTGGCCCAAGTAAACCAATTTTAATAAGTCATTTTTGGGAGCTACGAGGATACAGCGCAGCGCAGCATCGGCAGAGTAAGAGAGTGAGTGCCGCGAAGTTACTACGCTACGAAATACCAGCGCTGCAAAGATACAGCGCCGCGAAGTGACAACTCCGCGAAGATGCATCATGGCAGAAGTTTTGGAAGGAAAACGGTATAAATTCTGGTGAGACCGATTGGCGGTCTATTTTGGTTAAGATACTCCATGATTCTCAGCAGGCAGGTAAGGATTATCGAAGAAGGAAAGCGATCGGTCGCACGAGCAAAGGCAGCACTACGTGAACCGACCGCATGAATCCGTTAGAGAAGGAACGGCGGGGTGAAAGTGACCCGTCGGCATGCGCTCGACAGAGGAGTTGAAAGCGATGTGACCACATGCAGAATGATGGCCACGACGATGAGTCACTATCAAAGCCTAATAGTATTGGTTGGCGGGGTAACCGCACCAGTTTTGGGGAACCTTAGGGTTTTTTAGCCCATCATGAATGTAAAGACGTGAACTAAGGGCACGGTCTATAAAAGGGCATATTTTGTAAGGGAATGGGTTAGAGAGATGTAGATTGAGATTCTTGTTGAATACCGATCTCTGTGAGAAACTATTGTAAAAAGGCTCTGCAACTGTGTGCACAGAGACCTACTGAAGAAAGAAGAGAGTCTGCAGCTGAGTGCGCAGATTGGAACTGTTGTGCCCTTCCCTTGATAATATAACAACAGTTCCCGTGGACATAGCTCCCATCCTGGGGGTGAACCACGTTAATTCCTTGTGTTATGTGGTTGATTATGTGTTTGCATATGTGTATTTGCTTATGTTGAATGGCTAAACGCATGTTTATGAGTTCACGTGTTCTTGCTTTTATATGTATTCGCCATAAGGATAAAGATGGGAATGATATGTTAAGTATCGACAGATGCGAATGAATGTTGAATGCATAAGTTGATTGGGTAAACACTTAAACCAATGAAGTCTGTATAGTGTGATTCCCTGAAGCGCAGCACCGGAAGTGCGCAGTCATTGCAGGTCATCATATTATCTAAAGTCTGCAAGGTTTACAGTTAGATGCATGTGAATGTATAAGTTTACACTAAGCAAAGTCTATTGAAGTTGTGTGATTGTCGAAGAGGAAGCGTAGTCCTCAGTTGCATTGTCCTGTTGCTAAGCGACCATCCTGCATCGCGCAGTCCTTGGATGCGCGATAGTATAAGCATTAACCACGAAGAAGTGAACGTCGCACTGTCCACCATTCTGTTGAAGCGCACATCACCCGGTTGCGGAAACTCGATTCCGCAACCTCCCCATAACTTCACCTCGGGTGAGACCTTAGTTTGCTCGCAGACTATTGCCGAAAGGGCCGATGAAAAGGGGTTTTGTTGGTTCCCTGAACCGTGCAGAACCTGGGTTTATCTCTCTGAACTTAAAGAACACATATAGAGCCAACAAATGGTTATGTTGTCGCGCTTGAACTGGTGATGAGCACCGAAAATTGAAATCCTGAGAAAACATAAATATGGAACTGGGTGGACAAGATAGAAAGAGATTTTGCCAGAAAGGAGAATAGACATCCGCGTCTCTCTAACGTAGAGTGGTTACAAAAATACCTGTGGAAGTATATTCACAAAATTTTCTTCGGAACCTTTGGAAATGAGTTGCACAAGGGGTTGTCAAGACTCGCAAAGCGGAAGGATTGTTTCCAAGGAGCACCTACTGAGTGGAACCCAGAGCTCATTCAGAGGCTTAAAGTAGTAGATAGTCCACTCTCATGATCAGTTGACATTTGGGTTGACAGTATTCTAGAAGGCTTCGTGACAGAGTTCGTTGTGGACACGTTGAAGTCCTACAGCACAGCAGAAGCCAATTTCTTCAAAGGTTTCAGAGGTAAGTACATCAACAATCTAAGTTTATATATCAAAATGCTTTTAGCTGAAAAGTGAGTCTTAAGAATGCAGTAAGATTCATAGTTGCTTTGAGTATGTAATGGTCGATAATACTTACAGTGATACAGAAGAAGAAATTCATATATTAAGAAGTGGTAAAAGATATAAGGTTAGTACAGAAAAGAACCTTAAAGAACATGAACTCCACGTAGAAAATGAGTTCCAAGCTGAGACTGATAGCCAGACAACACCTCCATCAGCTACCTATCAGCCCATTACACCTCATAACCCTCCAGTTGCAAATACTACGCCTCCTATTCCACAAAATCCATCAGTTCAGAATCCTCCACTTGTTAATATTCCCAATCCTCAGAGCGTCAATACTAGTAACACCGTAGGAGTGAGTACTCAGAAAATTCCGACTCAGACCATTCCACGCAGTAACATCCCTAACACCACTCAGACTACTGCACCGAACACTATACCACCTAGAAGGAGAATGAATGCCGATATTTAAAGGTATGGGTCTAGAAGACCCTGGGCAGCATTGGTTTCTATGTGAAGCCGTGTGGGGCGTAAAGAAAGTCCAGGATGATGTTGTTAAGCACGCACAACTCATCACTACATTCAGAGATAGAGCATTAACTTGGTTTATGAAATATTATGTCGGACAGAATAGAACCCTACCAGATATAAAGGCTGCTCTCTTAAGAGAGTTCAAGAAACCGAAATCTGAATCACAATGTATAACAGAGCTAAAAGAAATTACACAGAAAACAACTGAGTCAGTATGGGAATTTGACAAGAAGTTTACAACATTATTAGACCAAGTCAGTTTTGACATAGCACCGCAACAGCACCAAGAGTGGTTCATAGCTGCGTTGTTGCCTCATATCAGACTACCGTTGATGCAACAGAAGGTTGCGTCGTAGATAGAAGCATTAGAGATCACGATGAAGCTAGAAGCTTCGCCGATAGGAGAAACGAGTTAAGGAATGATCCAGATTCAAAACCAGTTAGCAACCTTAACGTTACAACTCCAGGACATTAAGAAAGGCAAAGAAGTTAGAGAAGAGATCTGGTGTACAAAGTGTAGAGCAGAGGGACACTCCAAAGAACACTGTCCAATTTTCAAAGACTACATTGATAGTGGAGCACCAAATTCACTAAATCAGCAACAACAAGGACCATGGTGTGAAATCTGTCGATGCAGAGGACATCGACCAGAGGATTGCTATTTGATCCAGAAATATGTGAGAACACCAAAGAATTTGTATTGCAGTTTCTGTAAATTAGTTGGACATGATGATTCCAACTGTAGAGAATATGACCTGATGATAGAAAGGAAACACGATGTTTACAGAGTTCAAGAAGAAACACCGCAACACCATGATAATGCGCAGTATGATCAAGGCGCATATAGAGGCCGTGGTGGATTCCGCGGAATAGGAAGAAACACCGGACAAGGACAAGGAAGAGGAAGAGGTCAGATGATCTGTTATAACTATGCTCAGCCTGGCCATCTTTCTAGAGACTGTACAAATGCTACTACTACATGTAGATACTGTAAATCTTTTGACCATGTTATTGAAGCATGCCCGATATTGCAAGCGAAGATGCAAGAAAGAAGAACAAAAGCACCAAACCAGAACATTCAGATGATTGCAGCAGAAAAAAGGAATCCAAACATCAATGCTGTGACACGAAGTGGTATTGTGACAGGAAAAGATAAAGAACCAGAAGCTTCGACTTCTGGAGAGCACCACGCTAAACAGATACCTACTAATGGGGTCTGGATAAGAAAAGCTATTGGGAAATCACCTGCTTTCAATCTAGAAAGAAATAAGGAAGTCTTCGCAGAAGCAAGGGAAACTTTCAAAGAACCAGCACCTGTAAGTCTGAGAATCCATTACAAAGTGAAACAACACATACGAAGGATATGCCAGCAACGTATTATCAAATGAGTACCGCAGCAGAAACAGAGACTTCTGTTGTGCAGTTCCTAAGGAGCTGTATGAAGCTGTTGAAGAGCGAAGATGCTTTGGTGGAAATACAAAATTTGTTGAACCACTATGAGCAACGTAGTTGCACGAGTAATGCTCATATCGTAGTTCACCACATCAAAAGCCATGAGAGAACAGGCCAAGAAATGAGGCTAAGTGCACAAATTGGAGATTATGAGATGGATGAGATCATCCTTATCTACGATCTGAAGTGAATGTCTTGACCAAGCAGACATGGGTATAGATGGGGAAACCAAAGTTGTCATGGTCACCCATACAATTGAGACTAGCGAATCAGCAAAAGCTTATACCCTTTGGAAGGCTAGCAAATGTTCTTGTGTATATTGATGGAGTAAGCACTTCATCAGACTTTGAGGTTATTGAGATCATCGATGACAGCCCATATCCAACATTATTGGGGATAGAATGGGCGATGGATAACCTCGCGATCATCGACTTAAAGAAAAAACAAATGATATTTGAAGGAGCAGATATCAGGGTCATTGCGCCCTTGGACCCTTTACAAGGACCGAGATATACTGAGTTGATCAGAGAAGAATGTAGAGCTCATGATCTAGATCGCATCTATAAGATGATAGCAAACCATGCAGACTACATCAATCCTACAGCTGATGGAACACTTAGTTGGTGCTGCGACAACTCTTGCGTATCAGTCTCCGACGCAGGACTGGAGAATTGGCAAGGCCGAATGAATGAAGTATCTACAAGAAGATGCGCGCAGATCACCAAATCACTGCGTTGGATTGGAACTAAGGTAAGTCCAATTCCCATTTATGATGGTTCAACTAACGTCTATATATTTTTGCAAGAGTATATTGTATCAATTTCAGCTGAACATCGCATACCAGTGTTGGATATAGCACTCCGCGCTACACCTGCCAGATGGTGGGCCGCACATAAGCAGACTTTGACCACATGGGATCATTGCAAACATATGATGCAAATCAGATTCGCAGAGAAAGTTGCGCTAACCTAGGTAAAGTATAATAGACATACAGATCCGAGGGATCACATAGAGACTTGTTCACAAGCATGGATACATAGACCACAGACAGAATGGGTTCATCTGCTTGTGCACACACTAGAGCAGATTCCAAAGAATTGGTACACAGACACAAAACTTCGCAGAGGAACCACAAATTGGTCTATTTTAACTGCGAAATTCAAGAGAACCTTCAGTTTTGAAGATGACTGTATAAGCATAAATGAGGCTCTGCAGGTCATCAAATAAAGGATATTCAGAGAATAATGCCCAAGTACAAATGAGGCATTAGAGGCCATCAAAGACAAGATAATTGAAGACGTAAAATTACCTGTGAACCTATAGCCAGAATGGGAAAGAACGATAGAACATGCCCTTGAATGTTATAACCTCGTTGAAGAAGAAGAAGATGCAAACGAAAGTGATGAGGAGGATCCGTGCAATGTTAATATACCTGAATCATAGGGAGCGCGCGATGTAGAGGGACCTCCATTAGAAATTCCGGATATGAAATACCCTGTCAAGACGAAAAAAGTTAACATTGGCACAAGCGAAGAGCCAAAGTTTGCATCCATTGTAGACTACTGGGATGATGCAATGGTCGCGCAGATCGCAGACCTTTTACATGAATATCAAGATTTGTTTCCGACGAAGTTCACTGAAATGAAAGGCATTTTGGGCGACTTGGGAGTGATGAAGATACCTCTCAATCCAGGTGCGAAGCCTATCAAACATAGGCCTTATAGACTGAATCCTAGATACAAAGAACGGGTCAAGGCAGAACTCGACAAGATGCTTGATGCAGGGATCATTGAGCCAGTGGAAGAATCAAAGTGGATAAGCCCTATGGTTATCCAATACAAGAAGACTAAAGGTGAAATAAGAATCTACGTAGATCTGAGGAAGCTGAATGATGCTTCGTTGCATGACCCATTTCCTACTCCATTTACAGATGAAGTATTGGACAATGTTGGAGGAAATGAGGCCTACTCATTCATTGATGGATTCTCTGGTTACCATCAGATTATAATAGATTCATCAGATAGGCATAAGACCATTTTTACTACTGAATGGGGCTCATATTAGTATACAATTATGCCATTTGGGTTGAAGAATGCACCTGCCATATTTTATAGAGTTGTTGTAGTTGCCTTCAAGGACTTTATCCATAAGTTCTTAGAATTCTATTTTGATGACTGGACTGTCTTTGGGTTATTGAAGAACCATTGTGAAAACCTAAGAATGATGTTAGCTAAGTGCAGACAACATCAAATATACTTGAATTTGAAGAAATGTATTTCCTGTGTACCGTATGGTATACTACTAGGACACATCGTATGCAAGCAAGGTCTGATGGTTGATCCTGCGAAGATCGCAGTGATTGTGAATTTACCTGCACCGAACTCAGTTAAGCAACTTCGCACAACGCTTGGACATACAGGATATTACAGAAAATTCATCAAGGGGTATGCCCAGATAACCGTGCCAATGGAGAAACTTCTGAAGAAAGAAGCGCAGTTCATCTGGAATGCAGAATGCAAGAAGGGACTAGACACACTAAAAGAGAAAATGGTAACCACGCCGATCCTTGTGTTTCTAGATTGGAATAAGCCATTTCACGTACATGTTGATGCTTCATCTATAACGTTGGGCATTATGCTCTCTCAACTAGGTGAAGAGGGCATTGATCACCCCATTGCATTTTCAAGCTGAAAGCTATCTTCAGCTGAAAAGAACTACACGACCACAGGAAGAGAAGGTCTAGATATGGTTTACGCACTCCAGAAATTCAGACACTATTTACAGGGTGCGCACTTTTCCATGTACACTGACCATTCAACTTTAAAGTACTTGGTCAATAAGCCAGTGTTGGGGGGGAGAATATGCAGATGGCTTCTACTCTTTCAAGAGTATGAATTTGAAATGATTGTTAAACCAGGGAGATTGAACCTAGTACCTGACCATCTCTCAAGGATTGAGTCAGGCGAAGAACCAACTAATCTTGAAGAAAATCTGCCTGACGCGCAGTTATTTGCCATATAGATAGAAAATGAGTATTACAAGGACATTGTAGAATTTTTTACCACAAGATTGGCACCCATAGAGTTTACTACGCAGTAGAAGAAGCAACTGGTAATAAAGCAACAAACTTCACTATCATTGCAGGCCAGCTATACAAGTTGGGACCGGATGAAGTGTTGCGAAGATGTGTGTTAGAGCATGAGAAGCCGTTTATTTTGGCTGAGGCACATTCGGGTGTCTCTGGAGGTCACTATGCAGGTAGAGCTACTGCGCAGAAGATATTAAGAGTAGGGCTATGGTGGCCAACACTACACAAAGATTCAAAGGAACATTGCCGGAGTTGCGATGTGTGCCAAAGGACTGGAAAGCCATCGCGAAGAGATGAAATGTCGTTAAGACCGCAATTGACTTTACAGGCATTTGATAAATGGGAAATTGATTTCTTGGGACCTATTAACCCACCGGGAAAGAGGATTGGTGCGAGATACATTATCACCGCGACTGATTATCTCACCAGATGGGCAGAAGCTAAACCAGTGAAGGACTGTAGTGCAGTTACTGCCGTGCAGTTCATCTTCGAGAACATCCTTACCATATTTGGATGCCCAAAATTTTTAATGAGTGATCAAGGGACTCATTTTTTGAACAGAACCATTGAAGCCCTTACTAAGGAGTTCCACATTTATCACCAGAGGAGTACATCGTACCATCCTCAAGCCAATGGAACTATTGAGGCATTTAACAAAGTGTTGGAGAATGCGCTGACAAAAGTATGCAATACAAACAGAGATGATTGAGATCTGCGCATTCCAGCTGTGTTATGGGATTACATAACAACTTGCAAGAAGCTGACAAGCCATACACCCTTCAGATTGGTCTATGGACAGGAAGCTATGATGCCTATGGAGTACATTGTACCAAGCTTAAGAATTGCTGCATTCACAGACATGGCAGATGAAGAGACATTGCAAGAAAGGCTTCTACACTTGGTTGGATTGGAAGAGGATTGCTTCATTGCAAGCTTTCACCAGCAAGTGCAGAAGGACAAAGAAAAAGCATGGCATGATCGCCATATCGAGCACAAAATCTTCTAGGTAGGAGACCTTGTCCTCCTGTATGATAGTAAGTTCATGAAATTTCCTGGCAAATTCAAAATGCATTGGCTTGGCCTATATACTATTATGCATGTTACTAACGGTGACGCAGCTCAGTTAGCCATGTTAGCCGAAGACAACTTACCAGGTCTAGTAAATGGAAGTAGACTAAAAACCTACAGGGATAGTCCTACTTCGCATAACCCTTAGTGATCAAACGAGCAGGAAGATTCTAAGTGTCAAGTACAGTTGAAATTGGGAACTAGAATTTGAACAGAGTCTGTACATAGTTTTGGTCCGATACACGAAGTTGATGGAAAGGATGCATCAACCGCGCAGCACTAATAGAGAAGTGAAGCTGCGTAGATATGACAAAAAAAAGAGAGAAAAGAAAACAAAAGAAAAGAGAAGTAGAATCGCGCAATTTCGAAATTCAGAAGGTAGTCGCGTAGTTCAAAAGAAACAGGATGGACACGAAGACCAGTATGAAGAAAACTAGCACTGCGTAGTTCACAGCACTGCGAGTGGTGACATCAGTCTGCACAGGTCGATACAACACCTCAAAATAGCCGTTAGAGCTAAAAACTAGCCATTATACAGTGATTTTGCCGACGTCGCTTGAGCATTTAAGGCAAAATTAGCCATTCCGAAGCAGTTAATGAGGGAAAGGACCCAAATCCTCGGTGGATTTGGCCAACGGGCATGACAATTAAAGTTTATCTAGACGTTTATGGGTGAGGCTAAGCCTAACTGCGCCTATAAATACCCTCAACACTGGACTCGCGGGCGTTACCAAAACCTTCAAATTTTTCAGCACGCCATAACATGAGTCTGTTTACAGTGAGCGCTAAGTAATTTCGTGAGTCTACAGAGCAAGTTCCAGTGAATGTCTAACGATTCCACAGTCGAGCAGGCTCTGAGGGATTTTAAACAAACCAAGATTAAAGGGTTGATGAGAACCCCTGCCAAGAAGGTCATCACAGAACAAGGCCAGGGTTCACACCGATCACCATGACATTCTGCACAAATGCAAAGCAAGGGTAAGGAACCAGTCGCCGAGAAAGTAAAGGTGAAGGTAATGGGCTCCAAGATACCAGAAGTTCCACTAGAGGACAAAGAGCTGCCATTATCCCTAACCCCGGAGTATATTTCACCGCGCGCAGCAGATACACCAGTTGTAAAGCTTGCTAGAAACGCAAAGAATGAAATACCACTGTTGCCGATATCCCATCACGTTAAGCTACAAGAAAACTTGCTGGGTAAGCTCGTATATTGCAAGTTCAAGGATTATGACTTGCTGCAACAACAAAAGGATCCAGACGAGCCGAAATACCCACAATTTGAGCCGGGCAAATACATGTGTTGGAGAATGGACGTGAAAAATAACCTGTTGCTGGTAGCGGAGAGATAGCTATCCGAAGTCATAAAGTCAGGGCTTCTAAACATGTTGCGGCTTCCACACTTCGACCGTAGTCGGGAACTAAATGCGGTGGTGCGCACACTCATTTCGCGCACACACCAAGGTTACCTTTGGTTGGACAGAAACATTGACCTCAACATAGACCTGATCCATTGGATCACGGGGTTAAGCAAGCGAGGAGACGACCCTAAGAAGTTCTTTGCCGGCAAAACCAGAGACAAGGAGATCGTTGCACAGATGAAGGAGGAATATCAGCTTCCCAAAGGAAAAAGAGGGTTTGTCACAGATGATTTAAAACATGACGCTACGAGATTTGTAGTACAATTGCTCACAGGAAAAATATTGCGGAAGGCACGACCGACAGAAGTACCAGCAGGAGCAATTCACCTTGGTGTGAAAGCAGCACAGGGCGTCAGATTCAACTGGTGTCAATATTTGCTAAACGAATTTCTAGACGATGTCCGTGACACCCAAATTAGTGGCACTGCTTTCCATTACAGCTGGTTAATGGTTCTGATTGCCTTTGTAGGCTGGAAGGAGCAAAGGCATTATGTTGGTTTCACTTCTAACAGGAATGATTGCAGAGGACCCAAATATGCGAATCTTTGGGCAAATTGGCTACCAGAGCGACAACGCGCTTCAAATGAAGTATTCTTCACATAGTACGAGCAGTTGTGAGATGTCATTATTCAGACACCGCGCATCTCTAAAGTGGTAACATCTAAGTATATTCGCACTTTGAATTTTCGAGCTGACATGCATTCCATTTATATTTCAGCAAAGGCACAGAAAGAGAACCCAAAATGGTTCCAAGGGAATTATCACCTCGACAAAGCAGGAATTGACCTCATAATGAAGGAATGGCTAGATGAATGGAAGGTCGAAGGACCAATGGTCATCGACAGCGGCTCAGACGAAAGTAATCCAATACCGACAACGATTGTTGAAGAGTCACCAGCAGGAAAAAGGAAGGAGCCTAGAAGCTCAGTGCCAGATAAAGTCCTAAAAAAGAAGTGGAAAGCCACAAGGGATCCATCAGAAGCAAGGCTACATGATGATGATCATGATATCATCGCGTCCAGGGCCACCGCGCATCTAGAAGACATGATAGCCCTCAAAGACAGTAAGAATGAGGATATTCAAGCAAGCCTACAACAGAATCTCACCACGTTGTAAGGCATAGCGGCGAAGATGGAGCAAGTCCAGCGTGACTTGGCTCGAGAATCTGAGTCAGGAGGAAGGTCAGGAGACACCTCTCAGCCAAAGAAAAGACCTTTAGCTCTGACCATGGCACCAAAACCGAGCATCGTCAGAATTGACCCAGTAAGTGTAATCTTATCGCGCAATGAAATAACTACGAGTGCGCAAAGAATAGAGCATGTCGATATTGATATCGCAATGCTACCCCTCGAGGGCCTACATAATCTGCACCTGTAGGTTGTGGAGGAAATGCATGATAGAGATATGGTCATTCTGAACCAACACCAAGACTTACAAGCAAATTATAGACAGTTGCAGGAAGCAAGTGCAAAGAAGGCCAAGGCACTTGAAAGTTAACAAGAGCAGCGAAGAAGAATAGAGCAGACTGTCGCTTCAGTCTGCGCAAAGATTTCAGAGTGCGACAAGTAGCCAGAGCTCGCAGACACTATCCTTAAGATTGGCTTGGTAGTGAGCGATCTTAAGGCTGAGATGAAGGACATGGAGATAGACTATAAGGAGAAGCTTGCTACTTTGGAAGCACAGAATGTCCCGAAGACACCACCAAATCAGATAGAGCTTAGAGCAGCATAAATGAAAGCAGCCGCAGAGAACATATCCGACGAAATAGCTAAGTGTCAGAGCTTGCTGGATGAGGCAACTAGAGCCTGGATTGTGCTGCAAAAGGACCCTCAGCTGCTGTAGGTCCAAACAACGTTAGAAGCTCTAAACACGGAAATGAAGAATCTCCAGCCAAGGGAGAGACTTCGCCGATTTTTGGAAGTCAAAGACCTGAAGAGGGAACTTCAAGTATTAAGAGAAAAAGAGGAAGAAACTGGGGGAAAGTCACAACAGGAAGAAGCTCATGCTATCTCGCAAGAGATTGAGGAGAAGCTAATAGAACTCTGAGAATCAGAGAAAATAGTGCAAGAGCAAACTCAGGAAGATCTAACACCAAATGTGCTGGAAATGGTTAAAGCAGTTGAACAAGATGTTAAAGGCACAGTTGTGAAGCTAGCTGCAACTTATCAGGAATTTGCTGCGAAGATAGATCAATCAGGAGAAGCACAGCGTAGCGAACCTATGGTGAGTGGCTTGGGGATGAGCCACATGTAAGTGTTAGGGTCCTGTTGGGCTTGGCCCAAGTAAGCCAATTTTGATAAGTCAGTTTTGGAAGCTGTGAGGATACAGCGCAACGCAGCATCGACAGAGTAAGAGAGTGAGCGCCGCGAAGTTATTGCGCTGCGAAGTACCAGCGCTACGGAGATACAACGCCCCGAAGTGACAGCTTCGTGAAGCTGCAACATGGAAAAAGTCTTGGAAAGAAAATGGTATAAATTCTAGTGAGAGCAATCGATGGTCTATTTTTGTTAAGATACTCCATGATTCCCAGCAGGCGGGTAAGGAGTGGCGAAGAAGGAAAGCGACCGGTCGCACGAGCAAAGGTAGCACTACGTGAACCGGCCGCATGAAGCCGTTATAAAAGGAACGACGGGGTGAAAGCGACCCATCGACATGCGCTTGACAGAGGGGCTGAAAGCGACGTTACCACGTGCAGAAGGATGGCCACGACGACGAGTCGCTATCAGAGCCTAATAGTATTGGTTAGCGAGGTAACCGCACCAATTTTGGGGAACCTTAGGTTTTTTTAGCCCATCATGAATGTAAAGACGTGACCTAAGGGCACGGTCTATAAAAGGGCATATTTTGTAAGGGAATGGGTTAGAGAGATGTAGATTGAGATTACTGTAGCTGTGTGTGCAGAGACCTACTGAAGAAAGAAGAGAGTCTGTAGCTGAGTGCGCAGACTAGAACTGTTGTACCCTTCCCTTGATAATATAACAACATTTCCTGTGGACGTAGCTCCCATCGTGGGGGTGAACTACGTTAATTCCTTGTGTTATGTGGTTGATTATGTGTTTGCTTATGTTGAATGGTTAAACGTCTGTTTATGAGTTCATGTGTTCTTGCTTTTATATGTATTCGCCATAAGGATAAAGATGGGAATAATATGTTAAGTATCGACAGATGTGAATGAATGTTGAGTGCATAAGTTGATTGGGTAAACACTTAAACCAGCGAAGTTTGTATAGTGCGATTCCCCGAAGCGCAACACCGAAAGTGCGCAATCATTGCAGGTCATCATATTATCTAAAGTCTGCAAGGTTTACAATTAGATGCTTGTGAATGTATAAGTTTACACTAAGCAAATTCTATTGAAGTTGTGTGATTGTCGAAGAGGAAGTGCAGTCCTCAGTTGTGCTGTCATGTTGCTAAGCTACCATCGCACAATCCTTGGATGCGCAATAGTATAAGCATTAACCACGAAGAAGTGAACCTCGTAATGTCCACCATTATGTTGAAGCGTGCATCACCCGGTTGTGGAAACCTGATTCCGCAACCTCCCCATAACTTTGCCTCGGGTGAGACCTCAGTCTACTCGCAGACTGTTTTCGAAAGGGCCGGTGAAAAGGGGTTTTGTTGGTTCCCTAAACCGCGTAGAACCTGGGTCTATCTCTCTGAACTTAAAGAACACATATAGAGCCAACAAATGATTCTGTTTCCGCACTTGAACTGGTGATGAGCACCGAAAATTGGAATCTTGAGAAAACAGAAATATGGAACTGGGTGGACAAGATAGAAAGGGATTTTTCCAGAAAGGAGAATAGACATCCGCGTCTCTCTAACGTAGAGTGGTTACAGAAATACCTGTGGAAGGATATTCACAAAATTTTCTTTGCAACCTTTGGAAACGAGTTGCACGAGTGGTTGTCAAGACTCGCAGAGCGGAAGGACTATTTCCAAGAAGGAGCACCTACTGAGTGGAAGCCAGAGCTCATTCAGAGGCTTAAAGCAGTATACAGTCCACTCTTGTGAGCAGTCGACTTTTGGGTTGACAGTATTCTAGAAGGCTTCGTGACAGAGTTCGTTGTGGACACGTTGAAGTCCTACAGCGCAGTAGAAGCCAAGTTCTTCAAAAGTTTCAGAGGTGAGTACCTCAACAATCTGAGTTTATATATCAAAACGCTTTTAGCTGAAAAAGGAGTCTTAAGAATGCAGTAAGATTCATAGTTGCTTTGAGTCTGTAATGGTCGATAATACTTACAGTGATACAGAAGAAGAAATTCATATATTAAGAAGTGGTAAAAGATATAAGGTTAGTACATAAAAGAACCTTAAAGAACATGAACTCCGTGTAGAAACTGAGTTCCAAGCTGACACTGATAGCCAGACAACATCTCCATCAGCTACCTATTAGCCCATTACACCTCAGAACCCAGTTGCAAATATTGTGCCTCCTATTCCACAGAATCCCTCAGTTCGAAATCCTCCACTTGTTAATATTCCCAATCCTCAGAGCGTCAATACTAGTAACACCGTAGGAGTGAGTACTCAGAACATTCCGCGCAGTAACATCCCTAACACCACTCAGACTACTGCGCCGAACACTGTACCACATAGAAGGAGAATGACTGATGAGATTAAACTGTCGATATTTAAAGGTACGGGTCTAGAAGACCTTGAGCAACATTGGTTTCTATGTGAATCCGTGTGGAGCGTCAAGCAAGTCCAGGATGATGCTGTTAAGCACTAACAACTCATTACTACATTTAGAGATAGGGCATTAACTTGGTTTATGAAACATTATGTCGGACAGAATAGAACCCTACCAAATATTAGAATGGTTGAGTAGTCGATAACTAATACCAACTAGATGTTAGAATGAGTAAAAATCCTATATTATTTAATTAAAGATAAAATAAAATGTGAGAGTTAAAAATAAATCAAATCATTAATTAAAGATAAAAACAAAATAGTCAGTGTGACTAGTAACTAAACTGAGTGATTAAAACCTAAATCCTATCATCCTTCTCCTCATAAAATGTTATAAGCAACAGAGAGAGGACCTTGCAAGGGGAAAGTGATTCCAAGTTCACTGGAGGGTCCATTTGTGGATCTTTGAGCACTCATATTACGAAATTGTGATATTTGGTGTGTCTAGGAAGGACTGTGGGAACATAGGGGAAGTTATTTACAAGATCTACAAAAGGGATCGTAAACGGACCTTGTGACTACTCTATTGATTAGTAAGGAAGATAGAAAATTACCCTGGGCCTTCTAGTTTCTTGACATGCTCAGTTCGGCTCGGGGGTGACCTATTGAACGAACCAGGAACAGTTCGAGGTCTACGGCTGGGTGGAACATGGCAGTTCCCAATTCAGTCAGAAAGCGAAAAGGAGTGATAAGTATTTTTATGTTGTTTTTATAATTCGAGATTTATTTTATGGATTATCATGTATGGATCTGATGTGATTATTTTGACTCCTAAATTTGTTCATTCATGTCTCCAATTGATAGAAACTCTATAGGCTGTGATGTTTGATTCTATTCATGAATATGGTAATTTTGTTTATGCATAATGAAAGTAAAGGAAAGGCTTATTAGTTATGTTTACTCATGTTTCAATTTGATATAGAATCTAGACTATTTATGTTTATTTAAATCTGATCAAGAATCTAATTATTAGGACTGTTTTGTTTAAATAATTATGATTATATATACATCGCCAAGATCGATATAAACTTATTTTCTATAGGCTGTAAAAATTGTTTAATTTTGATTATGTTTATTGGCATAAATGTTTTAGTTCATGGAGCTTGGATTAATAATTCTTGCATTACATATACTTAGTATCTTCATCATTATTATTGACTATTTTTCATTTCAAATTATAAATATGAAACAACTGATAGGATTCTTCTAAAATATAAAAGTAATTATAAATATATCATAGGCTTCCTAGTGTAGAAAACCTCTCATTAACCCTAAATAGGGAGAGGATCCCAAATTAGGAAGCTGGGACCAAGTCCCTAAACCCTAGATAGGTTATTTAATATAAATATATGTATATATATTAAATAAACCTTAACAAATATAAATTATAGTCTAGGAAAATATATTATATATTATAAAACATATTATATAAAACATAGTATATTAATAAACAAAACATAAAAATCGAATTTCACCAAACCATATTATCCATGCCATGACAAACCAAACGCTAAACTCATTATATATGTGAATATATATCCATGAATACGTCAAACGTTAGACCACAACAATTCCATCTCAAGGATTGGGTTATTACCTGTTATCCCTAAAGTTGAACCTAGACTACGGGGGTTCAAGCTTAAGGAAATCTTGAATGGTAGGAATGGGACATCTACACAGTAATTATAGGTAATTCTGGTGGTAAATGAAGTTATGAGTTAGGTTGGATGATTAAAAACAGAAGACATGGATAATATAAAAATTTCAATATATAAATAGAAACAGAAAATGACTGTGGTCATAAACCTATAAATGTAAGAGCTCAAATATCATTTCATAATTGGGGCATAGTTGTATACTGGTCAAGAGAATCGCAACATGAAATTGAGACAGAAGACATACTCATCCATTCTCGAAAACCTTGAAGAAAAACATGATCTACCTCAACCCTTGTAGTCTTGGTACACGAAGTAACTCGCTCAGCAACTGAATCTGCCATTGTGAAACCAGTGAAGTCACTAGGTGAATATCGCAGTCCCTATGTCACCAGCCTTCGTTCACCATCAAAGTCTGGATATATTCGTTGTCGTAATCCCAAGGAAGAATGCCTTCATTCCTCCATCCCCGGCAACGGCGCCAAAAGATGTTATCCCTAAAGTTGAACCTAGACTACGGGGGTTCAAGCTTAAGGAAATCTTGCATGGTGAATGGGAGATCTACACAGTAATTATAGGTAATTTTGGTGGTAAATGAAGTTATGAGTTAGGTTGGATGATTAAAAACAGAAGACAGGGATAATATAAAAATTTCAAGATATAAATAGAAACAGAAAATGACTGTGATCATAAACCTATAAATGTAAGAGCTCAGATATCATTTCATAATTGGGGCATAGTTGTATACTGGTCAAGAGAATCGCAACATGAAATTGAGACCATGAATTGACAAAATAATGACAGTATATACTTCATAAATTAAAATAAAACAGGCTCAAAGATCATACTTTACTTCAAAAACAGTCATTCCTGGAACATACTAACATAAGAAACTTCATACAATTACAACCCTGCCTCAGCCCTCTCGGCTGGAATTCTACCTATTACATTCTAAATCATAACAATTTATAGAAAAACATTCTTCTAGGATTGGTTACAATATCCAACTCTATCTCTGATTCTAAACATAGAAAATACAGAGAATCTAGCATTCTGTTGTAAGGGATTTCATTCCTCTGCCTCTTCGATCACATATGTCTTTTATGAGAAGGTTAATTACTCTCATGCTTTGGTATTCTAGAAATGATCTTTGAATGGTGATTCAATGTTGTTGCCTTGTATTCTGGAGTTAACCATAATTCTTGAGATCTTGTAGCTTCCAGGTGTTCGATTTCTAGTAGTTGATCTGTCACTTGGAACTTTGTACACATCATTCTTTGGCCATTTGCTAGAATCTGCATTCAACAGCTAGCTGCATATTCAATGCATAATGAACAAGCATCTAAATGCAAACTCTGTTGATGGGATTTGCCTGAAATAATGGATAATTAAACACTTGTGCTCTTATTTTTCAATTAATGATCTTTATCAAAACTATGAGAACAATACCGTGACAAGGATTCAAAACTAATTTTGTCTCTTGATCAGAGCTTTTTTGGGCGCAATTTCCTCTGGATGGATCTTAATAACTTGGTGATGAATGTAAATGAGCTTTGCGGACTCTTGGAAACGTTCTTTGTTACCATTTGGCCGTGTATTCTATGCATTCATCTTCAGGCGTTCTCCATATATATGTTGTGTCATTGGCTTCAATTCCAGAACCATCTTCAAGTTCCATAATCTTTGTAGTAAGAAGATCAACCAAAAGTTGCAGGGCACCAGCATTTCCACAAACCTCCCATATTGTTGCTTTGATATCTTCTTCACTATCTCTGCCACAACCAAGCGTATCAAAATAAGGCCAGAAATTAAAGATGCATCCGTGAACATAATGAATACATCATTCCATCCATATGGAGAGATAAACCCAGTCAGAAGTGGCCCCAAATTACCCCCAACAGATCCAGTATCATCTATAATGGCCATGATAGTTTCCAAAGCTCTCAAATTACCCTTAAGTGGGCTATGTGTACAAGATCAGCTGAAACGGCTGTGGTAATGAATGCATAAGGTCCATTAACAAACATTCTGGTAATCATCATCAACAGAATATTGGTAAACATTGAAATGCCTCCAAAAACCCAATATAAAATGAGTGTTGGAATTGCACAGTACATGAAACTAGCAGCCGTGATAGCCCTGGCATCAAGCCTATCAGAAATATGGCTTGCGAGAATTCCACCTAGTACTCATCCCAAATTGAATAAAGTTGAAAGGTTTCCAGATGACTTTACAAACAAATACTTGCCTCCAATAGCTATATTACTGATGTTAAATGGAAACTAGTATAAAAATGTGTAAGCTACAAGCTTAGCAAAGAAGAGACAAAGAGAAACTGAAGCACATTATGTAGCTATTCCTTCAATCCTTTGCATATGGTGAAATCCATCCCACATAGAAAATATAAAAGAGCTTTAATTTTATATTCACATGTATCACTGCTTTAATTCGACGTGTTGGGCAATAGATGGCCTATGGGCTCTGTCCAAAGATGATTCATACATTACAAGAAATTTGCAGAATCATTTAACAACACAATGCTGTCAGTACTGTGAAAATGCTGCTAGGATCCGAAATTTTATGGGATAAATCTGGAGATAACATTACCCAAGAGAGCCAACATAAGCTCACGCTTTCATAACTTTCAAACAACTCAGAGTTAAACTCTGTGTAAATAATATGAATATACATTATTTACATAAGACAATTTAGCTATCAGTCAAGAGATCGAATCTCTTCCACACTTTTTGCATGAAGGATGGGAAAATAACGACTTCGTGGAAGTCTCAAGGATACAACCAATGCTTACCATAACAAATCAAACAGTCATCATGTTATAAAACTAAGTCAGATCGAGGGTTCAAGCTTTTATGCATAGTTAGATAAACTCAAAGTTAAACAGATCCGCGATTAAACTCTACGTTTCAACCACTTAATGTTTATAAATGTTTTGACCAGGGATCGAATCCCATAAGTCAGTATAACCCCACACGTAGCCTATGCATGAATCTAAGGTTTCACTGCGAGGGTTTAAACGCCTTCAAAAGACAATAACATAGATAGGAGACACTAAGTGTCAATGCACAGAGTGTTTACAAAACACATATGGGATCGAATCCCATTAGCTAAGACTTCTACAACTATCATTTAAATAGGATGAGATTTATTACATATGAACATACACATAATGAATGGTTAGAGGAATTTCTAATAAGAGTTTTCATACATTCTTGCTCATAGAAGCTACATTTATCCTTTCATAGGTAAACATATTATCATTATATTACAGTCATTCATTAAAATAGATATTTATGCCCTATGGGCAAGTCAACGTTTGATTCTCCATTCAAAGAGTCACAAGATTCGTATTCATACATACACTCAGGATAAATCCAAACAACACCCAGAATAGAGTATCCATCACATAAATGCCTTCAAGGCTTGAAAGACTGGATCTTACACAAGCAAAATCTTAGTCTCGAGTACAAAGTGGACATATATTTATATAAACTCTGAACTATTGTGTTCCAACCCCAACAGGATTTTACATTCCATTATAAACCAAAACAAGAATAGGACAAACCCTATTATAATGGGATAAAACCATAATACACTTAAAACCCTTATATCTCCTTGAAAGCAAAGAGACACCAAGACTGGGAGTCTTCAGTAGTAAAACAAAGACTCAACGATAGACAACCAATACTCCTCTTCTCATCAGCAAAGTCAAAGGGCATCTTGAAATCATTTCTCCACATATGGAAATTGGTCCATAAAGAGGCCATGAGCTTACTGGAATCAAAGAAGACGAGTTGAGGGTAAAACGTTGGAAACCCCAAGCCTAGGTTTACGTGCACTACACCACAACACAATACAATTAGTACTCACATAGAAAAATGCAGAGACTATAAATCGAATAGCATAGAACCAAAGTTATAGAATCGATACCTGAGAGGAAGTTAAGTTTTTGTTTCCAACTCTCATGGATTCCACGATGTTGCTCCTCTCATGCCCCATGAAAATGAGTAAAGGATTTAGAGCGTAGCTATAGCAATCACAAGCAGTATGTAGAACATTTTCATAATGGAAACGTAGCAGAGGGGAAGCCCTTGACTTCCCTCTCCTACAACAAACGATATGATACAAATGAACCTTCCTGAATGCAAACCCTAGGAAAACTCAACTCCAAGTACAAGCGTTAATGGTAGTGGCAACATGGAGGACCACGATTCCTCTCATCACCTGCCCATCACATGGGCTGTATTAAATGAAAACCTACCATCACTAAATCAAATGTATAGCATAGATGGTCCAATGTTCCATTTGATATAAAGTAAAAGGGGTCTAATGTATTACATTTCG
Organism: Larix kaempferi; assembly: GCA_027924585.1. NCBI lineage: Eukaryota > Viridiplantae > Streptophyta > Pinopsida > Pinales > Pinaceae > Larix > Larix kaempferi. Next base: position 10,594,954 of record BSBM01001110.1, on the reverse strand, counting down.
TTAGGTCTTAAACATTGTATGACCAAGCGTTAGACTTGGTCTTATATATATGTAGGATGGACTTTTTCTATATCACGATCTTGCATAAAGCTTAGGTTGTTACACAATGTAAGACTTGTGCTTGCAAGGATAGCATAGATCCTTTGATACCTGCAAGAGTGTGAAAACATAATGAGAATGTTAGCTTAACTGCTAAGTAAAGAATCAGGCCAAGTATGGACCAAAAATCCACCAATAGAGAGAATGATTCTTAATAAGACAAATACAACGTAAACAAACAAAGACAGACAAAGTTCATGAAAAGCATATGATCACTTACAATACAAACAATCCATATATATCATTATGTCATTGGGAAATTCAAAGAACCGGATCATGTTATGATGGATATAAATTCAATAGATAAGACAAACAATCTATCTTAAGCTTTAATAGCTCTTACCTAAAAAGGGAATGCTAATATATTGAAGGAACCTGTTTTACACATGCATGCTAGTCAAAGAAATAAAATATATAAGCCTAATAATTGACGATACTTCAATCTAAAAACTGACTCTGAGAGAACAAACAAAAGATCAAGAATGCAAACAAGTAAAATACTGACTACTTCTCAGTACTGAAGTTAATTTAAATAAACATGTGTTTTTACGACAGATCGGATACCCTTATAAAAAAAAATTAGGGTGTATTTTGAGGGACATTACAATAATTCTTGGGTGCTCTTCAGTATTGAAAAAAGGTTGCATTCCAAACATCAAATATAGCAGGAAGACTATTGTATCATTGTGTGGCACCATAACCTTTCCATATCCAATCATGTTATGGCCTTACACATAACTAGCTACGTTGGCATTCCTTTTTTTATAATAGGTTTATACCCCTTTATTTGCTTTGGTTACTAACTCATAACTAACCCATTCTTAATCATGTTGTTATGTCATATGATTGCATTCTAGAGTTAAATAACTTTTATACAAATCGCAGGCCTTCAGCCTTTACCATATTGAATGGTGAATCATTCCAATGAATGCATTCAAAACACATAATAATATCACTTTAAATGACAAATTTTGGTTGGGAAATTCTTACCTAAATTCCTTCATCATATACATCAAATTCATAACTGCATAGCTACCATTTAATTGGTTTGATGCTACCTGATTAGTTGGTACTAGTAGGAGCTGCCATGCCCTCTTCAACAATCTCTTATTCACATTTCATCTTCATGTTTCTCCTTCATATGGATGGATTCCATATGCAGCACCATCAATATTTTTAGCCATGCAATAACTTCCTTTTTCCTGGCACAATGACCATCATTGGCAACTTTACATTCATATATAAAAATAGACTACTCCTAGTCTACAACATGTTATATGTACTATTAAACACTTTCACATGTGCTAATGCATATCTATCTGAACTAAGAATGCATCCCTAACATGGCCATGAGTGCATATGCTCTCCAGCTTCATGTGTTATACATGGTTGTCCAACGTCCATAACATAGCAACTTGCATCAACTGCTCTCTCTTTTTATAATGTAAAGTTCCCTTTGTTATTCCTAGCTATCCTCAAGTCTACTAGATTCCTATCATCCTTCCTTGAAGTTTGATTACATATTTCTTTTAATAGTAACTTTGCACACAATGAATTGCACGAGTCTTCATTATTTTACCCTTGAACTTCTTGTACCATGCATCCATTGCACTACTCTGATAACAAATAGTGGAGACACTACTCCAAAACTGTATAATTGACCCCCGAAGATGATGCAGCTACAAGCCACCATAGGCATTCTTCAATTTATTGAGAACAATGAGCTACCCAACTCAAAAAATATGGGTGGACAGATGTCCTCTCCTCTTTAGTAGCTTTCCAATGACTATTCCTGTGCCACAATCTGATTTCTAAGCTAGAAGTTATGGCTTCCTGAAAAAAGCCATTTTCACCCCATTTATACTTTCTCCATTGGTGCAATTTCACTAGAAGGTCAATTTCTGTCAACTATAACAGAAATTCCACAAAGAACCAAGAAAACTTTTATATTGGCGCTGATAGTAATCATAATAGTGAACACACAACAACCTTCAGATTCTCCATTGACCATTCCAATAAGATTCTGCAACAATCTGGAATCTGCAACTTTGTCCTTTTTACAAAAAAAAAATCCTTTCTTCTTTTCTCAAACCATATTTCTTAATCATCCCCCTAAATCCAATTATGATCTCATAATCTAGTTATGCTATTCGAGAGCTTTCCAATGACTGTAACCACGATCTTTATGGTGTTGCATATCAACCATGGCTTTTAAGCAACTTCCACATTTCCATACTAAGTTGGATTCATATCTTTCCTTTTCTAGGAACTTGCTACTCGGGCTTCTCCAAATTCTTTGACCAATCCATTTGTTAATTTCCTTCCTTACAGGTAACTTCTAAGATAAATTCAATTTGAGAATTTCCCTCTTCTTTTTCATTTGTTCCATTATCCTACCAAAGGAATACCACATCTAATTTGAATAGCAAAAGCCTCAGATAAAGTCAATAGACAAATTGGTATCATGTGATATCCTCATTGCAGGCATATCCAACAGTATTATCAAAGTCACTACTAGTGATGAAGATGACTAGATACCAGGGGTTCCATTAAAACTCAAACTCATATTGGCCTCTACATAGATTGATAGTCTGTTGGAGAAGTTCCATCTAAATTGTCAACACTCTATGTCTTCTTAAGATCAAACTAGTTTGCCACTACGCTAGCAATAATTATGCAAGAATAGATTACAAATGCATGAATCCACCTTATGAAAACAATTCATCCATGAACATTAGAGTTGACTGAATGAAAATGCCTTCCAAAATACTCTGTTAAGTTCCATTCAACATTAACTAACATGTTACATTTCTATGGTTAGATTCACTATTTTTCTTTTCTAGAAATCCTTGACTTGACAAATATTTTTGTTGACTTGCTTTCTTCATTTTTTTAGCCACATCTCTAGTGATGCATAAATTTTCTCCCACTAAGCATGTGATCTATTTTTTGCTTCGTCCAGGCACCCAGAACGAGTAGTAAGATCAACCATACAAGAAAAGTGTTTTCCACATGGGGTAACACCATAATATTTTCTCATGGAATTAAAGTATCGGAATCCCTCATCCACAAGGCTTGCATGACATCACTGTGTTATTTCATACATTGTTATCTTTGCACTCCATGAGACTAAATCTCTTTTAGACATTTTATCAAACAACTTATGTGCAACCTTTATACAACCAAATTTTACGTACATTGTTAGAAGGGCAGTACCAACAAAAACACCCACCTCAAATCCACATCTAACTATGTAGGCATGAATGCACTTGCCCTGATGTAGAGCTACTAAATGGGCACACGCAAACGAAACATTGGCCATGGTGATCACTTTTATCTCGAGATCTTCCTTTGCATTTGATATTACAACCGAAGGGCTTCTTCACAAGCTCCTCCTTGTGCATATGCTTTGATCATGCCATTCCATATTAAAACATTTGAATTATGCACCTTGTCAAGTGTTTTCCCTGCATTTGGTTCACACATTTTGTCAAACAGGTGACATGCGTTGTCTAAACTTCCATAGTCAGAATACATGGTAAGCAATTTGGTGGCCAACAATATGTTCTTCTCTTGCCCAATTTTGAGCACCTGAGCACTTTTGTTTCCTGTGATTGACAAATTCCTAGCCCCTAAAAGTCCAAGTATTGGAATCTGTGCTCTTATACCAATTTGTGAAGTACCCAACCACCAACAAGTTGGGCCATGCTACTTCCATAAAGCCCTTCAAGAACACTCCTGTACCACTTTGTAATGATCCCAGATCAACAAATACCAAAATGATTTGCCTGGATACTGCAATGAAACGAACCCGTTGCCTGGGTACTACCAAATTCGCTTCCTTGGATGGATTTCAAATTTTGATCCATTCTGTTAAATTCAAGAACATGATATTAACACATGGAACTAATAAGAACATGCTAAACCATCCAAGATATGAACAACGTGCCATGCATAGCAATACCCAACACGCATGCATGCATAAATACACCTCAGGGATAAATAAATACACAATGATGGAATATACTTTATACAAAAAACACATAGAGCACTTATCTTTAGTTAAACCAACACCGACTAGGTGCAAACCAGGGATGTTCATTGTACAAAATTACATATTCAAAACTAGTAGCAATTCATATCCTCCAGGAATCATTTATTCATTTCAATTCATTCATATAGATACAAAATAATAATAAAGCTAATACAGAGCATCAGTACTTATTTGTATAATGATAACTTGAGTAGTTAGTTGTGTGTGAGGCATGCTCCAACATATCTTAGGCCACCTTGATCATATATCTCTCAGTAAGGTACCACCCTCGAGCGGAGTCTATGAATTCACCAGGAGAACACTTAGGGTTAACAGAAAGAGAAATAAGCAAGTTACGGGATAAATCTCACCAAGTTATCTCTCATAACTCGACACACATAAATTCCATATCAGACAATGTAATTTATTTCTCCAAAGTTCAGGAACTTGGAACCAACTAGTTTCACATCAATTAGTGCAGATACTTCCTCGGTGTATATTCCAACTGCATAACAATGGTAACCCTTCACTACAGTACCTCGGCCCCGCCATTGTTAATAAGTGCCATGGAATTTTCACCAAGCAAGTTTTATGTATATTTCACCAAATTAGATAGAGGTAAAACATAACAGTCCATGCCCCAAAAATAACAAGTTCAGTTTTCATGACAGGTTCGAATGATAGTTCTCTTTAGAACACGTATCAAACTAGGTAGAACGGTTCTTTTTCCAGCAAAAGACAATCAACTTCTTGCATCAGTGTGAATAAGAGAGAGAGAGAGAGAGAGGGTCTATGCGTTCCAATTCTTCCTTGATGCATGTCGTTAGCTGCATGTCCAACTTTGCCTACGTGGTCTTCCCCAAAAGACTCACGCTCTTAGCTTATGTCCCTAATCCTTCATTTGCATGAGGATTAGTTAATACGGTTAAAAAATGTTAATAGTATTAAAGTATGATTAAAATACTTTAAGGGTCAAGGTTAAAGCTAGGGTCATGTTATCACCTCCACTTAGGGTTTCCACAACCCCCTTTATTTCTCATTGGTGGATTCATAGGATTCATAGGGAAACCCCAACTAGGGAAAAACTAGCAAACAATTTAATTTTATTAACTATAAAATCCTCGGCTCCTGTCCTCGGATAATGGCCCACTAAGGAAAATACAATGATAGAATGCTAGCATTCTAACCTCAAGATAAGTCCTTCGATCTTGTTGGTTTCTAACCCTTGAATGCTACTTACTCTATTCCTTTGACATCAACTCCTTGCACCTGCACACTTGGTTAAAAAATTGTCTTCAACGGATCAATAAGATATCCCTCTCTCACTCTGTGTGACTATTGTGTGTGTCCTCCTCTCACCTAAACTGCCTTTTATAACATTATAATACGTAAATACCTTGGGCCAATACCAAGGAATACCAAATACCATGGGCCCTCTACTTTACATAAAGTAATTACAAAAGTACATTCACTTTAATAGTTCACTTTACTAAAGTGAATCTCCTAAGTCTGAGAGTTATTAATGATGACTTCCACCTGTTAGACATTGTCCAGGTGGAAGTACTTATCCGATACCACAAAAATCAACACTTCGGTCATGTGCATGAAATGTGTACGTGCAGTAGGTTCCAGGTGGAGGTTGGAGAGTTGGCCTAGTACAACATGAAACCAAGTTGGCACTCTCGCATCGTTCTACAGACAGACTCCTAAACATTACGTAGTTGTACACCCACCTTGTAACCGCCTAGACTACCTGTCTCGATATGAGGCCAAATAAAGCCTCCAAATTGCTCATTGGTCATGTTATCACTATGCTAACTCCCTTGGATGTGGAAGGAAGGGAGCAGAGGTAACTATTTCAAACCTACTTGCTGATTGGAAACTAGCCTTTCCAATCCAGAGAGGACACTCTCTTACAACTCAATTTTCAGATGCTATCTTTCAATAGTTGGTTGTGTAATTAAGGCAATGGCTAGGTATTATGTGGATAAATTAGGGTTTTAGGTGTTTTGAAAGTGGTGGGACCAGGAGAAAAATCCCATTGGGCATGGATTCAACAGGATGGCTAACTAATCATAAGGGTGATCAATGATTGGTTGTAGAATGCTCAAGGCAGTAGAGGCAAGATAGCCAATATATACTAGCCAATCATATTGTTGAGGTATGGGGGCAAAATTTGGGGCAAAAAGTATATTTAGAGCAGAGCATCAATGATGAATTCTACCTAAACTTTGGAGGAAATAATAACATAATATTGTTTGAAAACACTGAAACAGAGCATCAAGCTATGGATGAATTCTGAATACAATAATTTCCTTCAAACATGAAGATAACGCATAAAATGGAAAAAATTAGTATGGTACACATTCACGAAACGATAACATAGACTAAGAAAGATTGACACATGAATCTCTGGTAAACAAATTCAGTACTTATGCATTGATATATTTCATTAACTTAGAAAGTTAAACAAAAATACAATATTCAAGAGTTTTTCTCTCCAAAATACCCACCCTTGGATCTTCTAGAAACTCGCCATATATAGGCTTACAATTGTTTGTATTGAAGAAAAAACCTAAAGCCTTTCGACTTTTATTAAAAATAGTAAACGGATACAAAATTGCCATGTGTGCAAACAAACCAAAGCCCAACTATGACTTACGAATTGTTGTTTAGTTAACTAGTGGTGAAGCTGAGAAGAACAGGTTGCTAACTAGCTGAGAGGTAGGCCAACTGCCTCTTCTACTCATTGAGATTCCTTGTCGTAAATTGGGTCCCTACGAGATGCCCAAAATTTAGGGATCAAGCCCATTATGTCCATCTTCAATAACTTCCGTAACGCCCCCCATCTATTTTGCATGTCATGCGCTACATAAGAGAAGTTCCAGAACTATCACAACGCACTCCAACTATTTTCCATGCTATGCGCTGCAGAAGTGAAGTTCCAGAACTCTCACAGCGCAATCCATCTATTTTTCATGATGTGCACCACAGGAGTTGATTTCCAGAACTCTCGCAGCGAACTCCAACCATTTTCCGTTATGTGCGCTGCATGAATTGATTTCCAGAACTTTCGCAGTGCACTTCTCTATTTTTGATGCACCGATGCTACGAGAGTTATGGAAACTGCCAAAATTCCAGGGTTTCATACCGCCTCATTTAAATCCCTTTCTAGTGGCTCAAAAAACTGTTATTTGCCTTTTTCTATGTCTGATGTTCATCCATGCATGTGTCCATAACCTAGCCATAAAAAAAAAATGGAAACCCTAATGTTGGAGCTTTGTGTGACTAGGGTCCTGGTGGCATATTATCTCTCCGGAGCGGACCTCTTCCTTCTTGATGACCATGCTTATCTTCGTTTGAGTAATACTTGGGTGCTTTGAGTACTCGCCTTTCCCAAGTAGTAGGTACGAACTTTCCAAAATTTAGGGTTTATCTTTATGAAACCCTATCTATCCAAAATCTAAAATTTTGAGGCCTTTCTGTATTCAATCAAAATTGTGGTTGGCATGTGAGAGAGGCATCAACCCCCCTAAGAATCCACTTCATCCAGGAGCTTTAGGTTTCTCCCCGATGCTTTTCCTCTTTTGAAAAGCTGCAATTCTTCTCTAAGTACCATGTTTTTTGCTCATAATGCTTTGTTCCTTTGGTATAGTTTTTTTACTTGCTTCCTAAGGGGAAATCCTCTTTTTAATCTCCTTTTAGTGCTATATAACATGCCTTATATCACATGTAGTTCCTTTGTCAGCTTCCCCCTGTATTTTCTGCTTTCTTCTTCGACCCGCACCGTTGCTTCCCTTGCCTCTTTTAGTTGGGCTTTCAATTGGTTAATTTCGGACTCTACATCACTTCCTGTGGGACCCATCTTTCTAACTACTCCCCTAGCCAAGGGTTTTCTGGGAATTATTTTCTCATTCACCTTTGGTGTAAATTCCAATCTCTTCCCTTTCAACTTTTCCTTCTCCTTCTGAGTGTCTGGACTCTTTGTAACCTTGGTTGGGTTCTCTTATGTTTGGATAGGTGTTTCCTCTTCTATCTCCTTCCTCTTCTCCTTGTCAGAGATGATTATATTAACCGGTGTTTCCTCTTTTGTCTCCTTCCTCTTCCCCTTGTCAGGGATGCTTATCTTAACCAGTGATGGTTTCATGGCTTCAGGGTCATACCCAGCAAAGAAAAGGAAAGTGTTCCATTCTCTCCTTAACCTCTTCACTTCTTCCAATACCAGCAACTGTATGACGCCAAAATGGAAAATGTAATGGTCAATTTGTTGGCCCTGTGATTGTGCTTTATCAATCATATTTCCTAGGATCCTGAAGAGGTGATAGGGCATGTCCAGAGGCCTTTTCACTGTGAAATGGAGCAATAATATTAAGTGGTATTGGTATGTTGTGTCATACCTCCCTTCAAAAGTGAAAAACTTCTGGATAATCAACAAAAGATATCCATACTGCTGGGTAAGCCAACCCCTGGGAACCCGATAGGTTAAATATGCTCCTTTATGCTCATCCTTTAGAAAATGGTCACACGCTGTAATTTGGAACTTGGTTACCTTAAACCACTACTCTCTTGGCCTGGGTATCTTCGTTGCATCGGCTGTGTATTCTACAATGACCTCCATTTCCAAGGGTCCGACCTTGGTCTTCCTGCCATCAAAATTTAGCACAAAATCATGGGCCACCTGCATGTGATACCCCTTCAACTTCTCACAGAAACTCATGCACCCCACGCGGTGGAATAAATGTCGTGTGGTATGGTTCGCATTTATCCACTCTACGTCAGGTTCAAAATGTACCAGGGCCCCACTCCTCTTGCTCTTCCTCTTAACTACTATTGGCTCCATGTCACCTCTCGGCCCTTTGGTGGTGGCTGGTCCTGACACCTATTTACACTTGGAAAACTACCAGAATTCTCAATGCGTTACAAAATCCCCACTCCCACAAGCACTTTAACTGTTGATAACGCGGGGGAACCAACCTTTTAGATTTAGCAGATACCGACATTGGGATGACAACTGGAGGATGTGACACGACACTTTCCCTACTTACAACCTTAGTGCTCAATTGGCGGGTGTGACATGACCCCATCTCGGCTGACAGGTCTAATAACTCATGATTGCACTTTTATAAACTCCTACAGTGACCGTGGTTTATAATTGTGCTTTGATGCTGTGGGACTTTTGAAACTTTTGTAGTGCCCTTAGTTTAATTTTTTGTTTGGCGTTACGGGAGTGGGTATTTTATGCAATCACCTTTTGGGGAGGAGTAGGTATATGCGGTAGGTTTTGATTCTAGACACATATGACCACGGGCATGTATTGACCCCTTTATAATTTTTAACTAGAGAAGACTAAGACCTTCAATTCTCAACTAAAAATCATCCCCTTTTGCAATATGGATGTCACTTGACTTCAAAAATTAAAAATTAAAACCTAACCTAGACTGACTAAAGGAGTTGATGATGACTATGAGTTAGGAGATCATACCCTTATGCATGCTCAAGTGCTAAAATCGGCTCCAACTGGGGATTCTAACTTCCTTGTGAGGTAGCAAAGAACAATAGACTAGTGCCCCTATCCATTGGGCTTTATTTGAAAAATAAATAAAAATTATGCTTTGACTTGAACCGACTGAACTGGAAAACAAAAACTTCTGAAAACAAAATGAATATTTTACAGTGAAAGTGGGTCTATGAAACTTCCTTTACTTGATGTAAGGCTTCAAGAACCGTCAATTGACCGGTCCTCCACCTACTGGTTCCCCATCCTGATCATGCAGAATGAAAGCATTGCTTCCATGGTAAGCAACAATTGTATATGGACCTTTCCACAGGTGATCAAAATTCTTAGCCTTCTCTTCATTCTTGGCATCCCACTTTAACACCAAATCTCCGACGTGAAAGTCATCAGCCTTGGACCTCTTATCAAACACTTTCTTTACTTTTTCCTGAAATAGGAGGGATTGATCACATACCTTTCCTCTTTTCTCTTGCACCTCTATCGCCTGGTTATTTCTTCTTTGCATAGGATCTAGCTTTTCTTCTTATTCCTGCAACAATATCATCACTCGTAGTCTTACTGAAGGGGGAAAAAGGACGTATGTTCCGTATACCAGTTGGAATGGCGAAGCTCCAGTGGAACTTTTAGTGGTGATCATGTTTTCCCAGAGTGCAAAGATCAGTTTAGCATGCCATGCTTTCTTGTTTTCCTGTAGTTTTTTTTTATGATCCTGACCAAACTCTTGTTTGATGACTTAGCCAACCCATTCCCCTGAGGGTAATAGGATGTACTGTGACCCATGCTTATGTGATAATCGTGGCAGAAACTGATCATTTTTTTGGACTTAAAGGCCTGAGCATTATCGATTATAATCTTTCTTGGGAAACCAAATCTGAACATCATGTTTTCTTCTAAGAACTTTATGATGACAATATCTATGGCCATATTGGTTGGAACGACTTCATTCCACTTGGTGAAGTAATCTGTATCAGTCAATATCCACCTGTGTTTCCTAGAAGAAGTTGGATATATCTCTCTGATGAAATCCAAGCCCCACTGCTGGAAGGGAGCTTCTACTGAAATAGGATTTAGGGGCATGGGTAACAACTTCCTTTTTCCATCAATGATCTGGCATTCATGACATGGATTTACCTCCTTATACACATAAGTAAACATGCTTGGCCAATAAAAACATGCTCTAAGGATTTATTCACCGTGGCTTTCCAGTAATGATGCCCCCCACAGACCCCCTCATGAAACTCCTTCAATGTTAGCTTGGCTTCATCCTCCAACATGAAATTCAACAATACTCCCCTTGGGTCTTTCCAGTACAAGTATCCACTCATAATACAGAATTTTGCTACCTTTAGCTTTACTGACCTAGCTCTAATTTTACTCATTTTTGGTGGTGCCTGTAAATTCCGTAAAACATACACATTGTCACTATACCATGGGGACGAGGAGAATCTTTCTAATACTTGTAATGGTGATTCTTGGGATGCACTGTCTGGTATGTCTGAGATGAGATTTATCCTCTGCGAATCATAATTTTTCTCGGCCATCAATTTTTCCAATCCCTGTCCTTTGAAAAGCTTCGTAGGTCTGATCTCCAAATCATACTTCAGAAGAGAAGCTATCCACTTGCCCCTTCGGCCTTCAGGATCGGGATATGTCAAAATATCTTTTACTGCAACATTCAGAACAAAAGTCATGGTATGAGAATGTAAAATATAAACCCTGAAATCCTTCAAGGATTTGACCATACCATAGGCCTGTTTTTCCATAATGTTGTATTTTAATTCAACCTTTCTCAAAGCTCTACCGAAGAAAGCTATTGGTTGCTCAGAACCCTCCCGATTTTTCTGCAGAAGGACTCCAGTTATAGAATGTTCATAAGTAAAGGAAAACATCAGGAAATCTTTGGCAAAATCAGGGTTAAATAGTGTTGGTGCTTCAACTATGGCTCTTTTGATGTCATCGAATGACTGTCTAGCCTCACTTTTCCACTTGATCTGGTTGTCTTTCTTCAACATGTTGGTGATAAGATTCATGGTCTCTACAAAGTTCAAGATGAATATCCTTGAAAATTTGACTCTCCCAAGGAATGAATGGACTTCCTTCTTGCTCTTGGGCAATTCAATTTTTTGAATTGCTACAGCTCTGTCTGGGTCTATTTTAATGCCATCCTTTGATATTATATGCCCCAATATTCTACCCTCATGCATTACAAAATTTGACTTCTTAGGGTTTAGGGAAACTCCAAACTTCCTACACCTCAAGAAAACCCGCTGCAAATGTTTTAAATGATATCTATGCGATTTGGAATAAACTATAATGTCATCCATGTAAATGAGCACAAACTTGTCTTTCTCCTCAGCAAATGCTATGTCCATAGCTCTTTGAAAAGTGGCACCTATGTTTGTCAACCCAAAAAGCATCTTAGCACATATGAAGGTCCCCCATGGTGTGGTGAATGCAATCTTATCCCGATTTTGTGGATGTACCTTAACCTGATTGTATCCTGAAGAACCATATAACATGGACATCCTTTCTGCCCCAACAACCTTCTGCAGAATATGGTCCATCTTTGGAAGAGGGTAATTATCCTTCAGTGATACCCTATTCAGGTTCCCGAAGTCTACACATAGCCGAATCTCTCCACTCTTCTTTCTAACAGGAACCAAGTTGGCTACCCACCGGGAGAACCTCAGAGACACTATGATCTTGGCCTCAAACAATCTCTTTATTTCTGTTTCAATGAGGGGGTGGAGCATGTGGTTTAATATTATGAGCTTATGTTTGAAGGGATTTTCATCTTTCTTCACAAGGATGGTATGTTGGATGATGGATGTGTCATACTCCTTCAGGTCTTTATAGCTCCAAGCAAACACATCCACAATTTTTCTCATCAAATAAATATATTTATTTTTGTTTTTTGTAGTGAGAGACTTAGACAACTTGATCATTTCTTGTTCTTTCTCTATCCTAACATTGTAGTCCTCCACCTCGCTGTCATTTGGAGTGACTTTGGGATTTTCGCTTCGTCATTATCATCAAACAATTTTTCTGAAGGAACCAGTCCTTTAGGGATGTTGTTGTTCTTCAGCTGGATGATTTCTTTACCTCCCAGGGTATTTAGGAATTCTGATGGATCAAGGTCCCTATATTCAATATTCCGATCTTCCTCATCAATGTGTGTACTAGCAAATTCCTCTGATATTTCGATAAATCTCTTGATCTATTGATCGTCTTCAAAAATATTCCAGTGCTTGGTATTATCTGGAATAGATGGTATATGTTTAACTCTGATTTCATATTTTAAGTTTATCTTGAAATTACTAGCTGCAATGGACAAAGCATAAGCTATCCTATTTTTTCCTCTTGGAAGGACTAGGATGCTATGTTTTGTGAAAAATTATCAAACATGTCCCAAACTGCATTTCTATAAGTCCTCATTCTATGATGCTTAGCTTCATAAATCCCATTTACCTGATGAATCACCAATTTTGAGTCACCATTGATGGCTATCCTTTTGGCCTTCAAATATTTGAGAATGTTCAACCCTAAAAGTAAGGCTTCATATTCAGCCACATTGTTTGTGCACTCAAAAACCAATTTAAAAGAATGAATCCTAACGCATTTGTTTCCAGGGTCCGGGGGAATGATCCAGATGCCTACACCAGTTCCTTGTTTTCCAACAGAACCATCAAAGTCCATATTCCATAAACCTTGAACCTCTTTTTCCAGACTTGCAATCTGCTCTCGGTTCTCCTCACTGTTTGTCCGAGAATTCTGCTCAGTTTTTTTTTCCAGAATTCTGCTCACTCTTTTGTCCACTATTCTTCTTAATGTTCTGCTCACTGATTTCAATACTACTTGGGTTTTCTCCCTCAGAACAGAGATCATAGAAAAAAATAGACGAGCCTAGGTCAGTATCAACACCACATATGGGATATTTTTTAGGCCTCTTTTGACTACTCACCACATATGCCAACCTCTGCTCTCTATAGATTCTTCTGTTCCGACCAAACACTAGGATGGTGGCATAGGACATGTCCATTTACAGGGTCCCCTTTAATTTTGATGCTCAAGTTCTAGAGAGCAGCATCCCAAACTTGGGTGGAATGTCCACCACCACCACATCCATAACAACATTCTTTTGAGGGATTTGTGTCAGTGACGCCACCATGTCCTTGATCGGTCCTAGGCATATCACTCTTCTTGAATCGAAAGAAAACAAGTCTTTGTAGGGCCTTGCAATCTCTAACCCTAAACTTTCCACAACAGATTTAGGCATGAGGTTGTGGGAAGCCCCTGAATCTAGCATGGTGTTATGTAATACTTGGTCATGAACATTAACCCTGATATAAGAAGGAGGCACATCATCATCTTCCGGGTTTTACACATGAGGGCCAAATAGGAGGGTAGGTTGGTCATCCTGTAAATTCAAAGTGTCCAACTGTTTTTCTTCTTATGCTTTTACCATTTTCAGAATCTGATCTTTATATTCAACCTTCTTCAGTAACTCATTGAAAGGAATGGAAATTTTAACTTTGGAGATTTCAATTTCAAGGTTGAAAGAAGGATGGGATTTTTTTGTTTCTTTCACATTTTCATCACCTTTCCCATCCTGGGATTTATTAGGACCATCTATCTTTGGATCACTCTTTTTGGAGGCTTCTTTGTTCTGCTAATTGAATGTAGGTTGATCAACTGGGGATTTACTAGGATATATCACCACATTCATACTCCTGAGGTGATGTTGCTTTTGAAATTCTAGAATGGCATTATGATATCCCCTCTGGTATTGCTATGATTGTAGCTCCAACATGCTGTAGTTTTGCTCTAGGGAGAATATGTCATGCTCTTCTTTTGTTAGGTAAAATTGGGTCTGAACATGATAAAAATGATGAATCTGATCCTCAGGTTGTTATGCCTCCTCATCATCAACAAAATTCTTTGCAAGAGGTGGCATCACTTGCTAGTTACCTGGATTTCTAGTACCCCTTGGTTCCCTCTGTCTTATTTGTGTGGTAGAGGGGATTCTAAAATCAGGGTTTATAATTTGAGGTTCAGGGGGTTCTCTGACAAGAGGTCTATGGTGTAAGGACAAACTAACCACAAGCTTCTCTATGGTCTTCATCATCTGATCAAATTTAGTATATGTGTAATGGGACGTGGAGGGATGGCTCTCTTCCCTAACCTTCTTCTTCTCAACCTCCAGCTTATGTTTTATCTTTCTAGATTCCATCAAGTTTGCCTCCACCTCTATGGAATATTTTATCATGTTAGGTAATGATGAGGATCTCCTCTTTCTCAACATAAGGGAAAAGTCACTGTCAAATGCATCAGCATAGTGGAGCTGGGCAGCTCCGACAGGGGGTTTAATATCAATAGGTATGGAATTGTACACTTTCATGAACCTACCAGAAAATTCATGAACCGTCTCCATGTTGTTTTTATTTAGGTTATTGTACTGGGTTAATATTTATAGGGGATTCTGTTTATCTTCCCACCTTGCTAAGAAAAATTCTTCAAATTTATCGTAGCTAGTGATACTTCCTGCCTGAAGAGCCTTGAACCACTTTTTAACTTCCCCAGAGAAACTCTGTGCAAACAGTCTCATCTTGACATCATCATCATCCACTTCCTCTAGGTCTTTAAAGTCATTGAATCAACTTACATGTTGTTGGGCTGTAATGCCACCTTCCCCGTCATAAATTACAATTTGTTGAGCATAGTTCTGAGGTAAATCATGGAGTTGGGCAAGAAGTGCCAAAGGAGAAAATCTGGCAAGCATTGATCTTGGGGGTATATGAACTGAAGTCGAGGCTTGTGGAACAATAGGGGTAACTACAGGAATATGGAAGGTAGCATTAGTATGCCCTTGTGAAGCAGCGAAGGGGATTTGGTCCTTTTTATCAGAGCTTGTTTCACTGAGAAAGGCAAAAGGATCTGTGCTTTCTTCTTTAACTTTTTCTTCTTCTAATGATTGTAAATTTTCCCAAAGAGATACTAAAGCATAGGATTGGAAATTTTCCTCATCAAAAATAGTTTTACTTAAGTTTTTTTTCAGAACTGGATCTAAACAATGAGTTTTTAAACTTTAAATCAAAGGTGATACTATCTTTACTTCAACTTTTTCCTTTGGCAAAGAAAAAGATCTCTTTAATTGAGGAGTACCTAATTTTTCTATTTCCTTTCCCTTTCAGAGTATCTCTTCTGGATTTGGAACAAATTCTGCGGGTTCAGTATCTGGATTGCTTCTGGTATACACTTTTCATGAAACTAGGAATTGCTCGATGAAGTCGTGTATAGATTCTTGTGGAACCGTAAATTTCGTCAATGAAGTCACTAGGGAAAATGATACAACCAACTGGATGTCCAAGTCTCTATTTTCCCTCAGAGATATGACTTGGTCCTTTGTCGTTCTTTCCCAGGGAAGATGAATCTTTCGCTCCCCGAAAATGGCGCCAGAATATTATTGCTAACTTCCTTCGCTATGGAAGGAAGGGAGAAGAGGTAACTATTTCAAACCTACTTGTAGACTGGAAACTAGCCTTTCCAATCCAGAGAGGGATCTCTCTTACAACTCATTTTTTTAGATGCTATCTTTCAATGGATGGTTGTGTAATCAGGGAAATGGCTAGGTATTCTGTGGATAAATTAGGGTTTTAGGCGTTTTGAAAATGGTGGAATCAGGAGAAAAAATCCATTGGTAATGGAGTCAACGGGATGGCTAATCAATGACTGGTTGTAGAATGCTCAAGGAAACAGAGGCAAGATAGCCAATATCTCCTAGTTAATCATATTGTTGAGGTATGGGGGCATAATTTGGGGCAAACAATATATTTAGAGCAAAGCATCAATGATGAATTTTACTTAAACTTTGGAGGAAATAATAACAAAATATTGTTTGAAAATACTGAAACAGAGCATCAAGCTACATATGAATTCTGAATACAATAATTTCATTTAAACATGAAGATAACACATAAAATGGAAAAACTAAAAAATGTACACATTCACGAAAGGATAACATAGACGAAGAAAGATTGACACATGAATCTCTGGTAAAAGCATTCACTACTTTTGCATTGATATATTTCATTAACTTAGAAAGCTAAAAAAAAAACCCAATATTCAAGAGTTTTTCTGTCCAAAATCCCCAACCTTGGATCTTCTAAAAATTTACCATATATAGGCCTACAATTATTTGTATTGAAGAAAAAACCTAAAGCATTTCGGTTGTTATTAAAAATAGTAAATGGCTACAAAACTTCCATGTGTGCAAATTAACTAAAGTCCAATTATGACTTACGAACTGCTGTTTAGTTAACTGGTGGTGAAGCTGAGAAGAACAGGTTGCTAACTGCCTGAGAAGCAGGCCAACTATCTCTTCTACTCATTCAGATTACTTAGTGTAAATTGGGTCCCTGTGAGATGCCCAAAATTTAGGGATCAATCCCATTATGTCCAACTTCAGTAAATTCTGTAGCGCCCCCCATCTATTTTCCATGGTATGCACTGCATAAGTGAAGTTCCAGAACTCTCGCAGTGCACTCCAGCTATTTTCCATGCTATGTGCTGCAAAAATGAAGTTCCATAACTCTTGCAGCGCAATCCAACTATTTTTCGTGATGTGCGCTGCATGAGTTGATATCCAGAACTCTCGCAACAAACTCCAGTCATTTTCTGTTATGTGCATTGCAGGAGTTGATTTCCAGAACTTTCACAACGCACTTCTCTGTTTTTTATGCGCCGACGCTACGAGAGTTCTAGAAACTGTCAAAATTCCAGGGTTTCATACCGACTAATTTAAATCCCTTTCTTGGGGCTGAAAAATATGTTATTTTCCTTCTTTAATGTCTGATGTTCATCCATGCATGTGTCCATACCTAACCATAAAACAAAATTGAAACCCTAATGGAAACCCTAATGTTGGAGCTTTGTGTGAGTAGGGTCTAGGTGGCATATTATCTTTGCTGAGAGGGCCTCTTCTTTCTCGCTGACCATTATTCTCTTCCTTTGAGTAATACTTGGGTTCTCTGAGTACTCGCCCTTCCCAAGTAGTAAGTACGAACTTTCCAAAATTTAGGGTTTATCTTTATGAAAACCCTAGCTATCCAAAATCTAAAATTTTGACGCCTTTCTGTATTCAATAAAAATTGTGGTTGGGATGTGAAAGAGGCGTCATTCCCTTGAGAATCCACTTCATCCAGGAGCTTTAGGTTTCTCCCAGATGCTTCTCCTCTTTTGAAAAGCTGTAATTCTTCTCTAAGTGCCTTGTTTTCCGCTTGTAATGCTCTATTCCTTTGGTATAGTTTTTTTACTTGTTGTTTGAGGGGAAATCCTCTTTTTAATATCCTTTTAGTGTTATATAACATGCCTTCTATCACATGCAGTTCCTTTGTCAGCTTCCCACTGTATTTTCTTCTTTCTTCTTCGACCCGCACCTTTTCTCCCCTTGCTTCTTTTAGCTATGCTTTCAACTGGTTAATTTCAGACTCTGCATCACTTTTCTGTGTAGAGGGATGGGATTTAGGTGTTTCTTCCTCATCCAACTGAATGGGATATTCAGTGAGAGTGCGAGGGGGAGTTTCAACGGTAGCTGCGATAGTTTCCTGAACTGTGGGACCCATCTTTCTAGATGTTTCCGTGGTCAAGGGTTTTCTGGGAATTATTTTCTCATTCACCTCTAGTGAAAATTCCAATCTCTTCCCTTTCAACTTTTCCTTCTCCTTCTGAGTGTTTGAACTCTTTGTAACCTTGTTTGGCCTCTCTTCTGATCGGATAGGTGTTTCCTCTTCTGTCTCCTTCCTCTTCCCCTTGTCAGGGATGCTTATCTTAACATGTGTTTCCTCTTCTGTCTCTTTCCTCTTCCCCTTGTTAGGGATGCTTATCTTAACCACTGATGGTTTCATGGATTCAGGGTCATACCCAACCAAGAAAAGGAAAGTGTTCCATTATCTCCAGAACCTCTTCAATTCTTCTAGTACCAGCAGCTTTATGAGGCCAAAATGGAAAATGTAATGGTCAATTTGTTGGCCCTGTGATCGTGCTTTATCAATCATCTTTCCTAGGCTCCTGAAGAGGTGATAGCAGTAATTTGAAGTGGTATTGGTATGTTGTGTCATACCTCCCTTCACAAGTGAAAAAATTCTGGATAATCAACAAAAGATATCCATACTGCTTGGTAAGCCAAGCCCTAGGAACCCCATAGGTTAAATATGCTCCTTTATGCTCATCCTTAAGAAAATGGTCACATGTTGTCATTTGGAACTTGGTTACCTTAAACCACTCCTCTCGTTGCCTGGGTATCTCCATTGCAGCTACTATGGAGTCTGCAGTGACCTCCATTTCCAAGGGTCCGACCTTGGTCTTCCTGCCATCAAAATTTAGCACAAAATCATGAGCCACCTGCCTGTGATACTCCTGCAACTTCTCACAGAACCTCAGGCACCCCATGTGGTGGAAGAAATGTTGAGAGGTAGGGTTCGCATTTAACCACTCCGCGCCAGGTTCAAAATGTACCAAGGCCCCACTCTTCTTGCTCTTCCTCTTAATTGTTGCTGGCTCCATGTCATCTCTTGACCCTTTGGTGGTGGCTGGTCTTGACACCTGTTTACACTTGGAAAACTACCAGACTTTTCAACGTGTTACAAAATCCCCACTCCCACAAGCACTTTAATTGTTGATAATGTGGGGGAAATGAACATTTAGATTTGGCATAGACCAACTTTGGGATGAGAACTAGCGGATGTGACACGAAACCATCCTGAATGACAATCTTAGGAGTCAATTGGTGGGTGTGATGTGACCCCATTTCGACTGACAGATCTAACAACTCATGATTACACTTTTACAAACCCCTACAGCGACCGTGGTTTAGAATTGTGCTTTGACGCTGCAGGAATTTTGAAACTTTCGTAGCGCCCTTAGTTTAATTTTTTGTTTGGCGCTATGGGGGTGGGTATTTTATACAATCACCTTCTGGGGAGGAGTAGGTATAGGAAATAGGTTTTGATTCTAGACACATATGACCATGGGCATATCTTGACCCCTTTATAGGATTTTAACTAGAGAATACTAAGACTTTCAATTCTCAACTAAAAATCACCCCCTTTTGCAATATGGATGGCACTTGAATTCAAAAATGAAAAATAAAAACCTAACCTATACTGACTAAAGGAGCTGATGATGGCCATGAGTTAGGAGATCATACCCTTGTGTATGCTCAAGTGCTAACATTTTCTCTAACTAGGGATGGTACCCTCCCTGTGAGGTAGAAAATAATAGTAGATCGACGCCCCTATCCCTTGTGTTTTATTTGAAAAAATAAAAAAAAATCTACTTCGACTCGAACCGACTGAACTGGAAAATAGAAATTTTTGAAAACAAAATGAATATTTTACAATGAAATTGGGTCGATGAAACTTCCTTTACTTGATGTAAGGCTTCATGAACTGTCCATTGACCGGTCTTCCATCTGCTGGTTCCCCATCCTGATCCCGCAGAATGAAAACATTGCTTCCATATTAAGAAACAATTGTAAATGGACCTTTCCACAAGTGATCAAACTTCTTATCCTTTTATTCATTCTTGGTGTCCCACTTTAACACCAAATATCCAACTTGAAAGTCATCAGCCTTGGCCCTCTTATCAAACACTTTCTTTACTTTTTCCTTAAAAAAGAGGGATTCATCACATACCTTTCCTCTTTTCTCTTGCACCTCTATCAGCTGGTTAATTATTCTATGCATAAGATCTAGCTTTTCTTCGTGTTCCTGCATCAATATCATCACTCGTAGTCTTAGAGAAGGGGGAAAAACAACCTATGTTCCATATACCATTTGGAATGGCGAAGTTCCAATGGACCTTTTAGTGGTGATCCTGTCTGCCCAGAGTGCAAAGATCAGTTTAGCATGCCATGCTTTCTTATTTTCCCGCAATAATTTTTTGATGATCCTGACCAAACTCTTATTTGATGACTCATCCAACCCAATCCCCTGAGGGTAATAGGTTGTAGAGTGACCCAGGTTTATGTGATAATTATGCAAAAACTCATCATTTTTTTGGACTTAAATGCTTGAGCATTATCGGTTACAGTTTTTCTTGGGAAATCAAATATGGACATGATGTTTTCTTCTAAGAACTTTATGATGACAATATCTATGGCATGCCTGGTTGGAACGACTTCAATCCACTTGGTGAAGTAATCTGTAGCAGTCAATATCCACCTGTGATACCCAGAAGAAGTTGGATTGATATCTCCGATGAAATCCAATCCCCACTATTGGAATGGAGCTTCTATTGAAATACGCTTTAGGGGAAAGGGTAACAAATTCCCTTTTCCATCAAAGATATGGAATTCATGACAGGAAGCTACCTCCTTACACACATCAGTAACCATGCTTGGCCAATTAAAACCCGCTCTGAGGATTTTATTCACCATGGCCTTCCAGTAATGATGCCCCCCACAGACCCCCTGATGAAACTCCTTCAATCTTAGCTTGGATTCATCCTCCAATAGGCAATTCAACAATACTCCCCCTGGGTCTTTCCAGTACAAGTACCCAATCATAATACAAAATTTTTCGGCCTTGAGATTTACTGATCTAGCTATGATTTTACTCATTTCTGGTGGCACATGTAAATTCTGTAAAACATACACATTGTCACTATACCATGGGGATGAGGAGAATCTTTCTGATACCTGTAATGGTGATTCTTGGGATGCACTGTCTGGTATGTCTGAGATGAGATTTAACCTTAGGGAATCATAGTTTGTCTCGGACATCAATTTTTCCAGCCCCTGTCCTTTGACAAGCTTCGTATTTCTAATCTCTGGATCATACTTCAAAAGAGCAGTTATCCACTTGCCCCTTCGGCCTTCAGGATCGGGCTGTGTCAAAATATCTTTTACTGCAACATTAAAAAAAAAGCCATGGTACGAGAATGTAAAATATAAACCCTGAAATCCTTCAAGGCTTTGACTATAGCATAGGCTTGTTTTTCCATATTGCTGTATTTTAATTCAACGTCTCTCAAAGCTCTGTTGAAGAAAGATATTGGATGCTCAGAACCCTTCTTATTATTCTGCAGAAGGACTCCAGCTATAGAATGTTCGGAAGCAAAGGAAAACGGTAGGAAGTCTTTGGAAAAATCAGGGCTGACTAGTATTGGTGCTTTAGCTATGGCCCTTTTGATGTCATCAGACGACTGTCTAGCCTCACTTGTCCACTTGATCTGGTTGTATTTCTTCATCATGTTGGTGATAAGCTTCATGGTCTCTGCAAACTTTGAGATTAATCTCCTTAAAATGTTGAATCTCCCAAGGAATGATTGGACTTCCTTCTTGCTCCCAGGAAATTCAATTTTCTGAATTGCTACAACTCTTCTTTGGTCTATTTTGATGCCATCCGTTAATATTATATGCCCCATAGTTTACCCTCATGCATTGCAAAATTTGACTTCGTAGGGTTTAGGGAAATTCCAAGCTTCCTACACCTCAATAAAACCTACTGCAAATGCTTTAAATGATATATATGATATTGGGAATAAACTGTAATGTCATCCATGTAAATGACCACAAACCTGTCTTTCTCCTTAGAAAAGGCTATGTCGATAGCTCTTTGAAAAGTGGCACCTAGGTTTGTTATCCCAAAAGGCATCTTAGCATACATTAAGGTCCCCCATGGTGTAGTGAAGGCAGTCTTCTCCTGATATTCTGGATGTACATTAACATGATTATATCCTAAAAAACCATCCAGCATGGACACCCTTTCTACCCCAACAACCTTTTGCAGAATATGGTCCATTTTCGGAAGAGGGTAATTATCTTTTAGCGATACCAGGTTCATGTTCCTGAAGTCTACACATAACCTAATTTGCCCACTCTTCTTTCTGACAGGAACCAAGTTGCCCACCGGGAGAACCTTAGAGACATTATGATCTTGGTTTTAAACAGTCTCTTTAATTCTTTTCCAATGAGGGGGAGGAGCATGGGGTTTATTCTTGTGAGCTTCTGTTTGAAGGGATTTTCATCTTTATTCACGGGGATGGTATGTTGAGTGATGGATGTGTCATACTCTTTCAGGTCTTTATAGCTCCAAGAAAACACATCCGAAAATTTTCTCATCAACTCAATATACTTATCTTTGTTTTCTGGAGAGAGAGAGACTTAGAAAGCTTGATCATTTTTTGTTCTTTCTCTGTCCCAACATTGTAGTCCTCCACCTCACTTTCATTTGGAGTGACTTTGGGATTTTCGCTACATCATTATCATCAAACAGTTTTTCTACAGGCACCAGTGCTTTAGGGATGTAGTTGTTCTTCAACTGGATAATTTCTTTACCTCCCAGGGTATTTAGGAATTCTGATGGATCAGGGTCCCAATATTCAATATTCTGATCTTCCTCACCAATGTGTGTACTAGCAAATTCCTCTGATATTTCGAGAAATCAATTGATCTGTTGATCGTCTTCAAAAATCTGCCAGTGCTTGGTATTATCTGGAATAGATGGTCTATGTTTCACTCTGATCTCATATTTTCTGTTTGGGTAAATAGGAATCTTGAAATTACTAGTTGCGGTGTCCAAAGATTCAGCTATCATATTTTTTCCTCTTGGAAGGACCGAGATGCTATGTTCTGTGAAAAGTTATCAAAATGTCCCAAACTGCATTTCTATAATCCCTCATTCTTGGATGCTTAACTCTATAAATCCCATTTACCTGATGAATCACCAATTATGAGTCTCCATTGATGGCTATCCTTTTGGCCTTCAAATCTTTGAGAATGTTCAACCCTAAAAGTAAGGCTTCATATTCAACTACATTGTTTGTGCACTAAAAAACCAATTTAAAAGAATTAATCCTAGCACATTTGTTTCCAAGGTCTTGGGGAATGATCAAGATGCATGCACCAACTCCTTCTTTTCCAACAAAACCATCAAAGTCCATATTCCGTAAACCTTCGACCTCTTTTTCTAGACCTGCAATCTGCTCTTTGTTCTGCTCACTGTTTTTCACAAAATTCTTCTCAATGTTTTTCACAAAATTCTTCTCATTGTTTTTTTCTAGAATTCCGCTCACTGTTTTGTCCACTATTCTGCTCAATGTTCTGCTCATTGATTTCAATACTGCTTGGGTTTTCTCCCTCGGAATAGATATCATAGAAAAAATACACGAGCCTATGGGATGGTTTTGAGGCCTCTTCTAACTACTCACCACATATTCCAACCTCTGCTCTCTATAGAGTCTTCTGTTATGACCAAACCCTGGGATAGTGGCATATGACATGTCCATTTGCAGGGTCCCCTTTAGTTGGCCCAATTCTAGAGAGAAGCATCCCAAACTTGGGTGGAATGTCCTCCACCACCACATCCATAACAACACTCTTTTGGGGGATTTGTGTCAGTGACACCACCATGTCCTTGATCAAACCTAGGCATAACACTCTTCTCGAATCGAAAGAAAACAAGTCTTTGTAGAGACTTTTAATCTCCAGCCCTAAACGTTTCACAACATATTTAGGCATGAGGTTGTGGGAAACCCCTGAATCTAGCATGGTGTTATGTAATACTTGGTCATGAACATTTAGACTGATATAAAAAGGAGGCACATCATCATATTCCGGGTTTTCCACATGAGGGACAAATAGGAGGGTAGGTTGGTCATCTTGTAAATTCAGTGTCCAACTGTTTTTCTTTTTCTGCTTTTACCATTTTCAGAATCTGATCATTATATTCAACATTCTTCAATAACTCATTGAAAGGAATGGAAATTTTAACTTTGGAGATTTCATTTTCAAGGTTGAAAGAAGGATGGTATTTTTTCGTTTCTTTCACATTTGCATCAACTTTCCCATCGTGGGATTTCTTAGGAGCATCTGTCTTTGGATCACTCTTTTTGGAGGCTTCTTTTTTCTTCTGATTGAATGTAGGTTGATCAACTGGGGATTTACTAGGATTTACCACCACATTCATACTGCTAAGGTTATATTTCTTTTTAAATTCCAGAATGGCATTTTGATATCCCCTCTGGTATTGCTCTGATTCTAGCTCTAACATGCTGTAATTTTGCTCTAGGGAGGATCTGTAATGCACTTCTTTTGTTAGGAAAAATTGGGTCTGAGCATGATCAAAATGATGAATCTGATCCTCTGGTTGTTCTGCCTCATCATCATCAACCAAATTCTCTACAAAAGGTGGCCTCACTTGCTGGTTATTTAGATTTCTAGGATCCCTTGGTTCGCTCTGTTTGATTTGTGGGACAGGGGGGCTTCTAAAATTAGGGTTTCTAATATGAGGTTCCGAGGGTTCTCTGTCAACAGGTATGTTGTCTGAGGACAACCTATCCACAAGCTTCTCTATGGTCTTCATTATCTGATCAAATTTAGTATCTGTGGACTGGGACGTGGAGGGATGGCTCTCTTCCCTAACCTTATT
Organism: Larix kaempferi; assembly: GCA_027924585.1. NCBI lineage: Eukaryota > Viridiplantae > Streptophyta > Pinopsida > Pinales > Pinaceae > Larix > Larix kaempferi. Next base: position 10,569,879 of record BSBM01001110.1, on the reverse strand, counting down.
CTTCTAAGCCTCCACCCTATGTTTTATCTTTCCAGATTCCATCAAGTTTTCCTCCACCTCCATGGCATATTTTAACATGTCAGGTAATGACGAGGATATCCTCTCTCTCAACATCAGGGCAAAGTCACTGTCAAATGCATCAACATAGTGGAGTTGGGCAGCTCCGACAGGGGGTTTAATATCAACAGGTATTGAATTGTACACTTTCATGAACCTAGCAAAAACTTCTTGAACCGTCTCCATGTTGTTTTTCTTTAGGTTATTGTACTGGTTTAAGATCTGTAGGGGATTATGTTTATCTTCCCACCTTGCTAGGAAAAATTCTTCAAACCTATCGTAGCTAGTGATACTCCCTGCCTGAAGAGCCTTGAACCACTTTTTAACCTTCCCAGAGAAACTCTTTGCAAACAGTCTCATCTTGACATCATCATCATCCACTTTCTCTAGGTCTATAAAGTCATCAAATCTGCTTACATGCTGTTATGATGTAATGCCACCTTCCCCATCATAAATTACAATCCATTGAGCATAGTTCTGAGGTAAGTCATGGAGTTGGGAAGGAAGTTCCAAAGGAGAAAATTTGGAAGCCATTTCTCTTGGGGGTATATGAACTGAAGTCGAGGCTCGTGGAATAATAGGGGTAACTACAAGAATATGGAAGGTAGCAGTAGTACTCCCTTATGCAGTAGAAAAGGGGATTTGGACCTTTTTATCAGAGCTTGTTTCACTAGGAAAGGAAAAAGGATATGTGCTTTCGTCTTTAAATTTTTCTTCTTCTGATGATTGTAACTTTTCCCAAAGAGATACTAATGCATAGGATTGGAACTTTTCTTCATCAAACATAGTTTCACTTAAGTTTGTTTCAAAACTGGATATAGACAATGAGTTGACTTTAAATCAAAGGTGATACTATCTATACTTTCATATTTTTCCTTTGGCAAAGAAAAAGATCTCTTTAATTGAGGAGTACCTTATTTCGCTTTTTTCTTTCCCTTTCAGAGGATCTCTTATGGATTTGGAACAAATTCTGCAGGTTCAGGATTTGGATTGCTTATGGTATACACTTTTCATGAATCCAGTATTTGTTCAATGAAGTCAACTATAGATTCTTGTGGAACCGTAAATTTCGTCAAGGAAGTCGCCAGGGAAAATGATAAAACCAACTGGATGTCCAAGTCTCTATTTTCCCTCAGAGATCGGACTTGGTCCTTTATCCTTCTTTCCCAGGGAAGATGAATTTTTCGCTCCCCGAAAAATGGCGCCAGAATGTTATCACTCTGCTAACTCCCTTGGCTGTGGAAGGAAGGGTGCAGAGGTAACTATTTCAAACCTACTTGCAGATTGGAAACTAGCCTTTCCAATCCAGAGAGGGCTCTCTTGTACAACTCACTTTTCAGTTGCTATCTTTCAATGGATGGTTGTGTAATTAGGACAATGGCTAGGTCTTCTGTGGATAAATTAGGGTTTTAGGTGTTTTGAAAGTGGTGGGATCAGGAGAAAAACCCCATGGGTATGGAGTCAATAGGATGGCTAATCAATCATAAGGGTGATCAATGACTAGTTATAGAATGCTCAAGGCAACAAAGGAAAGATAACCAATATCTCCTAGCCAATTAGATTGTTAAAGTATGGGGAAAAAATTGGGGGAAAATAATATATTTAAAGCAGAGCATCAATGATGAATTCTATCTAAAATTTGGCGAAAATAATAACATAAGATTATTTGAAAATACTAAAATAGAACATCAACATACAGATGAATTTTGAATACAATAATTTCATTCAAACGTGAAGATAACGCATAAAATGGAAAAACTCAGAAATGTACACATTCACGAAAGGATAACATAGACTAAGAAATATTGACACATGAATCTATGGTAAAAGCATTCAGTACTTATGCATTGATACATTTCATTCACTTAGGAAGCCAAACGAAAATCCAATATTCAAGAGTTTTTATCTCCAAAATCCCCACCCTTGGATATTCTAAAAACTCGCCATATATAGGCTTACAATTGTTTATATTGAAGAAAAACCCTAAAGCCTTTTGGTTTTTATTAAAAATAGTGCATGACTACAAAACTGCCATGTGTGCAAATTAACTAAAGTCCAACTATGACTTACGAACTGTTGTCTAGTTAACTAGTGGTGAAGCTAAGAAGAACAGGTTGCTAATTGGATGAGAGGCAGGCCAACTCTCTCTTCTACTCATTTAGGTTGCTTGGCGTAAATTGGGTCCCCATGAGATGCCCAAAATGTAGGGATCAAGCCCATTATGTCCAGCTTCAGTAATTTCTGTAGCGCCCCCAACTATTTTCCATGCTATGCGCTGCATAAGTGAAGTTCCATAACTCTCGCAGCACACTCCAGCTTTTTTACATGCTATGTGCTGCAGAAGTGAAGTTCCAGAACTCTCGTAGCGCACTCCTGCTATTTTCCGTGATGTGCGTTGCAGGAGTTTATTTTCACAACTCTCGCAGTGAACTCTAGTAATTTTCCGTTATGTGCGCTGCAGGAGTTGATTTGCAGAAATTTCGCAACACACTTCTCTATTTTTGATGCGCCGGCACTACGAGAGTTCTGGAAACTGTGAAAATTCCAGGGTTTCATACCGCCTCATTTAAATCGCTGTAAGTGGGCTCAAAAAGTTGTTATTTGCCTTCTTCTATGTCTGATGTTCATCCATGCATATGTCCATAACCTAACCATCAAACAAAATCGAAACCCTAATGGAAACCCTAATGTTGGAGCTTTACGTGACAATTGTCCAGGTGGCATATTATCTTTGCTGAGCGGATCTCTTCCTTCTCGCTGACCATGCTTCTCTTACTTTGAGTAATACTTGGGTGCTAAGAGTACTCGCCTTTCCCAAGTAGTAGGTACAAACTTTCCAAAATTTAGGATTTATCTTTATAAAACCCTAACTATTCAAAATCTAAAATTTTGAGGCCTTTCTGTATTCAATCAAAATTCTAGCTGGGATGTGAGAGAGGTGTCATTCCCCCCGAGAAGCCACTTTAGCCGGGAGCTTTAGGTTTCTCCTCGATACTTCTCCTCTTTTGAAAAGCTGCAATTCTTCTTTAAGTGTCTTGTTTGCCGCTTGTAATGCTCTGTTCCTTTGGTATAGGTTTTTTACTTGCTTCCTGAGGGTAAATCCTCTTTTTAATCTCCTCTTAGTGTTATATAACATGCCTTCTATCACATGTAGTTCGTTTGTCAGCTTCCCCCTGTATTTTCTGCTTTCTTATTTGACCCACACCTTTACTTCCCTTGCCTCTTTCAGCTGGTTAATTTCGTACTTTGCATCACTTCTCTGTGTAGAGGATTGGGATTCAGGTGTTTCTTCATCGCCCAACTTAATGGGAGATTCAGAGAGAGTGTGAGGGGGAGTTTCAATGGTAGCTGCAAGAGTTTCGTAACCCGTGGGACCCATCTTGCTAGCTGCTGCCTTGGTCAATGGTTTTCTGGGAATTATTTTCTCATTCACCTTTGGTGTAAATTCCAATCCCTTCCCTTTCAACTTTTCCTTCTCCTTCTGAATGTCTGAACTCTTTGTAACCTTGGTTGGCATCTCTTCTGTTCGGATAGGTGTTTCCTCTTCTGTCTCCTTCCTCCTCCCCTTACAAGGGATTCTTATCTTAACGGGTGTTTCCTCCTTTGTCTCCTTCCTCTTCCCCTTTCCAGGGATGCTTATCTTAACCGGTGATGGTTTCATGGCTTAACGGTCATACCCATTTGATGGGGCGTCGGGTCGACCACAACCAACTCAACCCTCACCCTTCTCGGATCTGGGGTGATTCGCTAGAATCAATCCCTAACTTGGCTAGAAACCAGCCTAGTCCTTCTTCCACGTAGGCTTGACCTTCCACACAGGCTCTCCGCAATGTTCTGGGCTCTCTTCCCTTGAAAATGACCTCCCACAATTGCCTTCCGCAATTGCCCTCTGCAACAGTCTTCCCGCAATTGCGGGTTGTGGGGTGTTCTCCTTGTGTTCTTTGGAAAGTATTTCCGCAACGCCCCTCCGCAAACTCCTTTCCGCAATGCCTTTTCCGCAACTTGCGGATTGCGGGTTGCAGGGTGCTCACCCGACTTCTCCGAAAATTCCTTCTGCAACTTTTCCTCTGCAGCGCCTCGCCGCTAAGCCTCGCGCTTCTTCTCTTCTTCGGGTGCTATCTTCACCGTTGATCCTTGCGGATCTGATCTCAACCATTGATCTATGATTAAGGTGGAATCCTTCACTTAAGCTTGTGGGAATGTTATTTTCTGCGCAACTTCACTTCAGGTGATCTTTCCCCATCGTCGATCTTCTGTTCGGCTTAGATCTGGTCCATTCGACGCTGCTAAACCCAATCTACTTGGTTTCTTCACGAAATCTCGGCCGATTGATCATGGAATGATCAACACCGCTTCGGTCCTCATTTGGATACTTGGAAAACTTAGACACAAACAAGAATTCCTACTTAAAGAATTGAATGGTGATTGGTCCGCAAACACATTGGGGTTCTTCACGACACACATAAGTCAAATGAACGCAATACAGAGATTCTTTCACACAGAAATCAGGCCACAAATGCACACAACTCAACTTGACAGAACCTCAAAGCATTCTTGATTCAAATGCACAAAAATATTTCTCAAACACACAGTTCTTCTATATTTACTTACAGACGATATGAAAATTGCATTCTCTACGGAATGACTTCTAACCCACAAATGACCAACCAACCACGTAACTCTCAACAAGAGCCAACCCCTAGCTCATTATGCTCTGCCCTACTTATGCATTTTGATCTCTAACAGAATTTCGGGCCACCCAAACAACCTAACAACCTAATAGACTCCACAGCGGTGGGTCTGCATCATTACTTAGCTGACTTCCTAAACTGGCCTGATCTCCACGCAGGGAGTATTAGCTCGCCGCTAGTCCTATCGTACCAAAAATAGACAACGCAACAAATAGTTAATGCATGTGTGAATCATAATGATAACAAAAAAACAGATCATCCTGTCCACATCATAGCTACTCGTCCTTATGCTAGTCACAACATGTGAGCACGTAATCACATTGCTGACTCAACATCGATGCTCTTGCATCAGACTCCCAAGGTTAAAATTTCTGAACCCTTGTTCAGCAAGTCAGCTATTGAGAAACCCTTGGTTTCCAATTCCTTAGCATCCATCCATGTAGAATCTTCTACAGGATGTCCTTTCCACTTGATCAAGTACTCTAAGTAATCCCCTTATCTGGTACTTCTCGCCACTCTAGTCTCCAAGATATGCTCAGCTTCTGAAGGATGGGCCATAGGCATCTGTTTCAACCACTATAGATCTTCCACCTCTGGCACTTGCCCTGTATCATCTGTCACATAGGCATACAAGTCTGCGACATTAAAAATAGGTGATATATCAATTCTTGTTGGCATTTCCAGTTCATAGGCATTTGCTGAAAATTTCCTAAGTATCCTGCACAGTCCAATCTTTTTCATCTTCAACTTGTTGTACTCTCCTTTTGGAAATCTCTCCTTCCTCAGATGTGCTAAGACTAAGTCTCCCACTTCATAGTTCTTTTCCCTTCTCTTGGTATCTGCTCTGGATTTGTAACTGCTGTTACTCTGCTGCAATCTTGCCTTAACCTGCTCTTGTATCTCATTGATACTTGCTGCAAAATCTTCTCCATCTACACTCCTATTTTCTAATTTTCCCAAATCTCGAAGTTCACATGCTCCTCTTGGATGCATTCCATAAAGAATTTGGAATGGAATCATCCCTGTACTTCTGTTTGGTGAATCATTATATGCAAATTTAGCTTGGCTTAATATCTTCTCCCATTGCTTGGGATTTTCTCCAATCAGACTTCTCAACATGTTACCTAGACTTCTGTTTACTACCTCAGTCTAGCCATCAGACTGTGGATGATATGATGAACTGAAATTCAGCTTAGTACCCAACTTCTTCCACAATGTCCTCCAGAAATTACCTGTGAATTTCACATCTCTGTTAGATACAATACTCTTAGGTAAACCATGTAGCTTCACAACTTCATCAAAAAACAAGTTAGCAATGTGTGTGGCATCACTAGTCTTATAACACGGAACAAAATGTGCCATCTTAGTGAATCTATCCACCACCACAAAAATAGAATCTTATCCCTTCTGAGTTTTTGGCAAACCCAAAATGAAATCCATACTCACTGAATCCCAAGGCCTAGTTGGAATAGGCAATGGTGTGTGTAAGCCCGTGTTCTGGATTCTCCCTTTGGCATGTTGACATACCCTACATCTGCTCACAAACTTTTCAACTTTAGATCTCATCTTTGACCAAAAGTTAAATGACTTAACTGACCAAAATTTTATCACTTCCAAAGTGACCCGCCATTCCCCCGTTGTGCTTCTCCTGTATCAAGTTCTCTCTCATGGAACACTTGGGAACACATAGCTTACTGTTCTTAAAGAGTAAACCATCTTGTAACATATACTCAATCCATGTCTCTCTGTCTGTCTCTACAGGATTTCTACAAGCTCTATATGCATTTTGAAAATCAATGTCAGTCTCATACAAATCTCTTAAAGGTTCAAATCCTACAACTTGGATCTGATTCTATTGCACCATTAACTGTCTTCTGCTTAAAGCATCAGCTACTCGATTTGATTTCCCACTTATGTGCTTTATCACAAAGGTAAAGTTTTGCATGAACTCAACCCACTTGACATGTTTCTGGTTCAACTTAGGTTGCTGCATGATATACTGCAATGCATGATTATCTGGAAACAAAACAAACTCACTAGGCATGAGATAATGTCTCCAATGTTTTAATGCTTGAAAAATAGCATAAAATTCCTTATCATACGAGGGCATGGGCTACAGGTCTGTATTCCTGACTTCCTCATTCAATTTTTCACTGAAATATGCTACAGGTCTGTCTTCCTAACTAAGTACAACTCCAATTGCTACTCCACTGGCATCACACTTCACTTGGAAAAGGGTGCTTGAAATATGGTAATTTCAATACTGGTTGTTCAGTAATATTCTTTTTCAAGAACTGAAAGCTCTTTTCAGCCTCTGCTGTCCATTGGAATGGTTGCTGATCCTTCCTGATGGTTTCAATGATAGGTGCACAAATACCACTGAAATTCTTTATAAATTTCCTATAAAAACTTGCCAATCCATGGAAACTTCTTACCTCAAAAATGCTTTGTGGTGAAGGCCAATCAATGATTTCCTGCACTTTCTCTGGATCCATCTTCAATCCATCACTTGAGATAACAAAACCCAAGTACACTAGTTTAGACTTCAGAAAGGTACACGTCTTCACATTTACTAGCAACTTTTCCTGTTGTAGTCTCTCCAAAACATATCTCAGATGTTCCAAATGCTCTTTCTCTGATCGACTGAAAATCAGAATATCATCAAGGTAAACTATCACAAACTTACCTATGAAATATCTCAATACTTCATTGATCAATCTCATGAATGTGCTTGGTGCATTTGACAGTTCAAATGGCATAACCAACCACTCATACAACCCATCATTTGTCTTGAAGGAGGTCTTCCACTCATCTCCTTCTCGAATTCTAATCTGATGGTATCCACTCTTCAAGTCTACTTTTGAAAAGCATGTTAACCCATTAAGGCAATCCATCATGTCATCCATCCTTGGTAATTGAAATCTGTATCTGATGGTAATCTTGTTTATTGCTCTGGAGTCAGTACACATCCCCCATTCACCATCCTTTTTTGGTGTCAGTACTGCTGGTACTACACATGGACTCAGACTCTTATGGACTAATCCTTGTACTTTCCTTTTAACTTCTTCATTCTCTCGCGGTGTCAGTCTGTATGTTGCCTTGTTTGGTAAACTCGCTGCAAGAATAAAATCAATCTGGTGACTTATATCCCTGTTCTGTGGTAACTCATTGGGAAAATCATCTACCACAGTGTCACTAAACTCTCCTAGCATCTCCTGAATCTCCCTAGGTAGATCTATAATGTTAGTCTTCATCACTACCACTCTGGGTTCACATACTACAGCATAGTTTAGTTCCTCCTCATCAATCTGTTGCAAATACTCTTTTCCAGTCAACATCAGGACCTTTGATGTCTGTTGTTCTGTTGAACTCTCTCCTTGTAAAGGATGAAGAATATGTTTTACCCCATCTTGGATAAAACTATGACAGTTACTCCTACCATCATGTACTACCTTTTAATCAAATTGCGAGGGTCTCCCTATAATAATATGACAAACATCCATGGGCATAACGTCACATACATTCTTATCCTTATATGTGCCTATTTTAAATTCAACTTCACATTGTTCACTTACCAGAATTTGATGTCCTTTATGCAACCATGATACTTTGCATGGAACAGGATGCTTAGTCCTTCTCAAACTCAGTTTGTCTACCATCTCTGTGGAAACAAGGTTGTCAGTGCTCCCACTGTCAATCACCATCTTACAACACTTCCATTTTGCTTTACACATGGTTATGAATAAAGCCTTCCTTTGAACATGTTCCACTTCCTCCTTTTCAGGTTTCAGTAAGGTATTGTTCATCACTAGAGACTCTCCCTTTTTTGGCATGTTCTCATATATTGTTTCCTGTTCTTGCTTCTGTTCTTGCTGCTGCTCTTTCTGAGCTACATAGGCTCTCCTTTGTCCTACGTCTTCCTTCTCTGGGCATTCAAAAGATTTGTGTCCTAACTTGTTACACTTGTAACATCTATAGACATTTTCTCTGCCTCTTCCTCTACCTCTATCTCTATGGTAAGGTCCCTTGCCTCTGGAGTTTCTTCCTCTATCTTGGTGCTCATGCTAGTGTGAATTACTAGGTCCTCCTCTTTGGGCTGCAAACCTTCCTCTTCCAGCTGTTTTCCCCCTCCCTTGGGTCGAACCTCTGCTTCTCCGTAAGCTCTACTTTCTTAACAAATTCTCTTCTACTCTCAAGGAACATTGGTATGCCTCATCCATTGTTCTAGGTGATATCATATTGATCTCATCCTGAATTTCAATTCTAAGACCATTGACAAACCTAGCTGTCTTCTCTGCTGACTCTTCTACATAGCCTGCCCTAAGGTTCAGTTTGTAAAACTCCTCGGTATACTCTCTTATAGTTAATAATCTTTGCCTAAGGTTCTGCATCTGTCTGTACAATGTCAACTGGTAATCCTTTGGTAAGAACTTTGCTCTAAGCTTGACTACCATTCTATCCCAATTATTTATGACCGGTTTGTTCTTTCTTTTTCTTTCAGCTTGCACACTATCCCACCATAAAGATGCATGACCTTTTAATCTGGTCACTGCAAATATGACTTTCTTGTTCTCTTCAACTTCATCATACTCAAAGTATTTATCCAGCTCATTAATCCAATCAATGAGGTGCTCTGCAGTGAGACTTCCTTCATAGGTAGGCAACTCAGGTTTCAGCCTCGAAGTTGCTCTAAGAATTGACCGAAAGTATCTCAACTCTGGTGTTTCTCGCATAGGTGCTGCTTCCTCTTGTTCATCTTCTTCAGGATCACTTGCATCTCCTGCTTTTGGATCTCTTCATTGACCCATCACCATAGCTTCCATACGTGCTCGCATTTCTCTCATTTCCTCCAGGACTTCGACATTCGTCGCCAATCTTCCTCTGCCATGCATTCTTGCTCCTCTCATGTGTGTAACCATGAATTTGCTCTGCTGTGTCACACAAACACTCCACGCTCTTCTACTACTGGATTCTGCTTCTCGCTCTGATACCAAAACTTATGGGGCGTCGGGTCGACCGCAACCAACTCAACCCTCACCCTTCCAGGATTTGGGGTGATTCGCTAGAATCAGTCCCTGACTTGGATAGAAACCATCCTAGTCCTTCTTCCACGTAGGCCTGACCTTCCACGTAGGCTCTCCGCAACGTTCTGGGATCTCTTCCCTAAAAAAAGACCTCCCGCAATTGCCTTCCGCAATTTCCCTCCGCAACAGTCTTCCCGCAATTATGGCTTGCGGGGTGTTCTCCTTGCGTTCTCCGGAAAGTATTTCCGCAATGCCCCTCCGCAAACTCCTTTCCGCAATGCCTTTTTTCGCAACTTGCAGATTGCAGGTTGCGGGGTGCTCACTTGAATTCTCCGAAAAGTCCTTCCGCAACTTTTCCTTCGCAACGCCTCGCCGCTAAGCCTCGTGCTTCTTCTCTTATGCAGGCGCTATCTTCACCGTTGATCCTTGCGGATTTGATCTCAGTCGTTGATCTATGTTCAAGGCAGAATCCTTCACATAAGCTTGTGGCAATGTTATTTTCCGCGCAACTTCACTTCGGGTGATCTTTCCCCGTCGTCGATCTTCTGTTTGGCTTAGATCTAGGCCGTTCGATGTTGCTAAACCCAATCTACTTAGTTTCTTCACGAAATCTCGGTCGATTGATCATGGAATGATCAACACCGCTTCGGTCCTCGTTTGGATACTTGGTAAACTTAGACACAAACAATAATTCCTACTTAAAGAATTGAATGGTGATTGGTCCGCAAACACATTGAGGTTCTTCACGACACACAAAAGTCAAATGAACGCAACACAGAGATTCTTTCACATAGAAATCAGGCCACAAATGCACACAGCTCAACCTGACAGAACCTCAAAGCATTCTTGATTCAAATGCACAGAAAGATTTCTCAAACTCACATTTATTCTATATTTACTTACATACGATATGAAAATTGCATTCTCTACGGAATGACTTCTAACCCACAAACGACCAACCAACCAGGTAACTCTCAACAAGAGCCAACCCCTAGCTCATTCTGCTCTGCCCTACTTATGCATTTTGATCTCTAACAGAATTTCGGGCCACCCAAACAACCTAACAAACTAACAGACTCCACAACGACGGGTCTACATCATCACTTAGCTGACTTCCTAAACTGGCCTGATCTCCACGCAGGGAGTATCAACTCGCTGCTAGTCCTATCATACCAAAAATAGACAACACAACAAATAGTTAATGCATGCGTGAATCAAAATGATAATAGAAAAATAGATCATCATGTCCACATCATAGCTGCTCATCCTTATGCTAGTCACAACATGTGACCACGTAATCACATTGCTGACTTAGCATCGATGCTCCTGCATCACCATCCAAGAAAAGGAAAGTGTTCCATTCTCTCCCTAACCTCTTCAATTCTTCTAGTACCAGCAGCTTTATGAGGCCAAAATGGAAATTGTAATTGTCAATTTGTTGGCCCTGTGACTGTGCTTTATCAATAATCTTTCCTAGGCTCCTGAAGAGGTAATAGCAGTAATCTGAAGTGGTATTGGTATGCTGTGTCATACGTCCCTTCACAAGTGAAAAAATTATGGATAATCAACAAAAGATCTCCATACTGCTTGTTAAGCCAAGCCCTGAGAAACCCATAGGTTAAATATGCTCCTTTATGCTAATCCTTTAGAAAATGGTCACATGTTGTCATTTGGAACTTGGTTACCTTAAACCACTCCTCTCCTTGCCTGGGTATCTTCGTTGCAGCCGCTATGGAGTCTGCAGTGACCTCCATTTCCAAGGGTCCGACCTTGGTCTTCCTGCCATCGAAATTTAGCACAAAATCGTGGGCCACCTGCCTGTGATACCCCTGCAACTTCTCACATAACCTCAGGCACCCCATGCGGTGGAAGAAATGTCGGGCGGTAGGGTTCTCATTTAGCCACTCTACGCCACGTTCAACACGTACCAGGGCCCCACTCTTCTTGCTCTTCCTCTTAACTACTGTTGGCTCCATGTCACCGCTCGACCCTTTGGTGGTGGTTGGTCTTGACACTTGTTTACACATGGAAAAATACTAGACTTCTCAATGCATTACAAAATCCCCACTCCCACGAGCACTTTAATTGTTGATAACGGGGGGAACTGACCCTTTAGATTTGGTAGAGATCGACTTTGGGATGACAACTGGCGGATGTGACACAACCCCATCCCGACTGACAATCTTAGCACTCAATTGGTATGTGTGACATGGCCCCATATGATTAACAGGTCTAACAACTCATGATTTCACTTTTAGAAACTCCTACAACAACCATGGTTTAGAATTGTGCTTTGACGCTGCGGGAATTTTGAAACTTTCGTAGTGATCTTAGTTTAATTTTTTGTTTAGGGCTATGGGAGTGGGTATTTTATACAATCATCTTTTGGGGAGGAATAAGTATAGGTAGTAGGTTTTGATTTTAGACACATATGACCACGGGCATATCTTGACCTCTTTATAGGATTTTAACTAGAGAAGACTAAGACCTTCAATTCTCAACTAAAAATCACCCCCTTTTGCAATATGGATGGCACTTGACTTCAAAAATAAAAAAATAAAAACCTAACCTAGAATGACTAAAGGAGATGTTGATTACCATGAGTTAGCAAATCATACCCTTGTGCATGCTCAAGTGCTAACAGGTCCGAAGGTGAATATAGACTAAAAAATTAGAATAAACTATCTGGAAAACATTGAATAATTTATTACATTCAACCAAATAGATTCCTATACTAGCTTTGCTTGTAACCACTAATAGTTCGCTTGCCCATTGGTAGTTAGCTCACTCAGCTCACCACTTTGCATGCTTGCTTATAACATAGTTGGTTATTCATTTAACCTTTCATTCATTGCGTAGTTAAAGATTCTTATTGATTGAATCGACGCATGAATGGATGGATGGAATGATTGTTGGAATGATATCATGGATCTTATATTATGTAAGAGGATTTCAGACCTCATATTTTGAAGTAGAGTATGATTGAACCTATGAATGAGAGGGAGGGGAACAAGGAAGAAATTATAAATCAGAGTTCTCCGATCGAAGCGATCTCTGAATTATTTTGATATTCTTATTGTGATTTTTTTATGTTTGTCATAGTAGTGTGGGTCCTCCCTGGTGAGGGGAGGCGAGTGATTTTGTCGTGTTATATTGATTGACTCCTGAAACTAGACGCCCTAGTTGGATGTGTTCTAGTCAAGATGCCCCTAATAAGACTTCGACATGCACCCTAACATAAACTTGTTTTCGCTTTTCATTGGGGAGGGGATACTTCGCCCAACGGGAGAGTTGAGAATGAAGTTCTTCGCCATTGATTGAGAATCAAAGGGCGAGCCCGAGTCACTAGGAAAGACTCGGCTTGAGCAAGTGACTCAGACTGGAAAGCCACTTTAGATTGTAAGTGTGGAACTTTCCCCTCAACTCGACTGGCCATCGCTAGTAGTGTTGTTCAATAGAGTGCCTAAAGTGATTTATATTAATTGAGTGGGTCATTTTTGGGGAATAAGAAAGCGAACCACTCTCGACTTTCTTTATTATTTCTTCCTTCAAATAAACATTTATGATAAGGCGGTCACAAAATGATCCTTCATTGAGTGGGGACGGACCGATTTCATGAATGATTCGAGAAGTATCTCTCGCATCATTTATATATGATATTATTAAACAATAATTTTAGAGATATTGAGTATGATTAGATCTATTAAATTAGATAGAATAAAAAAAAATTAGAGATAATAAAAAAATATCTTTCTCTTATGAAATGTTATTATAGCGGGTTCGTTGATTTCATTCGACATGTGTTGGATAAAGAGAGCCCATCTACAACTTTATACTGTGGCAAGCTTATCCATGATTACTAGCGATTCCAACTCTTAATGTTCTTTATCTAGTTATAGTTTATATATGATATAATCCATCACCATCTATGATTCCCAGCGAGCGATTCCGTTGGATGTCATAAAAAATTAACATTCATTCATGGTTTGCTCGTTATATTATACACAATTACAATTTTTCCATTCTAATTGACAATACCTTCAAGCATTGTTAAAGGTTGTTTAAATCTATGCAACCTAGTCTACCACTTGCACCAGTGACCTATCTCTTCGAATCACTTTGGGTAGCGTTTTCACCAACTGAGACACTTCACATTCAAATTGTTGATATATGCATGCTCAAGCCCTCAAGCCCATGCCCTCGAGGATCCATTCACAAGGCCTATAGATATAGAAAATAACATGCCAATGTCAGAGATGGCTCCCTCTCGGATACATTCCCCACCTTAAGAATAATTTATGTTTACTTAAGTAGGCGACCAGCCCATGCCCTCAAGGATCCATTCCCAAGGCCTGTAGGCATATACTCCCATGCTCAGAGCTAGCATACCAGGCAAGGCATAACATGAATGCCTACCTCAACATGATGGGTGAGGCATCTAGCCTAACAAGCAAGGTGTACCCACCAAAGGCACTCATGTCAATGTTCATAGCTAGTATACGCATACAGGGCATACCAACCCGCCTAAGCATACCAATCTAGGCATAATGCCTACCTCAGCACACTAGGAAAGGCCCAGGGATTCATATGTTGTGTAGAATGGAGGAAGAGACTATTTCACATTTGTTAATTAAATGCCCATATGATCAACAAATCGGGAAGGAGGTAGAACAAATTACATGTATGTCAAATGAGTAGTCTAATGAATCCGAGGAAGAATGCTAGAGGGAAATGGTTTTCCTAAAAATGATGAAAGTAATTAAGATATATTCCTTGTTGAGTCAGTAGGGGAATATGGTTGGATAGAAACGCCCAAATATTTTATGAGAAGTTCTTTCCATCCTTTTAGGTTTATGCTTAAGTGATATTTATGATGCCAAGCTGTAGAATTATTGTCAATCAAGGATGACCCATGCATGTGGTTAATTTACAATTGAAAAGTCCCATGCTTGGGGATTTTTAAATGGGGAAAAACAAGGGCCTTGAGGTTTGAGTAGTGCTGGTGGAATCCTTTATTTATCAGATTTGTCATTGAGTAAAGTTCAAAGCAGGTATGGGAGTTGGTTTCAATAATTTTGCATAGTTCGCCATGCTTTGAGATTTCAACTAAAATGTGCTCTCGAAAGGAATGTAACTCTAGCCTTTGAAGACTCCTCCCTGGTGATCAATTGGATGAAAGGGTCATCACAATTACATAATTTAATTCTCAGACCAATTGGGGACCAGCCTAAAGAGGTTGCAAATTCCTTCGAGTTTATTTATTTCACCCATATTATAGGGAATTGAACATGGTAGTAGACTCTTTGTAAAAAGACGAGCATATGCTAGCTGAAGGTTATGTCCGTGGAGGAGTTTAGGGAGGGAGTCACTAATCCCTCTCTAATAAATTTTTGAAATGATTTTTCCTTGCTCTTTTTTCCAGTTATCAGGACATTAGTATTTTTTGGGTAGTGTGTGTTGATTACAAAGGTTCTTAGCTCCTATTTTGTTACTTAGGTATTTGAAACATTTACATTGGAAGATCAATGTTTAATTTTTTTAGTAACTAAAGTAATAAATGCTTATATGATGTTTGGTCATATGTGATGATTATGAAGAATGATTCTTACGGCATATTATATAAGGATAAAAGATTGCATGGGATAAAAGGTTTAGTCCTTTTTTCTATATTATTTAAAAAATGCTTGAAAGCACTCAAGGAGTGTATTTTTTATTCTCCCTATGAATAAAAATTGCGAAAAAAATTAAAAAGTTGTGATATCCCACGTGTCACCATTAATATATTTGCTTATTCACATAATCCTTGCACCCAAGACAAAAAAACTCTTAAGATCCAAAATTAAAAGTCCCAGTACCTATTCTAACACTTTCTTTATATGCATACTCTAAGGAGTATGGTACGTAAGGTGATACCTTTTTTTTTTCAGAGAAAAATTAAACTTACTATTAATATAGGAAATAGTAAATAAGTCCAATTGACTGTCCAATCACAAAAGTCTTGACACCTTACCGGGTGTATACCAGTCACAACAGTCTCTAATGCCAGCCAAGCTAGCTCAAAAAAATACCAATAATAAGTGCCACATGTCCCAATATGACAATACATAAAAGTGTCCAGTAACCAAAGTCGTGACCCATTGCCACAACATACATAATGAACTGTTCCAAAAAATAGACCAAATATATAGATAAACATAAAAGACATCAGTATATATCGAACAACATCTGTACGAAGCTGTAATATAGACCGCAAAATATATAAGATATGTAGAAGAGCCCAACAAGTGGTTGGACGCAGAGCAATCTAATTCTTAACTCCCTCCACTTGGAAAACCCATTTTTAATTGTTATTATTACTTTTAATTATGTTTAATTTTTAAAATAGTTTATTATTGTTGTTTTTGGTTTTTGTTATTTTCATTTTTTTTAAAAGTAATTTGGTTTTTAATTTATAAATAATTTTTGAAAACAAGTATTTTCTTAATTTTTTTCATCTTTATTATGTCCCTGCGTGGGCAGGGATATATACTAATCGATTTTTAGTCAAAGCTTTTGACTTTGCATTAGTTGGGAAGTGCTAATATAAGGTTTTTATAATGTTTTGAAATTTTTTATATTAAACTGATTTTCTAAATAATAGAAAAAATATTTTATATTTTTAGAAAATTAAAAATATGATTTTTTCATTGGTGAAGCGTGCTATCGATTAGACTTAAATCCCTGGAGGAGAGAATAAAATTATCAAAAACTAAAATGAAATTAAAATTAATTTAAAATCAAAATTTCTATATTTTCACATGTCATCATACATTGATACTCTAAAACCAAGGTTAAAGTTCAAGCTGGTGTCAGGTTGACTCTGGGCTAAATTGCGGGGATTGGGCGATCGGTTCTCATGCAAGAGCATGGAACGTGTCTTCAAGCGCCTATTTTCCACCATGGATGGGCAGAGCTTGGCGCTCAAGGACACGCTGAAGCCCATCTTGATTCCCTGCTACGATCTGTCTAGCGTCGTCCCATTTCTCTTCTCCTGCTCCGATGCACTGGAAACCGACAATTTTGACTTCCAACTCTGGGAAGTCTGCCGACGGCGATTGCTGCTCCCGGTTTCTTTGATCCCGTGATGTTGAAATCTGTAAATGGGCAGACGACCTGCACGACGATAGACAGAGGACTCTTGATGAATAATTCCACTGTTGCGACAGTGACTCATGTTGTGCATAACGAGAAAGATTTTTCGTCTTTGGAATGCGTGGAGGATTTGCTTGTTCTCTCCATCGGAACGGGGCAATTCGATTACGCTTGCGATTCAATGTATTTCCTGTGTGCATGCCCAAAAATATAGCGTAATTTTGAAACACTCGTAGCATGCGACCGTCATTGCAGATCAAATGTATTAGTAGACCCAGGCCTCAACATTTTTGTATGTTTCAGAATGCAGACATTTACATCATTTCAGTCAGTAGTAACACTACTTGTTCTATCCTCCATGTTGATAAGTCACATAAATCCTCATCCTCATTTTTTTGAAATATGCAATGGATCTATCCACATTCCATGACCGCATACATGGCACTCTCCCTCAACTGCAACCCACGATATGTGGGTTTTCTTGTTTATCTTCATCATTCTCCTCCGAGGGTCGAAGTATTGGGCAGTAGATTAACACAATGTTCCATATTCCTTTTTGGAAGAAGAAGCTCAGACTCTGGAATATTCCAGGTCATTCCCATTGCTCTGCTCTGAATGTTCGAAATCAAATGCCAAGGAAAGGATTATGCTTGCATGTAGCCAGCCAGATTCCCCTTGTTCTCGCATCTTTTATTTATTTGTATTGGAAATTGCATCGTCACTCACTCGACCACATCACGATGGACAACCAAGAGCCAACAGTTCTCCATGTTTTACAACCACAACACACCACACTTTTTCCAATTTTGTAAATATGATGTTTGTTTGTGAACAAATAAACATATATGTAGCCAGGTTTGTGACAACGGTATGACCAAAATTTCAACTGATATGGCCAGGTTTGTGACATAGATAAAGTTGATTTATACAAAAATAAACAAAAATATTGTATCTATTTTTATAAAATTAATTAACAATTTAAAAAATAATAATGAGCCATATTTGAGTATGTATCACTGGATCTTCCACAAGCACTCAAGGATTCCTATAAAGGCTGGCTAAGCTCTAAAATTATGTAAAGATCTTTTTCCGTAACCATTACAATTGAAATCAATTTACACAATAGATTCGTGGCTTTTTCCTAAGCGATAGATGGAATGAAATGAGTAAAATATGTTATGTTTGTTGAGCTTCGGAGTAGAGAGGACTATGCAAAGTTTGCAGAAACCAACTTCGAGAAATTTGAAGACAAATATGACATTCAATGAGCCTCACATGTTCGCCTTTCTGGGCTATGATACAGGTTCCGATGCTTCGGGGCGATGCTCTGTTCTATTCCATCTCTTTTGCGAAGCTGGGAATTCCGCTACAGAGCCCTATATCGTTGCTCATAACATCCTCCTGTCTCATGCCAAAACCGTGGGCATATACAAAACAAACTATGAGGTATCTACACATTTCTTCTCTCTTTCTAGTTATTTGTTTCACTATTTAATTGTAGCGACATTAGTCAAAGACTGCATGCCTCAAGTTTAATCACCCATGTCTCTCTCATTCATATATATATATATATATTAAAACTAACTTATGCTGCAGGGCGAAGCAAGGCTGAAGAATCAGTATCGTTGTGGTCTGGTACCAACCACTATCCAATTCTCCGGAAGATATTGTAGACACACAAAGAGCACAAGATTTCCAGTTAAGGATCGTACATGGCATTCCAATTGATCCAAATCATTCGATGATGCTCTAATCTCCCTGACCACAAAAACCTATAACAAATATTTCTGATTTTCTCAAGAACTCCATTCGATATCCATGTATTCATCCAGTATATCGGAATCGCTTCTAGGACAACTTTCACAAAAACCATTTTGCCTCCTTTAGAAATCCATATGTGACTCCAATTTGATATACAATTCTCACATTTTGAAATTAACTAGTCCCAATCCCTGGTAAGATATGAATTCGTCTTCAAACAATAGCCTAGATACTTTAATCTACCATCAAAAGAAGTAACAGAGAAAGGAGACAAAGTTTTGATAAAATCCGGCTCCTAATCCTGAATACCATTACCAAAGAGATAAGATTTTCCATTGTTTACCTCCATTCCCAAGGCTGAACAGAAATGACGTAGAATATCATGCAACTTTATCAAGTCCCGCCTTGAGTCATGAGTAAAAAATAATATATCATCTACAAACAATAGATGAGATAACCTCAAATTCCCCCCAAAGAATATACCTTTGAAAGCACTAGATTGTTTGGCCTCTAGCATTTCCCTACCGAAACCTTCTACAACAATAACAAACAACAGGGGAGCTAAAGGGAAACCTTGCCTTAATACCTCGCTAGGATTAAAAAAACAGTTGCAGACCCATTTATTAAAATAGCAAAAGATATTGAGGATAGACACCCCATCACCCAAGATATGAAAGGCATAACAAAACCCATCTGAGAAAGGATAATCCTCAAGCACATCTAGTTAACCCTATCATAGGCCTTTGATAGGTCTAATTTTATCACTGTAGCCTTTAAGTCTTTGGTTGTTACTGAATGTAGACCCTACTGAGCAATACCAATCACCTCATGTATCTGTCTTCCTTGAAGGAAACCAAACTGCTCTTCAAAAATAACCATACTCAACACTTTTTTAATCCCGGTTGAAATGATTTTTGCAATAATCTTATATATGCAATTGCACAAAGAAATCGGTCTAAATTCCTCAAAATTGGTTGGGGAATCAGACTTCAAAATGAGTGCAATAAAGGTTGAATTTAAAATAGCTAAAACTTTACCACTTCTTCTAGATTCTTCAATAACCTGTAATAAGTCCCGAGCCAGAACATCAAAAATACCAAGAAAGAATTCCATTGGGAACCCATCAGGTCCCAAAATTTTATCCTTTTTGAATAGCTGCAGATTTTCTTTTAGTTCATTTAAAGATACGTCCTCCATAAACATTTGATTGTCTTCTTCAGAAACAAATGATGAAAAATATTGTGCTATCTTCACCACATCAACTAGAGGAACATTTTGATTACCCTAAAAAAAGTGTCTCAAAATGATTTATACCAACATTTGATATTTCCTGAAATCCTTTAACCTCATCCCACAAATCCAAGGAAATATTCCGTATTGAATTTGAGTTTTTTTCTATGGTTTGCATAATGATGGAAGAATTTGGAATTTCCATTTCCATTTCCATTTGACAACCAGAGCGCTCTGCTTTTTAATCTTAGTTCAATTTCCTTGTCATCCAATATATTCCTTCTCTTTTGTTCCATGGATACCACCACAACCTTTGATTCCTTGGATAGATACCCAAACCATCTTCATCTTACATATCACCCAAAGCCAATTCTATATGTTTTAGAGTTATATCATCCTGCAATGTCTTGTTTACAGACCACTTAATTGAATCCTGTTTATCACTTTGTAAATTATTTGCAAATTGGTAGGAGGCTGAACTGAAGAAGAATCATCAAAAGGAACTCAACTTTCTTGTAATAATTTTACAAAAGATTCATCAGTCAACCAGTTTGGGTTGAACTTGAAGGGACATAGAGGTTTCTTACTTACACCAACTATTTCAAGAAAGACAAGAAGATGATATGAGTCGCCACCAAATCCCACCCATTTCCCAAAATGATTCTGAGACTCCATTAAAGCTTCTAAAACAAGAAACCAATCCAAACACTTGGCAACTCTATCATTACCAGTCCTCTTGTTCGTCCAAGTAGGTTTCAACTTTTCTAAAGCAATATCAATCAAGCGTGCATCCTCCATTTTCTTCATAAAAAATTCTGAAAGGCAATCCCCCTGAGAAGAGGGTCCCCATACTTTTGACAAAACTAAGGAAAAATTTAGATCACCAACCATACTTGGATTATGTGAATTTATACAAGTTTTAGAGAACAAATGGTCCCAATATTTTTCTCTGTCATTATACGACTCGTAAATATTCACAAACAAAAAATCCATACCCAAATCATAAGAAAAGAGTGATAACCCAGTCCAGATTCAATATCCCAATTATTTTTAAAAAGCATCTTGTCCCTCCTCCATTCACAAATTAAACCTACAGATTGACCTCGTGCATAAAAATAATCAAATTCCCATCTAGTAAAAAATTTCTTTAATTCCATAACAATATCAACACCGCCACTCATAATCTCTCGAAGAAAAACAACATCTGGATTTTGACTATCAATTAACCTACGCAAAGCTAGTTTTTTGGAGGAACTAGCCACCCCCCTACAATTAAGGTCATAATAAGCATTACTTAACCACTTTCTAAGCCTCTGCTACTCTAAGCACCCCTTTTAACTGTTTTTGTCTGCCTACATTCACATCCCTTATTGCCTGCTCCTGAGCTAAAAAAAAAAAAAGAAAAAAAAAAAAGAAAAAAAAAAGAAAGATTTTCTTCCTTTACCTTTCTTTTTTTGATCTGAAACTAGTCCCAAACAACCCAAACCGCCCATAGAATCTCCTTTTCGAGACCTTAAGAAATATCTATGGTCATCCTCTTCAAGGTCCATAAAATCAGTAATTTATTTACCAACATTAAATATTGCAGAAGATACACTTAAAGGAGTTGACTCCATTATGAAAGATAAATCTAAACAATTTTTCTCCGATAATACACCCTTCCCTTGGATACCCATCTTATCAGAAAATCCATTACTAAGAAGACCATTTAAACACATAATATCCTCACTTGGAGAAGAATCAAAATGAACAGACTTCATGAGAACATGAGACTTACCAGATTTAGAAGTCCTCCCATATTTACCTCCATAAATTTTCACCAGTTCTTTTACATTTTTCTCTGCCGATAGACCATCCAAAGAAATTTGAGATGGAGTAACGAAACCCTTTTACATTTCTTTTACATTTTTCTCTGCCGATAGACCATTTCTTTGAATGCTATTCTTGAACTTTCAGTAAAAAATCGTTTACATCATTATCCAATGGTAGACCTGTTGATGTATATGTAACTTCGGAATGCATTTCACATATATGTATATTGTATTCCTATAGAGATGGTATTATTCCTCTATACAGAAGTGTCGTCATTTATATTGTAAGTGTCGTAACTTATACTTGATGGGTTATTAGACCACCTTGTTGGGGTCGGCCCTGTATAAGTCATGTGGGTCGAAGGGTTATTAGACCACCCTATTGGGGGTCGGCCATGTGGGTCAAAGGGTTATTAGACCACCATATTGGGGGTCGGCCCAGTTAGCATTATGTTATGTGGTTAAGTTCGATCCTACATGAGTTAGGTAAAAAGGCAAGTCAAGTCAAGTATAAATAGAGTGCGGGAGGCACTCTATTTACTCACTCACTTCTCACACATGCACTCAAGGAGGAGTGGCGCACTTATGGAGGAGGAGGATCTGCTGCTAGGTTATGGCTATCTCTCTTAGTTGGTTGTATCATTGCTCTATCTATCTCTGAGGAGGTTATTGGGGTTTTTCACCTTTATGGTTTTCCCCAAGTAAATCTTTGTGTCTCTTGTGTGCTTGCATTATTGTCTCCATGATTGATATGCTGTAGATATGCTGTACATGTTGTTCTCTCAGTTAAGATCCTAGATCAGATTAAAGTAAATTCTGAAAATTTAACATGGTATCAGAGCTAGCCTGAAGAAGGCACGATATGGCATGTATGACACTTGTTGCACTTACGATGCTAGGACTTGATATAGCAAAAACCAGTCATCGTAGCACTTTCGCTATAAATCCGTTTTGGCGAATTTTTCGGATCTGAAATTGTTACAGGACGAAAACTAAATCTCCAGGTACCTTGTGTCCAAATGACAACCTCTAATTCGTTGTACTTTGTGATTTATGATCTGTACAATATAGGGTTTCTGCCTCTTCCAGATCTGAGTCAAAATCAGGTGACTTTGGGAAAAAGGTCATATCTTGGGCTAGGAAGCTCCAAATGAAATTTCGTAAAAAGTGACAGGTAGTAGACAGTCTGTACTATCTCAGAAAACTTTTTCAGAGGTCGAAGTTGAACTAGTGACATGTGGCACTCTGTACAAGTGCACTCTCCTGTATTATCCCTTAAACAGGTCATGTTGCGACATTTGGCATAACTCTCTCTCAGAGAGTCCAATTGAGGTCAGACCTATCAGGATGGAAAGGTAACAGGTCAGGCTACTTCAGGAAACTTTTTCAGACCCTGTGGATCGAAACGTTTGGATTTACACCAGAAACAATCAGGTACATATTTCTGTCAAAACAGAATTATTTTTGAAGTACCTTCATTCATGGGTTCCGGAATTTAGGGCCTCGTAGAAAGTTGGAATTTTTGTAATCCGAGACCACGGCTGGATGCTACTCATCAAAATAGAAATTTAGAGACCAAGATCAGAATTTTTGGTTGGGCAGAAGGCCGGGCTTGATTAGACCCTAGTTCGGGACTTTGATCAGAAAAGTGGAAAATTAGGGCTTCTGTAAAAATGGGAATTTTTGAAATCTGTGACCACGGCTGGAAGCTCCTCAGAAAAATAGAAGCTTAGAGATTTGGATCAAACATTTTGATTGGGAAGAAGAGTGGGCTTCATCAAACCCCAGTTCAGGGTCACGTCCAGTGAATCCGGAAGTTTCAAAGGCAAAATTGAGGAGTGAAACTTTGCAGTTTTCAAATTCTGAATATACCAGTTTGATAAGCTCATCAAGGCGCATATTTCTATCCTTTCGAAAGTTTGAAATTCAAAGTTTGAATTTTTGGGGTTTCTCTGACAAACCCATATCCAGCTCCAGGTCCAGTTCTTGCAAATCAAGTGGATTGGGTTAATCCTAGAAGAAGATGGATTGATCATCTGCATGAGTGAAGAAGTTCCTGTTTCAGAGGGAGATGAGGCTAAGGCCTTACCTAAGAAGATTACAAGCGATCTCGACAGGTATGACTCATCGAGGTATGTTTCGATATTTGTCCATGATTAAGTTTATGGTATGTTTTTCTTCATGTTATTACGGTTAGTACAATTTTGATTTTAGATTTGTCGTATCACCTTAACAAAATTATGAATGCATGATAGAAGATATTCATTGGTTAGGGTGTTGACACTTATGATTGTACTAATGCATTATGGTGTTGTATGAGGTTTATGTTGTCTACTAACATGAAAGGTACACCAAGAAAGACAAATCATGTTCTGGTCCAAGAACATATGATCATGATAACATGAGGACAAAGATTCATCCATTGTCATGGATCTCATAGAAGATCCATTTACGAGGTATGTATAACTTGGTTTTGTAATAGTTAACCCATGAGATATACAGGTTACTAGCACAAGTCATTGAAGAAGAACAAGAAGACATCATGTGAGTATGTTAGACATAAATAGCTAGCATGCTAATCCAGGTATGCTTTTCCTATATCAAGCTAGAATTCTACCTTGGTTTAGGATCTTATACTGTTGTGTTGTTGATAATGATTATTCATGAAGTCATAAGTTTGAATAATCATGGTTGTATGCATATTATGTTTTTTACCATAATTGATGATATGACTAACCAGAAGAATCATGAAGGTATAGGTTTGAATAATCACAGGTTTTATGCATATTATATCTCTTATCTTGATTGATGATTCAACTAACCTGAAGAGTCATAGATTTGAGTAATTACAGGTTTAGACATGTTATGTTTCTTATGATTTGACTAACCATAAGAATCCTACATAAACCTTGAATGCTAATGCTTATTATTTCTGTTTGAAATGATCATGACTATACATGCTTGAGATTATTGTGTTTTAATAGTATACTAATGAATGTATGATTTTATATGAGATCACAAGGATAACACAATCATGATACTAATAAGCATGCATAGGGACCAAGGATGAATATGAGTTCAAGAACAGGTAATCCAGGGAGCAAAGATCAAGAGGGAGTACACTCCAGTGGTTTATGAAAGGATGCAGATATTCAAAGGGAGTTGTCCATCTCTCTACATTCCACAACAGAAAGGTGTAGAAGAAGCTACTGCAGATTAGGACTCCAACAACTCCTGCAAGAAAGCAAAGACTCAGAGGGAGTCCACCCAACGAACAAACAAAGATAAGTATTTTAATTATCATTTCTTGCATATGTGTTTGTTTAAATAAAATTGTTCAATGATGTATATGCTCATGTTCCTAGACTTAGGATATGTATTGTGCATATTAGAATAGTTGCATTGATGAACAATATACTACTAATATACATGGGTAAGTGGCCTATGGCACTGTACAACATTCCATTGCTACTTATCTAGAATGAAACCTCTTTGCTGACATGTTGGGAGTTGTGCACACTCTTAACAATGTTCTGGTAGAGATTGGAAGGCATCTAGAAAGTTACGGGATATGGATCAATGTTGTATTGAAGCATTGGCTAAGATAATTGCATGACTGTATGACATATTTCTTTATGTGTAAGAATTTGTTCTGAAAATTATGAGATGTTTCTAATCATGCAATTTAACCTGTTTTGTAGGAAAGACCGTATATCTTCACCTACAAAAGGACTACAACATTTGTTCCAGCAACAAAGATATCTATTGAAGATATTGAAGTTCCCAGGATCTGGGATGAAGAAATGAAATGCCATGATTCGTCGATCATGAAGAATGATGTTTGGGATGTAATCCCAAGACATGAAGGGAGTTTGCTATGACTTCCAAATGGAACTATCAGATCAAGCATGTTGCAGATGGCAGCATTGAGAAATATAAAAGTGATGAAATAGAAGATACACCAGATGGATTCAAGACAGCTTCCTTGAATGGTGTAGTTGAAGAAGAAGTGTATGTGGAGCAGCCACTTGGTTCTAAGACACATGATAGGAAATCATATATGTGCAGAACTTGGTATGGTGAAGATAGATTGATTGCCGACACGCAGCGGAAGCTTACTACCGAGTTCGAGATGAAGAACTTGGAGATGATGCACTATTTGTTTTTGGCATGGAGGTGTGGCAGAGTGATGGAATCTTCCTTGGACAAGGGAAGTATGTAGTAGATATCCTGAAGAGGTTCGGGATGATGGATTGCAAGACCATGGCCACGCCTATGGAATCGAATCTGAAGCTTCTATGTGATGCTTCATCTGAGTTGGTTGATGTCTCTTTGTATCGTCAGATGATTGGGTCCTTGATGTACCTGACGAACACGAGACCAGACATTTGCTTTGCTGTGAACACATTAAGCCAGTTCCTGACGGATTCGAGGAGTGTTCACCTGGTTGCTGTAAAGCATGTTCTGAGGTACCTGAAGGGTACAGTGGATTATGGGCTCAAGTATGAAGCGAATCAAAATTTTAACCTACAGGGTTATGTTGATTCAGATTGGGCTGGCAGTCCTGCAGATAGGAAGAGCACATCTGGGTGCTGTTTCAGTATGGGATCAGGTGTGATCTCTTGGTTTAGCAGGAAGCAGTCCTGCGTAGCACTGATTACAACTGAGGCAGAGTATATTGCAGCCTGCTCATCTAGTTGTGAGGCAGTATGGCTACGGAAGCTACTGTCTGAGTTATTTGATCTCCTGTTGGAGGCTACTGGTATCTTCTGTGATAACCAGAGTTGTGTGAAGCTGTCCGAGAACCCAGTGTTTCATGATAGGTCGAAACACATAGAGATCAAATATCACTATATCAGGGATATGGTGCAGAGAGGAGCTGTGAAGCTTCTGTATGTTGCGACGGACGAGCAGATTGCAGATGTGCTGACGAAGCCGCTAGCCAGAGTGAAGTTCGAGTACTTCAGAGAGAGGCTTGGCATTCTTCAGATCGAGGACACTTCGAGGAAGAAGTGATGGACACATTTGCTGAAGCCATTCCAAGCATGTTGGAAGGAGGATCCTTCACATGGCTGTGGATGTAAGCGATGGATAATGGGCATCAGGATGATGTTCTGGTTTCTGCTTGGATATGATCAGTTGGATCATTTATGTATGTACGCATCATGTTGGATGCTGGATATGATAAGTTGGATCATTTATGTATGTATGCATCATGTTGGATGCTGGATATGATCATTTGGATCATGTGTATGTATTTTGTATATGCATCATGTTGGATGCTTGGACCGTGTATCTGTATATGTATCAGGTGGATACATTATATGTATCAGGTGGATACATTGTATGATCAGGTGTGTAATACCCCCAATTCGACCCTTAGGATATATTATCCTTAAATGTGAATAATGTGTACATGTGATGTATGTTTTCTTAGCGTGGAGCTCAAGGCCAAGGCCCCGCTAGTAAAAGCCCGAATTTTATTTAAAGGGCAAGTATTTGATATTTTGATACCATGTGCTCTTAAGCCATGGAAATTGTAATAGGATGTAAATTAGACATCATGCAATATAAAATACCAAAGCTGGCTACGGAGGCAACGAATGAGAAGGGGCCACGTGTATCCACTAGGGAGTGGTGAGGGGGCTATGGGAGTGACCCATAGGTTGCCATTTGTCATTATGTGAACCCATTGACTTCCTTAGGTGACATTAATGCCAATTGTAAGGAAGTGGTTGAGATTTCAGCCCATGACTTTGATGGAGTATGGGCAACCCTGAAATTCGTATGGGAAGGTATGGGCTCTTTTGACTTGTCCCACTAGTCACTCTACATCTTGGGGGTTGCTCCATCCTTATCCCCATTCCATTTTGGAAGTATGGGACATCTTTTGCCCACCCAAAAACGAGCTCCCAGCAAGGAGAAAACCAGGAAATCGCGACTTGAAGGAAATCCACGTTTTGGGAAGCCAAAAACGTCCCGATTTGGTATTGGATAGAGAAATCCAATGGGGGATCCATTGGTAGGAACCTTGGGGTGAATTTGGGAGCAATAGCTACCCCAAAAGCCATGGGAAAACCCAGTTTTTGCAGCTCAAAAAACGAGTGACGGATTTGGGTTATTTGCTGAACGAAGCTGTGAGAAATCCGATTGTGGATGTGTGAATAGAGGATGGGATTGCTGAGTCTAGCTTGAAGGGTATGTGGCTCTGGGATTAAGCTCAGTGGACTAGCATCCTCCTCCATCTCCTATTGCATGCTTGAGAAACCCAACCGTGTGTTGGCTTAGCATGGCTATCTGAGTGAAACCCTCTGACTGTGAGTGAGCCATCTAGTTCCTCCTTAGTGGATACACAGCCCAGCTCGGGGGTGATCTCTCAGCTGAAAGAATACAGGCTGGACAGAAATCTATGGTTGGGTGGAACGTTGCTCTCACGTAGCCAGTTGTTTGGGCCATTATAATTCGAGATAAGTATTCTTGATGCTAATTATATGCCCTGCAAGCATTTTAAATAATGATTGTGTTTATATGTTGAATGCATGATAAAATTGTGTGCATATGTATTGTTAATTCCGCTGTGTTTATATTGAATTGAATCTGCATAGAGAAGTTTTAAAATGTTAGTTATTTGTGTGCAAAAAATATTGGGGCTAAGTTTATCAAAAGCCCGGTAGGTTGTTAATGTTTCCTTCCCTGTTGTTCTATGGAGAAGGGGACATTACAGAGTGGTATCAGAGCTCTAGGTTCAACACTACGACTGTTGGGCCCTTCACAGAAATACAAATCATTGAGTGTACATGCATTTTGTATTTGGAGCTAAAACGCATTAAAAGAAACTGAAATGCGTTTTGTGTGTACATGCATTTTGTATTTTGCATATTGTATGTACATGGATCAATTGTGAATCTATTGCATGGACTGTTGAATGAAAGATTTTGAATTTTCCTAAGTCTGTTGGAAAAGTCCGTTTAAGTCTGTTTCGGAAGGAATTCCCGAATGACTTCCGCAGTTGCGGAAGCATTCGGCGAATTGCTCCGAAACTGCGGAAGCATTCCGCGAGTTTTTCCGAAACGCGAAGGAATTCGGGAAGTCGCCCCGAAATTTGCGGAAGGAATTCCCTTCCGAAATTTTCGGAAGGAATTCTCTTCCGAAATTTGCGGAGAGATTGCGCGAGTTGTCCCGCAACGCGGAAAAAAATTCGGCAAAATGCTCCGAAAAAGAAGAAAATTTTTTCTAAGTATTTTCGAAAATTTTGTTTAAAGGTTGTTTCGGAAGAGTTCGGGAAAGTCTTCCGAAACGGCGGAAGGATTCCGCGAACGGTTCCGAAATTGCGGAAGAGTTCGGGAAAGTCTTCCGAAACGGCGGAAGGATTCCGCGAACGGTTCCGAAATTGCGGAAGAGTTCGGGAAAGTCTTCCGAAACGGCGGAAGGATTCCGCGAACGGTTCCGAAATTGCGGAAGAGTTTGGGAAAGTCTTCCGAAACGGCGGAAGGATTCCGCGAACGGTTCCGAAATTGCGGAAGAGTTTGGGAAAGTCTTCCGAAACGGCGGAAGGATTCCGCGAATGGTTCCGAAATCACGGGAGGATTCGGGAAAGTCTTCCGAAACGGCGGAAGCCTTCGCCGAATGGCTCCGCGACGGAAGCCTTCGCCGAATGGCTCCGCAGTTGCGGGAGAATTCAGCGAATCGCTCCGCCATTGCGGGAGCATTCGCCGAATGGCTCCGCAGTTGCGGGAGAGTTCAGCGAATCGCTCCGCCATTGCGGAAGCGTTCGCCGAACTGCTCCGCATTGCGGAAGCGTTCGCCGAACTGCTCCGCATTGCGGAAGCGTTCGGAGAACCGGCCCGCGCGCCCGCAGAGAAAAAAAAAAGAAAAGAATAAAGTGGCTAAAACTTGATTTTTTGATAGCAGGAGCATCCGGACTCAGAATGCGATGATTCCTGTGGGGCTCGGAGGCCATTGACGAGGGCCATGAAAAGACCAGTGAAGACCCGTAGCCCATTACACTCCGATTTGACAGAAAATGGATAATAGTGACTTTTGAAGGACAGAGTCCCGAGGCTTGACAGAAGGCCGGTTTAAGCTGAAATTGATACAAGGCAGCCATGAAGCAGGCACAATGTTAAGTTCCGAATCTTGGAACCCAACTCCAAAGGATGTGGAGTCGGGGTGAGCAAGAAGGCCAAAAAGCACTGTTCCGGGCCACTTTTTCGGGATTTTGAAAAGCTTGTGGGCAGTAAAAGTGACCCTAGATGTGGGAATCAGAAATTTTACTGAACTAGACATTTCATATTCTCATTAATACGGACAGCTTCCGTTAGACGAAGATTTTCCAGAAATGCACCGTTTGGGAGATAGCCGTTTTTGGCCCAAAATTTGGAATTTTGGAAAAATGTGAAAAGTGAGAAGTAGCAAAACCCAGAAATTCATAGAAGATGAATGGTGCATCGGAATTAAGATCCGTGAATTGCTGAGTGTTCCTTGTTATATGGACTAACTTCGCCCGATAGATAAGTTTTTGTGATTCCTCATAGATTTTCTTCCACAGGTGGCTGAAGTTGGCATTCGGGACCAAAATGCAACTGTGTAAAATGTGCAAAATTGGAGTGAAAGTTGTCATTTTGAAGGAATGCAGTTTCCGCACCCGATGTCGGAATGGAGCATGAAGACAGGCATTGGAAAGCTTGTCCAGCAGGGAACAATGATGCATGACCAGAGTTTGAATGAGGTCTACAGATATCATAGTTATTTAGTGCAGAAGAGTGCCAGCGGTTGTTTTGACAAACAAATTTTGTTGTCAATATGGGCAATTTCTACAATTGCATGATATGGAAGAGAAATTCCATGATACGAGGAGGGATCGAAAAGGGAATAATTCCTTAAACCCCTGTTTGTTATCATACTTATAATTATGAAATTGTCATATGGCATAAAAATGTTAAAAATATAAGGGATTACATAGATGTATATGCACTAGATGACATCTTAACAAACATTGCATAGTGCATATGGAAATGCTTGTGCATGAATGAGATATTGCATATTGGTAAAAGAATGAAGTCTGCATATGCAATAAACCGCTAATAGAGAATATTGTGGTTGATAGTCACTATTGATGTTGGTATTGGTTGTAGGACCAAAGATAACAAAGAGCATGGCTAAACATGTTGGGGATGTTGTTGCATGAAGCCAGCAACCTTATGCAGAAAGGATGGTGCAACAAATCTATGATCATAAAGTTGGCAAAAGGACCGAGCAGCCTTGGTAAGAGGCCAACTGATCAGGTAACATCAGGCGATGCTAACGGTAACCATGCAGGTAATGATTATTGGTTCCAAATTGCATGAATGTGGAAAGGGGATTTGGTAAGATCTCTTCAACTATGTTTGAGCTATGTTGAGTTAATTGGCATGTCATATTGAATATCGATTGGGACTGTTTACCTACCAAGCTTGGTGAGGTATGGTTAAGTAAAGGAAATGATCCTTACACCCTATGACTGTTTAGAAGTCTCAATGCATTCATATGGATTTATATCATGTCATGTGTATGTTGGTTATGTGCTTAATAACCAAACCAAGTGAGGACTGGTGGTCCTGATTATGATAATGCAAGTTATATGAGATAGTCATGTCTCGATCATAATATGCTTGAATGCATAGCACTCATGAAACAATGCAAGGTAGCATTGAGTAGATGTGCATTAAGAGATTTTATAAATCTTGTGAGGCATTGTATGAATGCATAGGGATGATGCATATGTTATTGCAAAATAAATAATGGATAAAATGATGAATTGATGATAATTCTAGGATCATTTCATGAGATGTTGTGAATGCAAAATAGTAAGTGCATGAAGAGCCCAATCATGATGGATGGGCTGCTAGAATACCTTGTGGAAGGACAGAGTTGTATGAATGATATGACTGTGAAATAATGAGTATTAACGATTTAGTTAAGCTGCATGGATAGTGTGACTATGTCTTGAAAATTCTATTATGATAATGACGCATATATAGAAGTATATATATATATTTCATTGCATTTCAAATGTAACAGCTGAAGGTGTTTGAATTATTGAGTGTTATAATTCTGAGATCACTTCAGTGACTATAATGGCAATGAATGATTATGTGCGTAGATACTCACAACGTGTTTGGCTGATTGGAGTTTCAGTTTCCGGTAGGAAGGTCTTACATATGGCAATGAGGATAAGTCCATAGTAGAGACCGGGATCTACCACACGTAGAAGCCAAAGGTTTATGAGAAGGTTCTCATGGTTGAGAGCTCTAAGTTCTGTTAGTAAGAACAGTTGTAAATATCAGATTTGTAAATGTTTCGGATTTGAAATTTTACTAATAATTGCTAATGACTGTTTGGCTTATATGAAAATGTGTCAGGAGGACATGCTGTAAGTGGATGCTCATGTATGGCAGCAGGCATAAGACCATAACGGGTAGAGTGGTGTCACTTACAAGAGCCAAACAATATGAGGATAGCCTCATGGATAAGAAAACCAATTTCTGTAGTAGACAGAGTTGCAAATGCATACTGAATTTAATTATTAGTGCCATGGATTGGTTATGGAATAATCGGATTTGAATTGTATTGATTAAATGTTGCTGACTGTTTGGCTGTTTAATAAGTGTGCCAGGAAGACACATTGCAGGAGGACCATGGTAGAGGTCCTGCAGAAGTCAAACTTCATGGGAAGGGATTCCATGATTTGAAAATGGGTTCCAGGTGGAATGCCATAAGACATTATTAATGTTTCATCTGCACTGCATGATTGGTAAACAATATGAGTGAGATGGTAAAGGTTATGTCAGTAAGACATATGAAGGATATGTAACATCAAAAGGAATTGGGATGGCAAACCGAGGGACTGTCAACTCAGAGAAGGAGCCTCCATTCCTCATTAAAGAAGAGAAATAACATCTGCAAAATGGATAAGTTTTCCATAAACCCTGAATGATATATATATATATATCTAATTATTAGAGTTAATATGCAGAGCATGTTTTGATTTTATTTCCATCATGAAAGACTGCTTGAAGTATGATTAGGACCTTCATAGTTCACATCAGTAAGGAGTGCACGCCTTTCTGGTGCTGAGTTATGTTAGGGATGCCAACATTGACTACGCCTTAAGGGAATGGACGCATTCCTGGTGTTTCAAGGTTGGACAGTGAATGTTATGAAATATGTTTACAATTCTAGGGCAGTGATACTAATGAGCTCGCTATCCATTTTGTGTTGACAGATTATACATATGAAACTTAGTGCTGCACATTAAAGAGAAAAGTGAAGAAAATAGTACCCAAGAAGACTGTATAAGCAGTGGTAACCCTTGCATAGGGTGAGTGGGTATCATGGGGCCATGATAGCCTGCAATTAAGAAAGTTACCTAAAGAATTCCTAAATGGAACCGCCGGCTTACATAAGAGAAGAAGTGCCACCCTTGTGTGGGTGAAGAATTGTTATGCGCATTGAGGGATTGTGATACCGTGAAAGGCTAATGCAAGCCTAAGGCAGAGTAGTGGAGCCTTGACCTGTAATGGTCGGTGGCGCAGTTACCTTCCATTGGTCGATGACCCAGACGTATGTGCTGGCTCGGCAATGGAGAGGGCCAACCAGGTATGGGACTGGTTGGGCACCACCAAATGCTTGGTAAACCCAGTCGGCGTGAACGTGTACTGGTAGGGCATTAATTAATTGATGATTTGGAACAGCCTGCGTGCTGGCCAAACATCTTAGTCCGCAGGAGGATCCCAAGGCTTATAAAGTAAAAGAAGGACCCTGTGGACCAGAGAGGAAATGCACAGTACAGATAAGTATTCATTTTCATTCATTTCTTATTTGAAATAATGAAGGTTTCAAGCATAAAGCTTGTAACAGTGAGCTGATGCATTATTGTTTCTTTGTTGGAAACCCTGGTCAATACAGGAAGCAAGGACCCTGAAAGAACTAAAAGTTGCTTGGTAAATTCAGAAAGTGGCTGGTTGAGCGAGATTATTGATGATTTGGAGCAGCCTGCGTGCTGGCCAAACATGCGAGATTGTTGATGATTTGGAGCAGCCTGCGTGCTGGCCAAACATGCGAGATTGTTGATGATTTGGAGCAGCCTGCGTGCTGGCCAAACATGCGAGATTGTTGATGATTTGGAGCAGCTTGCGTGCTGGCCAAACATGCGAGATTGTTGATGATTTGGAGCAGCCTGCGTGCTGGCCAAACATGCGAGATTGTTGATGATTTGGAGCAGCCTGCGTGCTGGCCAAACATGCGAGATTGTTGATGATTTGGAGCAGCCTGCGTGCTGGCCAAACATGCGAGATGGTTGATAATTTGGAACAGCCTGCGTGCTGGCCAAACATACAAGGTTATTTGATGTTGTGGAGCAGCCTGCGTGCTGGATAAACATACGAGACTGTTAGATGTTGAGGGGCAGCCTGCGCGCTGGCCAAACACCCAAATCCATAGGCGATTCCAAGGCTTGTAAAGCAAAGAAGGACCCTATGGAATAAAGTGAAGACATCGAGGGCAGATAAGTATTTGGTTATCTTGTAATTTCTTGCTTATGAATATACATGTGTATATGATTTGGTTATGATTTCCTATGAAAATAAACTAAACATGCGAATTAATTCAATGTTTGAGTGTAGGTATTGTTGGAAGCAATGACTATGGAAGCATCTTAAGGATGCATGTGGACATGTAACCACCCTAAAGAGCTCAGCATGAGCAGTAATGAAAGATGGGGCTAGTAGAACTGTGTGAATCCTAGCAGCTAAGAGTTAGACCAACCAAGTGGAGGAACTCCATGGTTGAGAGATCTGGAATAGACCGTAGACACTACGTGTCTTAGCCAAGAAGGGCAGGTCAAGGATTCACATGAAGTGAAAGAGGATAGGAGCATGAAAACCACAGTGGTGGTGTGGGTTCCAGAATGGAACAAGACTAAGAGGAGAAACTCTTACCGCTCCCTCTCTTTCCTTTTTATTGATGCATTTATAAAATTAGAAAATTGCTGAATGCATGCATGACTGAAATTAAAAGTGTGTTTATTTGATTAAAGTGAATTGTGAATGGATGAACATGAAGGAATTCATGTGCATGTTGGGAAAGCATAAAAAGTGTGGAAGTCTCATGGGTAAAACATGGACTATCTATATCAACTGGGGAAAAACCATTGACTGATTTTTAAATGTTTGGGTTATGCTTGGCCTAACGAGAATTGTAATGATGAATTTCACAGGTGTAAATTGAATCGATTGGTTGCAGTCGGTGCAGGCAAGTGTTGCTAGTGAGCAAAGTGTGGTCAGTTTTTTTCATTGACCATGGCGACAGACCAAGGGCTATTAGAATTGGCTGGGGGTCTTCTTCAAACAATTGCCAAGACCCAAGAAAATCTTGGAGAGATGCTCAAGATGCAAAAGCAGCAGAACGGGATGAACCACAAGGTCTTGCAGGACACTCTTCGTTTGCAGAAAGAGGTAAAAAGCATTGTGAAAGCAATCAGCAAAGGAGAGAAAAGTGGATCAATGAAGAAGCATTCATCCAATCGTCCAATTAAGAGACGCTCCAGGTGAGAGGACTCAAAGGAAATTGAGCATGCAAAGATGAAGCAACCAATGACGTGTTGGAAATGTGGAGGGGATCATTGCCTCCGCAATTGCCCAACAAGAGAACCTCAAGAAGGTAGCAGCCATAAAGTTTTCAGACTTGTGGACGAGCTGGAAGATCCGAATCAGCAGGAGCAGCTCGTGAAAATCAAAGGACTTGGTCCTGAAAGTTCAAAGTAAAGGATAGAATGCAGGGCAGATCTGCAAAGTTTTGAAGTTTTGGATATATGTAAATTGTATATGTATGCCTAAGTCTTGGAACACCGAGGACGGTGTTGTTCTAAGGGGGAGGGGAATGTAATACCCCCAATTCGACCCTTAGGATATATTATCCTTAAATGTGAATAATGTGTACATGTGATGTATGTTTTCTTAGCGTGGAGCTCAAGGCCAAGGCCCCGCTAGTAAAAGCCCGAATTTTATTTAAAGGGCAAGTATTTGATATTTTGATACCATGTGCTCTTAAGCCATGGAAATTGTAATAGGATGTAAATTAGACATCATGCAATATAAAATACCAAAGCTGGCTACGGAGGCAACGAATGAGAAGGGGCCACGTGTATCCACTAGGGAGTGGTGAGGGGGCTATGGGAGTGACCCATAGGTTGCCATTTGTCATTATGTGAACCCATTGACTTCCTTAGGTGACATTAATGCCAATTGTAAGGAAGTGGTTGAGATTTCAGCCCATGACTTTGATGGAGTATGGGCAACCCTGAAATTCGTATGGGAAGGTATGGGCTCTTTTGACTTGTCCCACTAGTCACTCTACATCTTGGGGGTTGCTCCATCCTTATCCCCATTCCATTTTGGAAGTATGGGACATCTTTTGCCCACCCAAAAACGAGCTCCCAGCAAGGAGAAAACCAGGAAATCGCGACTTGAAGGAAACCCACGTTTTGGGAAGCCAAAAACGTCCCGATTTGGTATTGGATAGAGAAATCCAATGGGGGATCCATTGGTAGGAACCTTGGGGTGAATTTGGGAGCAATAGCTACCCCAAAAGCCATGGGAAAACCCAGTTTTTGCAGCTCAGAAAACGAGTGACGGATTTGGGTTATTTGCTGAACGAAGCTGTGAGAAATCCGATTGTGGATGTGTGAATAGAGGATGGGATTGCTGAGTCTAGCTTGAAGGGTATGTGGCTCTGGGATTAAGCTCAGTGGACTAGCATCCTCCTCCATCTCCTATTGCATGCTTGAGAAACCCAACCGTGTGTTGGCTTAGCATGGCTATCTGAGTGAAACCCTCTGACTGTGAGTGAGCCATCTAGTTCCTCCTTAGTGGATACACAGCCCAGCTCGGGGGTGATCTCTCAGCTGAAAGAATACAGGCTGGACAGAAATCTATGGTTGGGTGGAACGTTGCTCTCACGTAGCCAGTTGTTTGGGCCATTATAATTCGAGATAAGTATTCTTGATGCTAATTATATGCCCTGCAAGCATTTTAAATAATGATTGTGTTTATATGTTGAATGCATGATAAAATTGTGTGCATATGTATTGTTAATTCCGCTGTGTTTATATTGAATTGAATCTGCATAGAGAAGTTTTAAAATGTTAGTTATTTGTGTGCAAAAAATATTGGGGCTAAGTTTATCAAAAGCCCGGTAGGTTGTTAATGTTTCCTTCCCTGTTGTTCTATGGAGAAGGGGACATTACAAGGTGGATCATGTACGGTGATATGTATCATGTATCAAGTGGATACATTGTATGATCAGGAGGATCATGTATGATGATATGTATCAGGTAGATACTTGGTATGCATCAGGTGGATGCATTGTTGATCAGGTGGATCATGCAGCAGGATGTTGCAGTGATGATCAGGATGATCATGGATGATGAGCTTCAGGATGTTGCTCTAGATGACATGCAGCAGGACGTTGCAGTGATGATGATCAAGACGATCATGAGTACATCAGGACGATGTATGTTGAGTATCAGGTTGATACTATGTGGCCGTGGATCAGGTTGTGCAGATGAGGATCTCTGGGAGATCCTATAGGTCAGAGTTGTGTACCCGTAACATCCTGGGATGCTCTTTCGAGACATTGCTCTGGGAGGACATGTAATTTGTGCCCTGGGAGATTTCAGGTCGGAGTTGTGTACCCGTAACATCTTGAGATGCTCTTGCGAGGTTTTGTCCTATGGCATGTAATTTGGGCCCTGGGAGATTTCAGGTTGGAGTTGTGTACCCGTAACATCCCGAGATGCTCTTTCGAGGTTTTGCCATGACCACATGTAATTTATGCCCTGGGAGATTTCAGGTCGGAGTTGTGTACCCGTAACATCCTGAGATGCTCTTGCTAGGTTTTTTGGTGGACCACATGTAATTTGTGCCCTGGGAGATTTCAGGTCGGAGTTGTGTACCCATAACATCCTGAGATGCTCTTTCGAGGTTTTGTGGTGGGGTCACATGTAATAGCGCCCTGGGAGATCCTACAGGTCGGAGTTGTGTACCCGTAACATCCTGGGATGCTCTTTCGAGGTTTTGTGACGCACGTAATAAGTCCCGAGGATTCCACAGTATGGCCAGTGATGATGAAGACCTGCAGGTGGTGGGCCTACATCCAGTATGAAAAAGGACTGGCTCTGTAGAACTTCCTATGACGAGTAGATTCAGAGATTGATTGAGATAGCAGCAGCAGTGATGATGATGATGACTCGATGACGATTATCCAGTGATGATGATCCAGAGAAGATGACTTGTGCTAGAAGAACTGTGTTGAGAAATACCTTCCTAGTTAAGAGGGAGTGTTGATGTATATGTAACTTCGGAATGTATTTCACATATATGTATATTGTATTCCTATAGAGATGGTATTATTCCTCTATACGGAAGTGTCGTCATTTATATTGTAAGTGTCGTAACTTATACTTGATGGGTTATTAGACCACCTTGTTGGGGTCGGCCCTGTATAAGTCATGTGGGTCGAAGGGTTATTAGACCACCCTATTGGGGGTCGGCCATGTGGGTCAAAGGGTTATTAGACCACCATATTGGGGGTCGGCCCAGTCAGCATTATGTTATGTGGTTAAGTTCGAGCCTACATGAGTTAGGTAAAAAGGCAAGTCAAGTCAAGTATAAATAGAGTGCGGGAGGCACTCTATTTACTCACTCACTTCTCACACATGCACTCAAGGAGGAGTGGCGCACTTATGGAGGAGGAGGATCTGCTGCTAGGTTATGGCTATCTCTCTTAGTTGGTTGTATCATTGCTCTATCTATCTCTGAGGAAGTTATTGGGGTTTTTCACCTTTATGGTTTTCCCCAAGTAAATCTTTGTGTCTCTTGTGTGCTTGCATTATTGTCTCCATGATTGATATGCTGTACATGTTGTTCTCTCAGTTAAGATCCTAGATCAGATTAAAGTAAATTCTGAAAATTTAACAAGACCATCCAAAGAAATTTTAGATGGAGTAACGAAACCCTTGTTTGAGTCCTCTTCTTGAACTTTCGGCTTATAATCTTTCTCCAGTTCCATCCAAGAAGTAGAAGATTTTTTTGCTCAAAAATTTCTTTTAAACAAAACAACACATTCCTTTGCCACATGACCATAGTTGTGGCATCAGTTGCACCTAAACGGAATTGCTTGATAATCAAGCTGCTGAGAGTGAGTGAGGGAATTCCAGAGTAAGTTTATGGACTCAGTCGATTCCTCTGTGAGATCTAAAATAACTAGTATCTTCCCCACACATGTTAAACCTGAATCTTCATATGACAAATCCGCCTCCACGAATTTACCAAGTGCATTTCCCATTGCTTTAAAAAATCTCTAGACCAAAATTGAAAAGGAATATTCGGTAGCTTTACTGAGACAAGACAAATATCGTTCCTTTCACTTCTTGGATCAAACATGGGTGTCCACCTTTTTAGAAAAAGGGTTGCCAATTCCCATCGCCATGAACCTGTCACAATAGTAGTTGCATCCTTTGGAATAAAAGCACGAGGACAAATTTCAATTAAATCTTTCCATACATTCAAACCCATCTCTTCATTCGTACATTGCTTACCCTTTGACTTGTGAATCTTCCCACTAAGGTGGCTTCATTTGTCATTAAAACTTCATTCAACGAAATCCCTTCTCCCAAAACAAGATTGGGGGTCTTTTCTTTTTTTGGAGATACATCGAACCTTTCGTTTATCATTTCCACAACCTTTTGAAATTACTGGTTCATTTTGGTAAAGGCTCCTTCAGCCCCAGATTCCCATAATCCTCATCATTAAGGCCCTCGATCAAGATTTGGGAATTGTCAGGAATGCCATTTACCCTAGTACCTTTAATGTCCATAAAATATTTAATTAAATACCCATCAATACCAACCTTATTTAGGATATTGTCAGAAAGGACTGGCACAACTACATAAATCTCCTCCCGCGATTCAATAAATTGTTCCTCCCAATTTAGTCCTCCGTCAATTACTGAATTGGATACTTTATCCTTTATATCATTACTCCTATCTACTTCTTTAATAGGAGTTCTTGCTAACACTTTTGCTCGAGGAAGCCCCATTTCTTAAAACTTTAATGGTTAAGCCCAATCCTTATGTTTTGCAAATCTTTTCTCCATCCCACAATTGATTTCTTGGAGTGCATCTTTCAATGCGTATGCCTTTCACTATTCCTAACCTCTTTTCAACCTAACAAGTGCTCTACTTCTAGGGTTTTCAACGAGGGTTTTCTTGTAGGGTTTCACCGGCTACCATGGTTGAGCCTCCGCCATCGGAGCCGGTGGCCTTTCCTTCACTTGTTGACCAATATCAAAGAGCCATCTCTTCTGTTGTAGCAGCTTTTCCAAAATCTGGTTCTACTCAGGACTCACGATTTGTGAAATTGGCTTCGGCACTGGAAGTTAAACTCATCTTTTCTTCCTCTAAACACAAGATAATAGTGCTCTCAGAGAAGGGTTTGATTGGGCACTTCACCGGCATGTGGCCATCACCAAAATCGATCGAGGTCTGGATGAACAAAAACTAGAGGCCTCTTATTAAAGGGGAAGTCATTCAAAAAATTTGTGGAAAAGGTTTTTTCGTATTTATCTTTGAACATAAGGAAGACAGGGACCTGATTTTTCGTAGTGGCCCTTATTTCCTTGGACCAAGAGGAATGTACTTGAACCAGTGGAATGCCTCTTTTGACCCTAAGAAAGACATTCCAACTGATGTCCCGGTTTGGGTTAAACTTCCCCACCTTCCCTTGCATTGTTGGGGGGATGAGGACTTGAGGTTGATAGGGAACTCTCTAGGAAAATTCATAGATAGAGAGGAACCAAGGACCCTATTCCCGAATATGCGTGGAATTTGATCTGGAAAAAGGACTTCCAGAGGAAATCAATCTCTTAATGGACGGATGGAATCACCTCCAGAAAGTTGATTATGAACAGATACCCTTTAAATGCAAATTTTTTCATGAGTACGACGATTTCGCTAAAGGATGCTCCAAAGGAAGGAACAGGAGGAAGACAAATATGGAGAGGGAGAATGGAATAAGGTAACAAAAAAGGGAAGGAAAAGACCAGCCCCAACGGTGGCCCCATCGCCCCATGAGAAGCAAAACTCAAACCCTAATGTCCCCATTGCAAATGGCACTAACAATAGATTCCAAGTCCTTGAGAAATAAGAGAATGGACCCGAAGAAGAAGGAGAAGTAAGAGAAGTGTCTCCAGAACAAGAGGAAAAGGAACAACCGGTGCTTGAAGATACAAACCAGAGGGAGAACTATGCTCCTATTTTGCCTGAAAAACCCTTCATTGAGGTAAGGTCGGATTGCACCATATCAGAGGCATCCAAATCAGTTACAAAATCCAGATCTAAAATTTCTCAAGAGGATTCCTCAAACTACCAATAAGAAGAAAATAAGCCAATTGGAAAGAAGGGAAGAAAGCCAAACATAACACACAGAGAAGAGCAGGTTGAAAAGGAAAAGGAGGAAGGGAAGCAAACCTGCATCGATCAACATTTTAGACCCCTAGTCAAGCAAATTGAGGCAACACGCGAGAACTTGAAGGTCAAATCCGGCCCCTATATCAAAAAATAATGTGGGTAGTCTCGTGCAATTACAAAGGATTAGGAGGAAAGTCAAAATCGGAAGCAGTAAGGTTTATAATCAAGAATGAAAAACTTTCCATCCTTTTAATCTAGGAGAATAAGATGTCAGAAGAAGAAAATATAACATGTATGAGAAAAATCTAGAAAAATAG
Organism: Larix kaempferi; assembly: GCA_027924585.1. Classification (NCBI taxonomy): domain Eukaryota; kingdom Viridiplantae; phylum Streptophyta; class Pinopsida; order Pinales; family Pinaceae; genus Larix; species Larix kaempferi. The sequence goes on along the minus strand of BSBM01001110.1, from coordinate 10,528,353 downwards.
TGACGGAGCCTCCATAGGAGCTACAGGGAACTCTGGAGGAATTTCTATATGGTGGAATAAAAACAGATTCAGACTTATTGTTGAATGGAGACACTCTAGTTGGATAATGATTGAGTTATGAGGTAAGGAAGAGGATAAGCAGTTCATAATACTAAATGTTTATGGCCCCACTATATATAATAATAAGCTTGAATTTTGGCTCTCGCTTGAGGACCTCAGAAGACAAAATTTACATTTACAAACAATAGTTTCCAGAGACTTCAACGCCACAATCTCGAGGGAAGAAATGCGGGGAGGTACCAACGTAAGAGACCCATTTGGGGAACACCTCGAAGATTTGATGGCCTCTTGGGATCTCACATACATCAAACCAAAAAAAAGAATCTATACGTGGTATAATAGAAGAGTTGGGCCTGGATACATTGCAGCGCAACTTGATAGATTTTTGGTAAACAGTCTCCTCCTTCACAACTCTTCTATCCCTTCCTCTATAATTTTAACCTATGTTGTGTTTGATCATAGGGCTATTTTACTGGAATTTATTCTCCCCTTAAATCTAGGCCCTCTCCCTTTTAAATTTCTCTCATCTTGGATGAGATAAGAAGAAGCGTCAAATCTGGTCTTGAATGCTTGGAAAGTCTTTGTTCATGGTTCCCCCAGATTCATATGGGAATCCAAACTAAAGGCAACGAAAAATAGCTCTCAAGGAATGGGCCAAGAATAGACCCTTGACTGGGCACTTGAAAGCTACTGCTCAAAATGATCTTAAGGATATACAAGAATTCATGGAGACGGGTGAAATAATGGATTCCCTTATAAAAAGAAAATAGGAGTTGCAGGATAAAGTGCATTATTATGAAAGGAAAGATGAGGAGGAATGGAGGATAAGGTCCAGAAGTATTTGGCTTAACGCTGGATATCAGAATACCAAATTGTTTCACAATCAGCATAAAGAAAGAATGAGATGAAACACCATTTTTGAGCTGGATAATGAAGAGGAAGGGGTTCTTATTTCAGGGCCACAGATCAAAATTTAATTTTCAATTACTTCCAAACTCTTTACAGGGAAGACGAAGAACTGGTGGAACCGCATTTTGATTTCTTTTGCTCGGGCATTCCAAAGTTGGTCAACAATAAAACAAATGAGATCTTGATGCAAAGCATCACAGAGGAAGAGGTCAAAAAATATATCCGGTCTTTGCATCCGGACAAAGCCCCTGGACCAGACGACTTTCCTATCAGCTTCTAGAGGCACTTCTGGCATATTATTAAAAGAGATCTATGTAGAATATTGAATTGTTCTATGGGCAGGAACAAACTAGGAGGAGCAAGAAACTTGTCCTTCATTGCACTTATTCCCAAAGATAGGAAGCCAACCTCTTTGGATAGGTATCACCCTATTTCTCTTTGTAATGTGTCTTATAAAATTCTCACCAAAATAATTTCAGGAAGGTTAAAAAGGATTCTCCCGAATCTCATTTCGAAAAATCAAGGAGGGTTTGTGTCCGGAAGATAGATAATGAACAACATCATTGTAGTTCAAGAGGCTATCCATTCAAGCTACAATAATAAATAAAAAGGGATGGCTATCAAACTGGATTTGGCCAATGCTTTTGACAGAGTAAGACATAGCTTTCTTTTTCAAGTTTTACAAGCTTTCGGTTTTTATCCTACTTTTATAAATTGGATTAGGGCATGCATTGGAGGACCATGGATATCTCCTCTTTTCAATGGGAGACCTAATGGATTTTATAAGGCGACAAGAGGCCTTCAACAGGGGTGTTCGTTATCCCCCTTCCTTTGCATTATCACTATCGAATCCTTTGGCATAAAATTAAACAACTACGTGAGTTCTTGTGTGCTACCTGGGCTAAATATTGTAAGAGGAGTAAGGCCAATCAACCACACGCACTTCACGGATGATACCATTCTGCTGGGAATGGCCACCATTGAAGTCACCAAACTCTTCTCAGAAACCCTATCTGATTTCCTAGACATCTCAGGGGGGGGAAATCAACAAAAGGAAATGTTGCATATACACTTCAAATTGAACCAATAATATGAATACAGTCATATCCAGGACTCTCGACTTCAAAGTGTTTGGGAAATGGAACTCCTTCAAGTATTTGGGTATACCTGTCACACTAAAGGGTATGACTGAAGTATGGAGAGAGATATTAACTAAATAAAGAACAAGGTTCAGTCCTGGGGGGCCAAGTGGTTGAATCTGGCTGTAAGGATAACTCTCATTAAGTCGGTGCTTAACTCCATTCCCATCTACCTTTGTTCCATGCTTCTTTCTCCAATGGGAATAATGGGTGACATAAGCAAATAAATTAGGAATATTTTATGGCAAGGAGGCATTAATGGAGAGAAGAAATCCCACTTAGTAAAGTGGGAGACTGTCAGATCTGAGAAGAATAAAGGGGGCCTGGAAATAAGAGAACCTAGATTAAATAATATAGCCATGGGTGCTAAAATCTTGTGGACGTTTGTAACAAGTAAGAGATATTAGTCAAAAATATATATAAGAAAGAGCAGGCTTCGATGTATCGACAAATATTTTACAGGGGATGGAACAAAAATATGGAATCTCTGCAAAGCTTCGGCCTCTATAATTAGAGAGAACATTTACTGGATCCCTGGAAGTGGGAAAATAATCAATTTATGGGAAGACAGGATAATGGGATACCCTCCTTTGAAAAGCAATGAGTCCCTTTGTGGCCTTAGGAAGTGGCTTCAGGAGAATAACGTTGTCAAAATTCATGACTTCTCATCCTAGGACGAAAAGGGGAATTGGACAGGTTGGAAGTCCCTTGATCCGCCCATAAGTCTTCCTGGAAATTTGCAAGAGATTCAGTATGCTCTCAATGGAAGCCCCCCCCTGAAATTTCAGGAGAAAGATTCGAGGGGATGGGGGGGAAGAGGTTTTTACAAAGTGAAGGATGTATATAAGCTTCTCCTAGCCAATTCCCCAGGGCCCCCTTTGGATCAGAAATGGAAGAGAGCTTGGCATCGTGATTGCCCCCCCAAACTCTGTGCCTTTTCTTGGCTTCTTTCTCAGGAGAAATCATAACCGCTGAGAACCAATGAAAAAGGGGAATAGTAGGTCTTAGCAGATGCGTTTGCTATAAAAGGAAAGAAGAATTGGTGCAACATCTGTTCTTGAACTGTAGTTTCACGCTTCAAGTTTGGGCATAAATGGTAAAGGACCTAAGGATTGATATCTCTCTCCCCAATCATATAAGTGACTTCGTCAAGGGGTGGGGACATCGCTATCCGGGGATCACAGCTAATAAAAAACTTCTAGCTAATATTTGGAATGCTTTACCAAAGTATATCAATTGGAAAATTTGGATAATCAAAAATAAGGACATCTTCGAAGGGAAACAATCGGAGGTGATAAAAATGGTAAGGAGTATCATTTCTCACTTAAAGGAATTTATGGCTTGCATGGGTTGGCATTCTGAGCAGGAAGCTCTTTCTCCTTCTAAATGTTTATGGGTCTCAAACTTATTAGTTTTGAGCTCTCTTCAGTCCAAAATCTCTTCAAGGCCTTTCTGCGCCTTGAATTTATCCCTAAATGAATTTCAAACCTGGAATAAAAAACATTCTCAGTGTGTTCTCTTCTTTCATGGAGTGTCGAAAGGAAATCCAGGGGTGGTAGATGTGGGAGGGGTCGTTTATGACCCTGGAGGTAACAAGTTATTCTAGTATGCGTGGGGATTAGGAAGGAGAACAAACAACCAAGATGAATGGGAGGTCCTTCTTCAGGGGGTTGAAATAATGGTCTCCCTGCATATAGAACATTATACTATCCTCAGAGATTCCATGATTTTTATCAAGAAAATGATAAACATTAAAAAAGGCCATGACAAGAATCTGAACAGAATTCAAAAAATAATTGTCTCTATCATTAGCGACATCTCTAGGATCTAGTTCTATCATATTCTAAGGAACAACAACGTGGAGGCTGACACAATGGAAAACCAAGGAGCTAGGATAAAAGAAGGGCTCATGTTTTTGAACCAAGATCCCCCCCCAAATGGTCCCCTTGTTTTTTATCAACTCTTCTACCTACCTTAAGGGGGCAAGCATGCAAAGGTACCCTCTCGTTTTTTGGACAAGTGGAATCCATTATAGCTCGGGCTTTAAAGCCCTCCCTCAGACAACCCTCACTCGCATTAATGGAGGTATTTGTGGCATGGATATGGAAGCATGCGAATTTATGTCGAATTATCGAGGCTCTCGTTTGCACGATTCTTATATGGGAGAAGGTATTGTATTTCAAATGGTGGTGTTTGGTATCGAAACTCTCACTTGTGACGGGGTGTTTCTCAGATCCGGTCTGCAAATTCCTCTATGGTCTATCTCAGCTAACAGGAGGATGAATATGGATATTATGATGAAGGAGCTTCGGGATATTAAGGTGGTTCATCAGGATATCAGGAATAACGCTTGCAACACCTTTGAAGTATCCAAATTTGCTCTGGACGAAAGCAGACAAATCGGTCTGGACCTTACTCGGATGGATTTGAGATTGGAGGGTGTGGAAACCAATGTCCACGTCCATGTCAGTGAGCTTGAAGAAATGCATAAATATGTCAAGGGTATAAAATACCATCAACAAGCCAACTTTGAAGGCCTTAAGCACTTCCTTTTCTCTCTGAAGGGGTAGTTATTTGATACTTTGCAAAGCAGAAATGACAGGATTGAAGCTCGTCTGGTTCAACTGGAAGACTCGTTGAGCGACCTGAAAGAATAATCCAGGAAGCATTCCGAGCCAGTGGACCTAGAAAATCAGTGCGAAGACAGCTCTCTGATGGAAGATGACTCGCAGACGCATGAAGGAATCCCTCCTGCTTAATTCCAAGAATGATGATGCATACTTCCCTGTTTTGTTTGTTAGATGTTTTTTGCGTTTATATATGTAACCAGTTTGTCAGGATTTACTCGGTAAAAGGTATTAGATACGAACAGTTAGAAGAAAAAATACCCATGATTGAACATCTTATTTTTTCAATCCTGGAAATCTCAATACCCAAGCTATGGTTCACCCTTCAAGGAAGGGAATTTTGTAAATTATCCTCTCTTTAATACAATATTGTTTCGCATTTCTATTAAAAAATAATAATCATGATCATGAAAATGATGACTTTGATGATGTTCATGATTTACCTCTTCTTAAGAAGGCATACAAACCCCTTTATGAAGGCTCCAACACAAATATTCTCTCATCTATATTGTTGATATTGGACTTGAAGGTTATGAATGGTCTTTCAAACACATCAGTCACACATATGTTAAGGTATGTAATATATTCCATCACATATATATGATTGCGATAAAGGTTATATTTGTTCCTCTAATAATTTTATTGTTAATTCATAAGTAAAATTAATACGTATGAAATATGTTTCATTAATATTATTTATATATTATATTAACTAGTTTTTTTATTTATTTTAATTTGGTGTAGCTTAATAGCTGAATTTTTGTTACCACCGTCAAATATTTTACCTTGCACATATCGAGACTTATCTGCCATCATGAAAGAAATTGGAATGCAGTATGAAACAATTTATTCATGCCCCGATGACCATATTATATATTATAAACAACATGAATTTGAAATAGAATGTCTGGAATATTATATCAGTATATATCGAATAGATCTAGTAACAAAAAAGGTGCCTCGCAAGGTTCTTCGTTGTATTCCCATTATTCCACGTTTGCAACGACTATTCAGGTGCAAAAACATAGCACAATTTATGGATTACCATGCACCGAACAAAAGTCAAGATGACATTCTTCAGATGCCTGCAGATGGTTCTGCATTTAGAGATATGGAGGAAAAATGGACACACTTTAAAGAAGAACCTCGTAATGTTAGGCTTTCTTTGGCACTAGATGGTGTCAATCCATTTGTAGAGATGAGATCTATTTACTCGGTGTGGCCTATTTTTGTTATCAACAATAAAATTCCTCCATGGTTGTCAATAAAGATGGAGCACATAATGTTGGCAATGACTATTCCAAGTATGTGTCTACAACATTTTTTTTTAATGTAGTGGCATCTCATCTGTCATATTTTATTGCATAATGTAATTGAATGTATATATCGAGCCTCTTATCGACGAGCTACTGAAGCTATGGAATGGAATAACTATGTATGATGTATCTAGACCAATACGACAAAGGAATTTTCAATTCCATGCAATGCTTGTATGGACAGTACATGATGCCCTAGGGTTAACCCATTTTTGCGGTATGTAATTATAACGTCCACTTTACTAGTATTTAATTTAATGAAGTTGATATATTATGCCTGCATGTTTTTTTAAATAATCCATTCATTTTATATAATTATAATTGACATAGTTAATCCATCTCTTTATGTAGGTCTTGAAACAAAGGGAAAATTTGCATGTCCAGTTTGGGGTCCCAAGATCAAATATCGCCATTCAATTTTTTTAGGAAAGGAGGCGTTTCATGAGTATAGGCACTTCCTCTCTAAGAATCATAGGCATCGAACTATCGAAAAACATTTATTCAATGGGAATCAAGAGACTATATTAAAACTGCAGAGAATGCCACGTCGCCTATGGAAGTTGCAATATAATAGAAATCGTCAAGGTACGTACGAATCAAATTGTCTATCTTTCATCATTTATGAAATGTTTTGAATTTTTTTTATTGTGTGTTGTTTACTATAATTGACATTGATCTCTATAATTTCTTTATAAACTATGATTCATGATGGTCATTATGATCATGAAGGCATTGATGGGCTTCCACGAGGAATGGAAATTTATCCTAAACAATTTAGTAGGTTGCCTTACTATGAGTACCTACAAATTTCTCATCTGTTTGATACAATGCATATCAGAAAGAACGTGGCTGAAAGATTATGGCGAATATTGGATGGAAGGAGTGACAAAGAAAAAATTGTCAAAATTTGCAATGACATTTAGGAAGCCAATCATGCAATGAAAGATGTCATTCAATTCAATAGAAACGAATACCAAATTAATATAAACTCACTTCCATGGTTGTTAACAAAGTAGCAAAGCAATGTTGTAAAAGAAATCATGCGAAAAATTAAATTTCCCATCGGATTTTGTTCGAACATGAAGAATATCATAACAAAGAAAGGTGATTTTGCGGTGGTCAAAATGCATGATTGGCATATCTTCATCAAGGTAATTATTATGGTATACATATTGCTATATTTTTTTATTCTAGTGCATATTGTTGGTATTTTTTGTCTACTTTTTGTAAAAAATAATGAAATGCTTTTTATATTGTTACAATATGTTCTACCTCTATCTCTCCCGAACAACTTCGACAATAATGTCAAACAAGTTATATATGATCTTGGAATATACATGAGGTAAGTAGCGATATTTTGCATGCATAAAGTGTTTGTTTAATTCATTGTAGAACTTATATTTGACATTTGTTTTACTAATTGTTATGTAATATAATGTTTATTTTTGTTAAATCTTGTGATTTGTTTGCATCACTTGTAGATGGTTGTCATCTAAAGAAATCCATAAAGAAGATATAAAGTATTGGAGGAGATAAATTCCTCGTCTCATGTGTGAAATGCAAAAGCATCTACCTTCGACATTTTTCAATGCACAAGAACACTACCTCATACACTAAGTTGAGGAGATTGAATTGTGTGGATCTGTACACTCAAGGTCCATGTGGATGGTTGAGAGGCACTTGAAATTTTTGAAGGGTTTGGTTAGACAATGAGCACCTCCTGAGGGTTCTATGGTGGAGGGATATATGGTATACCATAATATGATGTATATTAGTGAATATATTCCTAAATTAGCGTCAAAACTCAATTTAGGTCGCATTTGTGATCAAGACTCCAATAAATTTTTTGAAGGGGAGTACCTGAAGGGGAAAGGTAGATTGAGGAAGGTGAAAGGTAATTATTAGCTAGTGGAGATTAATTATAGTACATTTTACTGTTGATTTTTATGTAGATATCATACTTATTTCATTTTTAATATTCAATATGCATAAATTAAAAGTGTATATCGTGTTAAGTGAATATACATTTGTACTGAATTGTAATTTTATTTTCATCAAACAATTGGTCGAGAGTGGGATGCACTTCATTTATACATTGCAAACAATCTTGATTGGATGAAGGTATGGATTGAACGATGTGAACAATCTGGTCATGGAATATCATGGGAAGGTGTGGTTTCATTGGTTAAAGTAGCTCGTCGCAATGGAGATACCAATCTTACACAAAGGGAAATCGATTTAACATATGGTTCAAAAGATAAGTAGGCAAGCATATTAATTATCTATACTATTTATTTTTTTTCAAATATATTGATGTACACATTGATTTTTTCCCTACAGAGCATAAACATGCACTTCATGATCAATTCATGATGTAATCTTTATGTGTATGGCTTGTTGTAGGTAAAACACCATAAGGATATGTGGTGCAATGGTCGTAAATTTTGCATCAAGAAGTTGGATGAAACGAAGAAAACATCTGATTATGGGATAAATACAGTCTTTGAGGTGACCAATGTTTCCTCTAGAAGTGACAGACATCCAGAACTCTCATAAAATCGATACTATGGGTATTTGGAAGATATTATTCAGTGTGAATTTAACTCCAAATTATTTATGTTCATTGTCAAATGGTACAGGTTACTATTGAATCAACATGATCCCGATAGAACTATTATTGAAGATGATAATGGATTTACCATGGTTAATACAATGTTTTTTTAATCCAGGAATGGAACCCTATGTTCTTCCAAGCCAATGTGAATAGGTATTTTACTCTAAGGTTCCAAGTAGAGGGGGTTGGTCATTTGTTGTGAGACACGATCCAAGGGGAAGGATGATAAAGTATAATGTAGAGGAAGATAATGAAGAGGGTCTTGAAGAAGAAGATGAGGTTAAGGATGATCAACATGAGTTAGATGATCATGTTCCAGAGGAAGATGTTGAAGAATTAGCTGAATCAGATGATGTAGCAGACAATGTCCATGAAGGTGATATCGATGATGACATGATGATCGAAACTAACATCGATGACGATGATGATATGGCCAATCCTTACAGTGTTGAATCTGGATCGGATGATACAGATGATGACTTGGATGAAGAAGATGATGAAGTCCATTGAAGTGTATGAGGTATGCCTTAATATATCTACTCTATATATTTTGAATTAATATTGCGATATAATTATTGACTTGTATTGGTAAGTATAAATTAATTGTTTTTATGTTTTTTTGCCATTTTCTTGTATGTTGGCATATGTTATAAGAGACGTTACTTCTTAAGTATGAAAAAAAACACAATAAATTATTTTTTGTACATATATTTTGTCAGGTTAGGGGAATTGAAAGTGATGTGAGGGGGGGGGTTTCAGATGAGCTTCCACCTTCACGTGGTTGGCCTTGTTTAGTAGAGAATATTAAATTATTCTTGAAACAAAGAGAAGCTCAGTAAGGCAATGCACAATTATCATGCTAATTATTTCACCTTCATTTTTAGATGATATTGCATAACCCAAAAGGCGTGACCTCTCATGTACTTGACCCCGCATATTATAATTGTCATGTGATCAATGGGGCCAACATTGAATTTTTTTCAATTTGTGCTTGTAGGGATTAAAATTTGGAATGGTTAGAATAGACACATGCATTGACGATGTGGGAGGGTTTCTAGACTCAAACATGACCGACACAAACAATTTGACAATAAAGAACAAACCTATAGAATAATTAATGTACTGCACGGGGCCAACATTGAAAATTTTCAATTTTTGCTTGTATGGACTGAAATTTGGCATGGTTAGACTAGACACATGCATTGATGGTATGGGAGGGTTTCTAGACTCAAACATAACTCACACAAACAATTCTCCAATCAAACAACAAACCTATAAAATAATCAATGTACTTAATGGGGCCAACGCTGAATTTTTTTCAAGTTGTACTTGTATGGATTGAAATTTGGATTGGTTAGACTAGACACATGTATTGATGGTTTGGGGAGGGTTTCTAGACTCAAACATGACTCACACAAACAATTTGCCAAACAAACAACAATCCTATAGAATAATTAATGTACTGAATGGGGCCAACGTTGAATTTTTTCAAGTTGTGCTTGTGTGGACTGAAATTTGGCATGGTTAGACTAGACACATGCATTGACGGTATGGGAGGGTTTCCAGGCTCAAACATGAATCGCACAAACAATTCACCAAACAAACAACAAAACTATATAATAATTAATGTACTAAATGGGATCAACGTTGAAATTTTTTCAAGTTGTGCTTGTATGGACTGAAATTTGGCATGGTTAGACTAGACGCATGCACTGAAAATATGGGAGGGTTTCCAAACCCAAACATGAATTACACAAACAATTCACCAATCAAACAACAAATCTATAGAATAATTAATGTACTGAATGGGGATAACATTGAAATTTTTCCAAGTTGTGCTTGTATGGATTGAAATTTGGCATGGTTAGAATAAACGCATGCCTTGAGGGTTTGGGAGGATTTCCAGACTCAAACAAGACTCACACAAACAATTCAAAAATCAAACAACAAACCTATAGAATAATTTCAAGTTTCAAAGTTTCAAAAAATCAAGGAAGCTATCAAATAGGATATTGCAAAGAAGTGGTTAGTATTTGTTATATTTTTAAGTTGGTAACCAATGGCCTCTAAGATAATGCCTCCCCAATCAAAGGTCATAGGGATAATGCTTAAGTTTTCTTAAAAATTAGGAAACAATCAATAATGAATTTAATGGAAACCATAAACCTCACAAATTGTTTAATGCAACATAGTTTTTTTTTGACAAAAACGGGTAGGTTTTATATTAATAAAACAGTGACATAGTCACTTGAGTGTTTACATTCCATAACAGGGAAACCCACATGGTCATTCAAACTTAAATACAGATGCCTGTAAATAACAAAATCAGGACTTAAGTAGATTGGAAACGGTAGAAGAGAGTGATAAGAAGACAGAGACTAGACTGGTGTCAACGATGACGAGCCCCAGGAGCTGGCTTGCTGGCCGCTTGATTCTTGTCATGTCCTGCAATCTCGGCTTTCCGCAGGTTTGCCAGAACTGCTTCCGCCCGTTGCAGCCTGAGGTCCAGATTTTCCGCTGCAACCATAACTTTTTCTTCCAGAGACTCGAAGGCTGCCTTGAAATCCGAGCGGATGAGCACTAGTTCGTCCTCAATTCTGTCCAGGCGTCGTCCTCCCTGATTGTTCAGCTGCTGCATGAAATTCCCCTGGCGACGTACCCTTCGCCGCAAGACACGAAATTCGGCTTCCAGTTCCTACAATGGGTCCGGAGAAGAGGTTGTCGATTCCCCTGAATCCGCCATTCCAACCGCCTGCTTTGAATCAGAGGGATAAACAACCAGAGGTTCAAAACGAGGCACCCAGGACCTTCGCCACCCAGAAGAAAGCTCAAGCAGGAAGTAGATTACGCATTCAGAGGCAACTCGATGGAGATTTCGTAAATTACCCGGTTGGGTTACCTTGTGATAAATAGGGAGCTTAAATGCCTTAAGCCTGGGGCATGCTTCAGGGCCCATCATCAAAATACGAGGATCATCGATTACCAGACCCGTACTGCCTTTTACATACCGGCTCATCTTGCTGATTAATGAAACCTTATGCGGAACCAGAGAGTAAGCGTCATCATTCCCAGACCAGGTACCATCCGTCCCAGGATTAATGGCAGCAGGAGGATTAACCGCAGGTGAATCAGCCCAGTGAAGGGACAGGCTATGATTGCAAGAGCTCCTCGGCTTAGATGAGATATTTCCCGTTAAGTTCCCATGCCCGGAAGTACAGATGCTGGTACTCTACCACATCAGCGTGAGCGCATACGACATCATTTTGGAGATGGTAGGGAGTACGAGCTGTAAGGATTTAAAAGCCAGAACAGAGAATGCCACGCCTCGTTTGAAGACCATCCGGCAGCGAGAAGTCGTGACATCAGGCTTATAAACCATTCTCCACGTGTCCCCTGCGTTTTAGTGCATGTCCACCCGCGGAAAGTTAGGGAATGGGGGTCCAACTAAATACATCGTTGATTTTAAGAGTCCCTTTACCTAGGGATATAGCCTCATTTTCCGCTTTATCCGTGTGACCATTGTGCTCTCTCAAGACATGATAGAATTCGATGTCCCGAAAGAGGGGGATGAGCAGGGAAATTCTTCTGAGAACTTGGCGAAGACGATTAGAAGTGGGGAAGTTTTTAGAATTGATGCATTGGATGATCATCCTTGAATCCCCAACAACTGTGAGGACCTGGGCGCCATGAAGAAGGGCTTGGTTTAATCCTTGCCAAAGAGCCAAAGCTTCTGCTATATTGTTGGATTCGATACCCAAATTCCAGGAGTAAGTGAAAACCAAATCTCCAGCGGGGTCAAACAGCACCCCTCCCCCTCCTGCCTCCCCTGTTTAATGCAACATAGTTAAACCATATTTTTTTCGATATTGTTTTACTTCCAAAATTGGTGCTAAGTTAATTCGCCTTCAACATAATGTTATCCTTAGTCATTCGGCATTATTGCATCCAATATGTGTCAATGTTGTTTTTCTCTTGCTTTATTTATATTATTTTGACATTGTTTTTTTATTGTGTTTAAATTTGCGACAAGTTTAGTGTTTCAAGTTTATTTTACTTTATTTGAGTTGATTTGAAATAGATAATTTAAGTTCTAGAGTAAGTTAAAAAGTGGATACATTTAATTTTTTTATTATCAAAATTCCTTTTTAAATTTGATAGGAATTTTGATATAAATTATAATTTTATTTACTTGATGTGAATTTTGATCATAAAATTTTGTCCTTAAAATTTTTAATCTATTAAAAAAAACTAAATCATCATAATTATAAAAAAAAAACATTAAATTAAAGCCAAACTTCCCTCATTAAGCTTTACCATAACAAAATGAATTTCTATACATTTGATCTCACTCCATTTTGTATTTACTTGATTTTCAAGTCAACATATTTGTCATATGCCCATTCTTTTGTAATAATAAATGACCATTTAACATTATCTTTATAAGTGTCTAAAGTGTGGATTAGTTTAAAGGTTGGCTCAATCATTTCACTACTTTCATGTTAATGTGTTTTAGTTCAAATTATTATGGATGAGATACACTAATGTATGTTGAAATATTTATTGAAGATAATGTCTACAAATGTAAAAAAATATTCTTTAAATTTTTTCAATTTTTTTTAAAGAAAAATATTCAAATAAAACTTATGTTTTTAATAAAGAACCAATTGCGAAGATAATGGTTAGTTGGATATTATGGATACTTTGGTGAATAAGAGGTCGGGGGTTCGATCCTCCTTGACCCCAAATATTTTGGAAAGATGAACCATAATATGGAGCTAGGAGGGTAGGTGTGCGGGGAGTAAGTTTTTACTCCAAGGGGAATAAGAAGAAAGAGTTTGCTTGGGGCATCGGGAGAAAGACCAATAATGGAGCGGGATGGCTCACTCTCATCAAAAGTATTGAGATAGCTTTAGACATGGGAATTGAGAAATTGAAGGTTATCGGGGACTCTCTCATCGTCATTAGAGAAGCTAGAAACATCGTCACCAAAAGGAAGAACCCCACTTCCAAATTGCATCATATCCTTCTCAGCATCAGTAAAGAATTTAAAGAGGTTTCCTATTTTCATGCTCTAAGAAATCTAAATGGACAAGTTGACGCAATGGAAAATAAAGGAGTTGGACTCCCTTATGGTTCCCTCGACTACGACAATGCCATCAAAAAAAACATATGGATTCCTTAGCCTAGGGTTTCACCACAGAACCTTGGTCCTCCTCATCTCTTCTAAGGGGCTTCTCAAGCATTGGAATTCTAAATATAGACATTTCAAATTTTTGATTTTTGGTATCAACACCAATCTAAATGACGGTCAGCTCAATATTCGTGGGAATTTCACGCACTTCAGCATTTATGGCTGTTGGCTAGCCTACCAGTTGGCTGACATGCAAAGTTTAAGACAAGAAGGGTCGGCCCTAAACCGCATTATTGTTGGCTACTTCTCATTCTGGTATGTGCTTGTTGTTGTGTTGGCTCTGTGTTTGAGTATGGAGCATCATTTGCATTCACAGGACGGGGATGGTATCTGCCTGAAGTGCATTAGGTGTAGCAAGGTTATCAGAAGCCCTAACATTTCCTGTAGCAGGACAATCCCGATGGTGGACGATGCACTGAGTGTCTCAACAGATAAAAGAAACTCTATGTTTGGCCCATGTCGCAGGCATAACGGGGTTGGAAGATTTCAGAATGTTGAAGAGAGGCAAGGCCTCACGAAATATGAATTGGAAATGTAGAATCGTTTGCAGGAGTTGGAGGGCCAAGTCCGTCTGGTTCGTAACGAAAACTTGGAGTTCAATAAGGTCCTGACCCGTCTTTATTCTTTGGCTCAAGCAACGCATATAGAAGTGAAACACCAGAACAGTAAGGTGGTTGAGAAGGTTGAGCATTTGGAGGAGGCTCTGGGCCTCTGCCACCCCCATAAAAAATGCAAATCTGGTGCTGAGAGTAGCGAAATGGTTGACCTTGGTAGGAAGATGGAAAAACTGAAGCAATTCATGGCTCATGCTGGAAACTTCGTCGACCTAAGCTCAGACAAGAAGGGGACTGCTGATTCCGAAGGAGCAGTCATGGACACAGGAATTCACTAGCTGCTTGACGGTTGGCCCTGTCTTTTTTTGGTTTTGTTATGTATCTCCTTCATTTTTTATGGTTTTTGCTTTGTTCCACTGAAACTCATAGGCTGGGAGTACTTCATAGGATTGGCATACTTTTAGACGGCTTCTATTCCCAATTTTTTGTATAAGGCACCTGTGTAGCTATGTTTTTCTTCTGTATTAGCCTCCTTGGAAAGTTTGTTAAGTGCTACAGTTTTCATGGTTCTGGAAGGTATCTATTTATCTACAAGCATGTAAAAGATGAACATGGAGTGTTGGATGCTACCTTGCTAAGGGAGCAATCTGCCTCTGTGCTATGTAATTTTCGGTTTTATTTTTAATCAAAGCTACTCAACTGTTTGTGTTAAAAAAACCTTATGTTTTAAATAAATATATAAAATCCAACTCAACCATCTATTATTCAAATATTTTAATTATATAAGATAACTCAACCATGGGGGTTTGTTTTTTCAACCAAGCTTCATAATGGACTAATATAGTCATTCTCTTATAAATGGTGGACATGTCCTTTACAATATTTGAACTTAAAGGGAGGAAATTACTTCCTCCATATAACCACCTAAACTATGCCCTTTTGACAAATTATGGTTGTAGTTGTATCATTTAGTATATGGCCTCAAGGAGGATAAGAAGGTGGGATTTTATCCAATTTTATGTGTAGGAGTGCAACTTAAACCTCCCATGTTCGACCACTACCTCTAGGTGTCTCCATGGCATCCTCAAGGGTTAGAAATCTACATGAGACTTGAACCTTGGTCAACAATGAATAACTCTTGATTCCTCATCAACGCTTAAATTTGAAGGATATGGGGGTGAGCTTAGATCCACTTATATGTAGACGGGTCGCGTAATAGTTTAATCTAATATCTCTAGGTGCAATACACATTCAAAAACTACCTCAAAGTGACCCATGAATCCAATATCAAATATCACAAACATAAACTTTATCCATTAATGAAAAACACCTCACTTTTCATCAATAAATCTGACTCTTTTAAACTTTCTATTTATAAAAATTAAAATCAATTTAAAATTAAGAAACCCTTTAAACTTTCATTTACAACATTCAAATCATTTTTTTATAAAATCATTTATAACCTTTAAAATCATTTTAAAATTAGGATTAGAGCAAGTTTATCTTTCACTTTGGTTGTCACTTAGGATTGTTTCTAACTAAAGAGACCATGCCCATTATTGTTTCAATCTTAGGATCGTTTCAAACTTACCTCCCTCCCACACTCAAGTCATATGTCAATCTTACCTCCCTCCCGACACTCGCACATTTTGCACTTGTTGATCACCAATCCCAGAGCTCGTAAGGTATAGCTAGGATGTGAAGGCCAAGGATGCATAGGGAATGCGAGGTCACATAAGACGGCTTGGTTCTCGAATGTATAGCAAGGAGCTGGTGAAGGAGAACCTAGAGGGGTCGTGAAGGAGGACACATAGGATAGGATGCAAAGGGGTCCCGAGGTCATGGAGGACATCCAAGGATTATTTGACTTTTCAACGTAGAAAATTCAACGGCTTACCTTGGCGTAGAAAATCCGACGACAATAGCATAAAAAAATCGACGAACTTGGAGTAGAAAATCCGGCATAGGGAATTCAACTAAGAGACCATCTATATATTATCCAAGAGCTCCTTAGTGCTATCTTCTTCAAGATACTTAAGGATATTTGATTTGAAAGTTGGACTTGAATTGTACTATTTTCCTTCCTATCCATCTTCTCCTAATTGTATTTTTCCATACACAAAATAAGCTAAATCCTAGATATACATGCATTCCACTAAAGCCAATAAATTCTCTCTAATGCCAAATATATAATGATAGTGGCTAATAAACTTATGCAAGAGACACAATGCTAACAAAATTTAAGAAAACCATAAAGACCAATTTTATGCATGCACAATCTACCTACATGCAAATAATACAACACAAGTTCCTTCTAAATCCTTCAACATACAACAAGAAAACATTATGAAACAAATATTTTTAATGATGCACAAACTCCTTCAGCTTCCAAATTGCATTAGCAAGACTACCTTTCCTATTCAAAAATATCTTTTCCTTATTATTTTTCTTCGCATATGGTGCTCCTTATCTTTTCCATCATAGAAAATGCATATATTTATATTTATTTTAGTCAATATTTTCTTCATTGAGAAATATTTGGTCAAAGTTTATTCATAATTTGTTGTTGTCGTAGTTTCCAACCTCATATTTGCTAGGTATGAATGTTGAAAAATTCCCTTATTCTATTTATCTTGTTTGTTGCATTCTTTTTTTTAATAACACCAATTGAAAAAACTCTATTTCAAACCAAATGAAAAATACTAAGTGAATAGCCCTACCCAAAGCAATGGCATCTTCTAGAGCAGAAGAAGAACTATTGAAAGTTGGCAACAAACAATTTTCATAGTAGTACAATACCTCTCTTTTTCCACGAGAATTGATCCATTCCATTTGCATAAAAAAATGCACAAAAACCTTGTCCATTATTGTATTTTATTTCTAGATACTAATCATTACAGTGGATTATGGTTATTTTTAGTAAGCAAGCCAAAGAAAATTCTATGACATCTCCCATATTTTACCTAGGAAAATAAACCAATGTATTTGAAGGAGATTCACTGGCCTTATATGGACATGCTTCCATGAAAAGCAATAGTTCATCTCCAAAATCGCAACTTGTCCATGTTTATATTATTGATACACATCTCCAAATGAAAATAGCTATGAACATCAACAACAATCTCATACAATATTTTTTCCCACAATTGTCAACTGGCATGAGTGTTCACATAATCGTGTTCCCAATTGGTGTAAATGGAAAATATGAAAGAGGAAACTCAAATTTCTACATTGCATTGAATCCAATAACTATTATCAAGAATTTACCATGGGTTTGTGGAGTCCACATGCTTACTCCATATACCATAATTCTTGCACTCTCAACAGTACATGAAGAGTACTTAATTGTCTCATTTTGAGTGATTGCCATTGGCTACCATCAAAGTAGTCACTAGTTTGAGTTGTATGTAAAATAAAGAGACATCTTATGACATTACAATATTAAGAAACACAAAACATGCATTCATTATTGTTTTATTACTAAATGTTGTGTACTATGTGTTCCTTTGCATCAAGTGGTGTGCATATATTGTAAAGATATTACATAGTTGAATGTTTAGTTCCCCAAAAATTTGGAATTTACCCCCAAATCCCTAGCAAGGAAAAGAAGGGAATCATTACACACTATATGACCCCAAGCTCATATTATAATCTCCCTTTTCAATATTGTGCGCCCTTGTTTTATTTTCACACTCTTACGGCCCTCTTGCGCTTGGTGGACAAAGCTAGAGCAAGGATCAACTGGTGAAGGAGCACGCAGAGGATAGGACGCAGTGGGGTTGCGAAGCCAGAGGACGCAGAGTGGTTGCGAATCTAGAGGATGCAGATGAGAGGAGAGGAGAGGACGCGTAGGAGAGGAGAGGATGCATAGGGCTCGCGAGGCCACAAAGGACACAAAGGGAAAGATCAAGGAGGACACAAAGATCACCTAGAGGACACATAGGGGTCAGAGAGGTCATGGAGGACGCAGAGGGGTTGCATTGGTCACCTAGAAGACACAATTCCCCCCAAACTGGTAAGTACTCTTCACCGAAACTATCATTCCATCCTCCATACAAACTTACGAGGGTCTCTTGCCAAAAATATCAAAAGAAACGAAGCCCTGCCTATGAGACAAGTGGAAAATTTGTTGCTTTAGCACTATATTATTTTGGATACAAAACCAATGATCTTTGTGGTATTTCAAACTTATGGTATTAACACTGGGGGGATGAATTCACTAATTTAAGCGTTTTTTCATAAGTCTAAGTTGTTGCATAGGTCCTACATCTTCAATATTAGAGCGACGAGGGACTGATGGTGTCCTTAATGTTGTATAATGGTCCACAATGCTAGATGGTATAGGAAATCCCACTTTATCTTAATGCTACTCTTTATCGTTGGAGTAGGGATATGATATGTTTCCCTCTCTCACATCATTGGAGGGTAGATGAGTAAAGGAGGATAATTTTCCTCATTGGAGGGTAGATATTTTTCCTCATGTTGTATAGGAAACGCTTCCCAAGAAACCCCTTCAAATTGCTTTTATTGGTTGTTTTGCTTCTCTATTTTGTAAAATCATAAGCCTATCCTCTCTTTTAAGACAATGCTCATAATAAATATGTTAGCCAAATATACATATAAATATAAATGGAAATATATTTTTATATTTCAGAAGTTTGATATGTACACCTACTATGAAAACTAATATACAAAGAGATAAAAGGAGACGTATAGATTTATAAAAAAAATTATATATATATGTTGGAAAAGTCATTGGCCTCCTTAGGATGTCTCACCATATGTATAATTCTGATATCTTGAATATGTGATGAACCTCTCATCTAGTTGATTATAAAGGAAAAATCCCCATAGCTCTTTCAATGGAATTTGTATCAACGAGGGTGAATTATCCCAGGGTGTTCATCTTTCCACATTTTCATGTTTATCCATTTCATTATGAGCTATGAAGTATGGGTATACAAAAGTTGCCACTTATCCCCATTTCACTTTTTTTGCATAGTCAACAAAATATAATCCATTATATGTAGGAAGGTAAAAAATGGGATTTGAAAATTGACGAGTCTTCTACTAGACATCTTTGACCTTTCTACATTTCCACTTTTTTATATCTAAATATCAAATCATATGCCATTAGACCCTGGTCTTTTAGGTCTAGTTGTGCAATAAATTTGAGTTGGTCTTAGAGAATGTAAGCTTGGACCTAGAGATAAAGTCCAAGTGCCATTTGAGGTAATGGATATGGAATGTCTCACATGGTTTATCAGCCAATAAGCTCAGAATTTTACATGATCCCTTTCTACAAACTTGAGGCATTCAAAAATGGATTTCGACCAATTTTTCCAATTTTGGACATGCAAGGCAATTAAAGGAAAATTTACCTTCCTAATCAAATAATGCATTCTCAAGATCTGGGGAGGCAAGGTAACTATGGATGATGACAGTGAAGATAATTTTCCTTTTCGAGGATTCCAACTACATGCTTTGAGGTTTGGTTTGCAATTAACCATAAATAATTTATACTTAGGAAGCTCATGGACATGCCTCTAATTTTGTGAAATATGAAGTACAATATCAAGGGTTAACATTGGATCCATATGGAGATAAAAATCCCATTGTAAGGTGCTAAATGTCCTCAAAATATAGATTTAACCCTCTTTTTTAGACACCCCTTTCAAATATGCTTCCATAAACCCAATTCGCTACCATATGCGATTCATCATGCCTCATGGATATATCAAATTGTAATCTCATGCCAAATTGATATTTGAGGTAATGGAGATGGTATGTATCACATAGGTTATCACCCCATAGGCTCGAAATTTTGATGATTCCTTCTTCTACGAACTTGAGGCATTCAAAAATTAATTTTAGCCATTTTTTCCAATTTTGAACATGCAAGAAAATTAAAGGAAAATTCCCTTCCTAATCAACAAATGCATTTTCAAGCTTGGTGGAGGCATGGTAATCATGTATGATGATAGTGGAGAGTCTTCCCTTTCTAAGGATTCCAACTACATGCTTGGAGGTTTGGTTTAAAATTAACCATGAAAAATGTATACTTAGGTAGCTCATGGACATGACTCTAATTTTGTGAAAAATTGAAGTATAATATCAACGGTTAACATTGGATCCATATGGATATAGAAATCCCATTGTATGGTGCTAAAGGACCTTAGAATATATTTTTCCATTCTAACCCTCAGCAACACCAAACCAAAACATGAAAATATAGATTTAACAACTAGATTGATGATGATCATTAAAGCACCAACCATTTAGTACACATATAACATCAATCATCTAGCTATAACTTATAACATTGTCATCAAATGATCAATCATCAATTTTCTTTCAAGTTTCAAAATATAACATTTGTCATCAACAAACTGTAAAAGATAATGTCAACCATGAAATGAAATAGAGCATCATATTTATTACCAAAGAGTTGTATGATGTAGTGAACAGTTCAAAAGAAGGTTCAAAGTTCAATGATAAAACTTAAAATGTCATATGATGTTTACAAAATAGACCATGATAAATACAAAGTACCAAGTTCTAGAAACTAAATTATAAACAAGAAAAAGATAAATAAATATAGTACATAATAATATTTTCTATTGCCACGAGAAACTTCAAGTTTCTTTTCCCATGATCAAGTTTCTTTTCATATCATAACAACATAATTAAAATATGTCTTAATTGAATCACTTTTGTGGGAAAGAGGTGTTAAATTTTTAGTATTAAATCACAATACTATAGGATCTTTACTGAGAGAATAACATCTACAGTATATCAATGCATGACAATCATAATATGACAAGCATCACAAGCATCACAAGAATCAAAAGCATAGAGACAAGAGACACAGAGTTTCCGTGGGGAAAACCCTAAGGTGAAAAACCCCACAACTTCCTCAGAGATAGAGAGAGCAATGGCTCAACCAAAATACAACCAAATAACACTGAGATAGTCTCCTAGCAGATGATCCTCCTCCTCCTCACTAGTGCGCCACTTTTCAGAGAGAGAGATAGTTGCTTTTACGAGTGAGTAAAATAGAGATCTCCTATCTCTATTTATACTCACCTTTTTGCCCAGTGACCTACTGGGGCTGACTTGTCTACTTGGATACATCCACATTATATTATATATTAATTAGGGCCGACCCCATAAGGTGGTCTAATAACCCATCGGCAAGTACACACACTTGCGACACTTGTCAATCCACATGACGACACTTCCTTATAGAGGAATAACACATCTCTTATAAGGGTACAATAAATATATATATATAATACACAGATGAAATACATTCCGAAGTTACATATACATCAAAACTCCCTCTTAACTAGGAAGGTATTTCTCGACACAGATCTGCTAGACAAGTCTTCTTCTCTGGATCATCGTCATCATCATCGTCACTGCTGCTACTATCTCAACCAATCTCTGACTCTACTCGTCATAGGATGTTATACAGAGCCAGTCCTTTTTCATACTGGATGTAGGCCCACCACCTGCAGGTCTTCGTCATCACTGGCCATACTGTGGAATCCTCAGGACTTATTACGTGCGTCACAAAACCTCAAAAGAGCATCCCAGGATGTTACGGGTACACAACTCCGACCTGTAGGATCTCCTAGGGCGCTATTACATGTGACCCCACCACAAAACCTTGAAAGAGCATCTCAGGATGTTACGGGTACACAACTCCGACCTGAAATCTCCCAGGGCACAAATTACATGTGGTCCACCACAAAACCTAGCAAGAGCATCTCAGGATGTTACGGGTACACAACTCCGACCTGAAATCTCCCAAGGCACAAATTACATGTGGTCATGGCAAAACCTCGCAAGAGCATCTCAGGATGTTACGGGTACACAACTCCGACCTGAAATCTCCCAGGGCCCAAATTACATGCCATAGGACAAAACCTCGCAAGAGCATCTCAGGATGTTACGGGTACACAACTCCGACCTGAGATCTCCCAGGGCACTATTACATGTCTTCCCAGAGCAATGTCTCGAAAGAGCATCCCAGGCTGTTACGGGTACACAACTCCGACCTATAGGATCTCCCAGACATGCTCATCTGCACAACTTGATCCACGACCATAGAGTATCAACCTGATACTCACCATACATCATCCTGATGTACTCATGATCGTCCTGATCATCATCACTGCAACGTCCTGCTACATGTCATCTAGAGCAACATCCTGAAGCCCATCATCCATGATCATCCTGATCATCACTGCAACATCCTGCTGCATGTTATCTGGAGCAACATCCTGAAGCTCATCATCCATGATCATCCTGATCATCACTGCAACATCCTGCTGCATGTCATCTGGAGCAACATCCTGAAGCTCATCATCCATGATCATCCTGATCATCAATGCATCCACCTGAGGCATACCAAGTATCTACCTGATACATATCATCATACATGATCCACCTGATCATCAATGCATCCACCTGATGCATACCAAGTATATACCTGATACATGATACATATCACCATACATGATCCACCTGATCATACAATGTATCCACCTGATACATATACAGATACATGGTCCAAGCATCCAACATGATGCACATACATACATAAATGATCCACCTGATCATATCCAGCATCCAACATGATGCATACATACATAAATGATCCAACTGATCATATCCAACATCCAACATGATGCGTACATACATACATAAAAATGATCGAACTGATCATATCCAGCAGAAACCAGAACATCATCCTGATGCCCATTATCCAGCGCTTACATCCATAGTCATGTGAAGGATCCTCATTCCAACATGCTTGGAATGGCTTCAGCAAATGTGTCCATCACTTCTTCCTCGAAGTGTCCTCGATTTGAAGAACGCCAAGCCTCTCTCTGAAGTACTCGAACTTCACTCTGGCTAGTGGCTTCGTCAGCACATCTGCAATCTGCTCGTTCGTCGCAACATACAGAAGCTTCACAGCTCCTCTCTGCACCATATCCCTGATATAGTGATATTTGATCTCTATGTGTTTCGACCTGTCATGAAACACTGGGTTCTCGGACAGCTTCACACAACTCTGGTTATCACAGAAGATACCAGTAGCCTCCAACGGGAGATCAAATAACTCAGACAATAGCTTCCGTAGCCATACTGCCTCACAACTAGCTGAGCAGGATGCAACATACTCTGCCTTAGCTGTACTCAGTGCTACGTAGGACTGCTTCCTGCTAAACCAAGAGATCACACCTGATCCCATACTTAAGCAACACCCAGATGTGCTCTTCCTATCTGCAGCACTGCTAGCCCAATCTGAATCAACATAACCCTGCAGGTTAAACTTTTGATTCGCCTCATACCTGAGCCCATAATCCACTGTAGCCTTCAGGTACCTCAGAACATGCTTTACAGCAACCAGGTGAACACTCCTCGGATCCGTCAGGAACTGGCTCAATGTGTTCACAGCAAAGCAAATGTTTGGTCTAGTGTTCGTTAGGTACATCAAGGACCCAATCATCTGACGATACATAGAGACATCAATCGGCTCAGATGAAGCATCACATAGAAGCTTCAGATTCGATGCCATAGGTGTGGCCATGGCCTTGCAATCCATCATCTCGAATCTCTTCAGGATATCTACTGTGTACTTCCCTTGACCAAGGAAGATCCCACCTGTACTCTGCCACACCGCCATACCTAGGAAATAGTGCATCATTCCCAAATCTTTCATATCGAATTCAGCAGCAAGCTTCCTCTTAGTATCTACAATCAGTCTGTCATCTCCTGTTACAAATAAGTCATCCACATACAGGAGTAGAATCACAGGACTCCCTTCCTCAACCTTGTAGTAAAGGTTGGAATCCGCTTTACTCTTGGTAAAGCCCAAACTAGATAGGAAACTGTTCATCCTACCATACCAGGTTCTGGGAGCTTGCTTCAAGCCATACAAGGCTTTCTTCAATCTGCACACATATGACTCCCTGTTAGGTCTTGGGACTGCATCCCAAACATCTTCTTCATGATCTACGGACCATGGCATTCCATTTCTTCATCCCAGATCCTGGGAACTTCAATATATTCAATAGATATCTTTGTTGCTGGAACAAATGTTGTAGTCCTTTTGTAGGTGAAGATATACGGTCTTTCCTACAAAACAAGTTAAATTGCATGATTAGAAACATCTCATAATTTTCAGAACAAATTCTTTACACATAAAGAAATATGTCATGCAGTCATGCAGTTATCTTAGCCAATGCTTCAATACAACATTTATCCATGTTCCACAAATTTCTAGATGCCTTCCAGTCTCTACCAGAACATTGTTAAGAGTTTGCACTACTCCCAACATGTCAGCAAAGAGGTTTCATTCTAGATAAGTAGCACTGGAATGTTGTACAGTGCCATAAGCCACTTACCCATCACATGCATATTAGTAGTATACTGTTCATTAATGCAATCATTCAAATATGCACAATACATCTCCTAAGTCTAGGAACATAAGCATAATATTATTAAACAAACAAAATAGGCAAGAAATGATAATTGAAATACTTATCTTTGTTTGTTTGTTTGGGTGGACTCCCTCTGAGTCTTTTCTTCCTGGTAGGAGCTGCTGAAGTAGCTTCTTCTACACCTTTCTGTTGTGGAATGTAGGAAGATGGTCAACTCCCTCTGAAGATCTGCATCCTTGCAGGAGCTGCTGGAGTGTGCTCCCTTTTGATCTTTGCTTCCTGGATTACCTGTCCTTATATTCATCTTTGCTGACATCAATATTCTTGAACCCAGAAAAGACCTCTTCTGGTGTCTTGTTGTCCAATATCTTGTGGGGAGTTCTGTTATGCACATATACAACTGTTCTAACTGCTTCTTTCCATAGATGCATAGGAAGATCCTGGTCATGCAATATTGCCCTTGCTGCTTCCATGATAGTTCTGTTCTTCCTTTTTGCAACTCCATTCTGTTGAGGATTATAAGGAGCAGTCAACTCCCTCTTAATCCCTGAATCACTGCAAAGCTTCTTGAAGTCATTTGAGGTGAATTCTCCACCATTGTCAGATCTGAATGTCTTGATTTTCTTGTCAGTTTGATTCTCCATCAAGGTTTTGAATTCCTTGAATTTATCAAGCACCTCATCTTTTCCCTTCAAGAAGTATACCCAAGTCTTCCTGGAGAAGTCATCGATAAATGATACATAGTAGACATACCCACTCAGGGAGCTGGATGACATAGGGCCACATACATCTGAGTGTATGATTTCCAGGATGTCTTTTGCCTTGCTTTCACTGCTTGGGAAAGCCTTCTTAATGTTCTTACCTTTTGCACATCCTTTGCAAACACCTTCATGTTTGGTCTTGATTTCAGGAAGACCCTCTACTGCCTTACTTGCAATTGGAAGTGCCCTATAGTGCATATGAGCAAGTCTTCTATGCCAAAGTTCACTTGGCTCCATGGATTCATGTACCATGGCATGTTCAGGTTGTCCCTTCAATTTATACAAGCCTCCCTCTTGCTCTCCAATCACTACTGTATCATCTATGGTCTTTCCCTTTGGCCACATTAGGACTTGGCCATCCACAAATGCAACCCTCATACCTTTTGCATCCAATGCAGAGATGGAGAGTAATTTCTTCTTGAGCCCAGGTACATAAAGTACTTCTTTCATCTTCAATGATTTTCCAGAATCTAGGTTGTAGGAGGCTTCACCACTTCCTTTGATTGGGTATTGATAATCATCCCCAAGTTTCACCTTATGGGGTGATTCATGTTCAGATAGGTTCACAAAGGATTCTTTAAACCCAGTCATGTGTTTGGAAGCCCCACTATCAATAAACCAATCATTACATCCATGGGAGATGGTACCTGTAAGAGCAGAAATTAGAACATATTCTTCTTCACTTGATGAGTCATCATCACTACTACTTTCTGCCCTAGCCTTCTTCTTTGGAGGTTCATCATCTTCGGCAGCATGAGCATGAAACCTTCTTTTGCTGCCCTTCTTCTTCTTACTGGAGTTGTTGTTATGATCCCTTTTGTTCTTGGGACAATCTGAAGCAAAGTGACCCTTCTCATTGCATGTGAAGCATCTTAGGTCCTTCTTACTCTTTTGATGGAATCTTTTGTGGTGAGAGTGATCCTTCTTGGTTTTGCTTCTCTTGGTGTGAGCTGCAAGAGCTTGATCTTCTCCTCCCATCTTTTCCTCACGAGCTATGAGTCTAGCTTCTTCTTGAGAGCATTCTTCCCTCAATCTGTTGAAGGAGATCGATTTCTTCCTTGCACAAATTCCTTGAATAAAGGAATCCCATGACCTGGGTAGGCCATTTAGAGTGGTCATCACCACTTCACCATTCTCCACCATTTCATCTACTGCCTCTAATTGTTCCTTGATCTGGGAGACCCTTGAAAAGTAAGATTGAATGGTTTCTCCATTCTGAAACTTCACTGCTTTCAATTGGTTCCGCAGGGTCATCTTCCGATTTATGTTCTTTCCTTCAAATAGCTTGGTCAAGGATTCAAACATCTCTTTGGGTGTCTTAAGAGAAGACACATGAGGTATGAGATGGTCTTTGATAGAATCAGCAATGATTCTCTTTGCCTTGACCAAGTTCTTCTTGTGCAATGCCTTGGCTTCTTCATCCTCTGGGATAGGGATGTCTTCTTTCACATATGAGTCCAACTCATTCTCTTCCAGGATTAGCCCAATCCTATACTTCCAGGCTCGGAAGTTATCAGCCCCTTCAAGCTTATCCTCAAGCTTGGTGTGGAGAGACATCTTTAAGAGTACTTCAAATGGAAATAGAAAATATTTAGGACTTACCACTTGAAGTGCTGAAAACTGGATCTGGTCCCGGATTAGGGTTTGTCAGAGAAACCCTAAAAAATTCAAAATGTGAATTTCAAAATTCCGAAAGGATAGAAAGATGCGCCTTGGAGAGCTGATCATCCTAGTACATTCAGAATTTGAGATCAGCAAAGTTTTGTCCTTCAAAATTGCCTTTTTGTCCTCCCGGGTTCACTAGGGAGAGCCCTGAATTAGGGTTTGAGTTGCCAAAAATCTCGATCCAAAGCTCTAACCTTCGATTTTTACAAGGAGCTTCCAGCTGTGCCTTCAGTTTCCAGAAATTCCTATTTTTGTGGAAACCCTAATTTTTAGGGCCAAATCTGAAAATGCTCGGAACTGAATTCTGATTGGACATATAGATGCGCCTTGATGAGTAGATCCAATCTACTATACTGAATTTCAAAAATCTGTGGAGAGAAACCCAATAAACAAGGAATACAAGCTTCCGTCACTGCAAAATGTCTTCTTCTCAGTTAAGCTCTGATACCATGTTAAATTTTTAGTATTAAATCACAATACTATAGGTTCTTTGCTGAGAGAATAACATCTACAGTATATCAATGCATGACAATCATAATATGACAAGCATCACAAGCATCACAAGAATCAAAAGCATAGAGACAAGAGACACAGAGTTTCCGTGGGGAAAACCCTAAGGTGAAAAACCCCACAACTTCCTTAGAGATAGAGAGAGCAATGGCTCAACCAAAATACAACCAAATAACACTGAGATAGTCTCCTAGCAGATGATCCTCCTCCTCCTCACTAGTGCGCCACTTTTCAGAGAGAGAGATAGTTGCTTTTACGAGTGAGTAAAATAGAGATCTCCTATCTCTATTTATACTCACCTTTTTTCCCAGTGACCTACTGGGGCCGACTTATCTACTTGGATACATCCACATTATATTATATATTAATTAGGGCCGACCCCATAAGGTGGTCTAATAACCCATCGGCAAGTACACACACTTGCGACACTTGTCAATCCACATGACGACACTTCCTTATAGAGGAATAACACATCTCTTATAAGGGTACAATAAATATATATATAATACACAGATGAAATACATTCCGAAGTTACATATACATCAACAAGATGAAGTTGGTATTTCAACTACGTTCCACTTGAGAGTGATGCTTGACCTTGTTGAAGGTGTTCCATGTGATGTTTTGTGCATGGTGTATGTGTTACCTTTGTTTGGTCCATGATGGGTATTCCAAATGTGGAGGTTTCTTACTTGGATGCAGGACCTTGCTTGCTGCTTATGTGGTATTCATTCCTTGGAGGGTTGAAGACCTTGAAAACTTACCTAGATCCTTCAAGATGGCCATTTGAAAGCATGTTTCTCTATGTTTTCCTTTAAAATCCATGAATGCAAGCACAACATAAATTTTTTCCATTCTCCTTCTATGTTCTTTACCTAAACCCAAAACATTGAAACTTTTATCCCATGGTGCAGGTAGAACCAAACAAGTATTTGCATATCACTTAAACATAATTGGGTCCAATATTGGGTAGCTTCCATAATAATTTGGGTTCCTATGAAAGATGGCACGACTTAGGAAGAACCTAAGAACCTACAACTTCACTTTTGGGTGGAAGTTATCAATTGTGTTAATTACATAGTTAATCACACTCCCACTAAGGCTTTTAAAAATATAACACTAGAAGAAGCATGGAGCAACACTAAACATGATGAAAGACAATTTTGTGTGTTGCGTAGTGAAGCTTGTGCGCACATTCTTGATGAAAAAATGAAATCCTTAGATCCTAAATGTCATAAGTGCATATTTTTTGCTTATTTAGAAGTGTTTCTGCTTTCTCTAAGGTTTCTTGATTAGCATATGCATGATGAAAGTGATCAACACCCACTTGGATATTAAGATATGTTTCGCTTAGAGAAATACAATATCACCATTAATTTTTCTTACAAGCTTATACTCTTCTTGGATCAACTATACCCTTAGAACTTGTGTACCTAGCTTGGTTTTTGAGTTGTATTTTTTCCATATATCTCACTTGTTTGAGATGGATGGAGGTACTTCACATCTCATCCACCTCTCACATTATTCCTTTTTAAAGATGTCCTCATCTCAAATTCATTTCATAGTTTATTAATAAGTATCATCTTAGTATTAAGACATTATTGGGGAGAAGAGTTACCTAAAAATTATGTATAATCTCCTCGTCTATAGTAGTGGTAATGCTTTTATTATAAGAGTATGTCAATGTGCCTAAGTGCTTTAAGTGCTTTATTTATTGGAGAAACTTTTTTCCCATGGTGCAGGTAGAACCAAACAGGTATTTTTCAGATGTGCCTTCCTCGAGCAAGGGGATTTTAGGAAGACTAGAGGAAAGTAAGACATACAGTAGGTCTACAAGAGTTATATCAACTAGATGTCAAAATATCAGAAGAAAATTCCATAAACGCATGGAAATTTTTCTCGTTGAAGGGGGGTCATATTCCCCTTGCCCTTGAGGTACAAACATATACTGAAAGAATGGTTACCCAAGTATATTCCTCAACTAAACACATATTTTTGTGTGAACGAGAGGATACATTGGATTGCACCATCATCATTACATGGTTTGGGGTTGTTTTGCATGGATGGCATAAAGGTCGGTTATGGAAGATGTACTGAATTGATGGAGTATGTTGGACCCTGTTACAACTACAAAGATTGGATGCGACTGGTCCATTATACACGAAGTATGCGTAGATACAAATTGCATGCAAATTATTTATAGCTGAAAGACAAGGATCAAAATAAAGGAGCGGCGATGTACATTGATGGAAGGCCAAAAGCTACAGGGAATATTGCAGGGTTTATAAACAGTACACAACCAGGGTCTACAATTAAGCAACCCAATTGCATATTTGAGGGGCGTCAAGGAAATCGTGTTTTTGTATGTGCCATTAAATCAATAGATGCATGGGAAGAGTTCCTTATTGATTAAAATTTGAATCGAATAGATACAAATGCGGTTACTAAGGGAGTGGTACATATAACAATTTACTTAACCTTTAATTAATGAATCTAATATCTTATGTATTTTCCATTAGTCTATTGTTATAATTTCATTAAAATTTTCTATATTTATTTCGCAGGGTAGTGATTGGGGCATCTCCCCGGCAGTTGATTAGTGGAGTACACCATCCTCGAGGCAACATGTATACATCATTGTAATTATACAAATATAATATGAACAAAATGTTTTTTTGTTCTGTTTTTTCATGAGTATATTCATTTCATTTAGATAATGTTATCTATATATTTGTTGTGGAGTGTTTATCAGGGCAACTACAAGGCTTTTGATCAGACGATAGCAGCCTCGATGTTATACCTCCATATTTCACAGTGTCGCATCGTCACCACAAAAAGAGTTGACGACACTTCCCCCTACTGCTTAAAACACCTAGAAGAGAAGTATGATGAATGATCCTTGAAGACAAACCTGTCCTGTCAAGAATCAACCCACTTGAGACTTCATATACCTACACTACCACGCCTTACTCAGCATTGAGGGAGCGGTAGTCCCCACTACCGTGCTATGCTTCTTCTATGCCACGCGGTACTACCGCGCTATGCTCAGTTGAAGGGGCGCGGTACTCCTTTTTTAGCCTTTTTGCCATGGCTTGTGGGATCTTGATTTTCAAGAGATTTTTGAGGATTGGTATCCCTGATTCGATCCTAACTCACTTTCTCAGATTAGTGGGCCTGATCCACTAAACACTCCCAAGATCCATCCTTCTCTCTTGTTGGTTAACCCTACTACACACTATAAGAGAGAAGCCTTCCATGAGCAAAAGGGATGACTCTTGGAGACACCAAACTTATGATCTTGAATCTTTGTGGAGATAGCTAGAGGAGAAAGCACTTGGAGCTGGGAGTTGGCTTGGATATCAAGCAACCATTGTAAGAGACTTCAAGTTGGTAATGAAACATAACTTGTCTTGTTTCCCAAATCATGTATGTTGATTTTGTTTCAATCATATGATTTGTATCTGTTATAGATTTAGATCCTAACTCATATTTCAAGTTGCTAGAAGATCGTATATGCTTGTATCTTGGTTTTATTCTGACAGGTTCATTCGCGAGGACTTGGAGATTGAAGTGACCATTAGGACGAGCAATTGAATCGAAGGTCAGTTAGATCTCTTTCGTTTCTTTCAACAATTTAATCTTGATATGTCTGTTTAGATCTAGGAATTCAAGGTAGCATTTGTTATCTTTTTGTCTTAGTTTAGAGTCAGTTAAAGTCTACTTTAACCTAAGAGAGTTTCTACCTATCCGTAGGGAGAAATTTATACAACAAAAAATGGCGACTACGCTAGTTTGAACCCCGTTTGATTGATTTATCTCACTTTCAGTCATTTTTTATTGTGAAGTTTGGTGTCTCCAAGAGTCCTCCCTTTTGCTCATGGAAGGCTTCTCTCTTATAGTGTGTAGTAGGGTTAACCAACAAGAGAGAAGGATGGATCTTGGGAGTGTTTAGTGGATCAGGCCCACTACTATGAGAAAGTGAGTTAGGATCGAATCAGGGATACCAATCCTCAAAAATCTCTAGAAAATAAAGATCCCACAAGCCATGGCAAAAAGGATTAAAAGGAGTACCACGCCCCTTCAACTGAGCATAGCGCGGTAGTGGGGACTACCGCTCCCTCAATGCTGAGCAAGGCGCGGTAGTGTAGGTATATGAAGTCTCAGGTGGGTTGATTCTTGACAGGACAGGTTTGTCTTGAAGGATCATTCATCATACTTCTCTTCTGGGTGTTTTAAGCAGTAGGGGGAAGTGTTGTCAACTATTTTTGTGGTGACGATGCGACACTGTGAAATATGGAGGTATAACAGATGCCCCCTAAAGTGTGAGGTCAGAAGGGAGTGATGGCCGAAATAATTTACAAATACTGTGTGGAGATAGCATCGAGGAGAGCAACAAGGAGCTGAAACAGAAACAAAATGTCAGATATACCATCGAGGCAGGCATTCCCATGCTCAGAAACAATTGACTCAAAGCATGGATGTCGACCAATATATTGCAGATCCATGAGTACTGAGATGATATAGACTGTAGAAAAATCATGGCTACTATGAACAAGCGCAGATCCATGAGACAGTAATGACACAACCATGACCAATACAAAAGTGGATATGTGTGACAATACAAAGGACATATCCATCGCATCCTGGACACAATCAAAATACAAAGACGTGCCCAGGGTCTTCTACTCAATCGCAAATGATACGAATCTATCCATGTGATTACAAGGTGTTGAAGTCGAACATGGTAGAAACCATTTGATTACCGGTCAGTGATGTGAACTGTTAATAAATGCAAGGGAAATCACCAATGATGACGATGATCCCCAAGGTATCTATAGTACATCTCAACGAAATGCGAATGAATGAGTTGATGTCTAGCATCCGAGAGATCATTTGATCAGAGGTCAATGATGTAAACCTACTGTCGAACACGAGGAAACCTGCCATTGAGGCATGCAGGTACCAAGGTACTAGTGGTTGATTCCTAAGTCCAATTCCCGGATAGTGATTTGGCGTCGACGGGAATAGACTCGTCGAAGATGGGCCATAATGATTCCCACGTCATCGACACGAAATCGAAACGAAAGATAGCATAGAACAATGAAATGATAGAACATGTACTGACACAACGGAGATCTGACACAATGAATGACTCTGAAGAATGCAACCCTTTGAACATATAACGGCATGTAAAAGGACTTGGCAGCAGGGATTATTGATAGCAGAGGATAGACACCAAACAAGTAGGCTCGTGGCCAGAGAGACGACTCAGGATGATGATCATAACTCAGGGAAAATAGATACCCAAAATAGACAAGGGACATATGCATGCCATGTTCAAAGGTGACGACTGACAAGCTGCCAACAAAATAAACTCGACTTGTTTCCCATATTCCCTCGACATGATAGACGAGTACCTCTTTGTTGTTTTTTGAGCTTGAAGAGGATAACAGATGCTCGGTATAGCTCATCTCATAGATGAGTCCAATATCACATGTTTTACGAACCTGAGAAAGGATGGGTTCGTCCCAAAGTGGGTCCTTCGATGTCAAATTTTAACGAGTCCAAGGAAGGAAAACTCGGTAGTTTTCACATTTAGAGAGCCTGAAAAACTTAAAGAAGGTTCCAAAGTGTACATTTTCGTAAATTTAGTCCCTCGATCCCGAAAAAGTGTAAAACAATTCACGAGAGAACTCTCCTAGCCAAAAATTAACTGAGGTATACCTTTCTCGTAAATAGTCTAGACGGGCCGAAAAAGGGGTAACCTATCACTGAATAGACGACCTTTCAAATACTTTTACAAGTGTGAAAGAGACAAGATCACTTGGCAATCTTTTCAATTTTAGGGAGTCTGAAAAGAGTTTAACTATGGACTCCAATAGTCTTTTTCGTAATTTTTAATTATTCTGGTCCGAAAAAAGAATAAAATACAACCAGGATAATACTTTCCTCATCGTTTAACGAGCATGAGTAAAGTTGACTAAGCTCGACACCGTTTACTTAAGTTTGAAAAGCGCGACACGGGTTTAAAAGCGCTTGGAATCTTTTTCAAGTTTTAATCCAAAGCACGAAAAAGATAAAGTAGGCTCGAAATGAAGGTCAAATAATAAATGAACGCCATTGTGAACATTTTTTAAAGGAGACCCTGTCAACAAATGCTCATGGAACCAGATATTAGTAATGTGAAATTGGTTTTAATTTAAGCAGATAAAATAATGAGTAAAAAATAAGTGAAAAAGTTATATAAGGAATAGGTAAATATGGAAAGTTACCATTTCACTTGTGCATTTGCCAAAAGAGGAGATTTTACCCATTGAGGAGCAAAAACTTCAAGAGTTCATATCTGGAGATCCGGAGCACCATTTCAACAGCCGTCTGCGCCAGGTAAGAGCTTTCAAGCCCCTCTTTCATTTCATATATGAATAACTTGATTTCAGTAGGGAAAAACAATTTTTTGGGCGATCCCTATTAGGCAATTTTCGCCTTCTACAGTACAACGTGGTAGCTATATCGGGAAATGCGGTACTGTGTAACAGTACCGCGCTGTAGGGTTAAACAGGGGCATGGTACTGTGCAGTACCGTGCAGTCACATTGCCCCCAGGCGCGGTAGTGGCGGTTTTTAAGATGAAAAAATTGATTTTTCTTCAATCTTTTAGCTGAGATTAAGTTATTAAATGGTTAATGAATATTTCCCAAGACCTTTTGCAAAAGTTTGCAACTTGTTTGGAGCAAAATGGTCAGTTGAAAAGAAAGAGAACATGAGGCGGATGATTTGCTGGCCAAAAATGACCAAAGGACTGTGACTGCATTGCGGGAACGCGGTTTATTGAAATTCTTCAAGACCAAAGGTATCCGCAAGCAAGCCAAACTTCTCACCCATATTATTCAAATGTGGGACCCTGACATTCAAGCTTTCCAAGTTGGAGAACATACCCTCGAGATTGAACTCGAGGAAATTTATTTCCTCATGGGCCTCTCAAAGAGAGGAGCCCGGGTGAGTTTTACTGGGTTCACGGCCTCGGAGGCGAGCACTGATGCTTTAATCGCTCGTTAT
Source organism: Larix kaempferi (assembly GCA_027924585.1). Taxonomy (NCBI): domain Eukaryota; kingdom Viridiplantae; phylum Streptophyta; class Pinopsida; order Pinales; family Pinaceae; genus Larix; species Larix kaempferi. The sequence goes on along the minus strand of BSBM01001110.1, from coordinate 10,493,498 downwards.
TGTCATCAAGGTTCAGGGAAGAAAAGCGGTAAGATGGTCATTAAGGATATTGCAGAACTTCCTTTAAAAACTGTGTTGTTCATCATCACACGTGCAGCAGGGAGTACGAGTCCCCATCAGGCATCCTGTACACAGATGAATCTTGCAGTGGATTGCATGGCAGGAACAATATTCAACTGGTGTGAAGCAGTATTGACCAACGTCAAAGAGCAAGTAAACAAGTGTAGTCTTGGAGAGAACTCTCAATTTGGGTACGGGAGCATCTTGGTCACCTTCTTATTGGTGAGGGTGCCATTGATGCATCCACAGCTGACCATGCCCCCCCGTCCACCCACCGAGCCATGGATGGCTCAATGGAGTGAGTATGCAGGACGACTTGGAGGGCCGCAGCGTTTGGATTTCGGTGAGGATTTCTTCTCGTGGCTCAAGGAACAGATCATGATGATCAATGACTACCCCTATGCAGGGGTGGACTTCCACGAGGACATAGACTTGGCACTGCCGGAAGATGAGGATTGGGACAATACAGATATGACCTTCATAAATGTGTTTTTTTTTAATTTTTTGAATATATGATTTTTTATTGTGTTTTTTAGAATGTGTAAAAAAGATTTTAATATATATACGTGTTCATGTCGCAGATCGTGGACCACAGAGACCTGCAGGGTACTCTCCGTTATGCTGAGGTGGTGTTGATCGCTGAGCCTCTCCGGACGAGGAAGAAGGCGAGGATGAGGTAGGAGGGGTCCAGGAGATAGAGAGGAACCTACAGGGTTTAACCCACCGTGTCCCCGATATGAGGATGGACGACATCCCTTCGCATCTCCAGCGGCATACCGTAGGTGTGCCTAGGCGTATTGGCCGACTCCTCCTTAGGGTGGCTCGGACTATAGTGTGTTATCACCCGCAACGTGAGAAATCTAAGGAGGAACATGAAAGATCTCCCAGATCTCCTTAGATGGTATATTTTCTCTTTTTGCGGCATGTATATGATATGCAGGCTTTGAGAGCCAAATTTTTGTATGGGACTAGGTCCCAAATTTTGTCTTTAAAACATGAACTTCATGTATTTGAAAAAACACTTTTATATACAGTGATATATACATGGACCTATTTTTATGACCTATTTATTTACAATGAATTGTGTACTCATTTTATGATGTGTTTTTATGTATGGGCAAGATGCCAATCCAAAATGTAATTAGCTAATGAATCAACTATACAATTGAATTCTCTTGGTATGTGTTGATATGAAATAAAATTAAAAGATCGTTCCAAGAGGCGCACCCTTCGAAATAAGCGAAGTAGGATAGGATCACGAACCGTGTAAACACGATTCAGATGAGAAACCACGAGTTGGGAGTCTAGAAAGACTGATAGGGAGTCAATTCCAAGGGAAGCAACCTCCGTCAAGAGTCCGATGACTGCATGGTACTCTGCGATATTGTTGGTTGCGGGACCCAAACAATTGGCTCCTAAAGATAGCAACTCGCCAGTGGGAGAATAGATTACCCATGCTGTGGAAGCGAGGTTCCGGGTATGTCGGCTCGCATCGTCGGAGAATCCGAAGTAGGCAGACATCTACGCATAAAAGCACAAGTCAAGGTAAGAATGGATACATGAGGTCCGTGTGTGCACAAAAAAAGATAAGTGAAAACAAGCTAGGTACATTATGTACAAAAAGTATCTCGCGCAGGATAACCCTACGCGTAGAAGCGTTTGAGATACATCCCATTGCGAGGCCATGCCAATGGTGTGCCATCACAATCGACGAGTTCATAGGCTCGTTTCTCCAAGACACGTTTTACAACAAAGGGGCCGTACCACATAGATTCTAGCTTTCCTTTTCCAAGTTTATCGTGCATTTGATCATATGTGAGTACGAGGTCACCTTCATTGAAAACCTGAGGTTGAACGGATTTGTCATATTGTGCTTTGATACGTTTTTTATGAGCTTCGTTGGCTAAAGCGGCGTCTCGACGGGTTTCATCTAGCTTGGCTAGGTATAGAAACCGTTCCTCTTCGGAAGTGGTGTGGGGAAGTAGTTCTATGGCTATCTTAAGTGATGAAATTTCACATTCAATCGGTAAAATGGCTTCCAAGACGTACACCAGTTGAAATGGTGTGAACCCGGTAGCACTTTTTGTTGAGGTCCAGTATGCCCATAGTGCCGAAAAAAGTGCTGAGTGCCAGTTGGATTTATGAGTACCCACAATAAGCTGAATCATTCATTTCAGAACTTTGTTAATGGATTCAACTTGACCATTAGCTTGTGGGTAGTATGGGGTTGAGTTTTCATGGCGAAAAACCAACTTGGCATTCAGTTCCTCGATCATATGGTTCCTAAAGTGGGAGCCATGATCGGTCACAATGGATTGTGGGACACCAAACCTAGCTATAATGTGATTGAATATGAATTGTGCTGATGTTTTGCCGTCTTCAGCATAAGTAGGCATCGCTTCAGCCCATTTTGTGAAATAGTCAACAACTACTATGACATAGCTATGCCCCCCGGCTGAAGTGGGCTTACAGTGCATGAAATCTATGCCCCATTTGGAAAAGGGGCCGACGGCAATAACAGGATGGAGTGGAGTAGGATACAAGCGTGCCTTACTATGAAAGAATTGACAGGGTGGACATTTCTTAACCGTTTCAATGCAGTCTTTGAAAATCGAGGGCCAAAAATATCCCGCTCGCAGTATCTTCTGGGCCGTAGCCATCCCAGAGAGATGACCACCACATGCTCCAGCGTGGAAGTCATTAAGAAAACGCTCCACTTCATCTAAGGTCAAACAGCATTAAAGGACAGTGTCGACACCACGCCGATAAAGGGTATCATTGACTATGAGGTAGTACTTGGCATGATGTCGGATACGTCGACGTTCATCATGAGTGAGGTTGGGGCGAAAAAGTTGGGTTTGGAGATATAATAAAATATCCCCGTACCATGGATCAGACGTGCTAATTAGGAACAATGATTCATCAGGAAGAGAATCGATGGGCTCGGATTGCTCGGTAGCACAAGGCAAGTTACAAATCAACTCAACAAAGACCAAAGACTTCTTGGACTTGGCTTTGGAAAATTCCAAGTCAAACTCTTGTAGGATGACGATCTAATGAGAATATTTTCCCCCAAGCACTTGATGCGTGAGGATATAATACATTGGATTGAAATATGCTATCATAGTGGTCCAGTGGAGTAGAATGTAATGATGGAACCTCTGGACAGCGAAAACTGTTTCCAGAGCCAGTTTTTCAACATGTGAATAACGAGTTTCGGAGTCGAGAAGACTCTTACTAAGATAGTATACCACATGTTCTATGTCGTTATTGTCTTCTTGGACTAGCACCATACCGATGGTGGAAATCGAAGCTACGAGATAAAGAATGTAATCCCGTGTGTAATTAGGGGGTTGAATCACATGATCTTTAGTTAAGGCCGCCTTTAGATTATCAAAGGAGTGTTGGGCTTCGTCGTCCCAGATGAAGGGAGTGTTCTTCTTGAGAAGCCTCATATAGCCTTTTGTTATCTCGGAAAGATTACAAATGAAACGACGTAGAAATTTTGCATGCCCTTGCAAACTTTGAAGTTCTGGGATGTTCGTGGGGGAATGTAGGGCTAAGATAGCTTCTACCTTCGCAGGATCTAAGCGTATCCCGCTTTTGGAGATTATGAATCCCAAAAGTTTTCCGGCTTCCACGCAAAGACGCACTTATGTGGATTCAAACGGATATTGTAGCGACATCACCTTTCGAAAATGGCACCTAAGTGATCAGGATGGTCTTCCCGGGTCTGAGAATGAGCGGGAAGATCATCAAGATATGGTTCTACAATATGTTTGATATCATGAAATGCGTATGACATCGCCCGTTGGAAAGTTGCCCCGACATTTTTAAGGCCAAAAGGTAACTTTCGATATGCAAAAATCCCGCAAGGGTGGATCAAGGTTGTTTTATGCTGGTCGATTGGGAGGATATCGATCTGATTATAGCTAGAAAAGCCATCCATAAATGAAAAGATGACACTCCCGGCGCAGTTATCGATGATCTGGTCGATGAACGGAGTTGGGTAGTTGTCCTTTGGACAACCTTTGTTCAAGTCGTGGTAATCGACACGGACTCTAATCGTTCCGTGTTTCTTTACTACGGGAACGATGTTAGATACCCATTTTGTCAATGGGACAGGATAGATAAAACCAACATGCAAAAGTTTTTCAACTTCTGCTTTAATAGCGGCTGCCTTACGAGGATGGATGGGTCAGAGTTTCTGCTGAACAGGTCGGGTGCCAGGGAAGGTTGGAATTTCATGGACCACAATCGAGGGGTCTATTCTTGGCATTTCTTCATAACTCTAAGCAAAAACATCGCAGAAGGTTTTAAAATAGGTAGTGTAAAACTCCATCTCGAGGGGAGTGCATGTTTTTCCAATATGAATGTTTTACTCGATACCAGGCTTCACTGAAATGTCAATGGGAGTGTTTGCCATAAGGTTGGCCAAGTTTCCTTCGGAAAATACTTCATCGAGGGAAGTGGGAAACTTGGTTTGAACCATTCCAAGTGAAGGGCTGGATTTTGTATCGGGCTCAAGCGTTTGAATGGTGGGGAATGAAGATCGATGATGAAAATCTCCCAATGGTGGCTCATCATCGCACATAACCTCCATAATTGATTCGTCAGTGGGAAAAATCAAACTGAGAGGATCGATAAGTGGTGGGGATGAATGAGTCTCAGACGAGAGCTGTGGCACGGTGTGATGTGTAGAACAATCGACCCAATCAGTGGCTGACTGGATCGCTTCGTACGCTGCGAGGTTTCTATTCAAAGGCATGGAGTTGCCATAGTTTTCAATCTCAGTGGGACTCGGGATCACCCAAGAATCATTGGAAGGGGTGACATTCGATGAAATCATGTTGACTAGTTGAACATGGGGCCCCAGCTCTGGGAAAAATCCAATAAGGGAAGAATCCTTCATAAGACCAACGCCAATGTCTTGGAACCGGGTACCGAGGCTGATCCAATAATGGGACGGTGTTGGCAGAGTTTAGATGAGAGTCTGGGATACAGTAATCAAGCTGATCTATAGTGGCAATTTTCCCTTCATGAGGAAACTGTATGATCCGGAAGATAGTAGATGCTATGGTGGTCATGGCGTAAAACCAGTTTCGACCAAGTAAAAGATTGTAATCCAATGGTGCATCCACGACTTCGATGTGCACGGATACTGTTTTCCCCCCCAGTTCAACACCAATTGCAGGAATGAGTCCATAAGGTTGAAAACCGTGTCCGTCAAATTCCCTGAGAGTGGTGGGAGACGTCGTGACTTCGGGTGATCCTAAGGATCTCCAACAATTCAAAGACATGATCGACGTGGAGGCACCTTCATCTAAAACAGTGCGATGGATGCTATTTCCATGGATTTTTGTATGAACCTGGAAGGCTAACTGGTGGGAAAGTCGAGGTTTGGCATACTCCAAGTTAAACATAATAGTGTTTGAAGTATCTGGGTCTACTGCCCCCAGTGCTAAAAGTAAGGTTCTACGCTGTGTAGGGTAGTGTTGAAGAACCTCGAGAGTCGACATGGTGCAAGGTGCTTGAGCTAAATCCTCAACAATGTTGTAATTTTGGGAAGCTCGCGCATTAGGATTAAATGTCGCCTTTTGTATGGTGCCCTTTGGTGGGTGTAGCACTGTGTCCGTAAGCGGTCTCTCGATATGGAGATGGCCATTAGGGGGAGGGGTAGGAGTCGGATCTTCAACAGTAGACTTGCCTTTGGCTGTCTCTGACTGTTTGTTTGAACTTGGGGTGTTCTCATATGTCTTTGAACGAGTGGTTATGTGAATCTCCTCATTGCTCGTCATCAGGATTTCTCGATTTGCGGACGTCTCTCCGCGAGTTGGGTTGCTCGAGTTGCCCCCTTGTGAGGTTTCTTGGGAAACCATTTGCTGTTGCTACTGAGGGAAAGGGTCAGTTAACACTGTCGGGCGAGAGGATCCTTTAACGAATTTGTTGACTTCATCCTTGTAGGGATAGTCATGTGTGTAGTGATCGTATTGACAAATTAGGCATGGAAACTTAGCCTTACGACGTGGTTTTGGGTCATTGTGGGTGGGTTGTGGCTTGGGATTCTCCTACTGGTTCTTCTTCTTTCCTCCGGATGGTTGTGACGTAGATTGAACTGCGTTCACTTCGGAGGAGACAACAGGAGAAGTAGTGGCTTTTGGAGCAGCCTGAGATAGAGCAGGGGAAGCAGAAGCTTGTTTCCCTATCAAGTTGGTGGTAGGCTGGGCCTTGAATGAATCGAAAATACCATCAATGGGGGGTTCAGTGGCGGGTTTCGGTAACGTGGGTGGCATGGGGAAGAAGTTCGTGTAAAGTGTCGGATTGGGTATATACCAAATCCATGTACTGGGCTGCCGAGATGGTTTGTTCCTCCGTGACCGGCCCGCGCATAGTGATATCCCTGGCTATGGGAGGAAAGAATGACTTTGTGAACCAATCAGCGAGTAGCTCATCTAGAATGGGTGCCTTGATTAGCCTACGACGTCGATGCCACTCATGGATGTGATCTGAAATGTGTGTAGAAGTGGTTTGACGCAACAAGGTTAACAGTTTTGTTCCAGTCTCATACCGGATGGGGAGCTGGAAATGGGTCAGGAACTGCATAGCCAAGGTGTTGAAATCATGGAAAGAGTGTTGTGGCAGCTCGATGTACCATTTTGCGGCCGTGCTGGTAAGAGTACCCTGGAAGAGCCGTAGTTGAATGGAATCATCCATCAATGAGTTGGATGAACACCAAAGATGGAAGGTCATTACGTGGTTCTTGGGGTCTTCCCTGGGCTTAGCATCGAACTTAGGAATGTTCGATGGAATTTTGGTTGGAATGGGTGGCCAATGAGGTTTATGCCATATAGGATCGTTAATGAGCCTCGACAAATCGGGTAAATCTAGCGTGGCCAAAAAGGGAAGTTGACGATTGGTCTGCAGGTATGAGTAATAACCCTATGGTGCAGAGAAACCTGGGGGGCCCTGCATAGTATACTGCTGCATTTTATACCCATATGTGTTTCCCGCAGGGTACTGCTGGAAGTTCTGTGGGTAGTAGGCCATCTGGTTAACCGGGTGAGTGTTGGAAGTCATTACCTGACTAGGAATCAAGGTGGTAACCGGTTGTTGGATGTTCTGCTGAGTGGGGATGGTAGGTATGGTACCCTGGGGTTGTTGTAACCCAGGAATGGTTGCTGCTCCTGGTTGGGGGAAGGTTCCCTGGAGTTGTTGTGTTCTAGGAATATTACCACTATATTGACTATGTGGAGGGTTTCCTGTAGCAGGGTTGGGGGGTGGCTGCGACAGTGGTGTCCATGGAATGTTGGTTCCTCCTTTGAAGATGTGGAAATTGAAGGGATGGATTCCATGGAGTTGTTGTAGCCAAAGGATAGGGGAGGCCGGAATTCAAGTTGGGGGGAATCTGAGATTGCCCCCCAACTGGGTTCCAGTTTCCAAACAATGAGTACCCCCCACTCTGTGGGATTTGAGATCCCCAAGAAGGAAGCGTGCCTGACGAGGGATGTTGAAGATGAGGCCTGGTTGGGAAATCGAAATAAGGTTTTTCGCTGCCAGGTGGGTTGTACATACCATACTGAGCAGATGCTGCTGGTTGGGAGGGTTGTTGGATGGTGCCGATGGGTTTCCCTCTAGCAGATGGGTTGGATGGCCCTGTAGGAGGAGGTTGTTGACTAGGAACGGGGTTTCCAACAAAGGATTGTCCTCCAGTAGGCTGGGTTAATGGCCCGCCAGGAGGGGTTTGGTTGTTGGGATTGGGGATCGCGGCAGTCGGTTGTCCACCTCCTGAGATAGTGTAGATAGTGGCCAAAGGTGAACCTCCGGTCAATATAGATGATCCAGCGGTATGACTTGGTGTTCTTCCGACAGTAGCAAGGTAAGATAGTGTCGATTGGCCAACGATGCCAAAGGTGACGATTTGTGGAGGGGGTCTTCCAAATGTGACGGGCGGGGACGGAGAAAAAGCTGGGTTATCCCTCATAGAATGTGCGCCAAACATGTATGATGGAAGCAAATGTGGGGAATTTAACCGAGGGGTGTTGGGGGTTTCATCCATAGCGTGTTCAACAATATGAGGACCATCGAAGACTGGGTCTGGGTTCGTATTCTGCAAAAAAAATTCAGGGTCCGGCGGGAACATAGGTATAGTAACGTCTGAAGGTTCGGAGCCGTCTGCATAGGAGTGATGAAACTCTGTGCTAGACGGAATGTTGGGATCCCGATAGTTGGGAGGACGGGTAATAGGGGGATATCTAGAAGCCATCAAGAGAATTTTCTCTGTATCACGTTTAAACTGGGAGGTTAGGGAGAGACACGGTACGAGGTATGTTGCTGGAAGAACCGGTTTCCTGTGGATGAACACTGGATGGCGACCATGATCTCATGTCCCGAAGGGAGGTTGGGGAGAGATACGGTACGAGGTATGTTGCTGGAAGAACCGATTTCCTGTGGATGAACACTGGATGGCGCGGTGATAACAGGCGGAGGCTCCGCCTGGGAAGTGATAAAGCCATAGTCAAGTTCAAAAGGTGTATTAGGAAGTTAGGTTTCTTCGATAACTTCGACGAACCCGCTCGGGACTAGAATCAAGCCAGATGTATCCTGGTCGGATCCTTCGGTGGTGCTAATAGATCCTTCCGTGTCATCGTAGAAAGTTTCTGGTGGAAGGGGAGTTTTGACATCGGGGAGGAGGATGGCCTCCGGTCTAGTATCTTGGGTTGTACTAGATTCAACCGCTGTAACGTTGTCCACTATGGCATATATAATTGGAATAACAGTGGGTGAAGTGACAGTGAGAGTCTCAGATGTACTAGTGGTTACAGAAACTGCAAGAGGTTCTGAGACCGTGCTGTGAGTAACAGTGACAGGCGGAACTAAAGATGTAGTGCGTATCGGTGGTGGAATGTTCCCTCGACTGGCACCATGGCCAGGAGGGGCGGGAATACATGATGCAGGTGGACCGGAGGTCCGCGATGGTGGTGGTGGTGGAGGGATTTTTCCCTGTACTCTTCGTGATCTCCGTGGTGGTTCTGACATAATGGCAGGAATATGAAATCCGGGGGCAGTCTCGTAACAAAGAACTCAAAAACTCTAATGCAGCCGAGTGTGCAAAAGAGGATCTAGAAAAAGAAAGGCTCCCAGGACAAAAAAGAAAGCTCTAAAATCTATACTGAGATCGGCGTCCCAGTAAGCGAGCTGAGAAGAAAAATGGCCAGAATGCCAACAAGCAGTCACTAAAAAGAAAAAATGACCCTCTATAAAGATGATATAACAAACAAACTCCTAACTAAGAGCTGGAGACCTCAACAAGTTGTATCCTTCGCAAGGTGATGAAATCCAAGTCGAACAATACAACGTGAGAGACCAATATGAGAAGGATATCCCTCTACCGAAAGGGATCCTGGGTAAAAGAGCCCTAGTAGAAAAGTCACTAAGCTACCTTGTTCATGACACGTTGGAAAAGGTTTTCGGTGCTTCTGCCTTATCACCCTTGCATTACAATGAATACAAGGAAGACAATGATCAATGTTTCCTTAGGGCTAAGTGGAGTGTGGCATTCCACAGAGTCCGTCCGGTTCTCAATCTCGCGGCGGTTTAACCCCTGAAAGTTAAAAACAGTCAGGAGGCCCCTCCACAAACTAGTCTATGACCGTGTCAATAAATACTAGAGGATTTTAGTTCCCTAGAGGACAACAACTATGTCTCATATGATAATGACAAGGGGGAATTATTTTGATGCCTATCCCTGGTGTCCTACCTAACTACCAAATTCTTTTGATTTCCTCAAGTGAGGTTAATGTTGGTTTAGTTAGGGAGATTAATTTTAGTGGTTGTATTACTCAATCGGGTAAATGGACGTGAAACTTGGTGGTGTTGTGACGAACCAACCCATGCAAGTGAGAATGAATCGAAATAAGCCTTGTATTCGATGAAAACTAGCTATGGAAGGGAGAGAGTTCTTCGATCATAAATGCATGAAACTTTCACAAACAATGAAAAAAAAACCACTTCAAAATAAATTTTTTGTTTTCTTTTTCTAAGTAAAGCCAAACTGAAATAAACAATTCTTTCAAATTCATTGATTTGCAACTAGAATGCTTCAAAAAATGAGAATTTATGTGGCAAATGAATGGTTCACTTCCTAATGCACGATAATACTGCTAGATCATTTCAATCCAAACAACACAAATGTTCTCCAATGATAATTTTCAATATAGATTTTAATGATAATAATGGAAAAGATGATATTTATAAGAACAATGTGATTATGAAAATACACAATCCTGTAATGTGATTATGAAAATACACAGTCCTGTAAGAGAGGATAGTAGTAACAGTTTGGTTGTGATGGGAAGATCAAGCCAATGCAACCAGACTGAAGGGGTGACCCAATGTGCAAATAATGCCACTAACTCATAAAAGAATCAAGCTCACAAGAGAAATAAACAAACCACAAAGACTGTGCAATGAACATGATAGTAATAAGCAACATAAAACACCAAACTAAAGCAGAGAAAATCAAAAGTGACTCAGGAAACCAAACAGGCAAGAAAAATTGAAAAAAATGCAGACACTACCGTGTGGGAGAAACAGGCTAGAGCGCGGTACTGTTACACTACCGCTCTGGTAAGAGTGCTGGGTACGCGGTACTACCCAACACTGAGTGCCAAGTTGGGTTTTCACCATGAAAACTCAACCCCATACTACCCACAAGCTAATGGCCAGGTTGAAGCCATTAAAAAAGTTCTGAAACGAATGATTCAGCGTATTGTGGGTACTCATAAATCCAACTGGCACTCAACTCTTTTTTCGGCACTATGGGCATACCGGACCTCAGTAAAAAGTGCTACCGGATTCACACCATTTCAACTGGTGTACGGCCTGGAAGCCATTTTACCGATTGAATGTGAAATTCCATCACTTAAGATAGCCATAGAACTACTTCCCCAGACCACTTCCAAAGAGGAACGGTTTCTATACCTATCCAAGCTAGATGAAACCCATCGAGACGCCGCTTTAGCCAACGAAGCTCATAAAAAATGCGTCAAAGCACAATATGACAAATCCGTTCAACCTCGGGTTTTCAATGAAGGTGACCTCGTACTCACATATGATCAAATGCACGATAAACTTGGAAAAGGAAAGCTAGAATCTATGTGGTACGACCCCTTTGTTGTAAAACGTGTCTTGGAGAAAGGAGCCTATGAACTCGTTGATTGTGATGGCACACCATTGGAATGACCCCGCAATGGGCTGTATCTCAAACGCTTCTACGCGAGATACTTTTTGTACATAATGTACCTAGCTTGTTTTCACTTATCTTTTTTTGTGCACACACGGACCTCATGTATCCATTCTTACCTTGACTTGTGCTTTTATGTGCAGATGTATGTCTACTTCGGATTCACCGACGATGCGAGCCGACATACCCAAAACCTCCCTTTCGCAGCATGGGTAATCTATTCTCCCACTTGCGAGTTGCTATCTTCAGGAGCCAATTGTTTGGGTCCCGCAACCAACAATATCGCAGAGTACCATGGAGTCATCGGACTCTTGACGGAGGTTGCTTCCCTTGGAATTGACTCCCTATTAATCTTTCTAGACTCCCAACTTGTGGTTTCTCATCTAAATCGTGTTTACATAGTTCGCGATCCTATCCTGCTTCTCTTATTTCGAAGGGTACACCTCTTGGAACGATCTTTTAATTTTATTTCATATCAACACATACCAAGAGAATTCAATTGTATAGCTAATTCATTAGCTAATTACATTTTGGATTGGCATCTTTCCCATACATAAAAACACATCATAAAATGAGTACACAAGTCATTGTAAATAAATATGTCATAAAAATAGGTCCATGTATATATCACTATATATAAAAGTGTTTTTTCAAATACATGAAGTTCGTGTTTTAAAGACAAAATTTGGGACCTAGTCCCATACAAAAATTTGGCTCTCAAAGCCTACATATCATATACATGCCGCAAAAAGAGAAAATCTACCATCTAAGGAGATCTGGGAGATCTCTCATGTTCCTCCTCAGATTCCTCACGTTGCTGGTGATAACACACTATAGTCCGAGCCACCCTACGGAGGAGTCGGCCAATACGCCTAGGCACACCTACGGTATGCCGCTGGAGATGCGAAGGGATGTCATCCATCCTCATAGCGAGGATACCATGGGTTAAACCCTGTAGGTTCCTCTCTATCTCATGGACCCCTCCCGCCTCATCCTCGCCTTCTTCCTCGTCCGGAGAGGCTCAACGATCAACACCACCTCGGCATAACGAAGAGTACCCTACAAGTCTCTTTGGTCCATGATCTGCGACATGAACACATATATATATTAAAATCTTTTTTACACATTCTAAAAAACACATTAAAAAATCATATATTCAAAAAATTAAAAAAAAAACACATTTATGAAGGTCATACTTGTATTGTCCCAATCCTCATCTTCCGGCAGTGCCAAGTCTATGTCCTAGCGGAAGTCCACCCCTACATAGGGGTAGTCATCGATCATCACGATCTGTTCCTTGAGCCACGAGAAGAAATCCTCACCGAAATCCAAACACTGCGACCCTCCAAGTCGTCCTGCATACTCACTCCATCGAGCCATCCATGGCTCGGTGGGTGGACGGGGGGGCATGGTCAGCTGTGGACGCAACAATGGCACCCTCGCCAAGAAGAAGGTGACCAAGATGCTCCCGTACCCAAATTGAGAGTTCTCTCCAAGACTACACTTGTTCACTTGCTCTTTGAGGTTGGTCAATACTGCCTCACACCAGTTGAATATTGTTCCTGCCATGCAATCCATTGCAAGATTCATCTGTGTACGGGACGCCTGATGGGGACCTGTACTCCCTGCTACACGTGTGATGATGAACAACACAGTTTTTAAAGGAAGTTCTGCAATATCCTTAATGACCATCTTACCACTTTTCTTCCTCGAACCTTGACGACAATAACGAGCGATTAAAGCATCAGTGCTCGCCTCCGAGGCCGTGAACCCCGTAAAAATCAACTGGGATCCTCTCTTTGAGAGGCCCGTGAGGAAATAAATGTCCTTGAGTTCAATCTCGAGGGTATGTTCTCCAACTCGGAAAGCTTGAATGTCGGGGTTCCACATTTGAATAATATGGCTGAGAAGTTTGGCTTACTTGCGGATACCTTTGGTCTTGAAGAATTTCAATAAACTTCATTCCTGCAATGTAGTCACAGTCCTTTGGTCATTTTCGGCCAACAAATCGTCCGCCTTAGAATTTACTTCAATCTGATCTAAGATCTTAACTGAGAGAATAACATGTACAACATATCTATAGCATATCAATCATGGACACAATAATGTAAGCACACAAGAGACACAGAGTTTACTTGGGGAAAACCATAAAGGTGAAAAACCCTAATAACTTCCTCAGAGATAGATAGAGAAATGATACAACCCAAGTACAAGAAATAGTCTTCTCCTAGCAGCAGAACCTCCTCCTCACAAGTGCGCCACTTTCCGGATGAGAGAAGTGTGTGTAATGAGTGATCAAATAGAGATCTCCCGATCTCTATTTATACTTGTATTGTCCTGCACAATAAATTAATGGGGCCTACTTGTCTAGCTTAACCCATGGTTAACTTAATCCGGGCCAACCCCACACTTGGTGGTCTAAGAACCCATTTACCCACATGACTCATACAGGGATGACCCCATCAAGGTGGTCTAATAACCCATCAAGTATAAGTTACAACACTTACAATATAAATGATGACACTTCCGTATAGAGGAATAATAACATCTCTATAGGAATACAAATACTTCCGTATAGAGGAATAATAACATCTCTATAGGAATACAATACACATGGGTAAAATACATTCCGAAGTTACATATACATCAACACTCCCTCTTAACTAGGAAGGTATTTCTTGACACAGATCTGCTAGCACAAGTCTTCTTCTCTAGATCATCATTAGCGAATCATCGTCCTCAAATCATCGTCATCGTCACTACTGCTGCTATCTCAATCAATCTCTGAATCTACTCGTCATAGGAAGTTATACAGAGCCAGTCCTTTTTCATACTTGATGTAGGCCCACCACCTGCAGGTCTTCATCATGACTATCCATACTGTGGAAACCTCAGGACTTATTACATGCGTCACAAAACCTGGTGGTAGCATCCCAGGCTGTTACGAGCACACAGCTCTACCTGTCGGATCTCCCAGGAGCACATTATATGTGACCCATCACAAAACCTGGTTGAAGCATCCTAGGCTGTTACAAGCACACAAATCTACCTGTTGGATCTCCCAGGAGCACATTACATGTGATCTCACTACAAAACCTGGCTAAAGCATTTGAGGCCTTTTTCATTCTGTCCAGATCTCCCAGGAGAAAATTACATGTGGTCCACCACAAAACCTGGATGAAGCATCTGAGGCCTTTTTCATTCTGTCCAGATCTCCTAGGAGCAAATTACATGTGGTCATGGCAAAACTTGGTTGAAGCATCTGAGGCCTTTTTAATCCTGTCCAGATCTCCCAGGAGCAAATTACATGCCATAGGAAAAAACCTCGAAAGAGCATCCCAGGATGTTATGGGTACACAACTCCAACCTGAAGGATCTCCCGGGGCGCTATTATATGTCTTACCAGAGCAATGTCTCCAAAGAGCATCCCAAGCTGTTACGGGTACACAACTCCGACCTATAGGATCTCCCAGACATGCTCATCTTCACAACCTGTCCACGGCCGCAGAATATCAACCTGATACTCTCCATATATCATCCCGATGTACACATGATCATCCTGATCATCATCACTGCATCGTCCCGATGCATGTCAACTGGAGAAGCTCGTCATCCATGATCATCCTGATTATACAATGCATCTACCCAATGCATACCAAGTATCTACCTGATACATATCAACATATACAATGTATCTACCTGATACATACATAGATACATGATCCACACAATGTATCCATCAGCATACATGATCTACTTGATCATACAAAGATACATGATCCACACAATGTATCCATCAACATACATGATCTACCTGATCATATCCAGCATCCAACATGATGCGTACATACATAAATGATCCAACTGATCATATCCAACATCCAAAATGATGCATACATACATACATGATCCAACTGATCATACAGAGCATAAACTAGAACATCATCCTGATGCTCATCATCCATGATCCTCCTGATCATCATAGCATCGTCCTCTTCAGATCATATCATCATGCACGAAGCACAACCTAGATTCACATCATCCAACACTTACACCATCGACATGGGAGAACACATCTACCACCATTCAGGGAAGGCTCCAGCCCTTACTTTTTCACCATGGGAGAACACATCTACCACCATGTGAAAAATGGATTTAGCCCTTACATCTACACCATGGAAGAACACATCTACCACCATGTGAGAATGGCTCAACAATTACATCACGACCATGGGAGAACACATCAACCATGTCAGAAAAGCTCATGTGCATCTGCATCTTCCATACTCATCACTTCCCTTTGGAAGGAAATTCGATTTGAAGTGCACCAAGCCTCTCTCTGAAGTACTCAAAATACACTCTGGCCAACGGCTTGGTCAATACAACTGCAACCTACTCATCCGTCGCAACATACTCTGCTTCGGATGTACTCAGTGCTACGCAGGACTACTTCCTGCTAAAGCAAGAGATCACACCTGATCCCATACTGAAGCAACACCCAAAAGTGCTCTTCCTATCTGCAGCACTGCCTGCCCAATCTGAATCAACATAACCCTGTAGGTTAAACTTTTGATTCGCATCATACTTGAGCCCATAATCAATTGTACCCTTCAAGTACCTCAGAATATGCTTTACAACAACCAGGTGAACAATCCTTGGATCCGTCAGGAACTGGCTCAATGTGTTCACCGCAAAGCAAATATCTGGTCTCGTGTTTGTCAGGTACATCAAGGACCCAATCATCTGACGATACATAGTGATATCAAACAGCTTAGATGAAGCATCACATAGAAGCTTCAGGTTTGATGCCATAGGTGTGGCCATGTCCTTGTATTCCATCATCCTGAACCTCTTCAGAATCTCTACTGCATACTTCCCTTGTCCAAGGAAGATTCCATCTGCACTCTGCCACACCTCCATGCCAAAAAAAAATAGTGCATCATCTCCAATTTTTTCATCTCGAACTTGGCAGCAAGATTCCACTGCGTGTCAGCAATCAATCTATCTTCACATGTAATAAACAGGTCATCCACATACAAAAGTAGTATCACTGGATTGCCTTCCTCAACCTTGTAGTGAAGGTTGGAATCCGCTTTACTCTTGGTAAATCCCAAACTGGATAGAAAGTTGTCTATCCTACCATACCAAGTTCTGCACATATATGACTCCCTGTCATGTGTCTCAGAACCAAGTGGCTGCTCCACATACAATTCCTCTTCAACTACACCATTCAAGAAAGCCGTCTTGAAATTCATCTAGTGTATCTTCCACTTCATCACTGCAACCAGAGCAAGTACTGATCTGATGGAAGTGGATCTGGCTACAGGAGCAAAAGTCTCTATGCTACTATCTGCAACATATTTGATCTTTATAGATCCACATGGAAGTCATGACAGACTTCCCTTCAGGTCTTGGGACTGCATCCCAAACATCTTTATGATCGACTGGTATTCCTTGATCGTGGTATTCTTCCTAGATCCTGGGAACTTCAATATCTTCAATAGATAGATTTGTTGCTGGACCAAATATTGAAGTCCTTCTTTTGTAGGTGCTCGTATACGATCTTTCCTACAAAACAAGTTAAATTGCATGATTAGAAACATCTCATAGTTTTCAGAACAAATTCTTACATATAAAGAAATCTGTCATACAGTCATGCAATTATCTTAGCCAATGCTTCAATACAACATTTATCCATATCCCGTAACTTTCTAGATGCCTTCCAATCTCTACCAAAACATTGTTAAGAGTGTGCACAACTCCCAACATGTCAGCAAAGAGGTTTCATTCTAGATAAGTAGCAATGGAATGTTGTACAGTTCCATAGG
Organism: Larix kaempferi; assembly: GCA_027924585.1. Classification (NCBI taxonomy): domain Eukaryota; kingdom Viridiplantae; phylum Streptophyta; class Pinopsida; order Pinales; family Pinaceae; genus Larix; species Larix kaempferi. The sequence continues at coordinate 10,476,368 of BSBM01001110.1, read as the reverse complement.
CCACTTACCCATGTATATTAGTAGTATATTGTTCATCAATGCAACTATTCTAATATGCATAATACACAACCTAATTCTAGGAACATCAGTATATACATTATTGAACAGTATTATTTAAACAATCAAATATGCAAGAAATGATAATTCAAATACTTATCTTTGTTTGTTTGTTGGGTTGACTCCCTCTCAGTCTTTGCTTCCTTTCTATAACTCCATTTTGATGAGAAGTGGTCATCTCCCTCTGAATATCTGCATCCTTGCAGAAGCTACTGAAGTGTGCTCCCTCTTGATATTTTCTTCCTTGCAGGAACAACTGGAGTGTGCTCCCTCTTGATCTTTGCTTCCTGGATTACCTGTTCTTGAACTTACATCCATCTTGGACCACCATGGAAGCTTGAGTGTGCACTAGTGTCATCTTTGTGTCATCCTCAAGATCTCATACATAACCATACATACATTAGTATAATCTCAATACTATCAAAACATTATGATCCTAAATAATCTTAACATGTATGGTCATGATTATTTCAAACACAGATAATAAACATTAGTATTCAAGGTTTCAGGGAAGACTTCTTTTACTCATGCATATTCTTATTTGATCATAGGACTCTTTTGGTTAGTCAAGTCATCAATCAAGATAAGAGACATAATATGCATAAACCATTGATTACTTACATTTCTAACTCTATGAATAAACATAACCAATCATACCAAGTATACTTATATAAGGGATCCTAACACAAGGTAAGATTCTAACTTGATATAGGAAAAACATACCTGGATTACTATGTTAGCTAGTTATGTCTAACATACCCGCATGATGTCTTCTGGTTCTCTTCAATGACTTGTGCTAGTAACCTACATGTCTCATAAGTTAACCATTGTAGAACCAAGTTATACATACCTCGTAAGTAGATCTTCTATGTGATCCATGACAATGGATGAATCTTTGTCTTCATGTCACCATGATTATATGTTCTTGAAGTAGAACATGATTTGTCTTTCTTGGTGTACCTTTCATGTTAGCGAACAAAATAAACCTCATACAACATCACAATGCATTAGTACAATCATAAGTGTCAAAACCTTAATCAATGAATATATTCTATCATGTATTCATAATTCTATTAAGGTGATATGACAAGTCTAGTAATTAATCAAGATTGTACTAACCGTAATGATATGGAGACAAACATATCATAAACTTAATCATGAACAGGATTTGAAACATACCTGTAAGTCATACCTGTCGAGATTGCTTGTAATATTCTTATGTAAGGCCTTAGCCTCATCTCCCTCTGAAATAGGAACTTCTTCACTTATGCAGGTGACCAATCCATTCTCTTCCAGGATTAACCCAATCCACTTGATTTGCAGAAATTGGATCTGGAACGGGATTAGGGTTTGTTAGAGAAACCCTAAAAATTCAAACATTGAATTTCAAACTTCTGAAAGGATAGAAAGATGCGCCTTTCTGAGCTGGTCAAGCTAGTATACTCAGAATTTGAAAACTGTAAAGTTTCACCCCTCAAAATTACCTTTGAAGCTTCTGGATTCACTGGACATGACCCCGAACTAGGGTTTGATAAATCCCACCCTTCTACCCAATCAAAAGGTTCGATCCAAAGCTCTAAGCTTCTATTTTTCTGAGGATATTCCAGCCATGGTAACATATTTCAAAAATTTCCATTTTTGCAGAAGCCCTAATTTTCACTTTTCCGATCAAAGTCCCGAACTAGGGTCTGATCAAGCCCAGCCTTCTGCCCAACCAAAAATTCTGATCTTGGTCTCTAAATTTTTATTTTGATGAGTAGTATTCATCCGTAGTCTCCGATTACAAAAATTCCAACTTTCTCCGAAACCCTAAATTCTGGAAGCCATGAATGAAGGTGCTAAAAAATAATTCTGTTTTGACAGAAATATGTACTTGATTGTTTCTGGTGTAACTCCAAACTTTCCAATCCACAGGGTCTGAAATTGTTTTCTGTGATAGCCCGACCTGTCATCTTTCCAACCCCACAGGTATAACCTCAAATGGATCCTCTGAGAGAGAGTTATTCCAAGTGTCGCAATGTGACCTGTTTATTGGATAAAATAGGAGAGCGAACTTGTACGGCGTTCCATGTGTCAGTGGTTCAGTTTCGGCCTTTGAAAAAGTTACCTGAGAGAGTGCAGTCCGTGCACTACCTATCAATTTTTACGAAATTTCATTTGGAACTTCCTATCCCAAGTTATGACCTTTTTTCCAAGGTCACTTGTTCATGACTGAGATCTGGAAGAGGCAGAAACCCTATATTGTACAGATCATAAAACCCAAAGTACAACAAATTAGAGGTTGTCCTTTGGAAACAAGGTACATGGGGATCTTAGCTTCGCCCTGTATGATTTTCATACCTTTAAACCTCTCCAAAATGTATTTATAGCGAAAGTTCTACGATGACTGGTTTTTTCTATATCAAGCCCTAGCATCGCAAGTGCAACAAGTGTCATACATGCCATACCATGCCTTCTTTCAGGCTAGCTCTGATTCCATGTTAATTTTTCAGAATTTATTTCAATCTGATATAGGATCTTAACCAGAGTAATTTTTAAGGGCGAAATTTCACCAATTGGCTATTTTTGGGGCTTTTTTTCAAAAAATAAATTCGCTATTTGGTCATTTTTAGTCTCTAATATCGCCTATATTTACATAAAATCTGTTTTTTTATCATAATATTCGCCAAAATTTATATATTTCAGGAGTAAATTGTATGTTTCATATTTCATATTCGCCTACCTATCTACATACATGTTTTTTTTGAATCCAAAATAATCGCCTATGATACTATACTTAAGTATAATATTATAATCCTTAAAAAATACCTTGATCTTAACTGAGAGAATAACATGTACAACATATCTACAGCATATCAATCATGGACACAATAATGCAAGCACACAAGAGAGACAGAGTTTACTTGGGGAAAACCATAAAGGTGAAAAACCCCAATAACTTACTTAGAGATAGATAGAGAAATGATACAACCCAAGTACAAGAGATAGTCTTCTCCTAGCAGCAGAACCTCCTCCTCACAAGTGCGCCACTTTCTGGATGAGAGAAGTGTGTGTAATGAGTGATCAAATAGAGATCTCCCGATCTCTATTTATACTTGTCTTGTCCTGCCCAATAAACTAATGGGGCCTACTTGTCTAGCTTAACCCATGGTTAACTTAATCTGGGCTGACCCCACACTTGGTGGTCTAATAACGCATTTACCCACATGACTCATACAGGGCCGACCCCATCAAGGTGGTCTAATAACCCATCAAGTATAAGTTGCGACACTTACAATATAAATGACGACACTTCCGTATAGAGGAATAATAACATCTCTATAGGAATACAATACCAATGGGTAAAAAACATTCCGAAGTTACATATACATCAACAGATGTTGTTTTATTTCCTGTACATGTTAGTTCTTTATTTCCTGTCATTTATCTCTTGCTATTAGTTTAATTTGCTAGTTTAATTTACAAGTTAAAATGACCGGTCATGCTTAAATCTTCTTAGTTGGCTTTCAGTTTTGTCATTTGCAATTAGATAAAGCTAATTAGTTGATGTTTCAGTAGTTCAAGTCTAATTCATAGTTAGAATTAGTTATGCTAGTTTTTCCTGTAGTGGTAGGTTAGTTTTATTTACATTTCAACCTTGTTTTATCATGTGTAGAAATAGTTTGCTTTCCTTAGATAATGATTAGTATAGGTTGCTTCTTGCCATTCCAATTCTGAACAGTCTATTTATTGCTTTTTCCTGCACTGTAGGTTCATATGCGTCAACCAGCTGGCGTTAAGATCATTCAATCTGCCTCTTTGCTTAGTTTAAATCGTTTCCTTCCACCCGGACTGTCATTCGGACCTTCTTTCAGACTGCCATCCGAATCGTCATATAGACTTTAATATTTCCTGCATTGTTTTTATTCTTGTTTAGAATCCAGTTTCTTAGGTTTTCGAATTGTAATATTTCTTGCATTTAATTAACATTCTTAGATATAATTAAGATCTTGTTCCACACTACATAGAGTTTTAATTAAGTTTCATCATCATTCTTAGTTTCCATTCCATTTTCCTTAACTCTGCTTTAACTGCTTTTCAAATTATGTCTTTCATGTCTGATTTGCTAATATGTTACTGTTCTAGAATTTATCAGTTTCATTCTTAGTGTAGTTTATTACATGCTGTTAAGATTAATTTCAGATTAGACTTAGTAATTTCATTCTCCAAAGTACATTAGTTTTTGATAGTTTCTCAGTTCAAGCATAGGATTAGTTTTCCCATTTACATAGTTAATGAAGACGTTCATAGAATAGGATTTGGTTTAGAAATAAGACATCTTTATCAAGTTTTCTACTTGCTTCTACATAAAATATCTTTATCAAGTTTTCTACTTGCTTCTCAATCAAATTTAGTTTCAAGTGAATATCTTTATTAAGTTTTCTACTTGCTTCTAGATTCCATTTGTGCCATGTCATTTGTCTATGGATAGAAAATAGATTACAATGTTTAAAGTTAGTTGTAATTGGACACTCTTTAGTTTGCATTTATTTGTGGAAGTTAAACTAGATTTGCTTCCATTTTGTTTCCTTGTCACATTTGAAAGTCACTTTGATACCTTCTCTCCTGTTCTTATTACATTTGATACATTTCCTCAGAATCCTCAAGGAGAATGGAATTAGGTAGTTTAGTTTGATCTTGAGTTGAATGTATGAATAGTTTTTGAATTCATTAAGTAGTATGTAGTTTTGCTTTAAGTTAATATAGTTTCTAATTTCCATAGTTAATTGTCAATTGAAGCATTTCATAGATAGGTTCCTAAACTCATTTACAGTTGTTTCTAATTCCTAGATTAGAGTTTGAATTATTGATTAGTAGCTTTCAATTCCATCAAAGCAGTTATGTTCTTGATCAAGTCTTGCTTCTTAGAATAATATTTGTTGTTTTTATTTTTTCAATTATTGTCCTTAGAGTAGAGTAGTATAGCTTGATAGTATTATGATCTATTGGTTTAGTTAGGCTTAGCTAGTTCAATAGTTGTATTCTGAAAGTTTGACTCGGTTTTTCATTTTGAAAGATCTTTTGATCTTTTCTTTATTAAACATTTCTAAGGTCCACCGAGCCAAAACCTTAGGTCCCATTCTACCTCAGCATATACTGTGCCACAAATCTAAGATTACCAAACCTAGTCGATAATTAAATATTTTAGTGATTCCTTAAGACAGTAAATACACCTCAACATTTTGGCACCGTTGTCGGGGAGTTGTAGATAGGTAGAATTTAGTTGTAGATAGGTAAAACTCAGATGTAGATAGGTTGAATTGTCTTTTAAAAACTTAGTGATAGATTTGAATTTTTCTTTTTGAAAATTAGAAATAGGATGGTGGCGGGTGAGTGGTAAGAAGAGAGGTAAAAACCTGTGTATCTGTTATAACAGGCATCCCCAAAACCCATCAATAGTAGTGATGCAGTTAGAATTTATTTCATTTATAGTTTTGTTTTCATGAATAGGTCTAGAGACTCAAAAGGTAGATTTATTAAAACTAGTCTTCCTACTAAAATACCTACTAACCTATACGGGGGGCGTGCCACCTCGACTACTAACTCAGCAGAAAGGTATCGAAAGACACCTAAAGGGGATAGTCCTACTTGGAAAGCAAAGGAAATCCTTTCTGGAAATCAATTAGGGGAAACCATAGGGACACCAGAAAAGTCTGTTCATAAAGAAATTCCACTAGAAGAACCTCAAGCTCATATTGAGACTAGACTTAGACAAGAAGAAATTCAAAAGGATAAAACTTCAGAACCTCTCAACCCTTCATTAGTTCAAAAACCCAAAGAGACTACCTTTTCAATAGTAGGTGGTCCAAACTTAGTAGACTTTATTGATCCTACACAATTAGATACTCTTTTTGAAAACTATGTGAACATAGTTATTTCACAGATTGAAACAACAACGGTAGGAATTCAAAACTGGATTCCCACATAGCCGGTAATTCTCCTCCTAAAAAGAAGAATACTCTTCCAAAAATAGAACGTTGGGATATCCCATATTCCCGAAGAAAAGAACCACTTAAGTATTCTCTCTTTGGCAATCAAGTCTTCATGGAGGATGAAAATGAAGATCATGTCCGACAAGATGAAGAAGAGGGAGAGGTTAGAACTGAAGGTACTTTTGGATTCCTTATCCTAGACACTACACAAGATGTAACTATGAAAAAAATCTCTCCCTACTCACTACCGACCTTTTACGGGAAGAGTAGTGAGGATCCAGATACCTTCTTATTCGAATTTGACATTTTGTGTAGGAGTTATAACTACCTACAAGATGGCTAAAAGTTAAAACTCTTTCTTGCCGCATTAAAAGATTCTTTTCTTAGATGGTTCATGGGGTTAAGAGAATTTAGTATTAGAACTTGGGAAGACAAGAAGAATGCATTTCTACGGAAGTATCAGGATTACTGTAAACCTAAGGACTCTCGCAATGATATTTTTAAAATACAACAACTTGAAGATGAGAGCCTAGAAGACTATCTCAAAAGATTTAACTATGTGCTACATAAATCTAAATATAGTGATCTTCGGGAAGATGCAGTAAGAATGCTCTTCCTTAAGGGAATTTCAAAAGAATTCTTAGAAAACCTTAATCTCATGGCAACAGGAGACATCTCTCATAAGTCTTTTTCACAAATTTGTGAGCTATGTAGGAATTAGTCTACGAGAAGAGGGAAAAGTGGAAGACACTTTCGAGAATCTTATGCTAGGAACCTAAAAGGAAACACATCCGGTCCTGGTGGAGTTACAAGGGTCGAATTGGGAAACCTATTGGAAAATTTCAAAACAGATATCTTAGGAGCCACGGGTTCTCAATTGGATGCATTACAAGCCAAAAAGAGACAGGATTAAGAGCGTGCAGCAATGAGTGTTTTCTGTCCTAGGTGTAGAACTAACCATCCCCAATGGGAATGTCCATTGAATAATGTTTAAGTTTGTCACCTTTGTACAAAAGAACATCCAACTGATAATTGTCCATCGTTGCCTGGGTTGCAAGCTGTATATAAGAGTGGAAACTTTGGTGAAAATTCTAGGAGGGCTTGGAAAACTAGAGATCAATCATCATATCAGGATCCATCATCACAATTTCCACCCTATCACTATCCTTATCCTTATCAACCTCCTCAACAATGGAACACTTCAGGTTGGAAAAATTGGCCACCTTAGTACCCTCCTCAGAATGATCAACAACAACAATGGCCACATGGATGGAGAGGAAAATCTTATGCTCAACCACCTCCTCCTATGCCCAGCTATCCTTACCCACCTAATATCCAGCAATTCTTTCCCAGATTTGTACCTTCTTCACTACCCCCTATCACAAACCAACCTCACCATTTCCAAAATATGAATCCTCCAAGACCCACAATATTACCTGCACAACCGATACCAAATCCTAACAACAAGCCAACTCAAGCTCTTAATAGAATTGGGTTGCTACCTCTTCCATCATATGCCATTTCGACCGCACCAATACATGAGATCCAACTGCGGTCTGGAAGAGATTTGCAAGATCAGCCCAAGTCATCAGTTGTTATACGAGAAGAGAATGAAGAAGAATACACACCTAGTGAAGTTTTGAATGATGCAATTCTTGAAGATGTGGTCATTCCTAAATCTTCAACACACAACCATCCTCATAAATAAGTAATTACAAGAGAAAAGTCACCCCCATATCCGGAGCGTCTAGTAATAGAAAAACCTGTAACTTATCCAGAGTATGATATCATTAACGAATTGAAAAATATTTGTATTAAGATCCCTTTGTTACAAGCCATTAAAGATATACCAATCTATAGTAAAGTGATAAAGGAACTCTATATTAAACGACCAGGTAAAAAACCAAAAGATCCTTCGACGATTCATGTTATAGGTGAAATGTCAGATTACATAGAAAACCAACTTATAATTCCAAAATATACAAATCCAGGAAATCCTGTGGTGACTGTTATCATTAATGACACTGCCATAGGAAACACACTTATTGATCTAGGAGCTGCTTTTAACCTAATGACTACCACAGTTTTAGAAACTCTCCATTTAGGATAGTTCCTCCGCCCTACCCCAACAATGCTAGAATTAGCAGATCGCACTATGGTACAACCTGCCGGGATCTTATATGACATCATTGTATCAGTAGCTTTATGGGAATATCCTGTGGACTTTATGGTCATAGAATCAAAAGACCCTTCTAAAGGACACCCCATTATTCTGGGAAGACCTTGGTTGGCCACTGCTAATGCATTTATAGGATGTAGGGATCGAGAGATGATTATCTTTGATGGGTTATCTACAAGAAAACTTGCCTTATACCCACCAGCACAGCTAGTAACTGAAAACCTGTTTGTTTTAGATTGTCCTTTTGGGGATGAGAACTTGGAATAACTTTCCCTTGTTAGTGATTTCTCGTGGGCACTTCAAGAACAAAATACCGAGAATGTGTTGAACCAATTTATCTCTTCCACAACATGTATAGACTTTCCTTAGTATTTTTCCCAACTTGACCAAATATTGATACTTTGCATCTATATTAAATAAGAAACCTGGGCTAAGAGTATCACGAGGTTAAGGATTAGTTGGTAAATTATGAGGCATAACACAGTATTGCATTGTCTACATTCCAGTACAAAAGAGTTCTTTACCATTCCATAACTACGAGGTGCTTGCTCCATCTAGCTGAATGTGGTGCATCTACGACTTTACTATCACGAAGCTTATGATAGCCGAGCCTTATCTATGAATTGACATGGAAAGCACCACTAGGTAGAAACCACTATGCTCTCTAGTCCATGAAGCAAGTCTGATTTCGGGATAGATTAGTGCCCAGAAGTAAATATAGAGTACTATGACAGGTAATTGTAATATACATAGTGGAGATGATTTCCAAGAAAACATGAGCCTCTCAACATTTACAAGTACATCCTGTGTCTTCGCAATCGAAGAACATCTAGGATCCTACACCATACCTTGCGAGGTTAGTTCCAAAAAATTTCTACATATAAATGCAGGTTTAGATGAGAGTCATAAAAAACAATTACTAAAAGTTATCAAGAGTCAAACTGGAGCATTTGCATGAGAATACACCGATATGAAGGGTATACACCTAGATACCTGTATTCACCACATTTACACAGATTCAAACATACCTCCTATCAGGCAGCCCCATAGAAGAATGAATCCAGCCCTAAAGTATATAGTCAAAGATGAATTACAAAAACTCCTTAACGTTGGTTTCATCTACCCAATCTCTAACATTAAATGGGTGTCTCCTCTGGTAGTAGTTCCAAAGAAAGTTACAGGGAAATGGTGTATCTGTGTTGACTTTCAGGAATTAAACAAGGCCACTCTTAAGGACTACTTCCCTTTACCTTTCATTGACCAGGTGATAGATACCTTGTCAGGGAAACAATATTTTTCTTTCCTTGATGGGTATAGTGGATACAACCAAATATTAATAGCACCTGAGGATCAAGACAAGACAAATTTTACTTGTTCTTGGGGGACATATTCCTATCGAGTGTTTCCATTTGTCCTATGTAATGCACTTGCTACTTTCCAGCATGCAGTTTTAGGAATCTTTGTTGACCTTATACATGATTGTGTAGAATTTTATATGGATGATTTTACAGTTTATGGTAATACCTTCCAAGAATCCCTTGACAACCTTGAAACAGTTCTTATTCGGTGCCAAGAAACGAACTTAGCTCTTAGTCATGAAAAATGTAAGACGCTACTAACTGAGGGCATAGTTCTGGGACATCATGTCTCTCTTCAAGGTATCAAGGTGGATCCTGCCAAGATAGAAATACTTGTTAATCTTCCTCCTCCAAAAACTCCTAAGGAAGTAAGAAGTTTTCTTGGCCATGCGGGCTATTATAGACGTTTTATTGAAAACTTCACTAAGATAGCTGCACCTATGTTCAAGCTACTCATGAAAGACATAGAATTTCAATGGAATGAACCTTGTCAACATGCCTTTGAAACTTTGAAGGCAAAGCTATCAGTGGCACCGATACTCAGGGGCCCCAATTGGTCCATTCCCTTCCATATATCCACTGATGCTTCCGACATAGCTATAGGGGCAGTCTTAGGTCAAAAAGAGGGACAAACATCACATTCCATCTACTTTGCTAGTAAAAATTTGACTCCTGCAGAATCGAAATACACTGTTACTGAAAAAGAGTTTCTAGCAGTAGTCTATGCCATCAACAAGTTTTGTCATTATATCACAGGATATGAAATTTTTATACACACTGACCACTCCGCCATTAGATTTTTAATGAACAAACCTATCACCAATGGCAGGGTGATTCAATGGCTTCTTTTGTTACAAGAATTTAACATCACCATTGTTGATCATCCCGGTCGAGAGAATGTGGTAGCAGATTTTCTCTCTCGAATTCAAATTGACGATAATGCCAGTCCCGTCGATGATAGCTTCCCATATGAACATTTTTTCGCTGTGTCTATTCGAACCCCTTGGTTTGCAGACATAGCCAATTATTTAGCAACTGGAAAGCTACCAAACCATCTCTCCCCACCTGGGAAACGTAGGATCATACTTCAAAGTTCTAATTATTCTTGGGTGGACAATGATATTTTCCGTACTGGTCTTGATCTTATTATTAGACGATGTGTACGAGAGGATGAGATGGCAGAGATACTTCATGCATGTCATGGTGGACCTTGCGGTGGGCACTTTTCTGATAAGAGAACAACATACAAAGTGTTGCACTCCGGGTATTATTGGCCAAGCATTTTTAAAGATGCTTCCAAGTATGTCAAGGGTTGTGACAGTTTCCAAAGAATGGGTAGACCCATGCCATCCGATGAGATGCCCTTACAACCCCAAGTTATGATTGAGCCTTTTGAAAAATGGGCTCTAGATTTCGTTGGGCCAATTTCCCCTATGTCTCGCAAAAGAAAGTACATCCTATTCTGCACAGACTATGTCACCAAGTGGGTAGAAGCTAAAGCCTTATTCCGAGCCACATAGAAATCCGTGGTAGAGTTTATATATGAAGAAATATTTACCCGATTCGGTGTACCTAGGGAAATTGTAACCGATCAAGGATCTCATTTCACCTCCAAGTTGATTAAATATATTACTAGACATTGTAAACCTTCACCATATCACCCGCAAGCCAATGGTCAGGTAGAGTCTACCAACAAGGTATTAGAAGCCATCCTGACTAAGACTATCCAGTTACACCACAAAGACTGGGTAGATAGGATCCCAGAATCCTTGTGGGCTTATAGAATAACTTGGAGGAATACCACCGGCCACACACCTTATGAACTTGTTTATGGTAAACAAGTTCTTCTACCCATTGAATTTCAAGTAAAAACCTTTCGTATGACTGCACAATTAGGGATGAATCTAGAAGAAGCACGGAGACAACGAATCCTGCAAATAAATGAATTAGACGAGATTAGGCAAGATGCTATTCAACGCACAATTTTAATTCAAAACCAACGCAAAAAATGGCATGATAGATATATTAAACAAAAAAAATTCAAAACTGGAGACTGTGCATTACTTTTTGATTCAAGGTGTTAGGATATTTAGACACTTAGGAGTTAGTTAAGATCAACTTGTGTAATATATCCATTAGGGATAGTGTGTTTCTTTAGTATGCATTAGTATGCATTTGTAAATACTTAATCCGACGGTCACGATATGTTTCCGACATAGAGTGATCCGACGGCTCAACTTCTCTTAGATCAAACCTAATCTTGATCCGTGGATTAACACCCGATTGGTCCATGATCTCTATTTAAAGAGCATGGAGGGTCATTGTTTAGTTGATCGATTATGAGAAGCTCATTTGTAACTTTCTTTCTTTGCATAATAAATTGTCCCGTAGAAGCTATTTGGTCGGGGCCGTGGAGTGTTTCCCTCAAGAGGGTTTAAACCACATCAAAACATCGGTGTGTTGATCTGTGATATGTTTGTGTGAAGTGGTTGCTCTTGGTGTTCGGTCCTTTGGTAGTACCCTGTGTACTCGAACATGGTATCAGAGCATTTATGAAGTGCCGCTTCCGGTTATGATCTAGATCTTGAACTGCTGTTGCCGAAACTCGAAAGGGTTTCTAGTTCTGGTATTTCTGTGCATTTTTGGGCTATGGGAGGTGTTCCATTGCGTTCGAAGCGTCGTTTCCATTGGGAAATAGTTTTCGTTTGATCGAAAACGGTTTTCGGTTGCTCCAGAAACGCGTATTTCATCAGATCTGAAGGTATAATGTTACAGTGACGCATTTTTTTATTTCGTTTTTTGAAAAGAAAAAATATCATATTTCATTTTTTTTTACTGTTAGATTTTTTTTGGTTCGGATTGTTGCTTTCCCGTCTGCGTATGCTCTTTGCCGTGCACCTTGAGCGATCTCGGCAAATCAGAAACAGAAAGGGAAGAAAACTTGTCAGATGTAAATGGGTCTACAGAACTAAGTATGCATCAGATGGAAGTGTTGAAAGACTTAAGGCAAGGTTAGTTGCCAAAGGTTTTTCCCAAGTTGAAGGGATTGACTACAATGAAACCTTTTCTCCTCTCGCAAAAATGAACTCCATCCGCCTTGTTCTTTCCCTTGCAGCCTTACACAACTGGGAAGTCCATCAAATGGATGTCAAGTCCGCCTTCTTACATGGTGATTTACAGGAGGAAATTTACATGGAACAACCTCCTGGCTATGTTCAGAATAACTCTAGCCTTGTCTGTCGCCTTAAGAAATCCTTATATGGCCTTAAGCAAGCTCTTAGAGCTTGGTATGCCAAAATGGATAACTTTCTCCTTGACACTGGTTTTTCTAGATGCCATTCTGACCCCAATGTCTATACCAAGAAAGTAGGAAACCATCTCATCATACTTGTTCTATATGTTGATGACCTTATTCTTACTAGTAGTGACCCTGAGCTTATAACCCATGTGAAATCCAGTCTTAAACAAAATTTTGAAATGTCAGACTTAGGACATTTGCATTATTTTCTTGGTCTCCAAGTCCTGCAAACCAAAGAAGGAATCTTTCTTTCTCAGTCTAAGTATGCTTGTGACCTTCCAGACGCTTTCACATGGAAGATTGTACACCATCCCCTTCTCCCTTCCAGTCTGGAGTCAAAATTTCTGCCACTTGTACTTCACCTGAAGTAGATGCCACCTTGTATCGCCAGCTTGTTGGTAGTCTCTTATACTTGACTCATTCCCGTCCTGACCTTTCCTTTGCCGTTGGTCGAGTTGCCCGTTATATGCAGACACCTCATGAAAGTCACTGGAAAGCAGCTAAAAGAATACTTCGATATATTCGAGGTACAGTTCAGTTTGGGATTCATTACAGTACAGGGGGGAAACCTTTGTTGGTTGGTTTCACTGATTCAGATTGGGCCGGCGATCCTGATGATCGAAAGTCTACTGCAGGTTATGTTTTCAGTCTGGGATCTGGACCTATTACTTGGGCTTGTAAGAAACAACAAGCTCTTGCTCTTTCTTCAGCAGAGGCAGAATATCGAGCAGCAGTTAATGCCAGTCAGGAAGCTTTATGGCTTCGACAGATCCTTTCAGAGTTTGGATTCGAGCAGCAACAACCTACTCCACTTTGGTGCGACAATCAAAGTGCCATCAAGCTTGCCAAAGATCCAGTTCTACATCAACGCTGGAAACACATTGAGCTACATATGCACTTGTTATGTGGAATTCTGCCCTACGGATAAGTCAAAATTCCCTTAGACTAAAGCAGACTTTAACTAACTCTAGGCTAAGAACAAAACAAAACAAATGCTACCTTGAATCCCTAGACTTAACAAACATCTCAGGATTAAAATGCTGAAGAGAATAGAAGGGGTTTAACTGACCTTATGTCCAAATGCTCGTTTTTGGTATTTGCTCCAAGCTCCAAGTCCTCACAAGTAAACCTGTTAAAATGGAACCAAAACACAAGTATGCACTATTCTCTAGCAACCTGAAACATGAGTTAGGATCTAAATCTATGAAAGATACAAATCATATGATTAAAACAAAATTAACACAAATGATTTGGGAAAACAAGACAAGTTATTCTATTACAACTTGAAGATTGCTTACAAAGGGTGCTTGATGTCCAAGCCAATCCTCCAACTCCAAGTGTCTTCTCCTCTAGCTATCTCCACAATTCTGCAAGACCATAAGTTTGGTGATCTCAAGAGTCCTCCCCTTTTCCAATGGCATACCTCTCTTTTATAGTAAATGGTGAGGTTAACCAACAAGAGAGATGGGTGGATCTAAGGAGAGATAAGTGGATCAGGGTTTCTAATCGAAGGAGATGAGGTGAGATCGAATCAAGGAACCCAATCTTCCATTATCCTCGAAAATCCAAAATCCCACAAGCCAAGGGCAAAAAGCTATTAAAAGGGTACCGCGTTTTGCAAAGTCTGCAGAATGCGGCACTGCCGCGCTTTGAGGAAAAAGCAGAACGCGGTAGTTTCTAGTACCGCGTTTTGGGGAAATAGAAAGGTGCGGTAGTGTATAAAAATAAAGTCCAAGGTGGGTCAAAACTTGCCAGGGTGGATTCACCTTCAAGGTTGACTCATCATCTGTCTCTTCTGGATGGTTTAAAACAGTAGGGAAAGTGTCGTCAACTTGTTTTGTGATGGGGATGCGACACTATGAAACATTGAGGTATAACAGATGCCCCCTAAAGTGTGAGGTCAGAAGGGACTGATGGCCGAAAGACTTTACGAATATAATGTGCAGAGATAGCATCGAGGAGAGCGACACGGAGCTGAAATAAAAACAAAGTGTTAGATATACCACCGAGGCGGGCATTCCCATGCTCGGAAACAAATGACTCAAAGCATGGCTGCCGACCAATACATTGCAGATCCATGAGTACTAAGATAATGTAAACTGTGGACAGATCATGGCTACTATGAACAATCGTAGATCCATGAGACAATAACGACACAGCCACGACCAATACAATAAGTGGATCTGTGTGACAATACAAGAGACATCTCCATCGCAACCTGGACGCCGTCAAGATACAGTGATGCGCCCAGGGTCTTCTACCCGATCGCATAAAGGTACGAATCTAACCATGTGATTACAAGATGTTGAAGTCGAACATGGTAGAAACCATTTGATTACCGGTCAATGATGTGGACCGTTAACAAATGCGAGGGAGATCACCAATAATGACAATGATTCCCAAGGTATCAATAGTACATCTCAACGAAATGCGAATGAATGAGTTGATGTCGAGCATCCGAGAGATTGCTTGATCAGAGGTCAATGATGTGAACCTGCTGTCAAGCACGAGGAAACCTGCCATTGAGGCATGCAGGTACCAAGGTACTAATGGTTGATCTCTAAGTCTAATTCCCGGATAGTAATTTGGTGTCGACAGGAATAGACTCGTCGAAGGTGGGCCATGATGATTCCCACATCATCGACACGAAATCGGCACATATGATAGGATGATGAAGCAATGGAGTATGTACTGACACAGCGGAGGTCTGACACCATGAACGACTCGATACAATGCAACCCTTTGAACATATAACGGCATGTAACAAGACTTGGCAGCAGGGATTATTGATAAATAGAGGATAAACACCGGATGAGCGGACTCGTGGCCAGGGAGACGACCCATGATGATGACTATGACTCAATAAAAGACGGATACCCAAATATAGACAAGAGATGGACACATGCCATGTTCAAAGGTAACGACTGACAAGCTGCCATAGATAAACTTGACTTATTTCCCCACATTTCCCCGACATGATGGACGAGTACCTCTTTCTTGTTTTACGAGCTTGAAGAGGATAACAGATGCTCGGTGTAGCTCATCTTGTGGATGAGTCCAATCTCACATGTTTTACGAACCTGAGAAAGGAGGGGTTCGTCCCAAAGTGGGTCCCTCGATGTTAATATTTTAACGAGCCCAAGGAAGGAAAACTCGATAGTTTTTCATATTTAGAGAGCCTGAAAAACTTAAAGGAAGCTCCATATGTAGTTTTTCATAAAATTTAGTCCCTCGATCCCGAAAAAGTGTAAAACAATTCCCGAGAGAACTCTCCCAGCCGAGATTGACTGAGGTATACCTTTCTCGTAAATAGTCTAGACGGGCCGAAAAAGGGGTAACCTATCACCGAATAGACGACCTTTCAAATACTTTTACAAGTGTGAAAGAGTCAAGATCACTTGGCAATCTTTTCAATTTTAAGGAGTCTGAAAAGAGCTTAACTATGGACTCCTATGGTCTTTTTCATAAATTTTAAATTATTCTGGTCCGAAAAAAGAATAAAATACAACCAGGATAATACTTTCCTCATTTGTTTAACGAGCATGAGTAAAGTTGACCGTACTCGACACCGTTTACTTGCGTTTGACAAGCACGACACAGGTGTGAAAGCGCTTGGAATCTTTTTCAAGTTTTAAATCCAGAGCACGAAAAAGATAAAGTGGGCTCAATATGAAGGTCAAATTACGAGTAAACACCAGTATGAATGCATCCCATTTCTACCGCAGATCCTGTCAATAAATGCTCAACAACCGGGCATTAGCAATGTGAACAAGGGTTTATTTATTTGAAATAGTAATTAATTAATTAAAAAATGTGAAAAAATGCTATATAAGGCATGGTAAAAATAGAAATTACTATTCATTTGTGCTTTTTACCCAAAGGAGACATTTTTACCCATTTTGGAGCAAAATTTCAAGGATCGATACCGAGAGTTCTGGGACACCATTTCGACCGCCGTCTGCGCCAGGTAAGAGTGCTTGAGCCCCTCTTTCATTTCATGCAAGAAATTTTTGTTTTCACCGAGAAAAATTTAATTTTTTGGCAAGCCCTTTTAGGCAAGAATCGCCCGCCGTACTACCGCGCGGGTCCCCTATCGAAAAACGCGGCACTGTTGAACAGTGCCGCGCTGTAACCCCAAAATGAGGCGCGGCACTGTGGACTGCCGCGCGATAGGGTGTCCTCCAGGCGCGGCACGTGCGAAATTTAAGTTCAAAAAATTAAATTTTCTCCCATTTTTTGCTAGAAGTAAGTTGTTAAATAGTTACTAATTGCTTTGTTTGCCCTTTTGCAGGGATTTGCAACTTATTTGGAGCAAAATGGTGAGTTGGAAAGAGAGGGAGCACGAAGCGGATGATTTTGCAGCTGAAAATGACTTACCAACCGTGACCGCATTGCGAGAATGTGGTTTGCTAAAAATTTTCAAGACCAAAGGGATCCGCCAACAACCTAAGCTCCTTACTCACCTTGTTCAACTGTGGGACCCCGATATTCAAGCTTTCCGAGTGGGAGAGCATGTGCTTGAAATCCAACTCGAAGACATCTACTTCCTCACGGGCCTCTCAAAAAGAGGGGCCCGGCCGAATTTTACCGGGTACACCGCTTCAGAATCAAGTACGGATGATTTGATTGCTCGATATTGTCAGGCGGGTTCAAGTAAGAAAAGTGGGAAAGTGGCCATAAAAGAGGTCACAAATCTTCCTTTTAAAACCTTGCTATTCACTATTACACGTGCAGCAGGAAGCGTGAGTCCACATCAGGCAACCCGCACGCAGGTGAATCTCGCAGCAGAGTGCATGGGCGGAACAGTTTTCAACTGGTGTGATGCAGTGTTGTCCAACATGAAGGAACAGGTGCACAAATGTAGAACCGGGAAAAATACCCAGTTTGGGTATGGGAGCATCCTGGTTACTTTCTTTCTGGCAAGTGTGCCATTACTGCACCCACAGATATCTATGCGTCCTCGTCCACCTACTGAGCCATGGATGGCTCGATGGAGTGACTACGCTGGACGCCTTGGGGGACCTCAGCGGCTAGCCTTTGGAGAGGACTTTTTCTCTTGGCTAGAGGAGCAGATAGTCATGATTGACGACTATCCCTATTCAGGGGTAGATTTCCGTGAGGATATTGACTTGGCTTTGCCAGAAGATGATGACTGGGACAACTCTGGTATGACCTTCATGAACATGTATTTTTCTTTTTGAATATTTAATTTTTAATGCTTTTTTAGAATGTGTAAAAGAATTCTAATGTATATTCGCATGCATGTTGCAGATCGTGGACCACAGAGGCCAGCTGGATACTCTCCACTACGTCGTGGCGGTGTAGATCGTCAAGCTGATCCTGTCGAAGAAGAAGATGAAGACGAGGCAGGAGGTGTCCGGGACATTGAGAGGAACCTGCAGGGATTGACTCAAGGTATCCCTGCTATGCGGATGGATGACGTCCCTTACCCCCTCCAGCGTCATACTGTAGGTGTACCTGGTCGTATCAGTTGACTTCTTCGCAAGGTGGTTCGAGCTGTGATGTGTTACCACCAGCAGCGGGAGGAGTCCGATGAGGGACATGATAGGTCTCCTAGATCTCCATAGATGGTCTTTCGATCTTTTTGCGGCATGTACACGATATGTAGGCTTTGAGGGCCAATTTTTTGTATATGGGATTTGATCCCCAATTTTGTCTTTGACACAAACTTTATGTATTTTTGGAAAAAACACTTTTATATACAGTGATATGGACCTATTTATGATCTAAATATTTACAATGACTTGTGCATTTTAATTTTTTATGATGTGTTTATGTATGGGCAAGATGCCAATCCAAAATGTAATTAGCCAATGAATCGGCAATACAATTGAATTCTCTCGGTATGTGTTGATATGTGATAAAATCAAATGACCGTTCCAAGAGGCGTACTCTTCGAAATAAACGAAGTAATGTAGGATCGCGAACTGTGTAAACACGGTTTAGATGAGAAACCATGAGTTGGGAGTCTAAAAAGACCGATAAGGAGTCAATCCCAAGTGAGGCAACCTCTGTTAAGAGACCAATGACTGCATGGTACTCTGCGATATTGTTGGTTGCGGGACCTAAACAATTGGCTCCTGAAGAAAACAACTCGCCAGTGGGGAAATAGATCACCCATGCCGCGGAAGCGAGATTCCGGGTATGTCGGCTTGCACCGTCAGCGAATCCAAAGTAGGTAGACATCTGCGCATAAAGGCACGAGTCAAAGTAAGAGTAGATACATGAGGTCCACGCGCATACTAAAAATAAAGCAAAAAGCAAACTAAGTACATTATGTACAAGAAGTAACCCGCGTGGGGTAACCTCACGCGTAGAAACGCTTGAGGTATAGCCCGTTGCGGGGCCGTGCCAATGGCGTACCATCACAATCGACTAGTTCATAGGCTCCTTTTTCTAAGACACGTTTTACAATGAAGGGGCCGTACCACATAGATTCAAGTTTACCTTTACCAAGCTTATCATGCATCTGATCATATGTAAGTACGAGGTCACCCTCATTGAAGATCCGAGGTTGAACGGATTTGTCGTATTGAGCTTTGACGCGTTTTTTGTGAGCTTCATTAGCCAAAGCGGCGTCGCGGCGGGTTTCATCTAGCTTGGCTAGGTATAGAAACCGTTCTTCTTCGGAAGTAGTGTGTGGAAGTAGCTCTATGGCTATCTTGAGTGATGGAATTTCACATTCAATCGGGAGAATGGCTTCTAGGCCATACACCAATTGAAATGGTGTAAACCCAGTAGCATTTTTCACTGAGGTTCGGTATGCCCACAGTGCTGAGAACAGAGCTGAGTGCCAATTGGATTTTTGGGTACCCACAATGCGCTGAATCATTCGTTTCAGGACCTTATTGATGGCTTCAACTTGGCCATTAGCTTGTGGGTAATACGGGGTTGAGTTTTCGTGGCGAAAACCCAGTTTGGCACTTAGTTCTTCGATCATATGATTCCTAAAATGGGAACCATGATCGGTCACAATAGACTATGGGACACCGAATCTAGCTATGATATGATTGAATATGAACTGCGCTGCTGTTTTGCCGTCTTCAGCATATGTAGGCATCGCTTCAGCCCATTTTGTAAAATAGTCCACAGCTACTATGACATAGTTATGCCCCCCGGCTGAAGTGGGCTTACAGTGCATAAAATCAATGCCCCATTTGGAGAAGGGGCCGACGGCAATGACAGGATGGAGTGGAGCAGGATGCGAGCGTGCTTTGCTATGAAAGAATTGACATGGCGGACACTTCTTGACTGTTTCAATGCAGTCTTTGAAAATCGAGGGCCAGAAGTATCCCGCTCGTAGTATTTTCTGGGCCATAGCCATCCCAGAGAGATGACCACCACATGCTCCAGCGTGGCAGTCATTGAGAACGCGTTCCGCCTCATCTAAGGTCAAACAGCGTCGAAGGACAGTGTCGACACCACGTCGATACAAAGTATCGTTGACGATAAGGTAATATTTTGCGTGATGTCTGACACGTCGTCGTTCATCGCGGGTGAGATCGGGACGGAAGCGTTGGGTTTGGAGATATAAGAGAATATCCCCATACCACGGATCAGACGTGCTAATGAGGAACAATGATTCGTTGGGAAGAGAATCAATGGGCTCGGATTGCTCGGTAGCACGGGGCAAGTGACAAATTAACTCAGCGAAGACCAGATATTTCTTAGACTTGGCTTTGACAAATTCCAAGTCAAACTCTTGAAGGATGAAAATCCAACGGGAGTACTTGCCCCCAAGCACTTGTCGTGTGAGGATATAGTACATCGGATTGAAATCGGCGATGACGGTGGTCCGACGGAGTAAGATGTAATGACGGAATCTCTGGACAGCAAACACTGTTGCCAGAGCCATCTTTTCAACATGTGAGTAGCGAGTTTCAGAGTCGAGAAGACTCTTGCTGAGATAGCACACCACATGTTCTATGCCGTTGTGGTCTTCCTGGACTAACACCATACCAATGGTGGAAATCGAGGCTGCGAGATAAAGGATATAGTCCTGTGTGTAATTGGGGGGTTGAATCACAGGATCTTTGGTTAAGGCTGCCTTTAAATTATCAAAGGAGCGTTGGGCTTCATCATCCCATATGAAGGGAACATTCTTCTTGAGAAGCCGCATGTAGCCTTTTGTTATCTCGGACAGATTGCAGATAAAACGGCGTAGAAAGTTTGCATGCCCTTGCAAACATTGAATTTCTGGAATATTGGTGGGTGAAGGCAGGGCTATGATAGCTGCTACCTATGCGGGATCTAGACGTATCCCGTCTTTGGAGACTATGAAGCCCAACAGTTTTCCGGCTTCTACACAGAAGACGCACTTATGCGGGTTCAAACGTATATTGTAGCGCCGGCACCTTTCGAAAATGGCACTCAAGTGATCTGGATGTTCTTCCCGAGTTCGAGAATGAGCGGGAAGGTCATCGAGATATGGCTCTACGATATGTTTGATGTCATGAAATGCGTAGGACATCGCCCGTTGGAAAGTTGCCCCGGCATTTTTGAGGCCAAAAGGTAACTTCCGATATGCAAAGATCCCCCAAGGGAAGATAAAGGCCGTTTTGTGCTGGTCGGCTGGGAGGATATCGATCTGATTATAGCCAGAAAAGCCATCCATAAATGAAAAAATAACACTTCCGGCACAGTTATCGATGATCTGGTCAATAAACGGAGTTGGGTAGTTGTCCTTGGGACAAGCTTTGTTCAAATCACGGTAATCAACGCAGACTCTGATCGTTCCCTGTTTCTTGGCTACAGGGACGATGTTGGATACCCATTCTGTCAATGGGACAGGATAGATAAAACCAGCACGCAAAAGTTTTTCAACTTCTGCTTTAATGGCGGCTGCCTTACGAGGATGAACGGGTCGAAGCTTTTGCCGAACAGGTCGGGCGCCAGGGAAAGTTGGAATTTCGTGGACCACAATCGACGGGTCGATTCCTGGCATCTCTTCATAACTCCAAGTGAAAACATCGCGGAAAGTTTTAAAGTAGGCATTATAGAACTCCGTCTCGAGAGGAGTACATGTTTTGCCAATGTGTACATTTTCCACGATACCAGGCTTTACTGAAATGTCGATGGGAGTGGTTGCCATAAGATTGGCCAAGTTGCCTTCAGAAAATACTTCGTCGAGGGAAGTGGGGAACTTGGTTTGAACCATCCCAAGTGAAGCACTGGATTTGGTGTCAGGCTCAAGTGACTGAATGGTGGGGAATGAAGATCGATGATGAAAATCTCCCCATGGTGGCTCATTACCGCACATAACCTCTATGATTGATTCGTCGGTGGGAAAAATCAAGTTGAGAGGATCAAACAATGGTGGGTGTGTATGAGTTTCAGTCGAGAGCTGTGCCACTGTGTGATCAGTAGAACAGTCGACCCAATCTGTGGCTGATTGGATCGCGTCATATGCTGCAAGGTTTCTGTTCAAAGGCATGGAATTGCCATAGCCTTGGATCTGAGTAGGACTCGGGATCACCCATGAATCATCGGGCGGGGTGACATGCGACGAAATCATGTTGACTGGTTGAAGATGGGTTCCCAGCTCTGGAAAAACTCCAATGAGGGATGAATCCTTCATGAGACCAACACCTATGTCTTGGAACCGGTACCGAGGTTGATCCAATAACGGAACGGTATTGGCGGAGTTCGGATGGGAGTCTGGAATACAGTAATCCAATTGATCAATAGTGACAATTTTCCCTTCATGAGGAAATTGTACAATCCGGAAGACTGTAGATGCTATGGCAGTCATGGCATAGAACCAGTTCCGACCAAGTAGGAGGTTATAATCCAAAGGTGCATCTACGACTTCGATGTGTACGGATACTGTTTTGCCCCCCAGTTCAACACCGATTGAGGGGATGAGTCCGTATGGTTGAAAACCATGTCCATCAAACGCTCTAAGAGTAGTGGGAGAAGTTGTGACCTCAGGCGAGCCGAGGGCTCTCCAGCAGTTCAAAGACATAATCGACGTGGAAGCACCCTCATCTAACACTGTGCGGTGGATAACATTTCCACGGATTTTCGTATGCACCTGGAAGGCTAACTGGTGAGAAAGCCTAGGTTTGGCGTGCTCCAAGTTAAACATGATGGAGTTTGAAGTATCTGGGTCCAATGCCCCCAGTGCTGAAAGTAGGGTTCTACGCTGCGTGGGGCAGTGTTGGAGAACCTCGAGAGTTGACATAGCGCAAGGTGCTTGAGCCAAATCTTCAACAATGTTGTAGTTTTGGGCAGCTCGCGCATTCGGATTGAATGTCGCCTTTCGTATGGTGCCCTTGGGTGGGCGTAGCACTGTATCCATAAGTGGTCTCTCGATATGGAGATGACCATTAGGGGGGGGAATAGGAATCGGATCTTCAACAGGAGATTTGCCTTTGGCTATCTCCGATTGTTTGGTTGAACTTGGAGGATTGTCATACGTCTTTGAACGAGTGGTGATATTAATCTCCTCATTACTTGTCATTAGGATTTCGCGGTTTGTGGACGTCTCTCCACGGGAAGGATTGGTCGGGTTGCCCCCTTGTGGGGATTCTTGGGCAACCATTTGCTGTTGCTGTTGGGGGAAAGGGTCGGTTAGCACTGCCGGTCGAGAGGATCCTTTAACAAATTTATGGACCTCGTCCTTGTAGGGACAGTCGCGCGTATAATGATCATCTTGACAAATCAAGCAGGGAAACTTAGCTTTCCGACGTGGTTTTTGGTCATTCTGGGTAGGTTGTGGTTTGGGGTTCTCCTGCTGGTTCTTCTTGGGTTTACCACGATTGTTTTTCTTCTTTCCTACGGATGGTTATGATGTAGATTGAACTGCATTCACTTCGGAGGAGACAGCAGGAGAGGTGGAAGCTTTTGAAGCGGCCTGGGTAAAAGCGGGGGAAGCAGAAGCTTGTTGCCCCGTCGAGTTGGTAGCAGGCTGAGCTTTGACTTGACCAACAATACCATCAATGGGTGGTTCAGTGGTAGGATTTGTAGGATCAGTGTGAACGCGGGAGGCATGTGGAAGAAGTTCATGTAAAGTACCGGATTGAGTATATACTAAATCCATGTATTGTGCTGCCGAGATGGCTTGTTCTTCCGTAACTGGTCCGCGCATAGCAATATCTCTGGCTATGGGAGGCAAAAAGGATTTTGTAAACCAATCAGCAAGTAGCTGATCTGGAATAGGTGCCTTTATTAGCCTACGGCGTCTTCGCCACTCGTGGATGTGATCCGAGATGTGTGTGGAAGTGGTTTGACGCAGTGAAGTTAGCAGTTCTGTTCCAGTCTCATACCGGATGGGAAGCTGGAAATGTGTCAGAAACTGCATAGCCAAAGTGTTGAAATCATGAAAAGAGTGCTGTGGCAGCTCGATGTACCATTTTGCTGCCGTTCTGGTAAGCGTACGTTGGAAGAGCCGAAGTCGGATGGAATCATCCATCAAGGAGTTGGATGAACACCAAAGATGGAAGGTCATCACGTGGTTCTTGGGGTCTTCCCCAGGCTTAGCATCGAACTTGGGAATGTCCGATGGTAGTTTGGCTGGGATAGGTGGCCAGTGAGGTTCGTGCCATATAGGATCGTTGATAAGCCTCGACAAATCTGGTAAGTCAAGTGTGGCCAAGAAGGGAAGTTGACGGTTGGTCTGCGGGTATGAGTAATAACCATGCGGTGCAGAGAACCCTGGAGGGCCCTGCATAGCATGCTGCTGTGTGTTATACCCATATGTGTTTCCCGCGGGATACTGCTGGAAGTTATGCGGATAGTAAGCCATCTGGTTAACCGGTTGATTGTAAGCAACCGGTTGATAAGTGTTCTGCTGAGTGGGTATAGTACCCTGAGGCTGTTGATACCCAGGGATGGTTGCTGTTCCTTGTTGGGAAAAAGTTCCTTGGAATTGTTGTGTTCCAGGGATGTTGCCACCATACTGTGTAAGTGGAGGATTTCCCATAGCAGGGTTGGGGGGTGGCTGCGACGGAGGTGTCCATGGAAGACTCGTTCCTGATTGAGGAACGAGTGGAAATTGAAGTGACGGGTTCCATGGAGTTGTAGCAGCCGAAGGGTAAGGGAAACCAGAATTCAAGTTGGGGGAAATCTGAGATTGCCCCCCAGCTTGGTTCCAGTTTCCGAAAAGTGAGTACCCCCCACTCTGTGGGATTTGATGATCCCAAGAAGGAAGCATGCCTGACGGGGGTTGTTGAGAGTAAAGCCCGGTTGGAATACCGGAATAAGGTTGCCCACTGCCAGGTGGATTGTACATACCAAACTGAGTAGATGCTGCTGGTTGGGAAGCTTGTTGGATCGAGCCAATAAGTTGTCCTCCAGCAGTTAGGTTGGATGGCCCTATGTGAGGAGGCTGTAGACTGGAAACTGGGTTCCCAGCAAGAGGTTGTCCTCCAACTGGTTGGGTTGATGGCCCACCAGTTGGAGGTTGTTGGCTGAAAATGGGGTTTCCAACAAAAGGTTGTCCCTCAGCTGGTTGGGTTGATGGCCCACCAGGGAGGGTTTGTATGTTGGAGTTAGGGACCATTGCAGTCGGTTGTCCACCTCCTGAAATAGTATAAATGGTGGCTAAAGGTGATCCTCCGGTTGAAACGGAAGATCCAGCAGTATGACTAGGTGTTCTTCCGCCGCT
This sequence comes from Larix kaempferi, assembly GCA_027924585.1. Classification (NCBI taxonomy): domain Eukaryota; kingdom Viridiplantae; phylum Streptophyta; class Pinopsida; order Pinales; family Pinaceae; genus Larix; species Larix kaempferi. Next base: position 10,450,876 of record BSBM01001110.1, on the reverse strand, counting down.
AGCCAAATATGATAGCACGGATTGGCCAACGGCGCCAAAAGTACCAATTTGCGGAGGAGGTCGTCCATATTGGACAGGTGAGGACGGAGAAAAAACTGGGTTATCCCTCATAGAATGTGCACCAAACATTGGTGATGACAACAAATGTGGGGAATTGAGCCCAGGGGTATCGGCGTCGTCCATAACGTGTTCAATGATAGGAGGACCAACGAGAACTGGGTCCGAGTTCATATCCTGAAAAAGATTTTGGGGATCCGGCAGGAAACTAGGTATAGTAAAGTCCGAAGGTCCTGAGCTGTCTGCAAAGGAGTGATGAAATTCTGTGCTAGACGGGACATTGGGATCCCTATAGTCAGAAGGACGAGAAACAGGGGGATATCTAGACGCTGTCGAAAGCATTTGCTCCGTGTTGCGTCTAAATTGTGCCGATGCTAACGGAGAGTTCGCTAGGCTAACCATACTAGACTGGATGGAAGCCATGATTTCGTGTCCCGGTGGGATGTTGGGTAGATGTAAAGTGCGAGGTATGTTGCTAGAAGAACTTGTCTCCTGAGGATGAACACTGGGTGACGTAGTAATAACAGGCGGAAATTCCGTCTGGGAAGTAATGAAGCCATAATCAGGGTCAAAAGGTGTGTCAGGTAGACGAGTATCTTCAATGATCTCAACGTATCCGCCTGGGACTGAAATTAAGCCAGGTATGTCCTGGTCGGACCCTTCTGTGGTGCCAATAGATCCGTCTATATCATCGTGAAAAGTGTCTGATGGACGGGAAGTGTTGGCATCCGGTAGAAGGATGACCTATGGTCTAGTACTCTGTGTTGTGCTAGGTTCAGCTGCTGTAACTGTGTCCACTGTTACAGATAAATCTGGAATGACAGTGGGTGAGGTGACAGTGGAAGTCTCATACATGCTAGTGGTTATAGAAGCTGCAATAGATTCTGAGACTGTGCTGTGTGTGGCAGTTACAGGCATAACTGAAGATGTTGTACGTATCGGCGGTGGGATGTTGCCTCGACCAGCACCGCGGCCAGGAGGAGCAGGAATGCGTGATGCAGGCGGACCGGAGGTCCGTGGCGGTGGTGGTGGTGGAGGGCTTAGGCCCTGTTGTCTTCGTGATCTTCGTTGTTGATCTGACATGATGACAGGAAAATGAAAATCGGGGGCAGTACCGTAAACAAAGAACTCAAAAACTCTAATGCAGCCGAGTGTGCAAAAGAGGAGCTAGAAAAAGCAAGGCTCACAGGCCAAAAAGGCAAGCTCTAAAATCTATACTGAGACCGGTGTCTCAATAAGCGAGCTGATCAACGAAAAATGGCCAGAATGCCAACAAGCAGTCCCTACAAAGAAAAAATGACCCTCTACGAAGATGAGATAGCAAGCAAACGCCTAACTAAGAGCTGGAGACCTCAACAGGCTGTATCCTTCGCAAGGTGATGAAATCCAAGTCGAACAATACAACATGAGAGACCGATATAAGAAGGATATCCCTCTACCGAAAGGGATCCTGGGTAAAAGAGCCCTAGTAGAATAGATACTAAGCTACCTCGTTCATGACACGTCGCAAAAGGTTTTGGGCACTTCAGCCTTCCGAAGAAGACAGCGATCGATGTTGCCTTAGGGCTAAGTGGAGTGCGGTATTCCACAGAGTCCGTCCAGTTCTCAATCTCGCGGCCGTTTAACCCCTGAAAGTTGGAAACATTCAGGAGGCCCCTCCACAAACTAGCTGTGACCGTGTCAATAAGTACTAGAGGATTTTAGTTCCCTAAAGACAACGACTATGTCTCAGATGAAAGTGACAAGGGGGAATTATTTTGATGCCTATCCCCGGTGTCCTACCTAACTACCAAATTCTTTTGATTTCCTCAAGTGAGGTTAAAGTTGGTTTAATTAGGGTGATTAATTTTAGTGGCTTCCTTACTCAATCGGGTAGTGGACGTGAAACTTGATGGTGTTATGACGACTCAAACCATGCAAATGAGAATGAATCACAAACAAGCCTTTGTCTTCGATGAAATCTAGCTAAGGTAAAGATAGAGGTTCTTCGATCAAATATGCATAACAATTTTCACAAGCAATCAAAGTAAAAGATTTTTCTTTTCTTTTCGATTTATAAACAAAGCCAAACTGAAGTAAACACTCTTTTCAATGCACTGATTTTACAATCTACAATGCTTCTACAATTAGAATTTCTATGGCAAAATCAATGGTTCATTTCCCTATGCAAAATACTACTAGACTTTTTCGATTTAAACAACAAAATTGCTCTCAACTAATGATCTTTTTAATTTACTGAAAATGATAATGATAATATGACTGTAAAGACTACAGTATTCAGTAACAGAAGACCGTGGTGTTGAGTTGGTTGTGGGGAAAAAATCAAGTCAATGCAAATAGATTGAAAAATGACCAATATGCCAAAAATGCCACTTAATTCAATCAATCAATCAAGCTCACAAACTAGGTAATAAGCACACCAAACAGACTGGAAATTAACCAGGATGCTAACAGGCAATAGTAAAGACTATCTGAGGCAGAGACAAACTCAGGAAACCAAGCAAAAATAAAAAAAATTTAAACACTTGCAGACACTACCGCGGGCTATAGCCTAGCTGAAGCGCGACACTGTGTAAGTACCGCTCTGGTACTAATGCCTCGGACGCGGTACTACCGCGCTGGAAGTGGTTATGAGGGCGCGGCACTGTGGCAAGAGAGGAAAAAAGCGCAACTGGAAAAGAAAAAATAAAGTTTTCAGGGTTGTTGCTAACCCAGGGGACTCAGTAATTAAACAGGGAGATAAATCCTGCAAGGAGGGATGAATGAGGGTCAAAAAGGACCAAGATTCAAACTGGTTTGAAGTGCAACAAAAAACTCACAATTCATAGATAAATGACTGTGAATTAAAATCAATCAAGCAGTAATCAAAACCAGCGGAGTCGCCATTCTTGTTATGTGGAATTCTGCCCTACGGATAAGTCAAAATTCCCTTAGACTAAAGCAGACTTTAACTAACTCTAGGCTAAGAAAAAAACAAAACAAATGCTACCTTGAATCCCTAGACTTAACAAACATCTCAGGATTAAAATGCTGAAGAGAATAGAAGGGGTTTAACTGACCTTATGTCCAAATGCTCGTTTTTGGTATTTGCTCCAAGCTCCAAGTCCTCACAAGTAAACCTGTTAAAATGGAACCAAAACACAAGTATGCACTATTCTCTAGCAACCTGAAACATGAGTTAGGATCTAAATCTATGAAAGATACAAATCATATGATTAAAACAAAATTAACACAAATGATTTGGGAAAACAAGACAAGTTATTCTATTACAACTTGAAGATTGCTTACAAAGGGTGCTTGATGTCCAAGCCAATCCTCCAACTCCAAGTGTCTTCTCCTCTAGCTATCTCCACAATGCTGCAAGACCATAAGTTTGGTGCTCTCAAGAGTCCTCCCCTTTTCCAATGGCATACCTCTCTTTTATAGTAAATGGTGAGGTTAACCAACAAGAGAGATGGGTGGATCTAAGGAGAGATAAGTGGATCAGGGTTTCTAATCGAAGGAGATGAGGTGAGATCGAATCAAGGAACCCAATCTTCCATTATCCTCGAAAATACAAAATCCCACAAGCCAAGGGAAAAAAGCTATTAAAAGGGTACCGCGTTTTGCAAAGTCTGCAGAACGCGGCACTGCCGCGCTTTGAGGAAAAAGCAGAACGCGGTAGTTTCTAGTACCGCGTTTTGGGGAAATAGCAAGGCGCGGTAGTGTATAAAAATAAAGTCCAAGGTGGGTCAAAACTTGCCAGGGTGGATTCACCTTCAAGGTTGACTCATCATCTGTCTCTTCTAGATGGTTTAAAACAGTAGGGAAAGTGTCGTCAACTTGTTTTGTGATGGGGATGCGACACTGTGAAACATTGAGGTATAACAGCACTTCATAAGAAATCTTGTTCATGATCGTGTTCTTGAAGTGCTCTTTTTCCCTACAGATGACCAAGTTGCAGACATCTTCACCAAGTCTCTTACAGAAGTGAAGTTTTCTAAACTTCGATCTATGTTAGGAGTTCAGGAACTTGTCATTAAGGGGGGATAGGCTCTAATGCCTCCTTCCTTCTCCTAATAGTGTCACTTTTGTAAATCCTTCAATCCTATCCCAAGTTGTTCTTAAGGGGGGATGTTAGGATATTTAGACACTCAGGAGTTAGTTAAGATCAACTTGTGTAATATATTCGTTAGGGATAGTGTGTTTCTTTAGTATGCATTAGTATGCATTTGTAAATACTTAATCCGACGGTCACGATATGTTTCCGACATAGAGTGATCCGACGACTCAACTTCTCTTAGATAAAACCTAATCTTGATCTGTGGCTTAACACCCGATTGGTCCATGATATCTATTTAAAGAGCATGGAGGGTCATTGTTTAGTTGATCGATTATGAGAAGCTCATTTGTAACTTTCTTTCTTTGCATAATAAATTGTCCCGTAAAAGCTATTTGGCCGGGGCCGTGGAGTGTTTCCCTTAAGAGGGTTTAAACCACGTCAAAACATCGGTGTGTTGATCTGTGATCTGTTTGTGTGAAGTGGTTGCTCTTGGTGTTCGGTCCTTTGGTAGTACCCTGTGTACCCGAACACAAGGTACACAAAATTTAAAGGTAATTTAACTACTCGATGGATGGGTCCATATGAAATTGTTACAGCTTTTGATAATGGATCTATTAAGATGAAGACAATTGATGATTCGCAAATTTCCTTTGTTGTAAATGGACATAGACTTAGAATTCATCATCAACCAATATCTAAACAAGATTTTGTGCATAATGCCTTATAACAGGAGGATATGGAGCTGGTAGAAGAGGAAGTCATTCCTCCTTCTCCTGGTTCTTGAATTATTTTGGGTTATCTTCATTTGTATACATGTAGATATATTTTTGTTTTTTAATAATAAGAGTCATTTCTAATAGTTGATTACATCTATACAGGAAATTTACTCTTATGATCAGCTTATGGAATTTTGTTAATTAAGTCAAGAAGACTCTTTTCCCCTCCCTTAATTTCAATAAAATTGCATATGATTTTTCTTTGTACATATGTTTTTGTTTTGAATAAATTTGAATCATCTAACAAGTGGTTTTGCAGTTTGATTACAAGTACCTTATCACTATAATTAGCTCATGCAATATTTTCTAAAAGGGAAGTGCTCTAAAAAAACTCATAATGCATCTTAACCCCTTCTCTTTCGATTATTGTTGAAAATTGAAAATTTATAGTGAAAGGTTAAAGTGTTCTTTATATCATTTCAAACCACTTTCTTCTATGATTTTGTATATGGCATTTGATTGAGACATGCACATTCCTGATTTATCATTAGAATAGTTTGATTAATACCTATTTTAATCATCATGATTTTCAAAAGTTCTATCTTACACCTATGGACTACTAGTTCATCCTAGACTCATTATCAAAACTTGTCTCTTAAGCATTCTTTAAAAAGGTAGCCCAAAAGTGAGTGATACTTCTATTTTGTGGGGAACATTACTGATTTTTTATGAAGATGATGGAATAGGAGGTTAGAGAACATCTTTAGGTTATTATCTTTTGACATGAACTATAATTTAGGCTATTATAAATTAAGTTACTCATAAGGTTCGCTCTAAAATTTGAATTATGTGTTTAGCAGGATTAGCACACTCTAGTGCCAACTGACTTCCTTAAAAAAAAAATATCATTATACGAAGCAAACCCACCGGGGTACTGAACAGGCTCGCTGGAAACGGGTCCATTCTAAGTAAAATCTTAAACAAGCAAGCTCGGTAAATGCAAGTAAACCCGCCGGGTTACTGAACAGGCTCGCTGGAAGCGGGGCTATGCTTGCATGGTACCAAGATAAACCTGCCGGGGTACTGAACAGGCTTACTGGCAGCAGGGAAATATCGGGTAAAAGAGGTTTGGTTAATGCATTGCTTTGCACATGGCTCATCTAAAAAACCTGAGTATATGAATACATGTTTAGGCCAATTATTTATACTGTCATTAGAGAATGGCTGTAAGTTGGACTTGGACCCTGTCATCTAATTCAAACAATACCTAGGTTATGACTATCCTAGAAATGGGACCCATAACTATAGAAACATCGCAAGCTCTAGGGTGAACTTTATCTATATTCTTTGGATGACAAGAGATCTTTAAAATGAGTAATGGATGACTGGTTTTCCTATGGCATTTTTGCGTATCAAATGTACTATCACTATTCATATGGTCTTCCTAAGCACTGTTATCTTTGATGAATGTATATATTTGAATCATCTCCATTTATTAGTTAGTATTTATTTTTCTTATGAAAATAATAAACAACATTTTAGAGCTATCGGCTAAATTATTAAGTGAAAATATTGGAATATTAATCAATTTTTCCTTGATGGCTTGAGGACACGCCATATTTTTGGTTTGGGGGAGACTCAGAACTGTTTTTACTTTCTGAATATCTATAAAAAGTTCATTTATGTCTGACAAAATGATAGGTGTTTGCAGGATAATGCAAGTAGCAGAAGATTGTTTTTAATCTATGATAAATAAAGAAGAACGTGACTAAATCTTCAAAAAATCTGGCTTACATCATCCTCTTGTGTGCTGACAGCCCCAGAAAAATTCTCTGCATAATCAGCAGCACTCAGATCCAACAAAGTACATTTTTGTACAGAAGGTCCATATGGAGGATTGAATGAAGGGTTGAATAACAATCCAAATGAGGTGACGAATGAGGCAAATGAACGATGATCTGAATGAAGTGCCGAATGAAGTACTGAATGAAACCATAATCTATAATAGCATGATTAAGTGTGTTAGGGATCTAATTTTTGAATTCTGCTGGTAAAATTTAATTGACTAATCATACCAGGGATCAATCAAATATCATCTCTGCATTCGACCTCACTCCTTTGCTCATTTGGCTTCATCAAATGAATCGGTTAATCGTGCATTATTATGATTTCTAGAATCATCTTATGGATATTATATGGTTTTAATTCCTCATTAAATTATATGCATGCGATTTGTCATTGAATTAATTAAAAGTCATCATGTTCTTTTATGCTACTTACGCTTAATTATCTCATGATGAGCATTACATTCAACCTGTCCAAAGTTTACTTTGGACATGGTTGAATATATCTTCACCATACGAATTCATTAATGCACATATTTTCATGATGGCACATGATTCGAAGATTTTTGGCATGATGGCATGATCACTCGAGCGTGCTAAATACCTGCTCACGATCGTTTAACCGTTTGAAAGAATCACCATTTAAACCAATGTTGCGTGAAATCTGCTTCATTCTGCCATCTCTTATCCTTCTGGAGTCTATCAAGCCGCGTCTCTTGAAATCTCTTGCACCCCCTATATCCATTTGCATCCCCCATCCTCTGTTCAACAATGCCAATCCGTTACGAGCCTGGTAGATATCAGGACCTCCTCCGTATCCTTGAATTTAAGGCATGTCGTGAAGTGTTCCCGCGAGCAGACTGGGGTCTGTTTCTTTGTCTTCTTGACGGCCACGATGACGAGGTTTCACTCTTTTTTGCTAAGGGGTTCGATGGAAAAACTGCTAAGGTTGGCCATCTCACCTTTCCCATAACAGAAGAGTCCATTGCGTTGGCCACGAAACTGCCCAGGGAAGGTGCCCGTTGGCACACACACCTTTTCCTTCCACGGACGGATCACAAATTCACTCTCAAATCCGAATACCAACATGTTGTAGGCACAAAAGGATTCCATTGGGAATGGGTTAAGCCTGAATATCTCGAGCCCTTGACTGTCATCATCCGGATAATCACTTGTGAAGGTAAGTACACCATTTTCAAAGCCTGCCACTTCCGATTATTGGCACATTTCGTTAATAATCAAGCCCTAAATTTTCCATTTTATCTTTTAAAGAGCCTAGAAAAGATGTCTAGCCAAGTTAGGAAAAATGTGGTTAACCCTGCTGGTAGTTTGTACCATCACTGTCTTATAAAAATATTGATCACCCATCACTTGAAGGAAGCAGGGAAAACGTAGGATAGCTTTGTGTTTAAAACGCTAAACCCCCACATGGTCAAGAATCCACTTGTTAAAGCCTCTACCTCTCACAAGCGTCATCGATTTCAAACCCGTGCAGATGAGCTCATTCAAACCCCTACCCAAGCAAAAAGGGATACCAAGTCCGTACAATTTAGTGAAGGTGGCTTAGGAGAAATACACCTTGTTCGTTCATCCTCTCCTAAGCCTGTCCACAAGGACACAGCCACAGAACCCCCATTTTTCTCACCAATACCCACAAAGTCAAGAAACGCCAATCATGACCAGTCTGTCGACCAGACCGTCGTCCAGTCCATCGATCAGTCCGTCACCCAGCCAATACATTTAGACATTCTTGATGACCAGACGGACGATCCTGCCCTTGAATCACCCCTTCTTGCGTTAGCCAATTTATCTGTCAGTTTACTTGAAGATCCTGTCTTGGAACCTGCCCCTGCACATACTGAAGATAAGACCCCTGAGGAACACATTACATCTACTGATCCCGAACCATTTCAAAAGGGATCGAGCCCGCAAAAAGACCTTGATTCTCTTGCAGAAGCACCTACTCCACTCCATCAGACTGTGGATAGACTAACCCAAGACATAGCTCAATTAAAAATCCAGAATGAGAAGTATGTTGAGATTGTCTCTGAGCTTTGTCAAGAGAACAAGGACTTACGTTTCCAGGTGAAATGTGTTGAAGACTTAAATGAAGCCAAAACAACTTCCAACATTTCTCTTCGGTTGAAGCATGATGCTTTGAAGGACTAGTTTCAGAAGATTAGAGCTAAATCCACTTCCTCTTCCAAGTCGAAAGCAGCTGCTACTGCAGCTTAGCCTTCTTCCTGAATTTCTCTTCTTTTGCTCAGTGGGACCTGGCATATCTCCAGTTTGGGGGAATGTTGGAGTCCATTTTTGTCACCATTTTGATCAGTAAACATGCTCTGATTAGTGTTATTTTTACTATTTTGATATGATAAGTCATTCTCTTTGCCAATCAGACCATCAAACATACCCAATTTTTGTTCTACAGGTTGTGGTCATCATTCAGACCTTCATTCAGCCACACGTTCACGCCGAATACGCCCTGCTGCATCCGAACCACCGTTCAGCCTTCCATTCATACCTGCAGAATTGTTGGTTGAGATATTTTGGGGCAATAAAGATGAAAACGATGATGTGGGTTCTATTAAGGACGTGGCCCTCATGGTTGGTGAGCCTCTATTCCATAAGATCTGTCCTCTCATTCGCTCAGCTTGACAACACATTCTCTTCCCATGTTAACGTTCCAGAAGATCCTCGTCCTTCTACGCCCATCTTGCAAACACATCCTCTGCCCACGATTGAAGGGAACTAATGCCCAACTATTCGCGTCAAGGAGAATCAATGCCGCGGACTCGGGCAGATGGCTTGTGCGCTGTCATGAACCACCCCGCAGCCGTTTCTTTAGTCATTAAACCTCCTATTTTTAGAGAGGTCAACTACGTTGACCTTCTCTCGTATTGTAAACCTATATAAAGACGTTTCCTGTGAAGAAACGCAACATACATACATATGCAGAGCAATTGTAATACATAGACGATAGCAGTAATTTTTATATAGACGCTGTGTAATTTTACTAGTCAATGGAAGTTCCTGTTTCTTAGCTGTTGATGTCCTGTTGTTGGTGAAGAATTTGAGTTAAGCTTCAATCTCTGATTGCTGAGAAGGGCCCCTCAACAACCAGAGGTTTACTGTGTATATTCTGTATTTCTTTTCTGTAAATTAATAGTTTTCATTTCCAATATTTAACTCGTTTCCTGTAGATGATGTTGTTTTATTTCCTGTACATGTCAGTTCTTTATTTCCTGTAGTTTATCTCTTACTGTTAGTTTAATTTGCTAGTTTAATTTACAAGTTAAAATGACCGATCATGCTTAAATCTTCTTAGTTTGATTTCAGTTTTGTCATTTGCAAATAGATAAAGCTAATTAGTTAATGTTTCAGTAGTTCAAGTCTAATTCATAGTTAGAATTAGTTATGCTAGTTTTTCCTGTAGCTGTAGGTTAGTTTTATTTACATTTCAACCTTGTTTTATCATGTGTAGAAATAGTTTGCTTTCCTTAGATAATGATTAGTATAGGTTGCTTCTTGCCATTCCAACTCTAAATAGTCTATTTACTGCTTTTTCCTGCACTGTAGGTTCATATGCATCAACCAGCTGGCGTTAAGATCATTCAATCTGCCTCTTTCCTTAGTTTAAATCGTTTCCTTCCACCTGGACTATCATTCGGACCTTCTTTCAGACTGCCATCTGAATCGTCATACGAACTTTAATATTTCAGGCATTGTTTTTATGCTGGTTTAGAATCTAGTTTCTTAGGTTTTCGAACCGTAATATTTCTTGCATTTAATTAGAATTCTTATATATAATTAAGATCTTGTTCCACACTACATAGAGTTTTAATTAAGTTTCATCATCATTCTTAGTTTCCATTCCATTTTCCTTAACTTTGCTTTAACTGCTTTTCAAATTATGTCTTTCATGTCTGATTTGCTAATATGTTACTGTTCTAGAATTTATCAGTTTCATTCTTAGTGTAGTTTATTACATGTTGTTAAGATTAATTTCGGATTAGACTTAGTAATTTCATTCTCCAAAGTACATTAGTTTTTGATAGTTTCTCAGTTCAAGCATAGGATTAGTTTTCCCATTTACATAGTTAATGAGGACGTTCATAGAATAGGATTTGGTTCAGAAATAAGACATCTTTATCAAGTTTTCTTCTTGCTTCTACTTAAAATATCTTTATCAAGTTTTCTACTTGCTTCTCAATCAAATTCAGTTTCAAGTGAATATCTTTATTAAGTTTTCTACTTGCTTCTAGATTCCATTTGTGCCATGTCATTTGTCTATGGATAGAAAATAGATTATAGTGTTTAAAGTTAGTTGTAATTGGACACTCTTTAGTTTGCATTTATTTGTAGATGTTAAACTAGATTTGCTTCCATTTTGTTTCCTTGTCACATTTGAAAGTCACTTTGATACCTTCTTTCCTGTTCCTATTACATTTGATAGATTTCCTCAGAATCCTCAAGGAGAATGGAATTAGGTAGTTTAGTTTGATCTTGAGTTGAATGTATGAATAGTTTTTGAATTCATTAAGTAGTATGTAGTTTTGCTTTAAGTTAATATAGTTTTTAATTTCCATAGTTAATTGTCAATTGAAGCATTTCATAGATAGTTTCCTAAACTCATTTACAGTTGTTTCTAATTCCTAGAATAGAGTTTGAATTATTGATCAATAGCTTTCAATTCCATCAAAGTAGTTCTATTCTTGACCAAGTCTTGCTTCTTAGAATAATATTTGTTGTTTTTATCTTTTCAATTATTGTCCATAGAGTAGAGTAGTATAGATTGATACTATTCTGATCTATTGGTTTAGTTAGGCTTAGCTAGTTCAGTAGTTGTATTCTGGAAGCCTTGACTCGGTTTTTCATTTTGAAAGATCTTTTGATATTTTCTTTATTAAACATTTATAAGGTCTGCCGAGCCGAAACCTTAGGTCCCATTCTACCTCAGCATATACTGTGCCAAAACTCTAAGATTACCAACCCTGGTCGATAATTAAATATTTTGGTGATTCCTTAAGACAATAAATACACCTCAACAATATTATGAGATTTGTCAATTTTTTTTATTTTATTTAGTTCCAAGAAGCTAGTCGGTGATTAATTGCAGAAACTATGGAGGGGTTAATTGTTGAAGCCATTGGTGTGCCCATTGAAGGAGAATGTTGGTTTAAGAAAATTCCTTTTGAGTTTTATCCAAGCACGTTTCTGCTACCAGGCCGCGAATCCCTTGATTGGAGCAAGGGGGTTCATTTAAGCAACTTCAAACCAGAATGGAAGGAGGTCATTGGGATTGTGCAAAGTTACCTTACCTGTGAGGGAAGGTTTGCATCAGTTTTTAAATATCATATTAGGTTTCTTCTTGATTTAAATTGGCAATCCAAGATGAATCTACCATTTTTTCTGCTCAAAAGTCTTCAAAAGATGTCAGCTAGGGTTAAGGGTCACACTGATCATACAAGTCAATCACTGTTTCATCATGGTTTGGTCAAACTGATTGTTTTGACAGAGTTACAAAAGAATAATCGAAAATGGAAGCATTTTTTGTTTTGGTCAGGGTTTCAAACTGAGGAGGATGACCATGGAAAGAAATCTCTGCCCAGCAAGCAATCCAGTTTTGTTAAAAAATTCAGAAGAGATGTAGTTGAAGAAGTGCCAGAAGGTAGTTTGCAGAAAGATAACCTACAGGAAGAATTTATGAAGCCTGATGCTGCAGAGCAGGAGCACATGACCGGAGAAGAGCATAAACACATCCCTCAGGATGATACAGTGGAAAACCTTGTTGTCTTGAATACGGAAGAAGCTACTAGTTCAATGGAGGAAAAACACAGTTGTATTATTCAAGAAGGAGACTTAGTATTAAATACTCTTGCTTCCAATACCATGGAAAAGATATTTCATGTTCCAGATTTCAAAGCTGATGTTAAATCTTTGATTGAGCTTGAAAAACCTAAATGGATACCTAAAACCAGAGCTACGAATAAACTTAGGTTGAACATGAAGAGGATTTTAAATCCCAAGTTAGAAAAGGAGAAGGTGAATATTGTTCAAGATTCTTCAGGTGAAGAAGATGGAGATAACAAAAAAGAGCTAAAGTTACAGCAGGTTCAAACAAGTATAGGGGAGGATCATGCAATGATACCAGAACTAATTCAAAAATGTCTTGAGGTTACAGACGAGGAAATTTTTCCCAACATTGAACAAGGAATGAGTTCGAGGTTTTCAATTTCAGAAGCAACAGCAAGGAATAAGCATGAAGAAGACCTAATTTTCAAAAAATTGGATATTCCATTGCTGTCAGATCAAAATTCAACATTGCATGAAGGTCTTCAAATGGATTCAGAAATATAAAATATTAAGAAATCATTGCAACAACATAATACACAGGTCATATTCCTAAGTGAATCAAATGAGAGACTCATGAAAACAAATAAAAAACTGAGAGAGGATCTTGAAGATGTAAATGCTCATTACTAGGAACTAATTTCAGTGGCTAAGGAAGCTTTAAGAAGAAAAGGACATGCAGAGACACAAGCTAAAGAATTGACTAAGAAGATTGAAGATTTGAACAAGTAGAACAATGTGTTATCAAACAAGGTTTGAGGCATGGAGACAGAGCAGGCTCGTCATGTTAAGAGATCTCATGCATTGGAGGGAATAACAATGCTAGCAGAAGCTGCTAAGCAGTTTTAATTGCCACCTAGTTGCATAACTGTCCAAGTATTCCTATATTTCATCTTGTTGATAGTTGTTAAAAGTTACTTTTTGGTTAATTAGTTTTAGTCATTCGAAAGTTAGTTTGTATAACTACTTAATGTAACTGCTGAATACTTTCGAAACCTGACCTAAAGAAGTGGTTATGGATACTTCATTTTGTAATTACAAAAGAGGGAAGAAGATACAGGGTTGGGGTTGGTTTTTGTTCGAGAGAAGGGCTATAGGACTGATGATGCTATTTTGCACTTTAACATATACAATAACTATCATGTAAGTGTTTTGAATACTGAAGATTGATCTGAATATATTATATAAGCCAATCTATTGACTCTTATTCTTGGTTTATGTTTATGGTTTGTTTAACCACCTGATTGATAATTTAATTTATGTATAAAAGTATTTATCTTGTGAATGCTTATGAATTTGTGGACAGAACTAGATTTTTATTGAATGAATGCTTATGGTTTATATCTATGTTTATATCTTTATACTTCAGGTTTTCAAGATTTATTTATGATTAGTGATTGTATATGTTTGATATTTAATTACCTCCCTTCTTGTGAAAGATTCCTTCAAACAAAAATTACAAAAACAAACTCATTTTCTTTAGTTTTCTTGAGATTGTTCTAGCTTGTACCCTTTGTAGTCTAGGGACAATTTCTAGCACAAACAGGAGGCATACATTTCCTTTGGAGGCATTGGCTTGGCTTGTTGGAGGAAGATTGCAGCGTTAAGGCCCGGGTTGTAATCATCTCTCTTCTATTTATTTCTCACTCATTTACAGTAATATAATATCTTTCCATAAATATATTTGTGTTAATGATGTTCAGAGTTCACTTCATTAACTGTTTACTTAGATAAGCTTCTGTTTAGATGTACTTTTACTGTTCGTTCGTTTCTATGTGTTTTGATAGGTCTTGCAGCTATGGATCTGACGACCACAAAGCTTGGAGCAACAAAGAGGAGAAATATCTACGAATCTGAAGGTAAGGCATATAATTACCTTGATCTCTAATTGATCTAGGAAAGTAGTTTTATATTATTTTTCTATTTCTTCTAGATCCACTTGGACTAGGGAGATCATGCTTGCGTCCACTCGAGTAGATTGTCCGAAAACAAATTTGGTGACCATACTGGGGAATACTTTGTTTGGATTTCAATTTGAATATGTTATTCGTTGATTTCTTAGTGAGCCATTTTATTTGCCTCCTGAGCCTCTTTTCACCATCATATTTTCTTCTTGAAAAGTCTGTTGAATTCTCTGAGTCTGTTTGAATCAGTATCAGTCCATTTATTTATTCATTGTTTGGATTTTTTTTCACTTCTTGCATTGGGTTATTCTCCCGACGCACCTGGGTAGTGTATCCAGTGCACCCGTTCATTTCAAGCGCATTTTTCCTTTGGACATCCTACACCTTCGGTGCTTTTTCTTGTTTGACATCTTGCGCCGCCGACACTATACAGTCTGCGCTGAGCGATCTGCGCATGACCACAGATTGCTTCGGTCTTTCAAGCTTGGTGCTTGGTCTATCTATCCTCCAAATTTTGATTTTTGGCTTGATCCACAGACTTCTCTGTGCTGTACATTCTGTTGATGTATTTGTAACTTCGAAAGATATTCACTTGTATATTGTATGTATTACATTTGTACTTTATTGTATCCCCAATGAAGATGTATTATTCCTCCGATTGGAAGTGTCGTCATTTGTATTTGCAAGTGTCGCAAGTTACTTTATAAGTGTCGTAACTTATATTTGATGGGTTATTAGACCACCTTAGAGGGGTCGGCCCAGTATGAGTTAAAGGGTTATTAGACCACCCTAGTGGGGTCGGCCCAGTGACAAGTGGTAATGGGTTATTAGAATATCCTAAGGGAGGTTGTCCCAATTAGAGTAAAAGGCAAGTAAAGGTAAAGTATAAATAGAGAGGAGCACCTCTCTATTTATTTCATTCATTCACTCACTCACTTCGTATTAGTGAGAGAGAGGAGGAGTGCACACAAGTGGAGGAGGAGAAGCTGATAGGAGACTATATCTTGTTT
The DNA here is from genome assembly GCA_027924585.1 of Larix kaempferi. Classification (NCBI taxonomy): domain Eukaryota; kingdom Viridiplantae; phylum Streptophyta; class Pinopsida; order Pinales; family Pinaceae; genus Larix; species Larix kaempferi. The sequence continues at coordinate 10,435,450 of BSBM01001110.1, read as the reverse complement.
TGGGGTTTGATCTTTGTGATCTTTGTATTGGTGCTCATTCTATATCTGAGGAAGTTGCGGCGTTTTTCACCTTCTTGGTTTTCCCCGGTGAAATGCTTTGTGTCTCTTGTCTCTTATGTTTGATATGATGTACATGTTGTTCTCTCAGTTAAGATCCTAGATCATACTGAATTAAATGATGAAAAAATAACATGGTATCAGAGCTAGCTTGAAGGAAGGCATTGTATGGCATTTACGACACTTGTTGCACTTGCGACAAATTGGAAGCTAGGGCTTGATATAGTAAAAACTAGTCATCGTGGCACTTTCTCTATAAATAAGTTTTGTAAAAGGTTCAGAGTCTGAATTGTTTTCAGGCCGAATATCAGACACAGATGTACCCTGTGTAAAAATTTTGGATTTATATTCATTGTACTTTGTGAGATATGATCCGTTCAAGTTAGGGTTTCTACCTCTTCTAGAATGCATCCCTAAACAGGTGAGCTAGGAACATAGGTCATATCTCAGGATAGGAAGTTCCAAATGGAATTCCATAAAAAATTACAGTTAGGGAACGAACTGTAGTTTCACAGGTCTGATTTATAGAGGCCGAAGTTGAAACAGTGAAACGTGGCACTTCGTACAAGTTCGCTATGTTGTTTCATCCCATAAACAGGTCATGTTGCGACACTTAACATATCTCTCTCATGGAGAATCCATTGAAGCTCAGATCTGTGGGGTTGGAAATATGACAGGTCAATCTACCACAGGCTGGAGTTTTAGATCCCGAGGTTCTGAAATTTCAGAGATACATTAGAAAAAAATATGGCATATATTTCTGTCAAAACAAAATTGGATTCTGAGCACTTTCATTTTTGGCGTGTCACTACTGCGGGAAATTAGGGATTTTGAAAGAAGTGAAATTTTGGAGTGCTCTTAGCATAGGATTTCTCTCCTCAGCAAAATCTAAATTTAGAGACCAAGATTGAAGTTTTTGGTTGGGTAGAACCCCGGGATCTATCAAATCCTAGTTCAGGTTTTGGATAAGAAAAACCATAAAACTGGAAAACCAGATTTTGACAGAAGTTGTAGATCCGAAATTCGTAGGTCATTTTTTGGAGTTTTCAAAACATGAGCACACCAGCTTGCTCACCTCAGTCAATTGCATCTCCCTATCCAGACATAAGTTTGAAATTCCAAGTTTGGATTTTGAGGGTTTCTCTGTCAAACCCTAGCCAGCTCCAGATCTAGTTTCAACAAATCGAAGTGGATTGGGTTAATCCTAGAAGAGAATGAATTGGAAACCTACATAAGTGAAGAAGTTCCAGTTCCAGAGGGAGATGAGGCTAAGGCATTACATAAGAAGACTACAAGCAATCCCAACAGGTATGACTTGAGGAGATACAGGTATGTTTTGAAATTTGTTCATGATTAAGCTTGTCTTCATATTAATGAGGTTAGTACAATCTTGATTAATTTTAGACTTGTCTTATCACCTTAGTAAAAGTATGAATGCATGTGAATGATAGAAGACATTCATTGATTAGGGTTATAACACTTATGATTGTACTAATGCACTGTGGTGTTGTATGAGGATGATGTTAAAATTCAATATGCTAAGACAGAAAATAGCAGCATTACATTCTATTTCACAATAATAGCATAGACAGGATCATTGAAGAAACAACAAGCATAGCATAAACACAAGAGACACAGATTTATCCTGGGAAACCCTCATGGGGTAGAAAACCCAGCAAAGCTTTCCTCAATAAGATGATAAACCAAAATACAAGATGTGCTCCCTCCTTCTAATCCTCCTTAGCAAATCTCCCAGACAAGTGCTCCTCTTTCAAGTGTGTGAGTGTGTCAAATGAGGAACACACCTCCTCTATTTATACACTACTCTGACATATATTTTACACAAGTACATGTAGGCTCGTATTTAACCATTAGGTTAAATACCCTATTATAACTGACTGGGCCGACCCCCACATGGTGGGTCTAATAACCCTAGTTGCCACAACTCCTCGGAGGAATAAACATCTCCGGATACATAATAGAATCACCTCGGAGGGATGGAACATCTCTGGAATAAATAATGTACAAATATAATATTCTTAGAAGTTACAATATTCAACACTCCCCCTTAACGAGAAGGATATTATAACAACATCTGCAGGAGCAAAGAGTCATTGACTACATCATCTATATATCATCGGAAGCTTTCTTCAATTCATCATCATCAGTAACTCAACTAGTTACTGGAACATCAACATCATCAGAGTTGATATTACTCGATCATCAGCATCGTCATCATCATCGTCATGACACGATCACACGATCATCAGCATCGTCATCACACGATCATCAGCATCGTCATCACACGATCATCAACATCGTCATCACATGATCATCAACATTTTCATCATACGATCATCAACATCGTCATCACACGATCAGCAGCATCATCATCATACGATCAGCATCATCATCATATGATCAACATCGTCATCACACGATCAGCAGCATCGTCATCATACGATCAACATCGTCATCACACGATCGGCAGCATCGTCATCACACGATCAGCATCGTCATCATACGATCAGCATCGTCATCATACGATCAGCATCGTCATCACACGATCGACAACATCATCATCACACGATCAGCATCGTCATCACACGATCGGCAGCATCGTCATCACACGATCAGCAGCATCGTCATCATACGATCGTATTACAGGATGATCAATCCTGCTCTCTTTAGGACATAGGTCCATGGATGATGCAATCCAGATCAAGTTCCAGGATGATCAATCCTTATCTCTTTAAGACAAGTCTCATGTCTAGGGACGATCCAATCCCAACCACAGTGCCATTCCTTTTTCATACTGGATGTGACCTAGATCAGATCTAGGATTTAACACCACAGAGCTAGTCCTTTTTCATACTGGATGTGTCACATCTACAGAGCCAGCCCTGTTTCATGCTGGATGTATCACATCTATAGAGCCAGCCCTGTTTCATGCTGGATGTATCACATCTACAGAGCCAGCCCTGTTTCATGCTGGATGTATCACATCTACAGAGCCAGCCCTGTTTCATGCTGGATGTATCATATCTACAGAGCCAGCCCTGTTTCATGCTGGATGTATCATATCTACAGAGCCAACCCTGTTTCATGCTGGATGTATCACATCTATAGAGCTGACCCTGTTTCATGCTGGATGTATCACATCTACAGAGTCAGCCCTGTTTCATGCTGGATGTATCACATCTATAGAGTCAGCCCTGTTTCATGCTGGATGTATCACATCTACAGAGCCAACCCTGTTTCATGCTGGATGTATCATATCTACAGAGCCAACCTTGTTTCATGCTGGATGTATCATATCTACAGAGCCAGCCCTGTTTCATGCTGGATGTAACATAGAACAATTCTAGGATTTGTCATGTACATTTTGAACCAAGGTCCAGGGACGATCCAGTCCTATCATGTACCTTTTGAACCGAAGCTCAGGGATGATCCAGTCCTATCATGTACCTTTTGAACCGAAGCTCAGGGACGATCCAGTCCTATTCAATTCTCGGAGACCTCATGTCTACGGTTCAATTCACAGGACCAAATTCCGAGGACGATCCAATCCCCTTACCTGTTCATTCAGGATTTTGTTCTCGGAGACATCATGTCTACGACTCTCTTTAGGACTGAAGTCCAGGGATGATCCAATCCCCTCAATTCCACCAAGGACTTCATTCTCGAAGACATACGTCTACGGCTCTCTTTAGGATTGAAGTCCAGGGATGATCCAATCCCCTCAAGTCCACCAAGGACTTCATTCTCGAAGACATACGTCTACGACTCTCTTTAGGACTGAAGTCCACCAAGGACTTCATTCTCGAAGACATATGTCTACGGATCTTCTTTCGGACTGAAGTCCAGGGATGATCCAATCCCCTCACATGTTCACCAAGAACTTCATTCTCGAAGACATACGTCTACGGCTCTTCTTTCGGACTGAAGTCTAGGGATGATCCAATCCCCTCACATGTTCACCAAGAACTTCATTCTCGAAGACATACGTCTACGGCTCTTCTTTCGGACTGAAGTCCAGGGATGATCCAATCCCCTCACATGTTCACCAAGAAATTCATTCTCGAAGACATACGTCTACGGCTCTTCTTTCGGACTGAAGTCCAGGGATGATCCAATCCCCTCACATGTTCACCAAGAACTTCATTCTCGAAGACATACGTCTACGGCTCTTCTTTCGGACTGAAGTCCAGGGATGATCCAATCCCCTCACATGTTTACCAAGAACTTCATCAAAACATGTGTCAATCATGTATCCTCATCATCAAAACATGTATCCTCATCATCAAAACATGTATAACAAAACATGTATCCTCATCATCAAAACATGTATAACAAAACATGTATCCTCATCATCAAAACATGCATAACATCTATCATCAAAAGCATGTATACATCTATCATCAAAAGCATGTATACATCTATCATCAAAAGAAAAAATATAAGATTCCTAAATCTAAATAATTCTAAGTAACTCGGTGCAGTAAATAGGTAACCTCATCATTGATGAGACAAACTTGTTATCAGATACTATGCTACTCCTCCTTTCGAGGAGGGTTCTTCTGGACTATACCAAGCTTGTCTCGGAAGTATTCAAACTTTACTCGAGACAGAGGTTTAGTCAAGATATTAGCAATCTGATCCTCATTGCTTATATACTCGAGCTTGATAGCTCCTCTCTGCACCATATCTCGTATATAGAAGTATCGGATCTCTATGTGTTTTTGACTTATCGTGGAATACAAGATTTTCTATCTTGATGCAGTTTTGAATGTCACATATAATCATAGTGGAATTCATTTCTAAGTCAAACAATCCATATAATAGCTTCTGAAGCCACACTGCTTCACAGCTGGCGGAGCAGACAGCTATACATATATTCTGCTTCAGCAGTACTGAGAGCCACACTAGATTGTTCCTTGCTGAACCATGAGATCATGGCAGATTCAAGACTATAACATCCACCTGATGTACTCTTTCTGTTTGAGGCACTTCCTGCCCAATCAGAATATGAGTAACCATGTAAACGGAGTTCATGACCTCCAAGATAATATAGACCAAAATCTAATGTACCTTTTAGGTACCTCACTACATGCTTTGTAGTTATTAAGTGAACCTTTCTAGGTTCTACTAGATACTGACTTAGGGTATTTGCAGCAAAGCATATATCTGGCCTAGTATTTGTTAAATACATCAATGACCCAATGATTTGTCTATATAGGGTTAGGTCCACTAAATACGATGAGTCATTAACTAACAACTTCAAGTTGGAGTCCATGGGAGTTTCCATGGCTTTATACTCCAACATATCAAATCTTTTTAGAAACTTCACAGCATACTTACCTTGAATTAAAAGATTCATGTTGGATCTTGTCATACTTCTAGACCTAAGGAGTAGTGCATTAATCCGAGATCTTTCATTTTCATTTCTGCAGCCATTTTCATGACCTCATTCCTTGTCAGAAAGAGATCATCGTCATACAATAATGGTATGATAGGTTCATCATCCACAACCTTAAGGTAAAGGTTAGGAACAACTTTACTTCTGTGAAAGCCCAAGCTTTGTCATGAAGCTGTCAATTGTCCATTATTCACACTCAGCATTGAGTGATCTTCTGCATATATATCTGTGCCATCTCTCGTCAGATGGGTCTACTAATATGAGCCTCAAAATCATTCAAACTCTATGGTGAGTTCCTTCTTGCATCCATGTCATATGTGTATAGAACCCATATTCAACCTTGTAGCAAAGGTTGAGATCCACATCACCCATGATGACCATTAAGCTCATCAATTGACTACCGATCCTGGGAAACCATACAGAACTTGATTACATTATTAAGAGAATGGTCTTATCTAGTCCCTTGGAGCAAAACATCTCATCATGATTCTCTTCCTCTTTCTAAGATAATCTCTTAACCACAAGCTTTCTATAGTGTGTTTGATTTGTAAATCTTTTGTTGAACATCCATCGCTTGTTCAGAGTTCATCATTCATCATGATCTTTCCTACAAATCAAAATTAAGTACATGATTAGTAATACTTCATAATCATCAAATCATATTGACATGATAACCTATTATGCATACATATATCATTTACATAGTTATGCAACTATTTTGACCAATACTTTGGCACAACACTTTCCCATATCCTGTATGCACATAGTGGCTATCTAGATGCCTTCCATCTCTACCAGAACATACTATCGAGAGTGTGCACAGCTCTCAGCATGTCAGCAAAGAGGTTTCATTCTAGACAAGAAACAATGGAATGTTTGTCCAACTTACCAATCATATGCATATTAGTAGTATACTGTTCAATGCTTTATGAATGTTTACACTCAGCATGATATATTCTAGGAATACAAATATGCATACAAGTAATATCATTTACTATTTCTAATAACAACTCAAATACTTATCTTTTATGTTTGTGTGGTTGCCTCCCGCTTGATCTTCTGTATGTCTTCTGAACTTTTATTCATTCTGTACCACTGTGCATGCTCAAGTGTACACTAGTGTCATCCTCGTGAGTCTTTGTCTTCATGTTGTCATGGTCATGGAACTTGATTTGTCATTTGTAATGTACCTGTGTCTTGTTAGCAGACAACATCAACCTCACACAACACCATAATGCATAAGTACAATCATATAGCCCTAATCAATGAATGTCTTCGATCATTCACATGCATTCATATTGTTACTAGGGTGATAAGACAATTAATAACATTAATCAAGATTGTACTAATAAATAACATGAAGACAAACACATTATGAACTTAATCAAGAATCAGATTTCAAGTCATACCTGAACCTCCTTAAGTCATACCTGTCGAGACTTTTTGTAGTCTTCTTATGTAAGGCCTTAGCCTCAACTCCCCCTGAAACTTGATCTGGAGCTTGATTAGGGTTTGCTAGAGAAACCCTAAAAATTCAATCTTTGACTTTCATACTTATGAATGGATGGAAGAATGTGTCTTGCTGAGCTGATCAACCTAGCATTCTTCAATTTTGAAATCTCCAAAATTTGACCCCTCAAAATTGCCTTCGAAACTTCTGGATCTTCTGGACAGGAACCCGAACTAGGGTTTGATGAAGCCCACCCTTCTGTCCAATCAAAAGGTTCGATACAAGGCTCTAAACTCTCATTTTTCTGAGGAGCTTCCAGCCGTGGTTACAGACTTCAAAAAATTCCAACTTTCTCCGAAACCCTAAATTCCGGAAGCCATGAATAAAGGTGCTAAAAATAATTCTGTTTTGACAGAAATATGAACCTGATTGCTTCTGCTATAACTCTGCAATTTTTGCTCCACAGGGTCTGAAATTTTTTTCTGCAGTAGCCTGACCTGTCATATTTCCATCCTGATAGGTCTAACCTCAATTGGATTTTCTGAGAGAGAGTTATGTCAAGTGTCGCAACGTGACTTGTTTATGGGATAAAACAGGAGAGCGAACTTGTACGGCGTTCCATGTGTCACTGGTTCACCTTCGGCCTCTAAAAACGTTTTTTGAGATAGTACAGTTTGTGTACTACCTGTCCCTTTTTACGAAATTTCATTTGGATCTTCCTAGCCCAAGTTATGACCTTTGTTCCAAGGTCACCTGATTTTGACTGAGATCTGGAAGAGGCAGAAACCCTAACTTGTACTGATCATAACTCATAAAGTAAAACGAATCTGAGGGTACCCTTTGGACACACGGTACTTGGGGATGTTATATTCAACCTGCAAGCTTTTCAGACCTTGAAACTTCGCAGAAATGGATTTATAGCGAAAGTTCCACGATGACTGGTTTTTGCTATGTAAAACCCTAACCTTCAAATTGTCGTAAGTAAAGCAAGTGTCGTAAGTGCCATACCTTGTCTTCCTTCAGGTCAGCTCTAATACCATGTTAAAATTCAATATGATAAGACAGAAAATAGCAGCATTACATTCTATTTCACAATAATAGCATATACAGGATCACTGAAGAAACAACAAGCATAGCATAAACACAAGAGACACAGATTTATCCTGGGAAACCCTCATGGGGTAGAAAACCCAGCAAAGCTTTCCTCAATAAGATGATAAACCAAAATACAAGATGTGCTCCCTCCTTCTAATCCTCCTTAGCAAATCTCCTAGACAAGTGCTCCTCTTTTCAAGTGTGTGAGTGTGTCAAATGAGGAACACACCTCCTCTATTTATACACTACTCTGACGTATATTTTACACAAGTACATGTAGGCTCGTATTTAACCATTAGGTTAAATACCCTATTATAACTGACTGGGCCGACCCCCACATGGTGGGTCTAATAACCCTAGTTGCCACAACTCCTTGGAGGTATAAACATCTCCGGATACATAATAGAATCACCTCGGAGGGATAGAACATCTCTGGAATAAATAATGTACAAATATAATATTCTTAGAAGTTACAATATTCAACAGATGACATGGTCCGCTAACATGAAAGGTACATCAAGAAAGACAAATCAAGTTCTATATCAAGAACATATGACCATTGTGACATGAATACAAAGACTCATCCATAGCCATTGATCACATAGAAGCTCTACTTACGAGGTATGTATAGTTTGGTTCTACAATGCTTAACTTATGAGATATGCAGGTCTCTAAATCATTGAAGAGAACAAAGAAGACATTGTTTGGGTATGTTAGACATAACTCGCAAACATGATAATCCAGGTATGTTTTTCCTATATCAAGTTAGAATCCTACCTTGTGTTAGGGTCATATATATGTATACTTTTGTATGATTGATAATGATTATTCATGAAGTTATAGGTTTGAATAATCATGGGTTTATGCATATTATACTTCTTACTTTGATTAATGATATAACAAACCAGAAGAGTCCTATGGTCAAATAAGAATATGCATGAGTAAAAGAAGTCCTCCCCGAAACCTTGAATACTAAAGCTTGTGATAAATTACCTGTGTACGAAATGACCATGTATGGCCCTTGCATAGGCTACAAAAGAAAAGGTTAAGGAAGGAATGAAGTGAGGGAGATTATACTATATTTGGGATTTTATTTTAACATCCCATAAAAAAGTCGTGGGAATTCATGGGATGACCAAAGTTAGTCTACTCACCGATACAATTGTGACTATAAAACTAGTCGAGGATGTTCTCGATTGGCAAGATGGAACATATGAAATGACCATGACCATACATGTTTAAGATTATTCAGTATCATAATGTTTTGATAGTATTGAGATTATACTAATGAAGTATGATTATGTATGAGATATTGAGGACGACGCAATGATGAAACTAGTGCACACTTAAGCTTTCATAGTGGTCCAGGATAGATAGAAGGAAGCAAAGGTCAAGAGGGAGCACACTTCGGTAGTTCCTGCAAGGAAGCAAAAATTGCGAGGGATTCCACTCAACAACTAAACAAAGATAAGTATTTGAATTATCATTTCTTGTATATATGATTACTTAAATGATGTTGTTAAGTCATGTGCATACTTATGTTCCTAGATTTAGGATGTATATTATGCATTTTAGAAAAGTTGCATTAATGAACAAGATACTACTAATATAGTAATGGGTAAGTGGCCTATGGTACTATACAACACTCCATTGCTACTTATCTAGATTGAAACCTCTTTGCTGACATATTGGGAGTAGTGCACACTCTTAACAATGTTCTGGTAGAGATCGAAGGCATCTAGAAAGTTATGGGATATGGATGAATGTTGTATTGAAGCATCGGCTAAGATAATTGTATGACTGTATGACATATGTCCTTATGTGTAAGATTTTGGTTTGAAAACTATGAGAAAGTTCTAATCATGCAATTAAATTTGACTTGTAGGAAAGATCGTGTACAATCACCTACAAAAGAAGGACAACGACATTTGTTCCAAGCAACGAAGTTCAAGAAAACTACCTATTGAAGATATTAAAGAATCCGAAGTTCCCAGGATCAGGGATGCACTAATGGAAGGATGCCATGATCAAGGAGTACCAGTCGATCATGAAGTATGATGTCCGGGATGTGGTTCCGAGACTAGAAGGGAAGTATGTTGTGACTTCCAAGTGGATCTACAAGATCAAGCATGCTACAGATGGTATCATAGAGAAATACAAGGCAAGGTTTGTGTCTCGTGGCTTCTCCCAGAAAGAAGGGATAGATTACAAAGAAACTTTTGCACCTGTAGCCAGATACACTTCCATTAGAACAATACTTTCTCTGGCTGCAGTGATGAAGTGGAAAATACACCAGATGGATGTCAAGACAACTTTCTTGAATGGTGTAGTTGAAGAGGAAGTGTATGTCGAGCAGCCACTTGGATTTGAGACACATGACAGGGAGTCACATGTGTGCAAATTGAAGAAAGCCTTGTGCGGTTTGAAACAAGCACCCAGGACATGGTACGACAGGATTGACAACTTCCTGACTAGTTTGGGCTTTACCAAGAGTAATGGATTCCAACCTTTACTACAAGGTTGAGGAAGGCAATCCCGTGATACTCCTACTGTATATAGATGACCTGTTTGTGACAGGTGAGATTGGGTTGGTTGCTGATACGAAGAGGAAGCTTGCTTCCGAGTTCGAGATGAAGGACTTGGGTATGATGCATTACTTTGTAGGCATGGAGGTGTGGCAGAGTGCAGATGGAATCTTCCTTGGACAAGGGAAGTATGCAGTAGAGATACTGAAGCGGTTCGGGATGATGGGTTTCAAGGCCATGGCCACACCTATGGCATCGAACCTAAAGCTATTGAGTGATGCTTCATTAGAGTCAGTTTATGCTACGATGTATTGTCAGATGATTGGGTCATTGATGTACCTAACGAACACGAGACCAGATATTTACTTTGTGTTGAACACCTTGAGCCAGTTCCTGATGGATCCTAGACATGTTCACCTAATTGCTGTAAAGCATATTCTGAGGTACCTGAAAGGTACGGTTGATTATGGGATCAAGTATGATGCGAATAAAAAGTTTAAACTGAATGGTTATGTTGATTCAGATTGGGCAGGCAGTACTGCAGATAGGAAGAGCACTTCGGGGTGTTGCTTTAGTATGGGATCAGGGGTGATCTCTTGGTTTAGTAGGAAGCAGTCCTGCGTAGAACTGAGTACAGCCGAAGCAGAGTATGTCACAGCTTGTTTGGACAGTTGTGAGGTAGTATGGCTTAGGAATCTACTGTTTGCTTTATTTGATCTCCAGTTGGATGCTACTTGTATCTATTGTGATAGCCAGAGTTGTGTAAAGTTGTCGGAGAACCCGGTGTTCCATGACAAGTTGAAGCATATCGAGATCAAATATCACTATATTCAGGATATGGTGGAGAGAGGAGCAGTGAAGCTCCTGTATGTTGCAACGGATGAGAAGATAGTAGATGTGTTGACCAAGCCACTAGCCAGAGTGAAGTTCGAGTACTTCAGAGAGAGGCTTGGTGTCCTGCAGATTTAGGATACTTCCAGGAGGAAGTGACGAGACACATATGCTGGAGCCATTCCTAGCATGGTGGCAGGCGGGTCCTCCCATGGATGTGGATGTAAGTGCTATGTGATGAGCATCCAGGTGATTCTCTGTATGATGAACATATGTACGATGTTCCAGACGATAATGATCCGTATGATCATGAGATGATGATGTGCATCTGGGTGATGCTCAGTATGATAATGATCCGTATGATCATGAGTAGCAGTGATCCGTATGATCATGAGCATCCAGATGATTCTCCATGTCCGTGGATATGTTGCAGGTTGTGCTGGTTGGATATGTAATGGATCCTGGGAGATCCCATAGGTTGTGTTGGGCATGTAATAAGTCCTGGGATGCTCTTGCGAGGTCTTGTCTATAGGCATGCAATCAGTCCTGGAGATCCCATAGGTTGTGTTGGGCACGTAATGAGTCCTGGGATGCTCTTTAGAGATCTTTCCGGTCTCAAGATGCTCTTTTAAGGTTTTTCCTGTTCACATGTAATCAGTCCTAGAGATCTATAGGTTGTGCTAGGTACGTAATGAGTCATGGGATGCTCTTTAGAGATCTTGTCGGTCATGCTGGGCACGTAAAGGATCCTGAGATGCTCTTTTAAGGTTTTGTGAGTTTGCATGTAATCAATCCCGGGAGATCTTGCCGGTCGTGTTGTGCACATAAAGGATCCTGGGATGCTCTTGCGGTTAGGCTTTGCAAAGATGCACATAATCAGTCCTGAGATTCCACTGGTTGCCATGCGTAGAGATGATGAAGACCTACATGGAGGCTAGGCCTACATCCAACATGAAAAGGGTTGGATCTGTAGAACTTCCTATGACGAGAAGAATTGAGACATAGAACCAGTGATCGAGATGACGAGTACAACAACAGTGACCATGATGCTCCGTGATCCAGTGACGATGATCCAACTCCAGTATTGAAGACTTGTGCTTACATGTATTGATGACCTATGCCAAGAGAATACCTTCCTAGTTAAGAGGGAGTGTTGATGTATTTGTAACTTTGGAAGATATTCACTTGTATATTGTATGTATTACATTTGTACTTTATTGTATCCCCAATGGAGATGTATTATTCCTCCGATTGGAAGTGTCGTCATTTGTATTTGCAAGTGTCGCAAGTTACATTGTAAGTGTCATAACTTATATTTGATGGTTTATTAGACCACCTTAGAGGGGTCGACCCAGTATGAGTTAAAGGGTTATTAGAACACCCTAGTGGGGTCGACCCAGTGACAAGTGGTAATGGGTTATTAGACTCTCCTAAGGGAGGTCGGCCCAGTTAGAGTAAGAGGTAAGTAAAGGTAAAGTATAAATAGAGAGGAGCACCTCTCTATTTCATTCATTCCTTCACTCACTCACTTCGTATTAGTGAGAGAGAGGAGGAGTGCGCACAAGTGGAGGAGGAGAAGCTGCTAGGAGACTACCTCTTGTTTTTGGGTTTGATCTTTGTGATATTTGTATTGGTGCTCATTCTATCTCTGAGGAAGTTGCGGGGTTTTTCACCTTCTTGGTTTTCCCCAGTGAAATGCTTTGTGTCCCTTGTCTCTTATGTTTGATATGTTGTACATGTTGTTCTCTCAGTTAAGATCCTAGATCATATTGAATTAAATGATGAAAAACTAACACCTTCCAGTCATACACCTCTTTATTCAACATCGATTGTGTTTGGTGTGTTTGAGTTGATCTTTGGGTTCCATTTGGTCAAGAGAGAGATCTGGTGGTGGTGGTAAATTTCAATCCCTCGTGATCATCCGCTCGATCTTGCATTCCCTTGTCACCTTATCAGGTCTATTCGACATGCTAGATCTGAATTTCAGACCCTTCTTGCACTTAGCCTTTTAGTGTTGCTTGCATTTGATTGAATTTGAGTGACTTGAGTGTCTTTGGTTCATTTGAGTGCTTGTTATTTTTTTAGAATTTCTTAGTTGCTAGGGTGCTGCGATTAGTCTCTTATTTTCTGCTATTTACATCTGAAAAGCATACTTATTATCGGATCTTTTTTTGATATACACGTTGAAAAAAATCGAAAGTGTCTCATTCTTCTGTTTTCAAAGTCGTTTGGAAATTGTTCTAAGATTGTTTCATGCATTGGAATTCGCTACTTACCAATATTTGAAAAGGGAATCCATTGATTGTGTTTTTCTTAAATTATGAGTTATTCATCTTTTTGAAAAATCAAGTGAATTCAAGCTTTTACAAAGTGTTTCCAAGTTTGAAGCATTCTACGCACTTTTAATCTTTTTATGCTTTTTAGTTCATTGTTGCGAAAATTAAGAGTTAGTGCATGCTAGATAGAAATTGTCCCTTTTTCAATACTTAGTTTATTCTAGTTGGAAAAGACAAAAGATTTTATTTATTTATTTGGTGTGCTATTATTTTTGGTGTTTTGCTCGAAAAACGAAAAGAGTGCTTTAATCATCTTTGGTAGTTTTTGAACTTTTGGGATTTTTATCTTATTGAGATCATTGGAAAAAGAATTTCTCCTTCCCTTACATAGGTTTCATCAAAAGGAAAAGTGAACTTTCATGTCGTTAGAGTTGCATTATGTTTAAATTTATGTCTTCACCTCATGCATTCACCTAACCGTCTAGATAAAATTTATTGGTAGAGCTAGGTTAAAATTTACTAGTAACTTGTGTGTTAAGTTAGTGATGTGTTCTAGCATCGTAAAACGTGGCAACTGTCGTTATTTTCCTGCACTACATCCCGAGGGCACTATAGTTCTTCCATGTACCAACCGATATATCAAAGGCTCTTTCATGTACCTTAGGGTATATCGAAAGGCACTTCACGTACTCGGTAGTATATCGGAAGGCTCTTGTTGTATGTTTGTGCATTAGAAAACACCACTATGGATTTGAGCTCCCACGTACCTTGTGTATATCAGGAGACACTCCTAGGATTCCTGAAACCAACCGAGCTAACCATTTGGCCGTATTGGTGGAGAAATACACCGAGAACAACACTCGGGGAGCTACTACACACGTATTATCAAGTAGTCGGGTTATATGGCCAGGGGTACGGTCGTAATCCTCCCTAGTTAGTGTTCTAAAAAATTGGGCCAAGTATAACTGTTGGACCCTGGAGTATATCGCGAGTTGCGAAGCCTTGAAAATCCTGTGAGGTTCCAGACTTTTGAATCCACACCTATCACATAAGTTTGCTTGCGGTCTTAGTTCGTGTAAATTTTTTTGGATTGCTTCTTCTTTTGTATAGAATACACTTAGGAGAAATTATGGTTCGGTCATTTTGGCTAAACAACCTTTGAGAAGGTCCCGTAGAATTTTAAACTTACCACCCGAATATCCCCTTAACTCGGAGGTACTTTTGAGGGAAAGCATGGATCCACAAGTTACTGTCGTGTCACCTGAAGAAGAGAACTCCACCATGGAATCGGGAATGAACTTTTCACTTCCTTCTATTCCACTAATCATTGATACTTCAAGGTTTGTGACAATGGAACCATCTACTTCACGAGACACATCCTTCCACCATTCGATAGAAGGAGAATATAGGGCTATATATTGGTTAAATCCATCCCCAAATGAACTTGTATCCACAACATTTGGTCCATCTACATCCTTTTGGGACACCTCTCTAGGGAATCAATGGTCCCACCTGGCATTACATCTGAAGGAAGAACCTTCCCCTCTTCGTTGGGCTCCCCATGCTTAGCGCTTGGCTCTAGTCTATGAACTCATGGACCAATTACGCCAACATGGAAAATAAATTCAACGCTAGAGTCTCTCACAAAGAAGAGACACTTCGAAAAGGCCCATATTTCAACATACCCCAATTCGTTCATTATCTATTGCTTCACCAGAAACACCCATACATAACGTGACCACTTATGAACCTGGTCAACCTTCATTTCCTGCGAGTACACCTCTTAATCAGGAGACTAGTTCCATACCCCAAGTGACTCAAAACGTTGAAGGACAACAGTCCAACACCCCTCCTACTACTACTGGAACATTACCCATCCCTCCCCCACCCCAAAACGCGTGTGGAGTATACTCTTTACCTCCTCATTTTATCACGAGTAGTGTTCCTCCAATAGTAAGTAATCACCAACCCATTATGAGTCAACCATCAATAAATGGTCAAAACATTGTTACTGGGGGAAACCCCTATTCTCTAGCCATAGTACAAGTGGCGGACTCCCGATCGGTCATTCCGTTGGAAGCTCCTTACTTGTTGTTGGATCCACCATGGGATTACATCATGATGGAGGTTTATCCAATTCAACTCAACCACCATGGAGTCACGCGTATCTAGGTCATTTTAAACTCGTGTCAGGACAATTCAATCCCATAAACGTACTCCATGGGATACCCTATCCGGAAACCCATACACTCCATGGGGACATTATAACATTGCACCAATTGGACCTGTAATGTCCCTTGTTAGGAATTTTATTAAAATGGCAATTTTTCACTTTTTTTTCCCTAGTTCGACCTTTGACTAGTTTTGAGCTCTAGGTCTCCAAATTGCTCCAATTTATCCCAAATATTATGAGAAGGGATATGGATTATGTTAGAACATAAATATGTGTTTCAAGGATTCTTTTGGACCTTTAAAATACTTCTGCAAATCCTCTTTCGATTTTGGCCAATGTAGGGAACTTTACTAGTAATTTCCCTTTGACTAGTATTGGTCTGTAGGTCTCAAATTGGCTCCAAATGCCTTCAAATATTCAAGGAAGGTGTATGACTGATATTTGTACTTGATTATTATGTTCAGGGATGATTTATGACCATCAAAATACTTATGCAAACTTGTTTAAGATTCTGGACAAAGTATGGAATTTAACTAGCAATTTGAGGTTCAAATCTGTTTCGCGGACAATCTACCGAGAGCAGAGCCAAGGCCTGATCTCCCTAGCTTAATGTAAGTCTAGAAAAAATAGGATAGAACATAAAGTACTTTCCTAGATCATATATAAATACAAATGAAAGAGTAGATCGTTTACCTTAGATTTGTAGATCCCTTTCTCCTTCGTTGATCCAATGCTCCAGCGTTTCCAGATCGCAAGTAGCTAAACCCTGTTGAACATGTAACAGACCACGAGAAGTGAAAACATATATCTCATATGATAGATCTAAGTTAACAATTAAGGGGGCGAACTCTAAACATCATCAAGGAGACAACATTTATGGAAAGCAATTATATTAACTGTATTGAAGAGTGAGGAGTACAATAGAAAAGAGGATTACAACCATAGCCTTAATGCTGCAAGCTCCTTCCAACAAGCCATGCCAAAGCTCCTAGAGAGAAGTGAAGGTTCTCCAAGCTAGAGTGTTAGATCTATTGGGCTTGATTTCACTAGCATAAGAATACCATAGTCTTCCTCCCTTGGGATGGGAGTGAGCTTCATTTAAATAGGACTAAGTGGATAGGGTATGGATAGGATAGGTTGATATATGATAGGAGAGACTTAAGGGATCCTTCCAAGGTGTTAGGAACCGAATGCAAGCTCTCCCAAGAGGTTAGGGATAGGGTCCCAAGTCAGCAAGCTTCGATAAAGGGCTCGAAGGGTTATTTTTTCCTATTAACTGACATCGTCGCACTTTGTGATAGAGCAAGATGCGACGTCGCATGTTGCATGAGTGCAACCTGTGACGACCTCTTCAAAACCTAGTACAAATGGGTACAAATCCTTCCAGATCAATTACTCAGTCAAGGTAACTCCAAGGGTGTATACACTGAATCTCATGATGGGAAGATTTTAGGTGTAACAGAATGCCCCCCAAATCATGAAGTTGTTGAAGATAGACAGGTGAAGTGCTTTGATAGAAGGAATGGCAATAGACTCGTCGGATGAAGGACACTGTTGCAGTATAATTGACTTTGAGTACACAGTCTAAAAATGACTCACAACATGGCTGTCGACCAATACAATGCAGATCCATGGTAGTAATGACCGACTGAACACAATCATGGCTACTAGACACAAGCGTATATCCATGACGAGATGATAACACAGCCACGACCAATACAAATGTGGATCTGTGTGGTATAACTCAATACAAACTCCATCACAACCTGGGTAAAACATGGCTCCCCAGGGTCTTCAAGCTGAACCCGCAATGATACGAATCTATCCATGTGATTACAAAGGTCTTGACGTCGAACATGGTAGAAACCACTTGATTAGTGGTCATTGATGTAAACTGTTAACAAGCACGAGGGAGATCACCATTAATGTCAATGATTCCCAAGGTATCACAGTACATATCACCAAGCGTGAATAAGTGAGTTGAAGTCGAACACAAGATGAAATATTTCAATCAAGAGTCAATAATGTAAACTCATGTTGAAAGCAAGGTAACCTGCCATTGAGGCATGCAGGGCCAAGGTACTTGGTTGGTTTCTAGATTCAATCCTCGGATGATGAGTTGATGTCGAAAATGATGAATCCGTTGAAAGAGGGCCATGATGAATCCCCCATTAACCGACACGAAACTCAACAAAAGATGTGTAGAGTAGATCAGATAGTACAATAACATGCAAGACTGACTCAGAGTAAACCGTCATGGTGGTGGGTGTACTGACTACAGATGATAAATGGTGGATGTATTCTTGAACATGGGCATGGCATGACTTGGCAGTATTGACATGACAAGTACCATACTAATTCCTAATGCAACTGATGATGGGATCTTTCTTTGAATGACTCAAAGGAGTAACAAGACTCAGGAAGTAGGTAAAACTCGATGACAAACGGATGATCCAATTGCAGTATGCAAATGCAGATGAGTGCCATGTTCAAGAACGACTACGTACTGCCACTAAAAAAGTGTGTAATATAAAAACCTTCCTTTTTCCCCATCATGAATGATGAGTGCCTCATGTGTTTTTTACGAGCTTGATGAGGGTAACCAGATGCTCGGTATAGCTCATCACATAGATGAGTCCAATCTCAAATATTTTCCGAACCTGGGATAGGAGGGGTTCGTCCCATGGTGGGCCCTTCAATGTAAGAGTTTAACAAGTCCATAGTGTTAGGACTCAGAAATGTCGTATTTTCATCCACCTTTCCCTTCACTATTCCTTACATTTCATCGCCCTATTAAACCTTCATCATATCATTTGCATAAATACATTTGGGTTTCACATTATTATTTTCCACTTTATTCATTTTAGTATTAAGAGTGAATTTATGATTAAATATTAGAAAATATACATGTTTTCATATATATATCTCAATTATGCGTGAGCTTTGTAATGTGTAGGAATATGTGAATGATTAAATCAAAGAGACTTCTCAAATATCTCTTACACCATTCCAAAGGAGATAATTATTCAAGCCTATTCAAGGAGAAGATCATGGAAGATTTGGTTGGCATATCTTATCTAGGATTCATGAGAGATATGTGGAGGATTTGAAGGCACCATATCTTGTAATAATAGGAAAGTGGTTGAGAGTAGTTGAGAGAATAATGGATCTGTAATTAATGCATTCTTATCTTTTTCTTAAGGACTCTCATGTATAAAGGAGAGTGCTCCTTCTCCATTCCATTAAGTTGGAATTAGGTTAGATTAAGCTTGTAAGAGGATTGTAATGAAGTTGGAATTAGGTTAGATTAAGCTTGTAAGAGGATTGTAATGAAGTTGGATTGGATTGGATTTTG
Source organism: Larix kaempferi (assembly GCA_027924585.1). Lineage (NCBI taxonomy): Eukaryota > Viridiplantae > Streptophyta > Pinopsida > Pinales > Pinaceae > Larix > Larix kaempferi. Next base: position 10,416,269 of record BSBM01001110.1, on the reverse strand, counting down.
TACTTGTTAAATTAGTCTTTGATTTGAGATTCTTAATGTGATTTAAGCTTCCATTGTTGTGCTTTCATGTTTGCCATTTGATTATGGATTTATAGATGTGAGCTCACTTATGTTATTGTTGTTAACTCTTCACATGTTGTATTTCTCTTATGCAATTTCAATGCTTTCCTAGTTAGTGTTTCCATGCTGTCCTAGATTAATTTGATTTCAACAAATTAGATTAAGTTAGATTAGATCTACTTCAGTCCTGCACAAACAGTGCACGTGCTTCGTCAGTTTACGTACCCCGGATTGACAAGTAAATAGTTGGGCAACCGCACTGCAACGTAATTATTGCGACATATAACTCACCTAACATTTTGGCGTCGTTGCCGGGGAAGCACAAAGGATTGAGGTATTAATTTTTTTTATGCAAGTGTGATTATTCATGCTCCTAACTCTGAGGTGACATATGGGTAAGGGCATGAAGGGCGTGTTTCAATTTCTGCAATTTAGTGTAAATTTCAATTTCTGCAAATTAGCGTAATTTCAATTTCTGCAATTTAGAGTAAATTTCAATTTATGCAATTTAGAGTAAATTTCAATTTCTGCAATTTAGAGTAAATTTCAATTTATTCAAGTGTGTTTCAATTTCTGCAATTTAGCATAAATTTCAATTTCTGCAAGCATGTTTTTGCAATTTCAATTTCTGCAACTGTGAAGAGGTTTTCATGTGTTTCAGCAAGAGTGTTTTGTTTTCAGCAAGAGTGATTTTCAGATTTTGATTTGGGTGCTGTAAGAATCCCTTTTACAATATGGTTTAACCATGAGTATCATCTTGGAACAACTCACTCAGATCCTTGCAAAAGTCGGGATCTCCTCCTCTCACGAGGAAGAGATCTTGACAGCGGCCGAGAGTTTAATTACTTCTCCACCAACGAATGAGAATTCTTATGCATCAGAACAGGAAATCGAGGAAGATAATGAGGAGATACAACATGATCTGAGCGAGGCGAATTGCGCTTATGAAAGTCTTATCGAACAATGGTTTCAAGCACGCACCAGGTTAGACACATTTAGTTTTTATTTTGTTAATTTAGTGTTTCAACAAATTTCGCATGTTTATACATATTTTCGATTATTATTATTAAACTTGAAAGAGAACATATTTTTGTTACTGTTACGTGCCTGGCTACATTGGATAGTTGACTACACTTAACATAATTCTAAATTTTAATTAGCATAGAATAGGTAGATTTTCAGTTTTTTTAAGTTTTCAATAAGTATGCTCTCCTCTGCGTTTCGTGTGATCTGAGGATCAGAAAGTAGGATGTTTTCTAATGTTTTCAGAAAAAAAATTTAATGTTTGCAAATATGCCTAATCGATTTATCCTTAATTTGCAATTCATTTATCTCCATTTGCTTAAAAAAATAAAAAAAAATTCTGCGTCCATCCTAGACCTGCAATAAAAAAATATTAGATGAATAAAACAAAATTTCTTTGCTGAAATTGTCACATTTGAGCTGAAACAGGAACATGTGTCACATTTTAATTGCGTCTTCTCAGTCTGGTTTATTTATCTTTCACCTTCATCCTGCGTCCTGGAACCTAAACCTGCAACATACATAAAGCGTCATCCTTGGATTAGTTTCAAAACTCCTTAGGCCAGACCTCTGCAATTTTTTTGCATGGATTTAATAAGCAACATATCTTTTGGTGAGTGATGGTTACAACATAACGATATCTACATGGGGGGCAAATATGCTTGATAAGAATATCACTGCGCTCAATTGAGGATTCTAGTCCATACAGATCCCTGAATTCCGATGCCATTGCTAATCTACTAACAAGCCCAAGATTTTAAGTCAACCCGGTCTCAGCACAGATCTTCCAAACACATTGCAGTAATTAGTCGAGTCCTTACATACGTAAATTCTTGATTGTATAGAAGATTCGACATTCTACGCGTTATGCATGGCCATACCTAACTTTAACTAAGCAGAAGATCGTCGAGATCTTCCTGAGGACAATACTGAAAATTTGGGAAACAAAGCTAAAGAAAACTTGGGAGTAGGAGTTATAGAAAAGCATGAATCTACAGAAAATAGTCTTGACCACCAAACTGTAAATGTAGATGAAACAGAAACCTTCCATGTCACCGCTGCTCCTCAACTATCGCAGGCACATATTAATGATTTAACAAATAATCCATGAGAAATGGGAGGTGGTTACTTATTTTTATCATGAGCTGTGGTAGGTCACGACGAGTAATCTAAATGGTAAAACGAGAGACGAGGTAGGAAGATCCGTTTAATTCAATCAATATGTATCTCCTCGATCCACTAGCACGTTCACTGAACAAGGAGATTTTTCTGTCGGTGGTTACAAAACCAACATCCGATCTATCCTATGATTGGGTACCAATCCTGCAAAAACGCAACTCCATAGTTACAACCCTCAACAGTTAAGCAATAGGATACCTATTGCTTAGATTGTTCCACTCCTGAGATTCGCATAATCAATTTGAGTGACCAAACTTAGTTTATTTAACAACGCACTCAAAAAAAAAAAAATTCATGATGGGATATCGGGTCGGGTTGTTGACCTCAAATGCTGTTATATGAGATTTACTTGCCAGAATAAAGGATATTGCGGGCATATCACGAGTCGAACTTATCTCCTTGGGGAAATCGGTATTTCCAGGCTTAGCTCACATGAAAACTTCTTTTTCTTTTTTTCCATCTGCGACAAACCAACTTAGGGACTAATTCCTCACTTACAAACAATGAAGCAAAGCATATCCAGATCCATAATTGATCATCCATCCCTTATGCTTTAGCTCTGTGAGCTATTTCATGAAAATCAATTGCACAAATAACTCGTCGATCTCCATAACGTGTGCAAGAGGAAGAAACGAGTCTCACGATATCATGTTTACACACTGTTGATGATTATGTTCGCAGGAGCAGGTTATCGGTGCGCCTCAAGCGATTCTATTTAATAGCAATTCAGGGAAACATATCTTGAGTTCAGAAATTACAATGATTACCATACCAAAATCCGATTCTATCATGAGGAATGGTATCACTTGAAGGAGGAAAGGGCTCCGAATACTCAACAACCAAAGCAACGCAACATTGAAGACAAGGAGGAGTTACGCTTCTGGATTTTAGACCTAAATATTGAGGAGTTTATACTTGAGTTCCTACAGCTGCAACACATCACTGTCATTAGCATTATTTTAATACATTTCCAGGCAATAATGAAGGCATCCAAGCTTAAGTCTGTGCGTTGGTAGCAGGGAAGATCGTGAGGACAACACAAAATCTCTTGCCTTTACCTAAAAATCACAATGGAACCATGAAAATAAGGAAAAAGTCGAGGTTCTGTTCTCCACCGCGCACCTACCCAATGTTTTCGTGCCTGCCAATGATGTTGATAATGCAAATCCCAACGATATTGCATATGTATTCTATGAATATGCTCCTTTGAGTATTCGACTTGTTCAACATGCTCTCAAGCATGGCTCTGTGGAAATCGAACATTTGAAAGCCAAGCAGAAGCCACTCATGTTTTTATATGGACCATTGGTCGCTGGACAAGAGAATCACATGGACTATTGCACCGAGCTATGAACTGAGGACCATGAGGGAAGAGCTGCGACGAGAGGAATTGAGTCAGGAGAAGTTGCAGTACCGAGAGGAGTGCATCGAGAGGAAATTAGGAGAGGTGATATATTTACATACTGATTACATTCCTTAGGCTCCATTAGCTGGACATGGCACTGATTCTGCAATAACTTAGAGGGAGCAAGTGGTGGCAATATGTTGATCATTGTGGATACATAATCTAATGTTACCATGTAGGAGAAAATCCTGTCGATTACAACTTGACAGAGAGTAAACGGTGTCTTCCAGATGGATGCTATGTGGTGATGATGGAGCTAGCAGTGATGAGAACCACAAATGTTCTGGTGGTAGGCACAGAAATATTTCAAAGGTCAATAGCACGCCTAATCGATAATCTTGTCCACTCGCTTGATGAGATTTCAATGGCTTCCACCTCTGCCAAATATTTTTTGGTTGATATTAGCGGCCAGCAATCAAATTCTGGAAAAGTTTGGGGTAAGTTTTACGTAAGTCACTCACTCTGCTTGAGTTTATAATGTTCTTATTAGAAGAGAAAACCAGGCAACTATATATCTTTGGCACGCATTTATTTTGATTGCATGCTTCTACTTTGGGATGCTTAATGAACATGGAGAATCTGAACGCAGTGCTCGCTGTTTGCAAAGAGCACCCAATGGAGACAAAGCAAGGATATCTAAATTTTACAAAAGGGAAAATTAACCAAAGATCTCTGTAATATTTTTCCACGTATATCCTAGTCTGCAACATTTCCAAAGTTAGCACTTAAAATGAAATACGCTTGGATCTGCTCAATTTCAACCTCCGCGTGATCTATACTTATCTTCGCAGAACTTTAGGAAGCTAGGGTCCGCTCTAAGATATTGCATTCACCAAATCTTACCCAGGCAACTATTCTTTACCATCTTTTCCTAAACGATTGTTGTGAGAGATCAAAATTCTAATCAATTTGAGAGTGAAATTGACAAGCCATTCTATCACCAAATCAAAATTTTAATTCAGTTGATATTTGATGCCATCATGAATAAAAACAACGCAAACAATTTTTTAGTATTACAAATTTGGTTGTTGCTAATCCCTTTTGGCCGTTTCAACTACCTGCAATTCTTTCGGCCTGATGAAGATTTCAATAAATAAAAAAATACAAATAAAAATTAAAAATTAAAAAATAAAAAATGCAAAAATCGTGCTTTAGATCATGGGAACTCTAATTCACCATTTACTCAAGTGCATACACATCAAAAGAGCCGATCTCGTTATGATTGATTTTGTCATGACAGCAGGTTTCATAGGCCACATCATAAGAGCAAGGTGCAGAACCAGGTTGTATGATCAAACAAGAAAAGGGAAATTAAAATGCGATGTTGGGCCATCCAACAATTTAATAAACAACGATTCCATTATTCCTGCATGTGGAAAATTGAACATGGACATAAGCCTTGATTGATAGTTTGATGCGTTTTTAATTTCAGGTCATGAAGACAGGTGTCAACTTTTTGGTAGCAGAATGGAACAATTTGAAGGGCCGAGGACATAAAATTTTCATAACATATATATGCTCTCGGAAATTATGATCAATGTGTTTTTGCAGGCCACGTGTTTCTCTATTCAGGATCGACGTTGGTGTTTATTTCCAGCAAATTAATGAAGATCATACTCTTGCACGCAGAATCAACGAAGAAACTAGATTCGCCATGACCGCCAGGTAAAAATGCATTTCATTTTATTTGAATTTGATTTTCTAAACACATATTTTTCCTGCATTCTATATTTTTCGATGCTATCACACAAAATTTGCAGGAGGAGTAGTACTCACATTTTTCAGGTTTCGGAGACAATCACATTTCACGCAAAAATGATTTTCGAGAAATTTTCAAAGACACATGCTTTGATTGAACAGCTGCGTGTTGAACAGCTGCGTGTTGAACAGTTGCGCGTTGAACAGCTGCACGTTGAACAGCTGCGTATTGAACAGCTGCGTGTTGAGCAGCTGCGCGTTGAACAACTGTGTATTGAACAGCTGCGTATTGAACAGCTGTGCATTGAACAGCTGCGTATTGAACAGCTGCATATTGAACAACTGCGCGTTGAACAACTGCGTATTGAACAGCTGCGCGTTGAACAGCTGCGTATTGAACATCCATTTGAATAGTTGCGCATTGAACAGTTGCGCGTAGTGTAGCTGCGCGTTGAACAGCTGCGCATTGTATAGCTGCGGATTGAACAGCTGTGTATTGAACAGCTGCGCAAGCGCAACGGCAACAGATTGGTACTAAGTTTCTTTCAGATTCACAGACGATCAATTTTAATGTTGCAGTGATTAAAAAAAAAAAATCAGAGAAAACATGATTTGTTGATAGCCTGAAGGAGCTGCTTCTCATCGCACATCTCATGACATTTGCAGTCACACAGAAACCAATTGCGTCATGATTTGTTTACCCACATTTCTCCTTCAAAGCACATTAGTCATCCCTGTTGGAGTCCAATATTCCATTACCTTATATGTCATGACTTCACACATGCCTATTTTTCTGAATTGCATACAGTTTTACCCCATTTTTCAGTTCATCTTTTTCCTCGCCAATAAAACCATTCCGCTCCCTCTCCATAATTACATTCCCTTGCCATAAGCATTGTTGCTACTGAGATCTTTTCTATAGTCCTACCAATCTTTTTGTAAAAACTCGCGTTGACTGATGTGGGATTCCTTAAGGCCCACCTTTCAACAATCTTGCCCCATCGACTTCAGCACCTTATCTGGGATATAGACTAGAGTCCATTTTGAGTACCTAGAGGCTTGTATGCCTTAATGGCAAGTTCTCTCGTTGACGATCATGGGAATACATCAATGTCCCTTGATCATCAGATCTTGCAAGTGGCTCGACCTCAGCACATCCATTCTCACTTCGCAAGATGTACTCGGGTACCTTGGCACTCATTGACATCAATGGTGAGTTGCCTCGCACTGGTTAACGGCATTCATAAATGGTCGGTAATCCAGTGATTTCTCTTCATGCTCGACATCGACACATCCATTCGCATGCTTAGAATTGTACCATCGGGTTTGTAGCGGGTGAAGACTATACACTCTTTCCTGATTCCCTCAGCAGTTCCAGCAGCTTGAATCCATCTATGAGAGTTTGACAGTTCCACATTTTCATGATTCATCAGCACCAATTCAAATATCTCCACTTCACATGCTCTGATTCAGTAGTGACCATCGCTGCAGTTCCAGCCGTTGCTGTTACAGCAGTCATCGTTACAGCAGTTGCTGTTCCAGTAGTTACATCAATTCCGGCAGCTGTTGTTTTAGCCGTTCCAGCACTTGTTGTTACAGTAGTACTGCTACAGTAGCAGTCTCCTTTCACATGATCCTACAGCAGTGACACCTTCCATCTTCCAGCCGTCGCAGTCCCATATTCTTTCTGCGAGTCGTTACAGTATTTGCAGCTACAGTACTAGTCACGATTTTCTGCTCCAGCGGCCGCAACAACTACATTTCTATTGCATAGTTCATCTACATTTTGGGTGAGTGGAGGTATGTTGTTTTCTAAGCTTTGATCATGAAATTCCTTCTATGCTGATTTGAATATTTTGGAAAATTTCCTCACCACACTTCATTTCGTTTTCCCTTCCATGACCTACACTATGTTGCATGAGGGCATGCAACCGATTCAGTTGGGGAGGGGAAACTATTGTCATAATCACCACATTTTTTTTTCCTTTAACATCATTCCATTTTCATCCCATTTACCATTCCCAAAAATTTCTTTTCCAACAATCCCCTGATGCACTTTACTTCATGCATTAATATACATTGGCATGATTCATACCAAATTGAAAAAATGGCTTTCTTATACTCAGTGATGCTCTCTTATGCACATTGATAGCTTATGATTTCCAGTGAAGTGTGTGGTTACAATTATTATCATAACAACAAGCGAAAAAAAATATATATATAAAAAATAAAAAGTAAAAAATAAAAAAAAATAATAATAAAAAAAAATATAAAAAAATGAATGTTGTTAACACAAGAGCCAACATTCTTATATTCATGGTTGTTACACAAGAACCAACCATAGGAAAATTCCAGCTGTTACTCATGTCTCCCACATATCTTGGAAAGATTCATCATTAAAAAGACATCATCAATCAAAGCCAAAGTTTAGATGCCAAAGGTTCTTCAGAAGATCCATGCATGGTTGCATGAGGACATGCAACACCTTCAGTTGGGGAGGATGTTAGGACTCAGAAATGTTGTATTTTCATCCACCTTTCCCTTCACTATTCCTTACATTTCATCGCCCTATTAAACCTTCATCATATCATTTGCATAAATACATTTGGGTTTCACATTATTATTTTCCACTTTATTCATTTTAGTATTAAGAGTGAATTTATGATTAAATATTAGAAAATATACATGTTTTCATATATATATCTCAATTATGTGTGAGCTTTGTAATGTGTAGGAATATGTGAATGATTAAATCAAAGAGACTTCTCAAATATCTCTTACACCATTCCAAAGGAGATAATTATTCAAGCCTATTCAAGGAGAAGATCATGGAAGATTTGGTTGGCATATCTTATCTAGGATTCATGAGAGATATGTGGAGGATTTGAAGGCACCATATCTTGTAATAATAGGAAAGTGGTTGAGAGTAGTTGAGAGAATAATGGATCTGTAATTAATGCATTCTTATCTTTTTCTTAAGGACTCTCATGTATAAAGGAGAGTGCTCCTTCTCCATTCCATTAAGTTGGAATTAGGTTAGATTAAGCTTGTAAGAGGATTGTAATGAAGTTGGATTGGATTGGATTTTGTACTTGTTAGATTAGTCTTTTATTTGAGATTCTTAATGTGATTTAAGCTTCCATTGTTGTGCTTTCATGTTTTCCATTTGATTATGGATTTATAGATGTGAGCTCACTTATGTTATTGTTGTTAACTCTTCACATGTTGTATTTCTCTTATGCAATTTCAATGCTTTCCTAGTTAGTGTTTCCATGCTTTCCTAGATTAATTTGATTTCAGCAAATTAGATTAAGTTAGATTAGATCTACTTCAGTCCTGCACAAACAGTGCACGTGCTTCGTCAGTTTACGTACCCCGGATTGACAAGTAAATAGTTGGGCAACCGCACTGCAACGTAATTATTGCGACATATAACTCACCTAACACATAGAAGGTAAACTCGATCGTCATTTCATGTTTTAGAGAGTCTGAAAAGAACTAAAGAAGAATCCAACGGTCCTTTTTCGTAAAGTTAGCCTCATCGCCCGAAAAAGGGTAAAACAACGTGGGAGAGGACTCTTCCAGTCATGATTGGCTGGAGTATACCTTTTTCGTAACTAGTGCCCCCTAGCCGAAAAAAGGGGTAAACTATCACTAGGAAGACGACCATTCAAATACTTTAACAAGCGTGAACGCGACACGTTGGCGTGGCAATATTTTCATTTTTTGAGAGCTTGAAAAGAGATTAAAGGTAGACTCCAGGGGGTCTCCTTTTCCGTGGGAGTTTAATGAGCCCGAAAAAGAGATAAATCGCAACTCAGTACTTGTTCTCATAGTTTCAAGAGCACGAGAACAAACGAAGAGTAAGCTCGTCATCATAAAATAATTACAATGTAATCGTTGCAAAATAATAACAAAACATTCAAGGGACTTGTCCATACCTGAGATGACCATTGTAATGCGAGAAACAACACAAAAGATCACTTAACAACTCCTGCATACTTGGAAACTAGGTCAAATAGTCAACCGATATTCCAAATATGATAAAAAATGATTAAAACTATAGCAAATAGCCTAAAAGCATCAAATATTTGAAAAAGGAATATTCTATTTCATTTATAAATAGAAAAATGGATCAAATATAGTCACCATTGTTTCATTTGCCAATTTGGGAGAAGAAGTGCCAATTTAGAGCTAAAACTTCACTTGCCGATTCTGGGAGCTATGAGCCGCCATTTCCCCCACCGTCAGGAGCAGGTAAGCCTAAACTTCATCCAACAAACTTGTAGTGGATTACATTTTGATTTTAGGTCCATTTTTTAGGTTTTTGATGGATTTGTGGAGGGCTATAGCACCCTCGGCTCGTCGCAGTCTGCCCTTTCGGGAATTGTGACAAGACCGACTCGATGCAAGTCCTAAAAACATGGAGTGCGACGTCATCGCAATGTGTGCAATAGCATAGTGTGACGGCGGAAACGCATACCCCAACCATCAAATCAAACCCAAAAGGTGGACTTCCAGTGGTTGGAGTGAGGCCTAACATTGTTTAAATGCCCACTTTGACAGGTTGATAGCAAGAAAACATGGTATTAGAGTGCAGGAAAGAGAACACGAGGTGGAATATGTACAAGCCGCTAATGATCCACAATGCGTGAATGCTTTGAGAAACTATGGTTTGCTCAAGTTCTTTGAGATCCAGGGGATGAGGTCCCAAATCCCTCTGTTGTCACATATGCTCTGATGCTGGAATGTGGCCTAGAAACACTTTGTGATCGGTGAGCACATCCTCACTATAGATGTTGAGGATATTTACTTTCTTACCGGTTTGTCCCGGAGAGGGGACCCTGCAGTTTTCACTGGATCACGAGCTAGTGATCGCACTGTTAAATGACATGGTGACGCAACATTGTACTGCTCATGCTCGATCCTCTAGTGGGAATATTCCCATTAGGGATGTTGTAAACCACCCACTGCATGCCATATTGTTCACTATCACTAGAGTGGCAGGAAGCCAAGCCCCACACATGGCCACTCGGGCTCAGATTCTCTATGCGGAGGAGTGTATGTCATCCAAGATATTCAATTGGTGTGAGGGTCTCCTTGCAAACATCTGAGCTCAGCTGACCAAGTGTCGACGGGGAGAGCTCAAACAGTTTGTATATGGATCGATAGTGGTATCGTTCCTCTTGGAGCGGATCCCCCTCTTGCACCCATAGGTACGACTGGATGATAGCGATCTTAGGGATCCTCACATGCTTCGATGGGCAGAGGTGATGGCCTGTCATGGTGGGGGCCATATCATCAGCTTTGGTGTCGAGTTATTCAGCTATCTAGAAGGCCAATTACTCATGGTTAAGGTCTACCCGTATGGCGGTAGGGATTTCAGAGAGGATCTCGACTTAGTGCTGCCCCAGGGTACATCATGGGGAGATATCGGTAAGAACAAAACCCCTGTATTTTTTAGTTTTGTATATTTATGATTTTTTTTTGTTGTTGTTGTTGTTGTAGTGCTGACAAGTATATAACATGTGTGTGTAGATGTGGGTCCCATACGGCCCGTAGGAGTCTCTCTTCTAGCGAGGAGAGACAGAGGTGGGGAAGCAGTCGTGCCCCCAGGTTCTCATGCAACCATCGTAGAGATGGAGGATGTATACAAGAACTTGTCCTAGCTGACAGTGGATGTTCCTGAGCCAACAGTAGATGAATTACCGAGAACTATGCAGAGATTTGGAGTTGGAGAGTCTATGCACTTCAATGCCTTACTCCGCAAGGTAGCGAGGACTATGGAGTGCTTCCATTCTCAGCGACAGAGAGTTGTCCGTCCTAGGGGTGTACGAGCCAGGCATCAAGCCTGATGACGTTATTATACTTGTACTGAGAGCTTAGAGGCCTCAGATTTTGTACTACTGAAAGCTACAAGGCTTCAGATTTTGTAGAGACTTACTGAAAGCCATCGTACTTCAGATTTTTGTACCAGCACTGCTTTTGATGATATATATATATACAGACATTCTCGACGATTTATACATTATGTGTTTCAAAAATGATGAATGATGTGATCTTGTTCATATGCTTTTCTTTTTATACAGTGTATTATTTACATGTTGTGAATGCTTTTACATATTATGAGTATTATGTGTGTGCAATGTACCAATCTAGAATGAAGTTGGCCATCGAGTCAGCAACTGTGTTTAACTCTCGTGGAATGTGCAGGTATTGAATGGATTCAAATGACCTTTCCAGGAGACGTACTCGTCTAAAGAGATAGAGTAGGATAGGATCGTGGATAGCGTAAATCCAGTTAATATGGGAAACCACTAATTGAGAATCCACATGGATGACAATGTGGTTCATACCCAAGAAAATAACATCGGTTAGGGTTCCAATTACCGCCTGATATTTTGCGGCATTGTTGGTTGCAAATCCGAGGCAATTTCCTCCTGAGCTGATGAGCTCGCCTGTTGGGGAATACAATACCCAGGTTTCCGAGGCAAGGTTATGGGTATGCCGGCTGGCACCATCCGCGAATCCGTAGCACGTTGCCATCTGCACACGCAGACAGAACATGGTATAAGAAGAGGAAACAAGATCTAAAGACACTAAAAAAATAACGATTCACACCACACAAAAACACACAAACACACCATGTACAGTATATACAAAAATGTCTATGCATGACAGGTTCAGGCATAGTACCTCTTCAGGTAAATCCCATTACGGGGTTCACCCAAAGGTATTCCGTCATAATCTTCAAGCTCGTAAGCTCCCTTTTCCAAAACACGTTTGACAATGTAAGGTCCATGCCACATGGACTCGAACTTTCCTGCTCCTATTTTGTCATGTTTTTGGTCGTATGTGAGGACCAGGTCACCCTCGTTGAAGATACGAGGTTCAACTGACTTGTCGTATTGAGCTTTGACGCGTTTCTTGTGTGCTTCGTTAGCAAGGGCAGCATCTCAGCGGGACTGGTCAAGTTTTGCTAAGTACAGGAAACGTTCTTCCTCGGCAGTAGTGTTAGGAAGAAGTTCGACAGCGAGTTGTAGAGACGGGATTTCGCACTCTATAGGTAGGACAACCTCCAATCCATACACCAATTGGAAAGGAGTGAAACCTGTGGCGATTTTAATGGAAGTTCTGTAGTCCCATAATGTTGAAAAGAGCATATTATGCCAGTTGGACTTATGCGTACCTACCATCCTTTAGACCATAGTTTTCAAGAACTTGTTAATGGCCTCGACCTATCCATTGGACTGCGGGTAGTAGGGTGTTGAGTTTTCATGGCGAAACCCAATCTATTGCTCAGTTCATCAACCATATGGTTCTGAAAGTGGGAACCATGATCGGTGACTATCGCCTGAGGAACTCCAAACCGTGCTATTACATGATTGAACATGAAGAGTGCGGTGGTTTTGCCATTGTTTTGGTAGGTAGGCATTGCCTCGACCCACTTTGTGAAGTAATCCACAGCTACAATGATGTAACTATGCCCCCCGACCGAGGTAGCCTTACAATGCATAAAATCGATACCCCATTTTGTGAAGGGGCCCACGGCAATAACTGGGTGTAATGGGGCGGGATGGGTGCGCTTATTCACATGGAAATGTTGACATGGAGGACATCGTTTTACGGCCTCAATACAATATTTGAAGATAGTAGGCCAATAATATCGTGCGTGCAAAATATTTTGGGCTGTAGCCATCCCAGAGAGGTGACCGCCACATACCCCAGCGTGAAAATCATCCAGAACGCATTCAGCCTCATCGTGAGTTAGACAACGTCTAAGAATTGAATCGACGCCACAGCGGTACAAAGTATCACTGATGATCAGATAATACTTCACATGGTGACGTATTCTACGACGGTCTTCGCGAGACAATTGGGGCTGAAGTGTTGGGTTTGAAGATATAACGTAATATCTCCATACCACGAATCAGTTGTACTGATGAGAAACAATGATTCATCTAGAAAAGAGTAATTGTGCCCGACTTCTACATCAGAACGAGGAAGGTCATAAATAAGCTCAACAATAACCAAAGACTTCTTAGACTTAGCTTTCTCGAAAAGAAGGTCGAATTCTTGCAGTATCATGATCTAGCATGAATACTTGCCCCCAAGCACCTGATGTGTGAGTACGTGGTACATGGGGTTCGAGTATGCGATGATGGTGGTGGTGCGGAGCAATATGTAGTGCCGGAACTTTTGGACGGCGATGACTGCCGCGAAAGCAAGTTTTTCAACATGTGAATATCTAGTTTCAGTGTTGGTGAGACCCTTACTCGCATAGTATATTACATATTGCTGGGTGTTTTGATCCTCCTGTACCAAGACCATGGCGATAGTGGTAGTAGAAGCAACGAGATATAGGATGTAATCTCGGTAATAGCTGGGCAGTTGGAGCATGGGAGCATGCGTGATGGCATGTTTAATTCCGTCGAAGTATTTTTGAGCTTGATTGTCCCAAATGAATGGGACATCCTTCTTAAGAAATGTCATATACCCCTGAGTCTTCTCTGCGAAGTTACAAACAAAATGCCTTAAATAAGTCGCCTTCCCTTGGAGACTTTGAAGTTCCGTCACATCGGTTGGAGGTGGTAGGTTGACAATGGCCTCCACCTTTAAGGGATCGATGCGGATCCCATCCTTCGAGACTATGAATCCTAAGAGGCGTCCGGACTCAACGCAAAATATACACTTATGAGGATTCAGATGGATATTGTAACGTCTGCATCTGAGGAAAATGGTTGTCAGATGGTCCATGTGGAACTCACGCTGCTTTGAATGAGCAGGGAGATCGTCCAGGTAAGGTTCCACAAAGTCCTTAATGTCATGGAAGGCATACAACATGGCCCGCTGGAACGTGGCGCCAACGTTTTTAAGGCCAAACGGGAGTTTGTGGTATGCAAATGTCCCCCAAGGACAGATGAAAGCCATCTTGTGTTGGCCAGCTGGGTTGATCTCAATCTGGTTGTAACCAGAAAAGCCATCCATGAAAGAAAAGATGACGCTTCTGGCACAATTGTCGATAATATGGTCAATGAACGGGGTCGGGTAATTGTCCTTTGGACAAGCCTTGTTAACATCCCGATAATCGACATAGACATGAGTGGTTCCCTGCTTTTTGTTCACATGGACAACATTTGAGACCCAATCCATCAACGGGATAGGATAGATGAAGCCATCCTTTAAGAGATTTTCAATCTCTGCCTTGATCGCTGCAGTCTTCCGGGGGTATACCGGTCGCAACTTTTGACGTACAGGTTTGATGTCGGGATAGGTTTTTATTTCATGAGAAACAAATGCGGGGTCTATCCCAGGCATCTACTCATAAGACCAAGCGAATATGTCTCGAAATCGCTTGAATAAGGCCGTACCAATAGCTATTTCTTCAGGGGAACACTTGTGGCCTATGCGAATGTTTTCCACTACACCAGGTTTTACCGAAATGTCTACCAGGGTGGTAGGATCAATGTTGGCCAAGTTGCCCTCAGTGTCTGAAAGACATGTAAGTATGGGGGAATGAGGGAACGGGTAGATATCCAGTGAAAATATGGTGCTAATAGTGTCCTATATGTACTCCAAAGGAGGAAGAAAAGACGACCTATGGTGGAGGTCATCCCACGGACCATCATCAACATTCATAACTTCCATGATGGAATCGTCTGAATGAAAAGTCTGAAGTAAGAGATCATGTAGAGATGATTCCCGTCATAGAGAACAGGATGGGGAGGCTACAGTTAAGTGGTTCTCCGACGCTGACTGGATAGCCTCGTAAATACGTTCAGTGGGCGAAAGAGGCATTACGTCTCCAATCAGGTGCGTTGTGGCTTCGTCATGTACAAGCCAAGCATCAGTGGAGTGAGATGAAATCTCTGTGGAGATCATGTTCACCGAGGCAACATGATTAGGGGGGTCCGAAGTGGGAAAAACGCCCATGAGAGATGAATCTTTCAAAAGGCCAACCCCTATACTCTCATACAGTTTTGACATTTGTCCAATGGAAGGAGCATGGTCACCAGGATGAGTAGTACTGTCCGGTGTGCAAAAATATAATTGGTCAACAGTAACAATCCATCCTTGGTGGGGGAATTGTACTACACAGAAGACTGAAGAGGCTACCGCCTGCATGGCGTAAAACCAATTGAGACCAAGCAAGAGATTATAATCAATCGGGGCTGAGACCACTTCCACATTAATGGTTACGGTCTTCCCGCCCAACTCAACTACGAGAGCTTGTAGGAGCCCATGAGGTTGAAAGCCACGCTCGTCGAATGCTTTCAACGTGGTTGGAGAACGATTCAATTTGGGAGAGCCGATGGCTCTCCAATAGGCGATCGACATGACGGAAGTAGAGGTGCCTTTGTCCAAAAGGGTATGATGGACAATTTTCCCAGCAATGTTCACAGCTACTTGGAATGCGAGCTGATGGGAAAGCCTCGGCTTGAAGTAGTCAAGTCAGAACATGATGGTATTCGAAGAATCAGGGTCGACTGCACCGATTGCTACAAGGATAGTTTTGCATTGATTGGGACAATTCTGCAAAAATTCCATTGTGGACATCGTGCAAGGAGCTTGTGCCAAGTCCTCTATGATATTTTAATTCTGCGCCGCCCGAGCATTAGGATTGAAAACAAATTTTCGAATCGTGCTCTTGGGCAGGCTCCATATCGAATCTAAGGACGGCTTCCCAATGGTGAGAGAAGCTGATGGTATAGTGACATCAGGTAAAGAGTTGGAATCTTTTTCAGTATTACTTCCAGTAGGTTCTTTCAAAGGGACCGAGTCATATGATCATGATCGAGTGTTCAAATTGATCGTTTCGTTATGCACAATGAGAGCATGCACGGTATTGGATGGTTCCCCCTGGTCTGGGGGAGGTTGAGTAATCATCTGCTGGTTTTGAGTGGGAAATGGATCGTTGAGGACTGCAGGATTTGGTTTACCCCTAAGAAACTCTTGAACTTCGTCTCTATGGGGACATTCTTTGGAGAAGTGATCATCTCCGCACAGTAAACAAGGATACTTTAACTTCCGTTTCTGTTTGGTATCGTCAGGAGTGCTCTTTGTTCCTGCTGGGCGGAAGACATCTTGGGTTTCCCCTTGTTCTTCTTCTTGCCGCCGGACTTCTGAGATGAAGCTGATTGGACAGAATTCACCTCTTCAGTTACAGTAGGGGCGGTCGATTTGGTGGTGTTGTGGCCATCCTGAGTTGGTAATGGGGAGGAACCATGAAGGTTCGACGATCCAACAGTGTTAGAAGCAGGCTAGGAATTAAGGGATCCAATGATTCCATCAGTTTGGGGTCCCTTAGGAGGTTTCATGGGGTCAGAAGTGTCGCGGGGTGCATCGGGAAGAATCTCAAACAACGTGCTCGATTGAGCATAGACCAAGTCTAGGTAATGGGCACGAGTGATAACTTGTTCTTCAGTGACATCACCGCCCATGGCAACATCTCAAGCTATGTGAGGGATGAGAGGATTTGTAAACCAATATGCTAGGATTTGGTCTGGAATGGGAGCCTTAATCAAACATCTTCTCCTCCGCCACTCATGTATATGAGTAGAGATATGAGTAGTGGTATTCTGGCGGATAGAGGTGAGAAGGTCCGTACCAATTTCATACCGTATAGGACGTTGGAAGTGGGTCAAAAAGTTCATAGCAAGAGACCTAAAATCATGAAAAGAATGAGGTGCTAATTCGATGTGCCACTTGGCATCCGAACCAATGAGAGTCCATTGGAATAATCTCAGACAGATCGAGTTGTCCATCAGAGAGTTGGATGAACACCATAAATGATATGTCATAACATGGTGCTTAGGATCCTCGTCCGGCTTGCCGTCAAACTTAGGGATATCCGATGGAAGTTTCACTGGAATCGGGGGCCAGTTAGTTCTGTGGTAAATGGGGTCGTTCGTCAGTTGAGATAGATCAGGTAGGTCCAAAGTAGCTAGAAAGGGAAGCTATTGATTAGGATGCGGGTACTGGTAGTACTGATAAGGCATATAAGGACCAGTAGGACCTCGTATCGACTGATTAAAGCGTGACCACGGAGGAAACTGACCGTAGGGGGGTGTGCCGCCCGGATCGTAAGGGGGTCCGCCACCATAAGGTGGGGTTCCACCTCCACCACCGGGAGAAGGTGGAGGTCCGCCACCACCACCGGGGGGAGGTGGGGGAACATAAACATAATAAGGTGGCTCACCACCGCCTCCGCCTGGAGGGGGTGGTGGACCATCTCCACCGCCAGAAGGA
Source organism: Larix kaempferi (assembly GCA_027924585.1). NCBI lineage: Eukaryota > Viridiplantae > Streptophyta > Pinopsida > Pinales > Pinaceae > Larix > Larix kaempferi. The sequence continues at coordinate 10,398,655 of BSBM01001110.1, read as the reverse complement.
TGGGGGCCCCCACCACCTCCGCTGTCGAAAGGGTGAGGGTCTCCACCACCACCACCGCCACCATAATAATTAGATCCACCATCGCCTCCACCTGGAGGGAGTGGTGGACCACCTCCACCATCCAAAGGGAAATGTCCTCCCCCACCATAATAGGGTGGTCCTTCGCCTCCTCCTCCTGGGGGGGGTGGACCATTCCCGCCACCGCCGGAGGGGTGGGGGCCATTTTTGGTAGAATGAGTTGGACCTCCACTAGAAGGGAGAGGTCCGCCTCCTCCAAAGTTGGGTGGGGGCCCACCGCCCTCGACAGGGGGTGGGGGTGGACCGATCGGGGGTGGTGGTGCTTGAGGGATAGTTGGTTGGGGTCCATGTTGTAAAACGGGTTGTTTCCCCCATAGAGTGTATGGGTTTCCAGGATAGGGTATCCCGTATGGTTCATTTCCGGGATTAGATTGACCCGTCGCAAGGTTAAAGAAACCTGGATACGCTTGACTCCATGAGGGTTGAGTTATATTGGATGGCCCCCCAACATGAGATAATCCCATGGTGGATGGTCTAGTGGGTTGGGAAGGTCCAACGGGAGGTCCGTTGGGGATTTCAACGCCTATGTTCTAGTTAGGAAGTGGGGGTTTCCCCCCAGCCACAACGGGCTGACCACTAAACAAAGGTTGAACCAACATAGGTTGTTGACTAGCTATCGTAGTAGTAACGTTACTAATGAGATAATATTGGGGAATGGAGTATCCTCCCCTCGAATTTTGAGGTGGGGGGGGAATTGGTAAAGTAACCGTGGAAGTAACAGGTGTGTTGGATTGTTGCTGTTCAATAGGTTGGGTAGTAGGAAGTACTGAACTGGTCTCCTATCTAGGAGATACATGTGCAGGGATGGATGGTTGACCAGATTCAGTAGTGATCACGTGTTGTGTGGATGATTCGAGTGACTTGAAAGATAAAGAGCGAGTTGGGATTGGTCAGTCATCAAACCTTATTTGAAAGTTACAACTTCGAAACTCCTCACCCATGGCATGTAAAAGAGCCAATTGCTCACGATAAGGTGTCAAGCAGTCGTCAGGACTAGCCTGACTAGGTGGGGGTGCAACGACAAAATGGGCCACTGGGTGACCGGTAGAAGATGTCCAATAAGCTGTTGAGGAACCAACAGCTACTGTGGGGTCTTCCTGGGGTTGATTTATAAATTCCAATGATCCAGGCTCTCCCGGCATAATGGGAGGGGAGTCTTGTGAAGTGGGAATTTGTGCTTCTTCATCTTGCAGGGGATGAGAGGCAGGTGAATATGGAGGAGTATGTGGAAACAAATGTTCTCCAATATTCAGAGTGGGGTTTTCAACTTCAAGTGACTCGACCTTGGCTTGAGGATCCATCCTTGCCCTCGAAATTACCTGATGGTTAAGGGGATATTCGGGTGGTAGGTTTTGGATTCTACGGGACCTTCTCCAAGGAAAGTCAGCCAGAGTGACTGAAACAAAAAGTTTCTCCTAAGGAAAGCTAAAAGAAAAACAGACCAGACAAAACCCTACGCAAACCAAGGAAACAAGCAAACTTATGTGATAAGAGTGGATTCAAAGTTTGGAACATCACAAGATTATCAAGGCACCGCAAACCGCTATATACTGCAAGGTCCAACAATATGATGCGACAAGGAGGATTGGGACCATACCCTGGCCTGCATACCCGATTACCTGGACAGTACGTGTGTGCTAATCTCCCCGAGTGCTGTTCTCGGTGTATTGCTTTGCCAAGACGGGCAAATGGTTAACTCAGTTGGTTTAAGGAATCCTAGTGGTGTCTCCCGATATACGCAAGGTACGTGGGAGCTCAAATCCGTAGCGGTGTTGTCTAATGCACAACTGTTCAGCAAGAGACCTTTCGATATACTACCAAGTACATGATACACCCTTCGATATACGCCAAGTACGGATTATGGTACTTGGTGGGTACGTGAAGGAGCTCGATATACCGATAAGTAAGTGGAAGACTACAATACCCCCAGGATACAGTGCTGGAAAATAACGATAGCTTCCACGCTTAACGACGCCGGAACATGTCTCTAACTTACACAGAAGTTGCTAAAAATTTTACCTAGTTCTACCGTTAATTTTATCTGGACGGTTAGGTGGATGCATGAGGTGAGTACATAATCGGAAACATAATGCAAGGCCTAGCTACATGCACGAAATATGCTTTTCTTTCAATGAATGCTACCTATGGGAGGGAGAAAACGTTTTCTTTCCAACAATCTTACCAAAGCAAATGCAATAATTCCCAATTCAAACAAGTTTGACTATAAAAGCATTCTTTTCATTTTTGTGCGGAACGCAGAAAATCACAACAATACTAATCCAAATCAGAACATTTTTTCCTTTTCTTTTCCTTTTCAAAACGAAAATGATGTTAAGTAATGAAAAGAGAGAATTCTAAGATGGAGTATGCAGTCTTTTCAATTTCACTTTCAATGGCCTAAAAGCAATGAAAATAAAAAATGCATCTACCTTTCCTTAGCATGGAACTAATTTTGCAAAAACTGAAATATAATTTGGATTTTTCGAGAAAATCAGAAGTCCATAATTCAAGAAAAACACAAGCGATCACACATTCATTAAATTTTCCCAAAAGATGCATATGCAAAACATTCCAATGCATGAACAATTCCCTTCAACAATGCTTGAGAAATGATGGGAAAGAAGCACTTTTAACTTTTCAATGGATGCATCAAAAGATTAACTTGATAACAACTATGCTTTTAGATCCAAATGATTGAAAAGAAAACACTACTTGCATCACTCAGTACACTCAGGAAACTCAAGAAAGGACAAGCACTTAATCAGGCTGAAAGACACACAAGACTGAAAATTAGACAGTAGCAAGCAAACCAAGCAAGCAAAGCTCATAAAGTAATGCAAATGAGGTCTGGGAGCTGATCTAATGTAGTAAATAGATCAGGTAAGGAGAGGAGGGAATGCAAGGGTGAGTGGATGAAGGTGGGGGATACAAGAGTATCCACCACTACCGGTTCTCAGACTTGTCCAAGACGGAACCCAGAATCAATCCAAACAAAACCAAACAATCAACACACAAATTAAAGATGGGATCTCTGGCTGGATCTTGCACCACAGAGAGAGTTCATACAACAAACCAAGGTTCAAATTAACAAATGGAGAGGGGATGCCTGCATTCCAAACTCGACAAATCGACGGACTCTGTGCTCGTACACAGTGCGACGTTGCAGTTCACCAATGCGGGGAGTGCGACGGTGTCACAGTATGCCAATGAAAGGACTGCAACGAGAGACTAACAGGCAAAGAACATAGACCATAAATGACACAGTGCCGCTCTGTTTTCACTAACCAGGTGTGACATGCGAGGTCTAAGTTCAAAAATGAATCAAATATCCAAGCAATGAACTATAAAATGGTTTGAAAATGAGTATTACAAACTCAGAGGAAGTACATCAGAGTCTTCAAGATGAAGATATGATAGTGAAATCAACTCAAGAAGCAAATGGCAAATAAAAGGCTTGTGTGTGGCAATAAACTGAAAATGACTCTCATATTGACAACTACATAACAAGATGTATGTCCCCAGTATGGTCACCAGATTTGTTTTGTGGACAATCTATCGAGAGCGGACTCAAGGCCTGATCTCCCTAGCTTAACGTAAGTCTAGAACAAATAGGACAGAACATAAAGTACTTTCCTAGATCATATAGAAATACAAATGAAAGAGTAGATCGTTTACCTTATATTTGTAGATCCCTTTCTCCTTCGTTGATCCAATGCTCCAGCGCTGCCAGATCCCCTGTTGAACATGTAACAGACCACGATAAGTGAAAGCATATATATCATATGATAGATCTAAGTTAACAGTTAAGGAGGAAAAATCTAAATATCATCAAGGAGACAACATTTATGGAAAGCAATTATATTAACTGTATTGAAGAGTGAGGAGTACAATAGAAAAGAGGATTACAACCATAGCCTTAACGTTGCAAGCTCATTCCGACAAGCCATGTCAAATATCCTAGAGAGAAGTGAAGGTTCTCCAAGCTAGAGTGTTAGATCTATTGGGCTTGATTTCACCAGCATAAGAATACCATAGACTTCCTCCCTTGGGATGGGAGTGAGCTTCATTTAAATAGGACTAAGTGGACAGGGTATGGATAGGATAGGTTGAAATATGATAGGAGAGACTTAATGGATCCTTACAAGGTGTTAGAAACCAAATTCCAGTTCTCCTGAGAGGCTAGGGTTAGGTTCCCAAGTCAGCAAGCTTCGAGAAAGGGCTTGAAGGGCTATTTTTTCCTATTAACTGACATCGTCGCACTCTGTGATAGAGCAAGATTTGACGTCGCATGTTGCATGAGTGCAACCTGCGACGACCTCTTCAAAACCTAGTACAAATGGGTACAAATCCTTCCATATTAATTACTCATTCAAGGTAACTCCAAGTGTGTATACACTGAATCTCATGATGGGAATATTTTAGGTGTAACAAAATCCGCCCAGGGTAAATACTGAAAATGGCTTCCCAAATGCCTCCAACCCCACTCGAATTTCTGAACATAGGTAGGGGATTCCTTAGGGGTATTATTAAGGTCTCATATGCACCATTAATCATTTATTAATTTTGTTCTAACCTTCTCCCAAACAACAACAAAAATCACTAGTTCGACCCTTGGGAAAATGGCACCAAATCTTCTCCAAATGTAAATAAACTGAGTAAAATGACTTCAAATGCTTGAGTACTGAACATGAAACTTGTATAATACATAAATAAAATTACATTCATCAATAAACCATTAGTATTTTACTTATCCATTCGAATCCATCAACATTACATTGGTTCACAACAAGGTAGTGGGGAAATGGCACTGTTCTTTCATTAAAAATGAGATTTATACATTTCTACTTGGAATTTTGACCTGAAACTTTCTGGAGATGAAGACAAGAGTATTTAATTCATATTAAAAAATAAATTGGGCATTATAAGCTCCCCCAAAGAGTACAGTAGCTCACCCAAAACGCCCTCCCTCAAGGAGCAAGAATATGCCTTCAAAACTAGAAATGGTTGAGAGAATGTGATGCATTAGAAGAAACCATGATCTTCCCTGTAGCTTAAAACTACAACAAATGACTCCATTAAATCTACAAATGAAAGTTCTGAATGGCCTTTCCAATTACCAACTTGGATGGGAATCTTTCACCCTCGAAATTGGCTAAGGCAAGAAACTAGTCATCCACTAGCTCTCCCTCTTCACAAATGCAATTGCAAATTTCTCAAATGATCAAAATCTCCTATTATTCTTTGTTAATGACTTTGATATACTTTTAATGTCCTCCATGGGTCGAATTCCTTCCAAGAGACTCATGCCAACTCAAGCTGGGAAGAGAGTCCAACGAATGCCACTTGTACAACGATTCCTAGTCTCCCACTTCCACCAAATCACATGTGGAAGCATCTTAGATTTCCTAACTCCCTTGAGCGCCCTCTTGGAGGCTGTTTTTAGCCCTGACATGTCATATATGTCATATGTCATCCTTAATGTTTGATTTGTGTCATAGGTGTCATAGCATCTTCATCATTGTTGTCATAGAGCTAGGGAATCTAGCCCAAGTGTCCCACTAGCTCCAAATTGCCTCTTCCTCTTCCATGGGAGTTAATATTCCTTTATATTTCGACCTTGGATGAGTCATTCCATGAATAATACCTTTTGAAATCCCCCAAGTATGTTACCATTCACCTTGAATTTGAATTGGTGAGAAAATGATGCCAAGTGTAATGGGGAAATCTAGCCATATGTGGGTCCCACTTCCTCCATGTGTCTTCATGATCAAATTCCACTTTGATTTTCACTTGTATATATTTATTTATCTCCTTTATTAAATATTTATGCCATTCTAAAGTTCAAACAACATTTATTATCCCCCTTATTCCAAATCCCAAAGCTTCCACCCCAAACCTGGGAAACTAGTAATTTTCCTCCTTGGCAATTATTTGACCTTTAGCATCAATTTGATAAAACCTCATGAATATGGCCAATGGGATTAGGCCATTGTGACCCAATGCAAAATTTGGGACATAACAAATCCTCCCTTCCCAATATTGCTTGTCCTCAAGCAATTTCAAACATGGGTGTTGAAGAACCTGCTTTTTGTATAATTCTTTGAAGTTGCCACTGAGTTGCCCAACATTGAGTCTTCGAGATTCCATGAATATTTTAGAGAGGAACCACCATGATTGTTGCTGCACTAATCTGATAAAAAACACTTTATTAAGTGGGAAATCCATCTCCCATACTGCTTGTTTCCCCAAAAAATTTGAAACCAATGAGATAAAACATATTCCAGGGTCCCATTGCTTGTATTGCACCCCAACAATTAAGAGTTCTCTCCAACCCATACCATCAGATAAGAGGATTACTGGATCCCATTTTATTATATGCATTCTTCCAAACATCATGAGTATATATATCATCAAAGTACATAACAACATAATGAAAATGTACATCAAGGAGATGCTTCATCAAAGAGTCATGAAAGTGCTTATACCTCCAAGCAAGTAGACCACCATTTTCCAAGTGCATACAATCTTCAAGTGACCCATAAAATATGCTCCAATGACATAGGTAAGGATCCCATGTCCTATAATGCTGATCCAAAAGGATGTGATATGCATCAAAATATCCATCCATGTATTCCTTCATCCAAGAATTGAATGAAGAATCTCCACTAAAATATGAACCAAATAATGAGCAGAAAAAACAAGGAGACTTCAAAGGACTCAAAGAAGTCTCACCCATACATCCATGAATGTGAGAATCATAAAGATGTAACAAAGTACGTGGCTTCCAACAAAAATATTCTTCAATCATAAATCTATTCACCCAATTTTTGGATGAAGTTCCTCCAACATGACATGAACCAAGTGTTGAGCAAGAAAAACTATGAGTCTTCAAGTGACTCAAATGCATATCATAGGGGCATCCATGTAGATGTGCATCATCATAAAGTAACAAAGGATGCTACTGCATGTTGGTTGTGGAGCCAAATCTTCCAGTCTCATATATGATATTGTCTCAGCCGTGCACCTCAAAGGACTGTACACTCATTCCCCAACCTTGGTTTTCGAGCCCATGGTTTTGGGTAACCCATGGTATTTTCCCATTGTATTTCCCTTATAAAAGAAATACATTGTAACACAACTAGGGTGGATGTATTAGGTATTATGCATTGTAAAGATCTCTGAGATCATGAAGAGAGACTATGAGAGAGTCTGATGAGGAAGTGCAGCGGCTGTGCTGCAGGTTGTATCCCTTCACTTTGTTGGACGGTATAATAATAAGGACTGACAATTTTAGTGTGGGCGTAGCCCATCTTGGGTGAACCATGATATATTTGTGTCTCTCTTGTAATGTGTATGTGTGATTATATTTGCATTTATGTTTACTGTTATTGCTTTGCGATCCTGTTTTTCTAACACTGCAAATGTGAATAAGAATGTGCTCCAACCATGTCATCATAAAAGGTAAATATATGAGTTCCATACTCCTCATGTGGCACCATAAAAAAAAACCCTTTCAATCATTCTTCATGGAGACTAATGCTGCAAAAGATGGAATTGTGGGATGTAGGAGAATGATCTAACTCACCCAAATGATCAAAATGTGCAGAAGTTTCATCATGGGAAGGATCCATATGGGTAGTATCATGAAGCTCCTTCAAAAGTGTGAAACCTTTGTCATAGATTGTTTCCAATGTAGAGGAATCATGATCTTCTTTAAAAATTGCATAACCTTCATCAAGAGACAATTCAAGTTCCTCTTCCACCACATCAAGTGTTTGGATCTCTTCAAGTTCATCTTCAAACACATCAAGAAAATTAAAATTTCCACATTTCTCATGATCCACCATGTCATGAGAATCCTCCAAACAATCTACCATTTGACAATCTGAAACATAGGAGGAAAAACAAGTATCTTACAACTTTTCAAGAAGTTTCTCATTTTGAATTGTGAGCTTATGATTATCCTCATTATTTTTCAAGTATGCATCATGTAACAATTCATTAAGCTCATACAAATGGTTTCTATCAAAAATCAAAGACATGAAATTAACTTTGATGTGGCACATTGCTCTTTGAATCTTCTACATGTCTTCAAGGAAGGATGTTTCCTCCAATGAAGTAGCTTTCCAACAAGAATTTGACACCAATGCTTGAGTGTCATGGAGAATGCCGAGGGACTATTGGATCTTCTTTTCATTCATCTTTAGGGACCCTTTAAGAAAATGAGGCTCTTTCAAATGAACCTCCTCTTCTTCTTCATTTTTGCTTGGACCAACTTCATGAAGCTCAAGTGGTGATGGGAAAGTTGATCTTGGTTCTTCTTCAACTGCTACAAGGTCTTCATTATCATGCTTAATGGAACTTGGGATTGCAGCAACACTTTCAAAAGTGATATCTATGTCACCAACATAGAGGTGTGAACACCCATCAGTAGGTACTCCTTCATAGTTTAAGCACCCATCAATAGATGCTATTTGGTTCATGTCTAAGCTAGAAGGTGTCTCGAAATGATCTTCCATATTTTCAATAGAATCTTCTTCATGCCCTTGTGATGTCTCTTTCTTTTGCTCCTTCAAGCAAGCTGATGCATTTTTCCCCTTGTTTTCCTTGGGATCGATATCTTTGGAATCTCTTTTTGAAGAATTCCCAAAAAGTCTCCTCAAGTAGGACATACATGCCTTCGCAGAAGCTTCAGATATTTCATTGAGCTTTTCACTCGACCTCATTTCACGCACACATATATGATACTCTCTCCAAGGTTCTTTACAAGAAGGGCATAAACCTTTATTTACTAACTCCACATATTCATTTTTGGGCCTATTTGCAAAATTATGTTTAGCATAGTACTCAAAAGACATGGCATTTTGTGTATTTTTGCTCAAAGCAAGATATTCTTGATATTTTTGATATTGTTGGGGCAAGGTTTTATATGTTTGCTCTCCATCTTTGTAACTCATTCATAGAATTATCCTTGGTTGTTGTGACACACTCATCTTCATCAGATTTAAAGTCATAAGAATAATCTTCATTTCTCCTTAAATTGTAAGAAGTGTTGCATGATGGCAACTCTTCCTCATACCATTCACATTCTACTTCATATTGCTCATAAGCATCTGCATATTCCTCATAAGAATTGTACTCATAGGATTCATCATAATAATAAGACATGAATGCCAATTATTCTTGAATGTATGTACCTAATCCACAGGTGCAAGGACTATGCTCTGATACCACTGTAATGTCCCTTGTTAGGAATTTTATTAAAATGACAATTTTTCACTTTTTTTTTTCCTAGTTCGACCTTTGACTAGTTTTGAGCTCTAGGTCTCCAAATTGCTCCAATTTATCCCAAATATTCTGAGAAGGGATATGGATGATGTTAGAACATAAATATGTGTTTCAGGGATTCTTTTGGACCTTTAAAATACTTCTGCAAATCCTCTTTTGATTCTGGCCAATGTAGGGAACTTTACTAGTAATTTCCCTTTGACTAGTATTGGTCTCTAGGTCCCAAATTGGCTCCAAATGCCTTCAAATATTCAAGGAAGGTGTATGAATGATATTTTTATTTGATTATGATGTTAATGGATGATTTATGACCATAAAAATACTTCTGAAAACTTTTTTAATATTCTGGACAAAGTATGAAATTTAACTAGCAATTTGAGGTTCAAATCCCCCCGGGGTAAATACTGAAAATGGCTTCCCAAATGCCTCCAAACCCACTCGAATTTATGAAAATAGGTAGGGGATGTATCAGAAGTATTATTAAGGTCTCATATGCACCATTAATCAATTATTTATTCTGTTATAACCTTCTCCCAAACAACAACAAAAATCACTAGTTCGACACTTGGGGAAATGACACCAAATCTTCTCCAAATGTAAATAAACTGAGTAAAATGACTTCAAATGCTTGAGTAATGAACATGAAACTTGTATAATACATAAATAAAATTCCATTCATCAATAAACCATCATTATTTTACTTATCCATTCGAATCCATTAACATTACATTGGTTCACAACAAGGTAGTGGGGAAATGGCACTGTTCTTTCATTAAAAATGAGATTTATACATTTCTACTTGGAATTTAGACATGAAACTTTCTGAAGATTAAGAACAAATTATTTAATTAATATTACAAAATAAATGGGGCACTATAAGATCCCCCAAAGAGTACAATAGCTCACCAAAAACGCCCTCCCTCAAGGAGCAAGAATATGCCTTCAAAACTGGAAATGGTTGAGAGAATGTGATGCATTAGAAAAAACCTTGATATTCCCTATAGATTACACCTACAAAAAATGACTCCATTAAAGCTCCAAATGAAAGGTCTGAATGGCCTTTCCAATTACCAACTTGGATGGGAATCTTTCACCCTCGAAATTGGCTAAGGCAAGAAACTAGTCATCCACTAGCTCTCCCTCTTCACAAATGCAATTGCAAATTTATCAAATGATCAAAAGCAACTATTATTCTTTGTTCATGACTTTTATAAACTTCAAATGTCCTCCATGGGTCGAATTCCTTCCAAGATACTCATGCCAACTCAAGTTGGAAAGAGATTCCAAAGAATGCCACTTGTACAACAATTCCTAGTCTCCCACTTCCACCAAATCACATGTGGAATCATCTTAGATGCCCTAACTCCCTTGAGAACACTCTTGGAGGCTATTTTTATCCCTGACATGTCATCTATGTCATATGTCAGCCTTCAGGTCTGATTTGTGTCATAGGTTTCATAGCATCTTCATCATTGTTGTCATAGAGCTAGGGAATCTAGCCCAAGTGTCCCACTAGCTCCAAATTGACTCTTCCTCTTCCATGGGAGTTAATATTTCTCTATATTTCAACCTTGGATGATTCATGCCATGAATCATACCTTTTGAACTCCCCCAAGTATTTTACCATTCACCTTGAATTCAAATTGGTGAGAAAATGATGCCAAGTGTAGTGGGGAAATCTAGCCATATTTGGGTCCCACTTCCTCCATGTGTCTTCATGATAAAATACCACTTTGATTTTCAATTGTATATATTTATTTATATCCTTTATTAAATATTTTATTCCATTCTAATGTTCAAACATGATTTATTACCCCCCTTATTCCAAATCCCAAAGCTTCCACCCCAAACCTAGGAAACTAGTAATTTTCCTCCTTGGCAATTATTTGACCTTTAGCATCAATTTGATAAACTCTCATGAATATGGCCAATGGGATTAGGACATTGTGACCCAATGCAAAATTTGGGACATGACAGGACCCCCACCAAATTTTCCTCATGTCCCCCCGCCACCACCTTCTGGAGGCGGCAGACCCCCACCTCATTCCCGAGGGGGAAAACCTCCACCTTCTGGCGGAGGTGGAGGCCCACCCCATTCCGGTAGTGGAGGCCTACCATACTTCATAGTAGGAGGCGGAGGACCCCCACCCTTTGGTGGAGTACCACCCCATTCCGGCGGTGGAGGCCCACCATACTCTGACGACGGAGGTGGAGGTCCACCCTACTCCGGTGGAGGGCCACCCTATTTCAGCGGAGGTGGTGGAGGACCACCTTATTCCGATGGTGGTGGATGAACCCCACCTTCTGGAGGAGGGCCACCCTATTCTCATGGCACCGGAGGACCCCCACATTTTGGAGGAGGCCCACCTTACACCGGCAGCGGAAGAGGAGGACCCCCACCTTTCGACGGTGGACCACCCTATTATGGCGGCAGACCTACATACGGTCCACCACCCAACCCAGGTGGCACACCCCCTTATGGATAATTCCCTACAGGAACACCTTACAATCATTCGATTCAAGGTCCTACTGGTCCATATATGCCATATCAATACTATCAGTATCCGGAGATGAACCAACAGCTTCCATTTCTGGCTACTTTATACCTACCCGACCTAACTTGTCTAACCAATGATCCCATCCTACACGGTTATAATTGGCCACCCATTCTGGTTAAGCTACCTTCTGATATTCCAAAGTTTGATGGCACACCTGACGAAGACCCCAAGAACCATGCGATGGCATACCATCTGTGGTGCTCATCCAATTCCTTGATGGACGATTCAATCCGTCTAAAGTTTTTTCAAAGAACCCTAACCGACCCAGCTGCCAAGTGGTATATTGAATTACCACCGCACTCGTTCCCTGATTTTTGTTCTTTAGCTATGTAATTCCTGACTCATTTCCAGTTACCCATCCGCTATGAAGCTGGTACAGACTTATTGACTTCTCTTCGCCAGACTACCGCAACTCATATCTCTGATCATATCCATGAGTGGCAGAGGAGACGAAATCTCATTAAGGCTCCTATTCTAGACCAATTACTGGCTGACTGGGTTACGAAGTCTCTTTTACCTATCGTAGCTAGATATGTAGCTATGGGAGGATCCGTCATGGAGGAACAGGCTATTGCTCGTGCCCACTACTTGGACCTTTTCTATGATCAATCCGACACGTTATATGACATTGTTCCGGATGTGCCCCGACCTACATACAATCCTGCAAAACCACCCAAGGGACCTCAGGCCGATGGAATTATCGGTTCCCTTAACTCTCAGCCTTCCACTCAAACCAGTGGATCAATGAACCACCATCGTTCCTCCCCATCCTCACCACAGGCTGGCACCATCACCACCAAGTCACCCACCCCTTCTCCCACCGAGGAGGTGAATCTTTTTAGTCAGCTTCGCCTCAGAAATCCGGTGGCAAGAAAAATACCAAAGGTAAACCTAAGAAGTCTTCCAACAAGTAGGAGCACAAGAACTCTCCTGAGGACACAAACAGAAACAGAAGCTCAAGTATCCTTGTTTACTATGTGGTGGTGACCATTTCTCCAAAGAGTGTCCCCACAGAGACGAAGTGCAAAAGTTTCTTAAAGGAAACCCCACACCCGCAGTTCTCAGTGTCCCATCACCTGACATTCCAAGTTGCTATGAAGGTTGTTGGGAAGACAATCCATCGTACTGTACTAGATGAAGGTGCTTCTACCTCGTTCATGTCGTTATCTTGTTGGAGAGCCATTGGTTCTCCTGAGTTAAACCATTCTCCTACTACCTTGAAAGCATTCGACAGTCATGGATTTCAACCCCATGGGCTATTACAAGCCTTAGCAGTAGAGTTGGGGGGTAAGTATGCAACCATTAATGTGGAAGTAGTCGCAGCCCCTTTGGATTATAATCTCTTCCTTGGTCGTAATTGGTTTTACGCCATGATTGTGGTCACATCATCTGTCTTCCGCATTGTGCAATTCTCCCATCAAGGTCGAATTGTCACTATCAACTAGTTGGAATTTTGCACACCAGACATCGCTACCCATCCCGGTGATAACATCCCTTTACTAGGGAAAAATTCGTAGCTATATGAGAGCGTGGGGGTCGGCCTCATAAAAGACTCATCTCTTATGGGTGTCTTTCCAACCCCGGATCCCCCTAACCATGTTGCCTCGGTGAACATGATATCCTCCATGATTCCATATTCTTCCAACTCTATAGATCCATGGGTCATACCCAATGAGGCCACCATGCATTTGATTGGAGACACCATGCCTCTCTCACCAACTGAAGCTACTTATGAGGCTATCCAGTCATCCCCTGAGGAACACTTGGTGTGGCCTCTACATATTGTTCTCTACAACAAACGTTGTCATATCCAGATCCTCTGCTCTAGACTTTTCCCTCTGACGAGTCCATTATGGAGATTATGATTGAGAATGAACCCCCTGTGGGAAGACCTCCACCATCGATCGTCTTTCCTACCTTCATTATATTATGTGGAGAACATCATCAAAACCATTTTCACACCAGATGTCTATCCTTTCCCACAGTCACCAATCCTCACTTGCAATACGGTCACTGAGGGAAACTAGGCGAACATCGAGCCCACCATTCCGATTGACATCTCAGTTACCCCTGGTGTCATGGAACATATTCGTTTAGGCTAGAACTGTTCTCCCAAAGAGATCACCACGTACACAACCTTATTCAAAAAATTATGCGATGTATTCACTTGGACGTACGAGGAAATGCCCGGGATAGATCATGCCATTATTTCACATGAGATCAAAACCTATCCCGAAGCTAAACCAGTCCACCAAAAGTTACGACCAGTGCACCCTTGAAAAACTGCGGCAATTAAAGCTAAGATTGAAAAGCACTTGAAAGCCGACTTTATCTATCCTATTCCTTTAACATAATGGGTCTCCAATGTCGTCCCTCTGGCCAAGAAGCAGGGCACCATCCGATTATGTGTCGATTATAGGGATCTAAATAAGGATTTTCCTAAGGACAATTACCCTACTCCCTTCATTGATCATATCATTGACAATTTCGCCGGAAGGTCATCTTCTCATTTATGGATGGATTTTCCGGTTACAACCATATTGAGATCCACCCAGCCGACCAACATAATACTGCTTTCATCTGCCCTTGGGGTATGTTTGCTTATCGTAAACTCCCTTTTGGCCTTAAAAATGTTGGCGCTACATTCCAACGGACCATGTGGTATTCTTTTCATGATGTGAAGGACTTTGTGGAGCCCTATCTTGATGATCTCCCTTCTCATTCGCAGCATTTCGAGTTCCACATCGATCATCTGACGGATGTATTCCTCAGATGCAGGCGGTATAAAATCCTTCTGAATCCTCACAAGTGTATTTTCTGTGTCGAATCGGGACGCCTCCTAGGTTTTATCATTTCAAAAGATGGGATCCGCATTGATCCCTTGAAGGTGGAAGCCATTGTCTCTCTCCCACCTCCTACTGACATTACAGAACTACAAAGTTTGCAAGGGAAGGAAACTTACCTACAGAATTTTGTATGTGATTACTGAAGAAGGATGCACCTTTCATATGGGACACCCCAACGCAACAATCCTTCGACAGTTTTAAACATGCCATTACTCACGCCCCTGTGCTCCAATCGCCCAATTAGTATAAGGATTATATCCTTTATCTTTCTGCTTCTTCCACCATGATCGCCATGGTCTTGGTATAGGAAGACAACAACGCCCAGGAACATGTGATCTATTACCTCAATAAGGGTCTTATAGACTCTAAAACCTGTTATTCGCATGTCGATAAACTCGCTCTCGCGACAGTCATTGCTGTCCAAAAGTTTCGTCACTATATATTACTCTGCACCACTACTGTTAATGCTGACTCGAACCCCATGTACCACATTCTGACACGTCAAGTGCTCGGGGGAAAGTATTCACGATGGATCGTGATACTTCAGGAATTCGATCTCCTCTTCAAGAAGGCCAAGTCAAAGAAATCTTTGGTGTTTGTAGAACTCATTTGTGATCTTCCCCGTGTTGCTTCAGGATTTGAGCCCAACGATTCTCTTCCAGATGAGTCGTTGTTTCTCATCGGCATGTCAAACCATGGTATGGATATATCACCTTATATCTTCAAACCCAATGTTTCAACCCCCAACTATCTCATGATGACTTTCATTGTATACACCACCACGCCAAGTATTACTTCATAATCAGGGATACCTTGTATTGTCATGGTGTTGATTCTATTCTTCGACGTTGTCTGACACACGAGGAGGCTGAACACGTCCTGAATAACTGTCACGTTGGGGCTTGTGGCGGTCATCTCTCTAGGATGGCTACAGCCCAGAAGATACTACGCGCAGGATATTACTAGCCTTCAATATTCAAAGATTGCATTGAGGTCGTTAAGAAATGTTCCCCATGGCATCACTTTTAATCTAAAAAGCGCTCCCATCCATCCCCTTTACACCCGGTTATTTCCGTCGGCCCCTTTACACCTGGTTATTTCCATCGTCCCCTTTTCTAAATGGGGCATAGATTTCATTCACTATAAGCCTACCTCAGTTGGGGGGCATGGTTATGTCATTGTAGCCGTGGATTACTTCACCAAATGGGCCAAGGCTATGCCTACATATAACGAAGACGGAAAAACCGTTACACTCTTCATGTTTAATCACGTCATTGCGCATTTTGGAGTTCCACAATCCATAGTCACCAATCATGGATCTCACTTTCAAAACCACATGGTAGATGAATTGAGCGTCAGACTGGTTTTTTGCCATGAAAACTCAACCCCTTACTACCCACAATCCAACGGACAAGTAGAGGCCATTAATAAGGTCTTGAAAACCATGATTCAACGCATGGTGGGTACACACAAATCAAACTAGCACAACATGCTCTTTTCTGCATTATTGGCATACTGGAACTCCATCAAGACTGCCACCGGATTCACACCATTCCAATTAGTATATGGATTGGAGGAAGTCCTACCAATAGAGTGCTAGATTCCGTCATTGAAACTCGCAATTGAACTTCTCCCGAACACCACTGCCAAGGAAGAATGCTTCCTTCACCTAGCAAAAATCGACAAGACTTGTCACGATGTTGCTCTTTCCAACGAGGCATATAAGAAACGCATCAAAGCTCAGTATGATAAGTCAGTTAAACCTCGTATCTTCAATGAGGGTGATTTGGTCCTCACATATGACCAAAAGCACGATACGCTGGGGGCAGGTAAGTTTGAGTCCATGTGTTAGGGGCCATACATCGTAAAACGTGTCTTGGAGAAGGGATCATACGAGCTAGAAGATTATGATGTAATATCTCTAGGGGAGCTTCGCAATGGGATCTACCTAAAGAGATACCATGCTTGAGTTTTTCACGCATCAGTACCTTGTATATACTGTACATGATGTGTGTTTTGTGTGGTGTGACGATTTTCTTTAAGTGTGTTAGGATATTGGTTTTTTACACTTACGTCATGTCCTGCCTACGTGTGCAGATGACAACCTGCTTTGGATTCGCGGATGACACCAGCCGGCATACTCGTAGCCTCGCCTCTACAGCTTGGGTACTTTATTTCCCTACTAGCGAGCTCATCAATTTAGGAGGGAGTTATCTAGGGTACACAACCAACAACGCCGCTGAGTATCACACGGTGATTGGATTCTTAACCGATGCTCTTTCCCTGGGTATGGACCACATTGTCGTTCATCTTGACTCACAATTAGTGGTCTCCCATCTCAACTGATTCTACGTCATCTGTTATCCCACGCTACTCCATCTTTTCAGATGAGTATGTCTCTTGGAGAGGTCCTTCGAATCTGTTCATTACCTGCACGTCACAAGAGACATAAACACGGTTGCAAACTCCATGGCCAATTTCATTTTGGATTGGTACATTGCACACACATAAAATAATCATGAATCATAAAGATGGCACAACATGTATATAATGCATAAAAACAAACATATAGATAAGATCCCACATTCATCCATAAGAACACAATATGTATAAATCCATCAAAAGAGTTTGTATATATCAAGTTGTCATACTACAAAATATAGTGTTGATAGAAAATATGAAGCATGAAATCTTTCAGTAGATATCATCTGGTACAAAATATGAAGCTGATGGCTTTCAATACATATAGAGATACATGAATCTAGCCTCCACGACGCTCATGGTAGCATATCACCTCCCTTGCTACTTTCCTAAGTAGCGAGCCAAAACGCTTGTACACACCGACTGTATGCTGCTGATAGTTGTGGGGGAGGGAATGGACTGTTGGCTCCTCGATATCTAATGTCAGCCTCTGGAGGTTCTCCTCCACCTCCTTCATCTCCTCAACGGCATCCCGTGCCGTAGGGCCCATCTCTAACACCTTTCCCCTTCGTGCAATAGGAGATACTCCGACCGGGCACACCGGACCCACATCTACAAAAAAAATGTAACGATTATCAGTACTAATCCAAAAAATCTAATATATATAAAATGAAAAAACACATTCAAGACATTTTTCTTACCGATATCGCCCCACTACGCTCCCTCAGGAAGCACTAGGGAGGGATCGCCTTTGAAGTCAGTCCCATCATAGGTAATTTCCTCGACCATGAGGAGTTGGCCCCTCAACCAACTGAAGAAACCTGTACTGAAGCCAATAATGGGACCCCACCACAATGGCGGGCCATCACCTCTGCCCATCGAATCATATGAGGGTCCCGTGCATATTGATCATCCACCTCAACCTGTGGACGCATGTGTGGTACCCGCTCCAGAAAGAATGAGACTATAACAGAACCGTAACCAAATTGCTTCAACGCCCTGCGCTGACATTTGGTCAATTGATATCGTAGACTGGTGAGGAGTCCCTCACACCAGTTGAACACAGTCGGGGCCATACACTCCTCGACATACATCATCTTGGATTTATTCTCCAGATAAGGGGATCTCCTGCAGGGACTCTCACAATGGTGAATAGGACGGTCTGAAGTGGGCGATCTCTCACCTCCTTGATGGGAATTTTCCCACCTGTCATCTGTGTGTCGGCATGGAACCACTAATCTATAAGGTCCTCCATAGTGCAAACACCTCCGCGTGATCTGGATAGTGCCACAGGATTTCCCCGTCATGATAACCCCATCAAGAAATAGATTTCCTCAACATCTATCGCCAGAGTGTGCACGTCGATCTGAAAGTGTTGTTGCACTAGATCCCAGCATTGGATCAGGTAATCCAATAGTGTAGCTTGGGCCCTCATGCCCGAAACCTGGAAGTATTTTAGTAGTCCACAGTTCCTCAATGCATGGATGCATTGAGGGTCATTCCCCACTTGGGCATCATCAAACTCGTGTTCCCTTTCGCGCCACTCGATCATTTCACTCCAACCCTGTCCAATAGCCCATAAAAACACTATTAGAATCTTTCCAACTCATTAATTTTTTTTTATTTGGTTAGAATTTGAACATGCCATATGGACTTGCACCGGCACAACTCGTCCTTGCGGATAGGGCACCACCGACGCAAGATATTAGCTCGGGATTTGTGTCGCCACAGGCTCGGTGCAGTTCCAGAAAGGGGATACTGCGTTGGCCCGTGAGCACAATATCCTCCACCAAGCATGCTCAAAACCCAATAAAATGCAAGAAAATTAAAAATGTAATCCACTAGAAAGAAAGAGGGCTAAGTTTAGGGTTACCTGTCACTGATGGCACAAAAAATTGTCGATCGCAGCTCCCGAAATCAGCACTGGAAAAACAACTCCAAATGGTATTTCTCACCTCTCCAACTTGGTAAAAACAAATAGTAATTGATTTTTACTATTTACCCCTTTTTATATCAAAAAGAGCATATTCTTTTTTTAATTTTATTCTATTGTGGGTTTTTTCTATAGTTGGGATTATTTCTACCCGGTTAACCATTTTGACCTAGTTTCGAAGCTTACAGGTGAAGTTAAGTACGTTATTAATACTGTTTTTCACAATTGTGGTCATCTCACGCGTATTATCAGGTATGAACAAACTCGTTGAGCATTTTTATGTCATTATTTTGCTCGTTAAATTCAATTATTAATGACACCAAGCTAACTCTTTGTTCTTTCTCGTGCTTGTAAAACGATGAGAATAATTCACCGAGTTATAGTTTAGCACTTTTTCGGGCTCGTTAAACTTCCACGAAAAAGGAACCCCTCGAAGTCTTTCTTTAATCTATTTTCAGTCTCTTGAAATACGAAAAGACCGCCAAGAAAACTTGATACATTTACGCTAGTAAAAGTATTTGAACAGTTGTCTTTCTGGTGATAGTTTACCCCTTTTTTGGACCAGGAGGCACTATTTACGAAAAAGGAATACTCCAGCCAATCATGACTGGAAGAGTCCTCTCTTGTGTTGTTTTACCCTTTTTTGGGCGAAGAGGCTAACTTTACGAAAAAGGACCTTTGGAGTCTTCTTTAGTTCTTTTTAGACTCTCTAAACATAAAATGACGTCGAGTTTACCTTCTATGGACTCGTTAAAATTCAACATTGAAGGGCTCGTCATGGGACGAACCCCTCCTATCCTAGGTTCATAAAATGTTTGGGATTGGACTCATCCATGGGATGAGCTATATCGAGCATCTGTTTACCCTCCTTAAGCTCATAAAAAAACAAATGAGGCACTCATCAGTCATGATGGGGAAAAGGAAAGATTTTGTGTTACACTATAATTCATGGAAGTACATAGTCGCTCTTGAACATGGAACTCATTTGCATTTGCATTCAGTACTTGGGTAATCCGTTTGTCTTTGAGTCCTACCGATTTCACGAGTCTTGTCACTCCTTTGGGTCATCCAAATAATGCTTCCATCATTAGTTGCATTAGGGATCAATATCATTCTCCTCACGCCAATACTGCCAAGTCATGCCATGCCCATGTTCAAGAGATGTTCATTACTCATCATCTGTAGTTAGTACACCTTCCATCGTGTTGGTCTACCTTGAGTCAGTCTTGCATGTTATTCTATTGTCCGATCTACTCCAAACATCTGTTATCGAGTTTCATGTCGATGATGGGGGATTCATCATGGCCCTCCTTCAACGGATTCATCCTTTTCAACTTCAACACATCATCCAAGGATTGAATCTAGAAACCAATCGAGTACCTTGGGCCTGCATGCCTTAATGGAAGGTTACCTCGCTTTCAACATGAGTTTAAATCATTGACTCTTGATTGAAAGATTTCATCGAGTGTTCGGCCTCAACTCATTTATTCACACTCAGTGATGTGTACTATGATACCTTGGGGATCATTGACATCAATGGTGATTTCCCTCCCGCTTGCTAACGGTATACATCAATGACCGGTAATCAAGTGGTTTCTACCATGTTCGAATCCAAGACATTGTAATCACATTGATAGATTCATATCATTGCGGGTTTGACTTGAAGACCCTGGGTAAAATCATATCTTACCCAGGTTGCAATGGATATTGTTTGAGTCATATTACACGGATCCATTTTGTATTGGTCATGGCTGTGTTATCATCTCATTATGGATCTGCGATTGTGTCTAGTAGCCATGATTGTGTTCAGTCGGTCCTTACTACCACGGATTTGCATTGTATTGGTCGGCAGCCATGTTGTGAGTCATGTGAGACTTGGATATCAGATTCAGTTGTATTGCAGTAGAATCTTCCAACCGACAAGTCCTTTCCATCCATATTTCAAAGCATTTCACTTGTCTCGTTTTTCCAGCTTCGTGATTTGGGGGGCATTCTGTTACACCTAAATCTCGTCATTCATGAGACCCGTGTCAACTCAGTGACTTGATCCTTGAAGTCTTCCTGATCAAGTAATCAATTAGATTGAGTTGTTGACCTTTGTCCACAATTTCTAGTTGGGCCGATGTAGGTTTCCTTCTATCAAGAAGTTCCCAACTAGGTCAAGAGAATACTTCCTTTAGGTAGACTGCGCCGGTGGCTCAGGTTGCCTTTGTGCAGCTTGTGCTTTCCCTCTCAGGCACAGGTTTCCCTCATGCATTGCGTCGGAGTTTCTTAAATTGGATAAAGGTGGATTTTGAGCAGATTCTAGAAAGTGGATGAGGTGGATCTCTATCCCTAACTTGTAGGTGAGTTGTCCTACGGTTCCCTAACCTCAAGGAACAATCCCTTAGTCCTCTCCCTATAATCCTCAACCTACTCTACCCACTTGGTCTTATAAATACAAATCTCCTCTCCTTCCAAAGGGAGGAAGTCTATAGCACTTACATGCTAGTGGAATTAACCTAGGTGATCCCTATCCATCTCTTGGGAGGCATTGGCTTGGCTTGTTGGAGGAAGATTGCAGCGTTAAGGTTTGGGTTGTAATCATCTATCTTCTATGTATTTCTCACTCATTTACAGTAATATAATATATTTACATAAATATCTTTTTGTTAATGATGTTTAGATTTCACTTCCTTAAATGTTTACTTAGATCAGCTCCTGTTTAGATGTACTTTTACCGCTCATTTGTTTCTATGTGTTTTGATAGGTCTTGCAGCTACTGATCTGACGACCACAAAGCTTGGAGCAACAAAGAGGAGAAAGATCTACGAATATGAATGTAAGGCATCTAATTACCTTGATCTCTAATTGATCTAGGAAAGTAGTTTTATATTCTATTTTTATTTGTTCTAGATCCACCTAGACTAGGGAGATCATGCTCGTGTCCGCTCGAGTAGATTGTCCGAAAAAAATATTTTTTTATTATGTTTTTTTCCTCAGTATATTGCTTTTATTTCAGTAATGTTTTATATATTTTTGTTGCAGGATACTGATTCATCATTTGATATAGCATCATAGAAATCAATAAATATTGATGTGGATGATCTCATGCGCGATGTTGACATCGGATCTTCGCTAGACCCAATTAAAATGATAGAGAATACGTTAAAAAAATTAATGAGGATATCCTTCGTCTGCTATTGATTTAGCCGCAGACAAATGAGATTAGAGCAAAGGTTGATGTTTTGGTAAAGAGATCTCAGGCCTTGAAAGTAAGTTGTGGGATATTGAATTAGAAGATATATCCATTTAGGATTTTATAATTTTTACTTGTCTATGATCGTGAACTAAACTATGGTTTGTATTTACAGGATTTTTTGCGCACACACACTAGTGATCAGGGCGGTGTTGGTACTAGTGATGCTCATGGAGATTCATCACATGAGAAAATGGCTCCACTTGCATCTAATGTGTCATTTTTGTCGACTGAACATTCAGAAACACATTCCGCGACACCCCCGAGGCTACATGTGAGTGCACCCGCTAGTGGTCGGCGCACGCCAGATCGTATAGAAGAAGGGGTCGATGCAGAGACTAGTATTGATATTTCTCAAGCAACATTTCTTGGATCTTCCTGTGTCACTAGCATGGGTACACTACAGACCACATTTTTGGTGAATGAAGATCTCATTCCCATAAATATAGAGAAGATCCCATGTATTTATACATTGTTTAAGTTATTATTTATAATTTAATTGTAATATACTCATACAACATTGTTTTTCAACTAATGATGACATGATCGTCTTACAAGAAATGATGTTTTTTATAAACATCTAAATGATTTTTCATTGGAGGTATTTGGGCACACCATGCACACAAGGTGGGATAAACAAAGTAAAAATTTAAAAGATGATCTCACTAATCACTTGGTTGGCATGTTCGGCAGCAAGACCTTTAATCGAGTGGAGGTCCTAAAGAAAGGTTGGCCAACATATGAAGATTGTGAGGCACCAATATATGGTTCATATAGAAAGGAACCCTAGGTATGAGCTCCCTCCAATGATTCCAGGAAGAGAGTGGAAATCCCTAGTGGAAGATGGAAAGGAGAGCGCTTTGAGAAAAGAAGGAAAGCTACCACCGGGCATAGGAAGGTATGCAATACTTTCCACAATGTAATTATAAACCTTATTAGTATTAATTTTTAGATCAAACTTGATACATATAACGTATTTCAACATTTTCATAGGTTGTCAAACACATCAAAGGCCACAAAGGAAAGACAAGAAAAAATTGGACAACACAAGCTTGGGCCTGGTGGTTATTCGAATTTGGCAGCACGAATTGTAAGTATAAAAAAAACCAATATTGCATCCAAATAATAAATTGAAAATTATTTTCATTTTATTGCACTGTAAAAGGTAAATTCATGACATTATGCAAATATGCAGGCCGATCCATTCAAGGAAGTTCCCACAGAGGAAGACTTGAATCTTGGCTTCCAACACAGCTTTGGAGTTGTTGTTGAATGCCAAAAAAGCTTGTTTGGGAAAACACAATCTTCCAGTGATCCATCTTGCATGCAGGTATATAAAATCAATGAAATTTAATTAATATTGATTACTTGTGCAATCTATTCGTTATAAATATTTTCCATAAAATATTGACTATGTTTTGAGCAGGAAAGCAACGATCCACTTAATGTCGAGGATGGAGAACAACCCATCGAAGAATGACATATCAAACATGCTCAAAATAAGTCAAACATTCAATTGATTTAATCTCTTGCAATCTTACAAGGCACTAAAAACTAAAATATTCCCTGAAGAGAATGCATTTCCATCAAATTGCAGAGAAGCACGTTAGTTGTTGGTTGAGTTGGGGATTGAATATAAGCAAATTCATTCATGTATAAATGATTTCACTTTATACCGAGATAAATATCGAAACAAGGTAGAATGACATGTATGCAATGAGAAGAGATATCGTGCAGATGCACAAGGTCCTACAGTACCAACTAAGGTTTAACGGCACATGCCAATTATACCTAGACTTCAATTAATGTTTCATTGCAAGTCACTTGCACAATTGATGGAATTGGATGCAAAGAACAGGAGTAAATATGTATTCATGTGAATTTCGATAGACTGCAAAGCAATGAAACAAATAGAGGGAAAATGGCCAAGAAAATTCAAAGATGAACCCTGTAGTATCAGGTTTGGGCTTGCAATAGATGGAGTGTGTCCATTCTCTTTCATGAACACAAATAATATTGTTTGTCCAGTCGGATTGATAGTATACAATATTCCCCCATGGATGAGTGTTAGAAAGGAGCACCTTATGCTAAGTCTCATTGTTCTAGGAAAGCATCAAGTTAAAAACATGGATGTTTATCTTGCGCCTTTAATTGATGAGATGCAATTGCTATGGAAAGGCATAAGAATGTATGGCATATCACGTCCTCCATCAAATATGTTTTTCATGTTGTATGGTGTGCTATGCTGGACTATCCATGATTTCCCAAGACTTGGTGTTTGTTCTGGTAAGATAAAATATTTACGTATTTACAGTCATGATTTATCTTCATCAATAATTTCATACTTACTTTTATAATATTATTTTGATGTTATTAACATTTCTTATTGAACTGCAGGGATTCAAACAAAGGGGATGTTTGCATGTCCAATATGTGCAGAACAATTTCAAGAGCAGTATTCTAAAGATATACAAAAATTTATTTACGCAAACAATAGGGTTTTTCTACCACCGGATCATAAGTTTAGAAATCGCCTGAAGAATAAATTTGATGGAAAAGTTGAAAATATAATCCCTCCCATGATTATGGGTCCAGGTGATTGGATTAAGAAATATGAAGATGTTGAATTGAAATCTTAGGAGGATTTTTTTTATCGAGGTGATTCAATTGAAAAACCAGAACAAGTTGTGGTTAATATGCTAGAAGGAATGAAAAGGAAATCCATATTTTATGAGCTCCCTTACTGGAAGGATCTATTAATATATCACCTATTAGATCCTATGCACAGCTTGAAAAATGTGACAGATTCTATATTTCGACGTATATCAGGCAAAGACAAGGACACCTTGTCTTCAAGGAGAGATATCAATCTTTCGCATACGAAATTTGATAGAAGACATTTGTGGCCAAACATGGAAAATGAAACATATGCATAGGCTCCATGGCTTTTGAAAAAAAAAAAGAGTTAGACCAACTAAAAAAAGTCATCCATTCAATAAGGACACCTACTGGCTATGGGTCATCATTGGAAAAAGCTTTTACAGTTGATGGACATATCACGAGATTTAAAACACATAATTTTCATAATTTTATGAAGTTATTATCATCGCTTAACTTTTACTAGTAACATTAATTAAGTGCTAAATATATTTTGATATTCTATTGTGTGAGAAAAATTACTAATGACATTTAATAAATATGCTTGATAGCATATAATTCCATTGGCAATTAGGGGGGATTCATGTCTTACCATTGACTTAAGGACCTCCATAAATCGATTGTCAATATTTGCAAGGTATGTGTTACAAAATGTTAATGTGTGAGAGACATAGAGATATTATATTGCATTTTTATTTTTGACTAAAGGTATATACTAATTTTCTATTCTTATATTAGGTGACCTCCAAGGAGATCCACGAATGTGAAGTGCCAAAATGGAAGAAGAAAATTGTAGAAATTGTATGTTTATTTGAGAAGGATCTCCCTACAAGTTTCATGGAACTACAATTCCATTTACTTATACACCTAGTCGATGACATTGAATTGGTGGGTGTCGTATCAACGAGGTGGATGTTTTTCTTTGAGAGGTATATGAAAACTCTAAAAATATATGTCTGACAAAAGGCACGTCTAAGGGTTGCATGGCTGAAGGGTATGTATTGAATGAATCATTTTTCTTCCTATGTGAATTCCTTGGTAATGATTTTGAAGATGGGCCACGCTTATAGGATGAAGAACAAGCATCATAAATTATTGGTGGAGAAAAAACACAATCTAATGGTGTTCAAGTAGAAATTGGTAAGTAAATTCATTATCTTTGTGGTTGTCTTCATTGGAATCATTAATTTACTTTGTATTAATTTATTTGACAAATTAACAACATGACATTTGGAGTTTGAAATAAACATATTGACATGTAATAGGTGTACACGAAAGTGCTATACTCGACAAGTTCGTTTTGTACCACATGGACTTTATGAAAAATGGATTGATTTATATGATAAAAAGAGAGAAGTGTTAGAAGTAAGGACACGGTTTAAGAGATCGAATCCAAGGAATACTCCACTTCCCATTGGTATGCTTGGGGAATGGCACAAAGATTGCATACTAGAATGGATTATTGAACAAATTCAAAATCAAATAGAAGACACAAGTATTGATTCAAACATAACAGAAGATGAAATCAACACGTCTAGAGGATGTGAAAGAAAGGTACAATTGGAATTTTAGAAAAAAAAAATTCAAATTAGTTATGATACTATTAAGTTTTTAAATATTCGTTATTATATTTGTTTTAACTTAAATAAATGGTATTTCACGGGCGAGGAAATATCCTGCAATGTGGGCATATGGTCGACATTATCGTGTAGAAAGGGTATATGTAAAGAGATGATCCTTTGATTGTGGCATCATGGTTGATTTCAAGCAATTCAGTAGAGCAAGCGCAAAAGATAAGAATATCATTGAAGGGAATCTACAATATGTTGGGAAAATCCAAGAAATTATTGAGTTGGATAACCGATCTTTTAAATGTTTTATTTTTAAGTGTAGATGGTATGAAGCATTTGAGAGGACATGAAGACATGATACCCATAATGGATTTTTTTCTATAGGTTCATCAAGGTTCCTACTGGAGGATAAGGAGCCTTATGTTCTACCAATTCATTGTGAGCAGGTATTTCTTTAACTCAAACAAGAAGCAATACTATTGATCATTAATTTATTAATTAATAGTTTGTTGTGAATGTGTGTGTGTGTGTGTTTATTAATAAATAAATTTGTTATAACGTATGTCTAATATATGTATGTCATTCATCATGTGCAGGTATTTTTCTATGAAGATATTTTGGACCTGAAATGGGTATTTGTCATGCATTATGATCCAAGACTAAGGCATGTATTTGATGATTCCTCGGTGGATACTGAACAGAACAATGATGGCCAACCAAATGTGAGAGAGGGATTAGAGAACATGAATAAATTGAAATCCATGATGATGTTGAAGATGGTTATGTTCAGGAAGAAGAAGGAAACATTCCAAACTTAGATGATCTTGTAGAATACAACGATATGGATGGTACAGAAAATTATGATCCCAATATAGATGGTCTACAGTCAAGTTTTAGTGATGATCAAGATGATGAAAGTGAAGATGAGGATGATGAAAATACCACTTTAGCAGAATGGTGTAGGAAGAAAAATATTAATTACTTGAAAGAATATATGAACAATAACAATGATACATTGTATGAAATTGTTGCAGACAATAATGTTAATGAGGAAGACTTCTAAATTTTCAAAACTATTTGTAATTCTTGTTTTAAAAATGATAATTTTTATAGTCCACACTTTGAAATGCTTCATCATTATTTGTGTTGATAAAAATTACCTATTGCAACATCCTTAAAGTGTTCAAACTTTGGTATGAATTGTTGGCATAAAATATTAGGATTAATTGGAAATTAAGATGTTGCATGTTAGTGGTCATTTAATGGTTGATAATGGTTTTGAGGTGTTGTTATATTATTGGTTAGACTCTGACTAAACTAGGACGAAGAGCCTATTGAATAAAAATACATTTAATATGTAATATAAAAAAATATATAACTTCCTATAGCATATATGTAAAACAATGTAAATCCAAACCATTAGGCAAAATGTACGCAAAGTGGATTAGTGCATTTTGCATTAGGAAAAATGTAAATCCAAACTAATAGGCGAAATGTATGCAAATTTTGTTCATTATTTTATATTATAAAACTTATTGAAATATTTCACTAAGCCCTTCACCCGATATAATCCCTGAGCAATTAACCATTAACCCACTTGCATGTTGGACCCTATAAAATTATTTTGGGATGTGTTAACTTAATAGAATCATGGTTTAATCATCATCATGGGTGGAGATGACGATTATGATGATTTCATTGAGTCTTAAAACCCTCCCATACCATCAAGGCATGCACCTAGTCTAACCATGTAAAATATCAATGCATATAAGCACATTTTAAAGAAATTTCAACGTTGGCCCCATTCACTGCTCACTGTATAGGGTGGATGCATGACATTAGTGATGGGCATGTTGGAAGTCCCATGACATTAAAAGAGATTTATGACAAATATTTTATATGTGGGAATGAGGAATGATGACAATGGGAGGTGCATGATGAACATTGATGGAAACATGGACGATATTTTAGATTATGTGGGTACATGAGACATCCTTGAGGCTTGAAACCCTCCCATACCCTCAAGGCACGTGTATAATCTGGCCATGTAAAATTTCACTACATATAGTCATAGTTTGAAGAAATATCAATGTTGGCCCCATTCACTACTCATTGTGTAGGGTCGATGGATGACATTGATCACTTAACCCAATATAATCCCTAAGCCATTAACCATTAAAATACCTAGCCCCAAATTTCAATTCCATATGCTTCAGCCATTCATTTTGTATCAACATGTTTGTGAAGACACAAAACTATGGGTTGTGATCATGATCATGACTGTGTTCCATACATAAAGATAGTCAGAAGAATCATTTATCTATCCTTGTAATGTATTTATATTCTACGTAAATATATGAATAGCGTTAGAAATAAATGCTTGACAATATTGTAACTTTGTGTACTTAATGTTATAAAAGTGTATCAATATGATGAGAATGGCTAGATCTCTTTTTCTAACTAGCGAATATAGTAAGAAGTTTTTATTGGAATTTATGTTCGACCCTTAACCATTAATCCATTAAAAATTAACCACTTATCCCATAGTCCCTAAGCCATTAACAATTAAACTACTTAACCCCTAATCCCTTAACCCCTTAGCCCTTGACCCTCAATCCCTTAACCCCTAATCCCTAATCCCTTAACACTTAAACTATAAATCACTAATCCCTAAATAATCTACTCCATAAAGACCCTAATCCCTAATTCCCCTATCCCCATTACCCCTAATACCTCAACAACTTAACTATTTAGGCACAATCAACGTTAAATTGGAAGCTAAATATGACGTAAAACTAGAATCTAAACAGGACGCTAATTTAGAAGTTAAGAAGGAAGCTAAAATAAGAGAAAATAAGGAAGTTAAACTAGAAGCTAAAACGGAAGCTAAAAAAGGCATCAAACAGGAAGCTAAAGAGGACGTCACAGGAGGCACTAAACTAGATGCTATCACAGGAGCAACAAATGAATCCAAAAAAGAAGCAAAACTAAATACTAAATTAGGCGCTACAGTCGGCGTAAATGTCGGCTCTATTTATCGCCGAATTTAGTGCCGACTTGGGCTAGTCAGCAAATGACACCATGAATAGCGCCATCCCGATGAATAACGTCAACCTTTTCAAAAAAATGGAGAAAAATACATTGAAATCGTCAATAGAAGCAAAAAAAGGAGCTAAAAAGGAAGGTAATCATAGGGATTTGTTGTAGTGAGATAGATAATATTGTTTGTATGTTTGAGAAGGAACTGTCGATGAGTTTCATGGGCATGCAGGTTTATCTTCTAATTCACCTAGTCAATGAGGTTGAATTAGTCAAGGTGGTCTCATGTTGTTGGATTTTCTTCTTGGAGAGGCACATGAAAAAATTGAAGGGATTTTTTCGACAAAGGGAAAAACCCGAGGGGTCTATGGCAAAGGGATACATAGTATATGATTTTTTATATTATTCCAATGAGTACATCAAGCAAATCGACCACACAAAAATGCACCATTAAATGCGACTGAGACGTGGTCATTTTTTTAATTTAATGGTGTGTTTAATTTACATTGGAGTAACGGGCATGTCATTTATATAAGTGTAATGGTGCATATTATTCTCATAAGTGTGCCGGGATGACATCAAGTACCAAAAGCACCGCGGATTATTCTTTGAACAGTGACTATTGACATTACAGTGAAATATCTATATTATATTTTTTTTTAATTCCATTATTCATTAGAAATTGAAATATTTTTTTATAATACTATTTATTTCAATTTTAATTATTGTGTTTGTTTGGATTAATTTCTTATATAATAGATTCTACCATTTATTGTAATATTTAATCATCCATACATTTAATTACCAATGTACCATTTCACATGTAACATTTGACAATAGCATTGGAGAATGCAATAGAACAAAAAAGTTTATTTTATTATGTATGAATAACATAGACAACATAGAGAAAACAATAATCAAAATTTCAACATGCATGTAATTGTTACACTTATCCGTAACCTGTTGTCTTTCAATTCAGACACTATGTCCAGTACATTATACAAAATGTCTAATTTTCACAAACAATTATTTCAAAATATACAACAACTTGCATTAACATCAAAATTAAATATGGATCATCATTCTTCGCTGGAACTGTTATCAGTGCTCATGCCACTTGCATCAGTTGGGTTATTTGGCTAAATTTTTTGTTGATTTACTCGATTTTTTTCCTCTTCTTCAACTTCCACATGAAAATATAAAAATAAAGTGTATTGAGTGTATCTACATTGTTGGGAATAATGAAAAATAAAATAGATAATATACATGAATGTAAATTGAAAAGCAACATACCATAGAAAGATTTGAGTCATGAATGATACACATTCTTTCAAAACCAAATGTCATTCCTTCTATCAACAAGTCTTATGTTGGCTCCACTCCATACTTTGTTTCCCACAAGTTTTATACCCCGCCACAAATCATATATTTAATATAAAGGATTTTTGTTGTTTTATTGATTATAAAATAAGCGAAGTAAAACAACATAGATACTTATAAAATCCACAATTAATTTTTGATACGCAAACATATACTCACAACCCTTGCTTAACCCAATGTCAATCAATTCTTTCGACGGATCCTCTCTGTATGTTAACACTTGTTTCAAGACATCCAAGGATGGCCAATGAAAACACGCACCCACACACACACATATATAAAGATCACAACTACTATGAAATCTTAATTTGTTATAAGGAAATCACAAATACTCACAAACTTTGCTGTCAAGCCCTGTTTTCCTTGTCATCTTGTCTTGTGTGTTGAATGGCTTCCATTTTGTTTTCTTTTCTGCAACAAAACAATTGAAAATTAATATGTAATGTTGAATTAATTAATGAGATGTACATAATCCAAAAAATCAATGATTCCATACATTTAAATCATGTGTGTATTGAGATGGCTCCTCTTGCGATGCAATTATGTCCATTTCCTTGACTATCTCCTTGTACACTTTTTTGGACATCCCAACTGGAACATTTCACATATTGCCTCGTTCATCCTTTGGGATTTTCATAATATTCCTGGAAATGTAAAATGACATTAATTTATTTTTCTGTTGATATGAAAAATAAATATAGCATAAATAAAATTATTAAAAGAATGACACTTTGTAGTAGTTATAGATACATATTCTACATAAACATGTTTAGGAATATTACTTTTTAAATGATTTTTTTGTTGTTGTTGTATGTTGTTTCTATTGCAAGTCTTATAGGTCTCATTGACCATTGCTCTGGAAATGCCTCTTGTAATTTACATATGACATGATTCTTCGAATCATTTGATTGATTTATGTATTATAAGTGAAAAGTATGCCTATACATTCTTTCCACTATATCCCTCATAGTATTATAAAAGTCTTTCCCCCTTTTATTAACTTCTAGCACCACTCTAGATGATCTAAGGACCAATTCATCATCATTTGCATCTTCCATAAGAAAAAAGCATATGATAACATTCACTTATGTTGTTGTCAGCCCCTACATAACATTCAACATATGTGAATTAAATTATTTGAAACATATTAGTGAATATTCTTAAGTACAGGATTACTCAAATTTGAAAAATTAATTCATATTAACTTATTTTTTGTTCACCTAATTCATCCCTCTACAACTTTTCCATCAACGTTTTACACTCTTCTAGACTTAGATTGGTAGAAAATTATTGAGCTTCCTCATTTTTTGGCTCTGCATGTCACACATTAACCAATACATATTAGTTAACTTTACAAATAATTCAAACAAATTTAATTTAAATACATAAATTAAAACGCACTTGCATTCTTCGTAATTCTGTATGTACTCCCATCATGTTGACTACAATTCTTGTTGATTGATCTCATACCATGCATTTTCTATCAGTAAACAACTTGGACCATTAAATGCAAAAGCTATCAATATAGTGAACAAGTTGCAACAGGAGGGATAGAGCCGATGAAGGTGGGAGTTCGGTGCAGGGTTTAGTGTTTTTTTGGTTCTTTTTTTGCAGGCAAGTTTTGGAATGAGGCTATTAGGGAGGAGCAGTATGGGGGAGTCAACTGGAGGGGTGGAAAACTCCAAAATTTGCAGCAAAGGCAAAGGATTGCAGGATGAGATGGATTTAGATTCCTCAACAGGGGAGGGAGGAGAAGGGACGAGTGGCCATGGAAGGTCTTTGAAGAATGACAGGGAGAATCGTAACCCAGGGAAATCTATGCCCAAAACAAGTGCAATACCAAATATGCAAATAAGATCGGAAGGCCTGGGATCACATATACAGTACATGAGAGATAACGCAATGATATGCAAATTTGTTGGGATATGGCCATCGGAGAAGGCACTGAATTGGTGGATCAATGGAAACTGGAAACCAAAGGGGCATTATGACCTTCAATTAGGAGGATTTTTTTAATGGTAATTTTCTTTAACTCTGAAGATCGTAAAAGAATTATGGAGGGAGGGTCATATCTCTTAAATTCGGCAGGGATTTTCATGAGAGACTGGAAAGAGAGATTTAATCCTAATAAGGAAAACCTGACAACAGCCCCAATCTGGATAAGGTTGTACTCCTTTCCAATGGATTACTGGAGAGAAGAGATCCCTGCATATTTGGGAAATGTGATAGGAACCTTTCTCAAAGCCTCAGACCAAACAAAATCCATGAAATACACATCCTACGCCTGGATTTGTGTATATATGGATTTATCAAAAGGCTTGCCGGAGGCTATAAATATGTCGTGGGAGGATGATGAATGGATGCAATCTTTGATCTATGAGAACGTACCCTTCAAATGTAGAAGGTGCCACGAGCATGGACATCTCTTCAATGACTTCCCACTGAACAAGCCAGTTAGAATGACTAAGAGCAAGGAGCCAAAATATATGGAAGGATTCACGAAATTTAACAACAAAAAGAGACATGCAAGAAGGGGAACATGCCCGGAAATATTCAATAAAACCCAAACCTCAAACAGATTCGAGGATTTAAATCAAGAGGAAACAAAATCAAAAGGTCATGAGGAAGAGAAAGAGGAAAATCTAGGAGAAAAGGAAGAAGGAAAGAAGGAAACTAGACAGAAAATCCAACAAGAAAGGGAAGGAATGGAAGATAAAGATATGGAGGTTGAAGAATCTAAAGACATAGATATTGGTGGCCTAGAACTGGAAGACTGTTACCGGACAATCTACCGAAAGAATACTTAAGGCGTGATCTCCCTAGCTCAACGTAAGTCTAGAACAAGTGAGACAGAATGCTTTCCTAGATCTAGTTAAACTTCAAGTGATTAGATGTCTTACCTCTAGCTTGTAGATCTCCCTCCTTGATGTTGTTCCAAACTCCACGGTCTTCAGATATCAACTGCAAACCTATCAAGTCATACAGAACAATACAAGCAAGTAAAATGCATCTAAACAGTAACAGATCTAAGTAAACAGTTAAGCAGGTAAACTACACAAAACATCATTAACACAACAACGTTTGGTGGAAAGCATTTATATTATCGTGTTAAAAAAGGGAAGTACAAAGAGTGAGATGATTACAGCCAAAGATTAATGTCGCAATCCTCCTTCAACAAGCCAATTCCAAAGCCTCCAAAGGAAGTATAGGTCTCCCAAGAGATGAGTAGAGATCTCTAAGCTAATTTCACCAGCATGCAAGTACTATAGACTTCCTCTCTTTGGAATGGGAATGAGCCTCACATATATAGGACTAAGAGGATAGGGTAGGTTGAGATATAGTGGGAGAGGGTTAAGGGATCCTCCCAAAGGGCTAGGGAATCGAATTCCAGCTCCCCTATAGGTTAGGGATAGAGATCCACATCACCCACCTTCGAGAATGGGCTCGAAGATGCCCTTTTATCCATTTAACTGACATCATCGCAGGCTGCATGAGGGTGACCTGTAATGTCACAGGTTGCACAAAGGTGACCTACGACGACCTCACTAAACCCAATAGAAAATAGGTCAATATCTCTTCCAAGTTAACAACTTAGTCAAAGGAACTTCAGGGATGTTTACACTAAGTATTATGATGGGAATATTTAGGTGTAACAGAATGCCTCCCAAATCATGAATTTGTTGGAACTTGACAGGTGAAATGATTTGACAGAAGGAATGGCAAGGACTTGTCGGATGGAGGACACCGCTGCAGTACAACTGACTCTGAGAACACTGTCTCGTATGACTCACAACATGGTTGTCGACCAATACATTGCAGATCCATGGTAGTAATGACCGACTGAACACAATCATGGCTACTAGACACAAGTGTAGATCTATGATGATATGATAACACAGCCACGACCAATACAAAAGTGGATCCATGTAATATGAATCAAAAAAATTTCCATTGCAACCTGGGTAAAACATGACTCCCCAGGGTCTTCAAGTCGAACCCACAATGATACGAATCTATCCATGTGATTACAAATGTCTTGATTTCGAACATGGTAGAAACCACTTTATTGACGGTCATTGATGTATACCGTTAACAAGCGTGAGGGAAATCACCATTAATGTCAATGATCCCCAAGGTATCATAGTACATATCATCAAGCGCGAATGAATGAGTTGAAGTTGAACGCTTAACGAAATATTTCAATTAAGAGTCAATGATGTAAACTCATGTCGAAAGCGAGGTAACCTGTAATTGAGGCATGCAGGCCCAAGGTACTCGATTGGTTTCTAAGTTCAATCCCCAGATGATGATTTGAAGTCGACGAGGATGAACCCGTCGAAGGAGGGCCATGATGAATCCCCCATCATCGACATGAAAATCGATAACAGATGTTTGGAGTAGATCATATGGTACAGTAACATGCAAGACGACTCAGAGTAGACCGACATGGTGGTAGGTGTACTGACTGCAAAATGATGTGCGGTGAATGTATTCTTGAACATGGGCATGGCATGACTTGGAAGTATTGATATGATGAGTATAACACCAACTCCTAATGCAGCTTATGGTGGAATTATTCTTCGGATGACCCAAAGGAGTAACAAGACTCGGGAAGTAGGCAAACTTGAGGACAAACAGATGATCCAAGTACTGTATGCAAATGCAAATGAGTGCCATGTTCAAGGACGACTAAGTACTGCCACTAATAAAGGTGTAATACAAAAAATTTCATTTTTCCCCATCATGACTGATGAGTGCCTCATGTGTTTTTGACGAGCTTGATGAGGGTAACTAAATGCTTAGTAGAGCTCATCTCATAGATGAGTCCAATCCCAAATATTTTCCGAACCTGGGAAAGGAGGGGTTCGTCCCATGACGGGTCCTTCGATGTTGAATTTTAACGAGTCCATAGAAGGTAAACTCGGTGTCATTTCATGTTTAGAGAGTCTGAAAATAACTAAAGAAGACTCCAAAGGTCCTTTTTCATAAGGTTAGCCTCTTCGCCCGGAAAAAGGTAAAACAACACAAGAGAGGACTCTTCCAGTCATGATTGGCTGGAGTATACCTTTTTCATAAGTAGTGCCCCCTGGTCCGAAAAAGGGGTAAACTATCACCAGGAAGACGACCATTCAAATATTTTAACAAGCGTGAACGCGACAAGTTCGCTTGGCGATCTTTTCGTATTTAGAGAGCCTGAAAAGAGCTTAAAGAGAGACTCTGGGGGGTTTCCTTTTTCATAGGAGTTTAACGAGCCTGAAAAAGTGATAAACTATAACTGGGTGACTTATTCTCATCGTTTAATGAGCAAGATAAAGAACAAATTGTAAACTTGGTTGTCATTAATAATTGAATTTAATGAGCGGAACAATGACAAAAAATGCTCGAGAAAAATTGTTCATACCTGATGATACTTACAGGATGATCGTCACGGTGAAAAATGGCATTAATTAGGCACTTAACTTGTCCTGCAACTCAAATACTAGGTCAAAAACAGTTAACCAAGCATTTAAACGCAGTAAATGGTTCAAACTATAGCAAAAAAACCCACTAAAGCATCAATTCATAAAAGGAATATTCCATTTTTTGTTATAAAAAGAATGAAATAGTGAAAATAAATTACAATTTTTTTTTACCAAGCTTGGAGAGTGTGAAGTGCCATTTGGAGCCAAACTTCAACTGTTGATTCCGGGAGCTATGGTCCATCATTTCACGAACCGTTAGGATCAGGTAGGCCTAAACTCATCTTTGCAACTTTCCAGTGGATTGATTTCTTGCTTTTTGCTTGTTTTTCAAGGTTTTAAGTTGATTTGGTTGGGGGAAATGCTCCCTCGGATTGGCGCAGGACGTCCTTACGGGAACTGCGACGACTAAGCTTCATCGCAAATCCTGTAAGGGGCTCTTGCAATGATGTCGCACTGTTTACAGGGACAGCCTGCGATGGCGGAAATGTCCAACCAAAGCTCATAGCCCAACCCACAAGAAAGATTTTTAATGTTTGGGGTGAGTTCTAATGTTGCTCATTTGTGCTTCTTAACAGGTTCACAGCGGTAATCATGGTCTTAGAGTGGCAAGAGTGAGAACACGAATTGGATTATGCACAGTTTGAAAATGACCCTCAATGCATTGCTGCATTAAGGAATCGTGGACTTCTCAAATACTTTCGAGTGTCGGGCATGAGGGCCCAGGTTCAACTATTGACACATATGATCCGATGTTGGGATCTGTTGCAAGAGCACTTCGAGATCGGAGTGCACACATTGAGTATAGATTTCAAGGACATCTATTTTCTGATAGGACTATCCCGGAGGGGAGAACCTGTATCTATTACTGGGTCACGAGGAGATAATCGGACCATAGATGACCTGATCACTCAGTATTGCACCACGAACACTGTGGCTACTAGTGGGAAGATTCCCATTAAGGGTATTCGAGATCATCCATTACGTGTCGTTCTCTTCACCCTAGTGAGGGTGGCGGGGAGTCAGTATGTTCACCTCGCGAGCAAGACCCAGTTGGTGTATGCGAAGGAGTGTATGGCTCCTCGGGTATTCAACTGGTGCAAGGGACTCCTTACCAACCTACAGGGTCAGCTTACCAAATGTCGACACGGGGCGCTGAAACAGTTTGGATATGGGTCCGTGGTGATATCCTTCTTACTAGAGCGGGTACCTTATCTGTGTCCACAAGTGGACTTAGATGACCAGGATGCCAGGGATCCCCATATGACTCGATGGGCTGAGGTGATGGCCCACCATGGTGGTGGGGGTCCCATCATAGGTTATGGCACCGGGTTCTTTACTTGGTTGGAGGGGCAGCTCCTCATGATTGAGGATCTCCCTTACACCGGGACAGACTTTTGAGGTGATCCTGACCTGGTGCTCCCCGAGGGATTACAATGGGGTGACATAGGTAAGAACAATAACTTCATGTGTTTTTCATTTTATATGTTTTATGATTTTTTGTAGTAGTGCTTATAACTCGGTGTTGTGTGCAGATGTGGGTCCATCGCAGCCAGTAGGAGTTTCCCTCATCGCGAGGAGAGGAGAGGTGCCAGTCTTGGGTGTCACAGCACGAGATGCTACTAAGGAGGTAGAGGAGATTTATGAGAACCTCCAGAGGTTGACCCTGGATATCCCAAAGCTGGGTGTTCGTGATCTACCTTAGAGCTACCAGAGATATGATGTCGGGGTATCTGACCGTTTTGGCACACTGATGCCCAAGGTGGCGAGGGCTGTGGTCTTCTTCCATGGGCAGCAGCCAGGAGATTCAGGATCTAGGGATGGGAGACCTGAGCCTTAGGCTCATGTCCTACTTATGTATACTGAAATCTTATGAGCTTCATATTTTGTAGAGACCTACTGAAAGCTAGCATGCTTCAAATTTTGTATCAGCACCACCATTTTGACTTATATATATATACAGACATCTCAGCGGATTTATACATTACATGTTCCATGGATGATTTATGTGATCTTGTTTATGTGTTTTCTTATACAATGGGTGATTTACATGTTATGAATGCTTTTATATTTTATGAATGTTATGTGTGTGCAATGTACCAATCTAAAATGAAGTTGGCCATCGATTCGGCAACTGTGTTCATATCTCGTGGAATGTGCAGGTATTGAATAGATTCAAAGGACCTTTCCAGAAGATGGACTCCTCTAAAGAGACAGAGTAGGGTAGGGTCGCGGATAGCATAGATCCGGTTAAGATGA
The DNA here is from genome assembly GCA_027924585.1 of Larix kaempferi. Taxonomy (NCBI): domain Eukaryota; kingdom Viridiplantae; phylum Streptophyta; class Pinopsida; order Pinales; family Pinaceae; genus Larix; species Larix kaempferi. The sequence goes on along the minus strand of BSBM01001110.1, from coordinate 10,359,927 downwards.
GAGACCACCATTTGCGAATCCAAATAGATTACAACGTGGTCCATACCCAAGGAAAGAGAGTCGGTTAGGGTTCCAATGACTGCCTGATATTCCGCAGCATTATTGGTTGCGAAACCTAGACACATTCCTCCTGAGCTGATAAGCTCGCTAGTGGGAGAATAGAGTACCCAGGTTGCCGAAGCAAGGTTACGGGTATGCCGGCTGGCGCCGTCCGCGAATCCGTAGCAAGTTGCCATCTGCACATGCAGACAGAACATGGTATAAGAAACAAAACAAGACCTAGACACACTAAAATAAAAGCGTCACACCACACAAAACACACATGCCATGTACAGTATATACAAGATGTCTATGCGTGAAAGACTCAGGCATAGTACTTCTTCAGGCAGATCCCGTTGCGCGTCTCACCCAAAGATATCCCATCGTAGCCCTCTAGTTCGTAGGCTCCTTTTTCCAAAACACGTTTCACTATGTACTATCCGTGCCACATGGACTCGAACTTACCTGCCCCCATCTTATCGTGCCTTTGGTCATATGTGAGGACCGAATCACCTTCATTAAAGACGTGGGGTTGGACTAACCTATCGTATTGTGCCTTGATGCACTTCTTATGCACCTCGTTGGCAAGAGCAGCATCGCAACGGGTCTCGTCAAGCTTTGTGAGGTAAAGGAAACGTTCTTCCTCGGTAATGGTGTTTGGAAGAAGTTCGACTGTGAGTTTGAACGATGGAATCCCGCACTCTATTGGTAGGAATGCCTCCAATCCGTAAACTAACTGGAATGGTGTAAATCTGGTGGTAGTCTTAACGGAGGTCCGGTATTCCCATAGTGCGGAAAAGAGCATGTTGTGTCAGTTGGACTTATGCGTACCCACCATGCGTTGAATCATGGTTTTCAAGACCTTTTTAATGGCCTCTACTAGTCCATTAAACTGCGGGTAGTAAGGTGTTGAGTTTTCATGAATAAAACCCAGTCTGGCACTGATATCTCTGACCATATGGTTCTGAAAGTGAGATCCATGGTCAGTGACTATGGCTTGCGGGACTCCGAACTGTCAGATAACATGATTGAACATGAAGAGTGTGGTGGTTTTGCCGTCGTCTGTGTATGTACGAATAGCCTCGACCCACTTTGTAAAGTAATCCATGGATACTATAACGTAACCATGCCCCCTGGCCTAGGTAGGCTTACAATGCATGAAGTCAATGCCCCATTTTGCGAAAGGGACAAAGGCAATAACTAGGTGTAACGGGGCTGGGTGGGTGTGCTTTTTCGTTTGAAAATGTTGGCATGGGGGACATTTTTTAACGGCCTCAATACAATCTTTGAATATAGATGGCCAATAATATCCCGCGTGTAGTATCTTCTAGGTTGTATCCATCACAGATAGATGACCGCCACAAGCCCCAGAGTGGAAGTCATTCAAGACATGTTCAGCCTCCTCATGAGTGAGACAACGTCGAAGAATAGAATCAATGCCGTGACGGTACAAGGTATCACTGATGATCAGGTAATACTTTGCATGGTAGCGTATTCGACGACGATCATCACGAGACAATTGGGGGTTGAAACGTTGGGTCTAGAGATATAAGGTAATATCCCCATACCATGGGTCAGATGTGCTGATAAGGAACAATGATTCATCCGGAAGAGAATCATTGGGATCAGATCCTATATCAACACGGGGAAGATTGCAGATGAGCTCGACAAACACCAACGACTTCTTAGACTTGGCCTTCTCGAAGAGGAGATCAAACTCCTGAAGTATCACGCTCCAGCATGAATACTTTCCCCCAAGCACTTGACATGTTAAAACGTGGTACATGGGGTTTGAGTCGGCGATGATGGTGGTGGTGCGGAGTAGTATGTAGTGACGGAACTTTTGTACGGCAATGACTGCCGCGAGAATGAGCTTCTCGACATGTGAATACTGAGTTTTGGAGTCCATAAGACCCTTACTTAGGTAGTAGATCACATGCTCCTGGGTGTTGTTGTCCTCCTGTACCAAGACCATGGCGATCGTGGTGACAGAAGCAGCGAGATAAAGGATATAATCCTTGTAGTAATTGGGCATTTGGAGCACAGGGGCGTGCTTAATAGCATGTTTGAGACTATCGAAGGATTGTTGTGCTTGATCGTCCCAAATGAACGGGACGTCCTTCTTAAGTAATCTCATATAACCCTGCGTCTTTTGCGTGAAATTACAGAAAAAACACCGTAGGTAAGTTGCCTTCCCTTGCAAACTTTGAAGTTTCGTAATGTCCGCGATAGGTGGGAGAGCGACAATGGCTTCCACTTTTAAGGGATCAATGCGGATCCCATCTTTCGAGATGATAAAAGCAAGGAGGTGTCCAGACTTGACGCAGAAGATACACTTGTGAGGGTTCAAGCGGATGTTATACCACCTGCATTTGAGGAAAACAACTATCAGATGATCAATGTGGTACTCACGTTGCCGCGAATGAGCGGGGAGATCGTCGAGATAAGATTCCACAAAGTCCTTCGGGTCATGGAAAGAATACAACATGGCCCGCTGGAATGTGGCCCCAACATTTTTAAGGACAAAAGGGAGCTTGCAATAAGAAAATGTGCCCCAAGGATAGATGAAAGTTGTCTTATGTTGATCAGCCAGGTGGATCTCAATTTGGTTCTAACCGGAAAAGTCATGCATGAAAGAGAAAATGACACTTCCAACACAATTTTCAATGATCTGGTCGATAAAGGGATTGGGGTAGTTGTCCTTGGGACAAGATTTGTTCAAATCTCAATAATCAACACAGAAACGAATGGTACCCCTGCTTTTTAGCTACAGGGACGACATTTGAGACCCATTATGTCAGTGGGACAGGGTAGATAAAGCCAACTTTCAAGATCTTTTCAGTCTCTTCCTTGATTGTCGCAGTCTTTCGAGGGTGTATCAGTTGCAAATTTTGTCGAACTGGCTTAGCATCAGGATAGGTTTGAATCTTGTACGAAACAATAGCGGGGTCTATCCCGAGCATCTCCTCGTAGGTCCAAGCAAATACATCTCGAAATTGCTTGAATAAGGCCGTGAACATTGTAATTTCTTCAGGGGAACACTTCTGGCCTAAACGAATGTGTTCCACTACACCAAGAGTAACCGATATGTCTACCGAAATGGTAGGTTTAATGTTTTCCAGGTTTCCTTCAGAGTCTGTTTGACATGTGAGTATCGAGGACTGAGGGCAAGGGTAGACATCCAATGTAAAGATGGTGGTAATGTGGTTCTCCATAGAGTCCAACGGAGGAAGGAAAGACGATCGATGGTGAAGGTCTTCCCACTGAGGGTCATCCGCACTCATGATTTCCATGATGGACTCGTCAGAATGAAAAGTCTGGAGCAGAGGATCAGGTAGGGATAACGTCTGCTGTAGAGAACAGGAGGTAGAGGGCACATCTAGGTGGTCCTATGGTGCTGACTGGATAGCCTCATAAGTGATTTCAGTGGGTGAAATAGGCATGGTGTCTCCAATCAAGTGTGTAGTGGCTTCATCAGGTACAAGCCAGTGATCAGTAGAGTTGGGGACAGATGAAATCCCAGAGGAGATCATGTTCACCATGGAAACATGATTAGGGGTATCCGAGGTTGGAAAGACACCCATAAGAGATGAATCTTTTATGAGGCCGACCCCCATGCTCTCATATAGTTGCGAAGATTGTCCAAGTAATGGAACATTATCGCCCGGATGAGTAGCAGTGTCAGGTGTACAAAAATCCAGTTGGTCGAAAGTGACATTTCGGCCTTGGTGGGGGAATTGTACTATGCGGAAGACGGATGATGCAACCGCAATCATGGCGTAAAACCAATTATGACCAAGTAAGACATTATAATCTAAAGGGGTTGTGACTACTTCCACGTTAATGGTTGCGGTCTTACCCCCCAACTCGACTGCTAAGGCTTGTAACAGCCCATGAGGTTGAAAGCCACGTCCGTCGAATGCTTTCAAGGTGGTGGGAGAATGGTTCAACTCGGGAGAGCCAATGGCTCTCCAACACGAAATCGACATGACCGAGGTAGAGGCACCTTCGTCCAATATGGTACGATGGATTGTCTTCTCAGCAATGTTTGTGGCAACTTGAAATGCCAACTGATGTAAAATCCTCGGCTTAAAGTACTCAAGTCGGAACATGATGGTATTAGAAGAATCCGGATCAACCGCGCTGATGGAAGCAAGGAGAGTCTTGTGCTGATTAGGGTAGTTCTGCAAGACTTTTAGCGTCGACATAGCACAAGGAGCTTGTGCCAGGTCCTCTATAATATTGTAGTTCTAAGTTTCCCAAGCATTGGGATTGAAAACGGCTTTTCGAATCGTGCTCTTGGGAGGATGCAACACTGACTCTAAAGACGGCTTTTCAATAGTGAGAGAAGCGTGTGGTACGGTGACATCGGGAATAGAAGTGAAAGCTTTTTCAGTATTACTTCCAACTGGTTCTTTCTGAGGGACTGAGTCATACGAACGGGGTCGTGTGTTCAAGTTGACGGTCTCACCATGCATCATGAGAACATGTGCGATGGAGGATGCCTCCCCTTGGGAAGGAGAGGTGTGTGTGATTAGTTGATGGTTATGAGTGGGGAAGAGATCATTGAGAACTGCGGTAGTAGAGTTTCCCTTGAGAAACTTCTGCACTTCATCTTGGTGGGGACATTCCTTTGAGAAATGGTCTCCACCACACAACAAACAAGGATACTTCAACTTCCTCTTCTGTTTGGTGTCTTCGGGTGTGGGCTTGGGCTCCTATTGGTTAGAAGGCTTCTTAGGTTTCCCTTTGTTTTTCTTCTTACCACCGGATTAATGAGATGAAGCTGATTGAATGGAATTCACCTCTTCAGTGGAGGCAGGAGCATTAGACTTGGAAGTGATGTGACTAGCCTGTGGTGGTGATGGGAAAGAACCTTGGGGGTTCGACGAGCCACCAGTCTGAGTAGAAGGCTGGGAGTTAAGGGAACCAATGATGCCATCGGCTTGTGGTCCCTTGGGTGGTTTCGCAGGGTCATACGTAGGGCGAGGTGCATTAGGAACAATTTCATACAATGTGTCGAATTGAGCATAGACTAAGTCTAAGTAATGGGCACAGGAAATGGCATGTTCCTCAGTGATGGTCCCTCCCATAGCTACATCTCGAGCTACGACAGGTAAAAGTGATTTTGTGAACCAGTCAGCTAAAAGTTGGTCTAGAATATGAGCCTTAATAAGATGTCGTCTTCGCCGCCATTCGTGAATATGATCTGAAATATGAGTGGCAGTGTTCTGGCGAAGGGAGTTCAATAAGTCCGTACCAGTCTCATAACGAATGGGAAACTGGAAGTCGGTCAAAAATGACATAGCAAGAGAGTGGAAATCTGGAAAATAATTGGGTGGTAGTTCAATATACCACTTGGCAGCTGGGCCGGTGAGATTCCATTGAAATAACCTAAGACAGATCGAGTCGTCCATCAAGGAGTTGTATGAACACCATAAATGGTATGTCATCACATGGTTTTTTGGATCCTCGTCGGGCTTGCCATAAAATTTGGGTGGCCAATTATGTCCATGGAATATGGGGTCATTAGTGAGACGAGACAGGTCGGGTAAGTCCAATGTAGCCAAAAAGGGTAGCTGTTGGTTCGGTTGCGGGTACTAATAGTACTGATATGGCATGTATGGACCAGTGGGACCTTGCATTGACTGGTTGTAGGGTGTCCCCGGAGGAAACTGACCGTAAGGGGGTATACCATATGGACCATATGTAGGTCCGCCACCATAATAAGGTGATCTGTTACCATAATAATGTGGTCCATTACCATAAGGTGGGGGTCCTCCTCCACCATCGGGAGGGGGTGGGCCACCTCCAAATGGTGGGGGTCCATCGCCGCCACCGAATAGGATGGGCCTCCACAGCCTCCACCGGGATAATGTGGACCACCACCGCCTCCGCTGGGAGGAGGTGGTGCTCCACCTTACCGCTGGAAGGGTAAGGGCCTCCTACGCCACCTCCACCAGGATAGGATGGTCCTTCGCCACCACCACCAGGATGGGATGGTCCTCCACCATAAGGTGGGGGTGGTCCTCCACCACCATTAGGTTGGGATGGTCCTCCGCCACCACCACCAGGATGGGATGGTCCTCCACCATAAGGTGGGGGTCCTCCACCACTAGTGGGGGTGGCCCTCTGCCTCTGCCTGAAGGGGGAGGGTCTCCACCTCTGCCGCCAGGGGGGTGGGCCATGGTTTCCAAAATGGGGTGGTTGTTAACACCCAAAAAGTGCTCACTAGCTCATTCCCTTATCACATGACCCATTTGTCCACTTTTCCACCATCTGAGCCTCTGAATCCAACAAAAGATCACAAAAAGACCTTAGTACATCCCTTTTTCCCACTCAAAAAAGATTATTTTTCCTAAAAAAGCATAAAAAACCCTCAAAAAGGGTCCAAATTCCCAAAATATTAAAAAGGGAATAAAAATATTAATTTTATTCAAAAAAGGAAAAAAGGAGGGAAAAGTACCTAAACCATGTTGGTCAATACCATTGGTTTCCACAAAACCACAAATGGTATTCCCCACCACCAAAACCTATAAAAAGGTGGTAGGGGCTCCTCATTTCACATCCATCCATATTCCTATCCTCATGCTGCCAAAATCTCCCTTGAGTATTTGGCCATTGTAGCAAGCCTTGGAGAAAGGACCCATTGGAGATTGGATTTGCTCGCCATTGGAGCCATTCAAACAACCTTCATCACTTGGAGGTATTGTTCTTGCAAGCATTTGCTTGCCCCATTGTCAGTACAAAAATTATTTTTTATCTTTCTTGTTCTTGTTCTTTAATTCAAAATGCACATGCTAGTTTAGTTTAGTTTAGATTTAGTTTATTGTTATTTATTTCTATTGAAACTGCTGCTACTAGTTAGCAGGTGCCCATAGCACTAAGCTTGGTTGCAAAACCAAGCCAACAGTTTTTTGCGACTCCGCTGTTTTTTGAATCTTTAGATCTCACTTTTGCTTTAAATCTTACTTTTTGATAGTATTTGTTAGTTTAATTCATAGATCTGCCACCCTAGACAGCAGATCCATTGTTGTTCTAGATCTTGGCCCATTTTTTAGCCATTAACAGCCCGAAATTCTCAATTTTCGGCGTCATTTTTCAGCATCCGCGTACGGCTTTTGCCTCGCGGCTTTTTGCCCAACAGTCGCACGGCTCATCGCGACTGCGCGGCTTTTTTCCGTGCGGTTCACCGCGGCTTCGCGGCCATTTAGCGCGCTGCACATCGCTGCTTCGCAGACCTTTTCCGCGTTGCACATCGCGACTATGTGACGAAATCCCGCGCTGCACATCGCGGCTTCGCGGTCAAAACCCGCGCTACCCATCGCGACTGTGTGACAGAAAACCGCGCGGTCCATCGCGGCTTTTCTGTCAGAACCCGCGATGCTAATTTTTTCATTCGGCCGAATCGCTTAAAAATTTAATTTCTTACTGTATTTTCTGCCCACATAGCACATTTTCCAGTATTAGAAATCCTGCATATTTTACAGCCATAGAAAAATTTTGACTATTTAGAATGCCCATGTGAAAAAGTCTTTTTAAAAAATTTCAGAAATTGAAAGAAAGATTTGATTGCATTTTATCTAGATTAAAAAAATTTGTTGTTTACTTCTTTAATATTTTGCCCATAGCAATTATTGAAAACGAAATCCATTTATTTCGAAAAGAAGTTATATTATTTGCTTTCATGTTTGAAAGATCCTTTGTTTTTTGAATAGTCCTTGAAAAGCATTTAATTTCCATTTATTGAAAAAGTCATGATATTTGCTTTTCTCAAAAGATCCATTGTTTTTTGAATACTTAGCATTTACTTTTTCAATTTCAGTTTAAAATATCACACGTGCACCCACTCGAACACTAATTTTAAACTGAGCCTTAAAACTTACCCTAATTTCTACTCACTTTTAACCCCACTTGGGGAGCACTAAAAGAACTTTGTAGCTAGGTAGTATTGAGGGGATAGGTGTTCCAATAACACCCCTCAGTTATTACATCTGAGACATAGTTGTTGTCCTTTAGGGAGCTAAAATCTCTTAGTATTTATTGGCACGGTCACAACCGGTTTATGGGAAGGCCTCTCCCCTAGGAGGGTTGAAGTCGCGAGGATGGTTCCGGAAGCCTGAGTGGAATACCGAAATCCATTCAGTAACCGAAGGGCTACCATTCGCAGTTCTTGGGATATCCATGTATACGGGTATTGCGATCAAGGACCAAACGGCAGATTTACCTTTTCTCGACGTGTCATGAACGGAGTATCCTAGTAGCCATTCTTTAGGATTGATTACCCGGTGTCCCTCCCGGTAGGGGGATATCTAGCCGTGGACTCAACACTCAATATTGTCTGACTTGGATTTCATCACCTTGCAGAGAATATAGTTTGTTGATTCACAATACTTTTAGTTAGGTGTTTGCATGATTCAACCCACCTTTGGTCTAGTTACACCTATTTTTTCTAGAAGCTGTTTGCATGTTGGTACTCTGTCCATTTGTTGCATCCCTCCACTTATTGTAGCACAACTGCTAGAATAAGTGCCTTTTTTTTTTAGGTTGATTTTTTGGCCTGAGAGCCTTCATTTTCACTCCCCTTCTTGCACCCTTGGTTGCATTAGGGTTTTGAGTTTTTTATACATTACCATTTTACACATACATATTTTTTCACAAAAACTTATTTTCTCACCATTGAGAATTTTAGACGTTCTCGTCATCTACAGGGCGAACTCCCAGAGTTCAGTCTACTTGGCTCGCCACGTCACCGACGCCGAGCCTTATCCCTTGACTCGACACATCGTCAGTCAACTAGACAGTCATTCGATTCTGACACGCCTCACTTCACATCTGATTCTGAGGTAGAATCCGAAAACCCCACTGTGTTTTTCCCAACCAACCATATGGCTGGAACACCATTTGACCCACTCTTTACAAGCACCATAGGAGAGACATCCACAGACCCTTCTACTGCGGTGCCATCCATGGCAGCAACCACCCCCTTGGGTATGCCTAATATGGGCAACACTCCACCCTTAGGAATGCCCAACACAGGGCCACCTCCTGTTATAGGAATCCCCAACACAGGACCACCACCTTTTCTGGGTATGCCCAACATCGGGGTCATACCCCCTCTGATTCCCACAACCCAAATTCCAGGAATCACCCCTACTATTCCTAACCCAAGTGTAACCCATGTTGCACTTGGAAGCACTGGCCCACACCAGACCACACCTATTGGAGGACATATACCTTCAATCCCTAGCATACCTTTAGGCGCTACTGGACCCCTACATCATACCACCATGACAAGTCATGTCCCAGTCCCAGTCACTACATCTGCTAGCTTACCATACATGGAAAGTCTGAACTTGCCAGACCTAGCCAGGCTCACCAATGATCCTATCAAACACGATCCTGCGTGGCCTCACATGCCCACCAAACTCCCCTCCGACATCCCTAAGTTTGAGGGCAAGGCAGGTGAGGACCCCCAGAACCATATCATGTCCTTCCATCTATGGTGTTCCTCCAACTCCATAGTGGACGACTCTGTCCGCCTCCATCTATTACAGCGCACCTTCACTAGCTCTGCAGCCAAGTGGTATATCGAGCAGCCCCATGGGATGCATGCCACCTTTACCTCCCTTGCCTCGACCTTCCTGCAGTTCTTTCAGTTACCTGTCCGCTATGATGCGGGCGTCGATATCCTACTGTCTTGCAGACAGAACACGGCCACCCACATCAATGACCACATTCATGAGTGGCGTCGACGCCGAAGCCTCTGCAAAATCAAGTTAGACGACCGAATCTTCCTAGATTGGTTTCTAAAATCCCTTCTCCCTCTCATTGCGAAGGATGTGGCATCCGAAAGACCCCATTCTGAAGAAGAGGCCATCCTCAAAGCCCAACAGTTTGATCTCATTTACGCCCAGTCGGGTTATCTATATACCATTATACCAGATGCCCCTCGGGGCGAGTCATCCCAATATGATGCGTCGGGGGCATCCCATGCCGCTGATGGCATCATTGGTTGTATGGCCTCGCATCCCCAACCCTTTTCCATTGCACATCCTAGCCATGGTCCCGACCTTTCGCGGGCTACATCTCAGTCTGGAGCAACCAGTTCTTATGCTCCCATGGCACAGCACCACCATACCCATGGACCTTAATGTCCACCTCAGTGCTTTGGTCATGCACCACCTGCATACGCCCCCCCAGCTGCACCTCAACCAATGTATTACCCGCAGCAAGCTGCGACAGCTAACCCAACACCTCCAATAGCTCAGGGTTACCAACAACCCCAGCAGGTATCTGGTCCACTTCCAACCCCACCGGTGTATTATCCACCACAACCTGCTCCCGCACCTGCGGCGAACCAAAATCCTCCCACTGCTCAAAGGCAAGTGTACACACAGCACAACCAGCCCCAGAACCAAAAAAACCAGCGCAACCAAGGTGCGCAACAGAACCGTGGTAGAGGTCGTAACCGCGGTAATAACCAACAACATCAGCAAGGTCCTCCACCTCCCAATCCTCCGCAAAATAACAATGCTGCTCCTCCCAACCGCAATCCGGATCGGAATCCCAAGCAGCCTAGAAATAATAACCTCCGAACAAACCACCCTTGTTCTATATGCGGGGTCTATGGTCATTACACGCATTCTTTCCCACATTTGGAACGAGCTCGGCAACTCTGGACCGACGATGCCCATCGTCAAGGGCAAGCGGTTCCTCAGCCGCCACCCAACCCTCCACCACCTCAACATCAACCATTAGTGCTGCAAAACCCCTTTCCAAACCAGGGTGTAGTGAACACTCAGCCGTTATCTCCCCCTCAGGGAAACGTGCCACCACAACAGATCACTTATGCAGCCCCTGATCAACCCATGTTTGATTCAGGTACTCAGCATTTGTTGATGATGTCAACTGCCGATGCCAACCTCCAAACCCGTCGGAACCAATACAGCTCCACTTCTGAAGCCCCTCCCGCCGACAAGAACACTAACGTTAATCCCACAGATCAAACGTTACGTATACCTCCGGCTCCACTTGATGGCACTTCCAAAGAACCTCGCTTCCCACTTCGTCGCATCAACAATAATCCCAATGCTCGGGCTGCGTCGAATTACAACATCGTAGACGACTTAGCCCAGTCTCCTGCAGCCATGTCTGCTTTAGAAGTTTTGAAAAACTGTCCTTCGCAGCGCAAGACTTTGCTCTCTGCCATTGGCACCATTGACCCCAATGATTCACAGCTGATCGCATTCGATTCAGACCAGTCTAAACCACGACTGCCTTCCTCTTTAGCATTCCAAGTTTTCGTTTCTGTTCGGAATCTTGTCATCCATCGGTGCATTATCGATGAAGGGGCTTCTACATGCATCATGTCCACATTCGTTTGGCAGAAGTTGGGATCCCCTACTCTCCAGCAGTCCACCACTGCATTGCGATCCTATGACGGTCGTTCGGCACAACCCCAGGGTCTCTTACCTAATGTCCCCATCCAACTGGCTGGGAAAACCGTACTCATTGACATTGCGGTCATCAATGTCCAACTCGACTATAACTTTTTACTTGGTCGCAGCTACATGTATGCCATGCGGGCTGTTGCCTCATCCGTATTTTGCACCATGTAGTTCCCCCATGAGGGACACGTGGTCAAGGTCGACCAGCTCACCTATTACGATCCCAAGGCCCCCGCTGCACCTGAAAATGTTCTCCCCATGGTTGAACAACCTGTTTGTGGTGCAAATACCTCATTTGTTTCCTCAGTAGGACCTGGACTATACTCCGACGCGCCGATGACTTCTACCTTCCAGGCCATTCCACCACCGTCACCGGAGACCCACGTCGCGAACCTCTATACTCTTTCACAGAATACACAACCACCCGGTAATCAACCACCTTCATTCCCTAAACCACCATTGGTCCCTAGTCACATCGGTGTTACACCCATCCACACAATCCCCTTTCTATTTCCTCCTTCGGGTGTAGTAAGCGCCCCGGTTATGGCTACCCTTAGTCTCCCCGGGTTAACATTGGGATTACCCGTGTGGTATATTACGCCTCCCGTTCCTCCGCCGACACCAAATGTCATCCTACAATCGGTGCAACCCATTGTTACTTCTACCCAACCACCTCTCGGTATCACGACTCCTTCGTCGTCGACGAATCCCCCTCCACTCGTCAGGCCCACTGGGGGCAGAGGCCCACAACCATACACTGCGGTACCCCCACCCAAGGCAGTTAAACCTCCCCCCGTGTTTCGTGCTCCTCCAAAATGCTCGTTGTGTGATGAGTTAGGCCATCCAACTCATCAGTGTCCGCAGTTACCTGCATTGCAGGAACACATGCAAATGTTAGACGATGACCCCAACATCCCGGTTGTCAAACTCGATCCAAACCCCATGCCTCGTGATAAATCACTGCGTACCAACCACCCATGTGCGATATGCGGTATTTACGGCCACTACTCACATCACGATCCTGACATCCCAGATTACAGAGCATCTCTCTACGAGATGAACAATTTGGACCTTAAGACGGCACCCCCTACTATCGAGGAGATCTACCCTCCCGCATCATCCTCATTCGGAGAGATTAACACCATCTATATGATCTCTTCAACTACCACTTTCAAACCAGAACCCCTCGATTTGTGGTCTGACCACTTCAATACTGACGAAAAAATTCTAGAAACACTCACTGCACCCGACTACCCTTGGGACGATATGCATCATCGCTCCTACTTCCTCCTAGAGGGGTCTACATCCATGGCATCTGACCAGCTATCCGTCGAATCGAAATATTTCATACCCACTAAGGTCGATTGGTTAAAGGATCCCATCCCAGCACCAGATGCCTTCGAAGAAGGGAACATGTCCAACATTTCCCCCATAATACAAATTGATATTTCCACCACACCTGGGAAACCTGAGCTCATCTCACTGGGTGCATCTTGTACTCAAGCGGAGACTCAAGCATACAAAAAACTTTTTCAAGAATTATGTGATGTCTTCGCCTGGTCCTATACCGAAATGCCTGGTCTTGACCCCGCCATTATAGAGCACCACATTGACACATGGCCTGATGTCCCCCCCGTTCGTCAGAAACAGCGACCCATTCATCCTTCCAAGCTCCCCGCTGTTAAAGCCGAAGTCGAGAAACTTCGCGAAGCAGGATTCATTTATCCTATTCCTTATACCACATGGGTTTCAAACCCCGTTCCCGTCAACAAAAAACAAGGCACCCTTAGAGTATGCACTGACTTCCACGATTTAAACCGTGCTTGTCCCAAAGACAATTTCCCCACGCCATTCATTGACCAGCTCATTGACGCGTGTGCAGGACATGAAGTCCTATCTTTCATGGATGGCTTTTTCGGATACAACCAGATTCAGATCCGTAAGGAGGATCAGTACAAGACTGCCTTTACTACCCCATGGGGCACCTTTGCCTATCGTGTCATGCCTTTCGGCCTTAAAAATGCTGGCGCCACCTTCCAGCGGGCCATGACCTATTGTTTTCACGACTTGGTCCATATCCTGCTGGTCTATCTTGATGACCTTACAGCTCGTTCCCGGAAACGATCAGACCACCTTAACAACCTCCGGCAAGTTTTCCTGCATTGTCGCAAATATAAAATCTGCTTGAACCCACACAAGTGTGTCTTTTGCGTTCCTGCAGGCCGTTTGTTGGGTTTCATTGTTTCCCAGGATGGAATTACTGTTGATCCCCTCAAAGTCAAAGCCATGTTAGACCTTCCCTCTCTGCGCACGCTTTGGCAACTACAGAGTTTGCAGGGGCGGTCCAATTTCCTTCGTCGCTTCGTGCCTGATTACGCCACCAAAGTTCACGGATTCTTACACCTACTTCACACCCACATACCCTTTGTTTGGGATGAGCAAGCAGACACGGCATTCGAAGCCCTCAAGAAAGCTCTCACACAATCCCCCTTGATCTCCCCTCCGGATTTCTCTCAGGACTTCACCCTTTACGTCTCAACATTTGAACATGCCGTGTCCGAAGTCTTGGTCCAAGAAGATGCCTCTCACCAAGAACATGTCATTTATTACGTCAACTAGACCTTGTCTGGCCCACCCCTACGTTACCCATACGAGGAAATATTAGCCCTAGCTGTAGTCTTTTCTGTCCAAAAATTACGACACTACATCATGCTCGGTCATACCACGGTCGTCGCCGACTCCAAACCTATGGTCTATCTCCTAAACCGGCGGCTCCTACAAGGTCGTGTTGCTAAATGGGTCATTATCCTCCAGGAATATGACCTCACTTTCAAAACTCCCAAGAGCACCAAATCCCTCGCGCTTTCCCATCTCATCACTAACCTCCCATCCTCTTCGTCATCACCCACCATCCAAACGGATCTGATTGACGATCACATCTTCATTATTTCGTCTGACGACCCATGGTACGGTGACATCCTAGTTTACCTCCGCACGCAGAAATTTTGACCCCACATCGATCGTGACGGACGCCGTTGTATACGTCACCACGCCCCTCGATACCTCTTGTTAGGGGATGTACTTTATCGACGAGGCATTGATACCATTCTACGACGTTGCCTATCCCATAGTGAGGCAGAACAAGTCCTCAATGATTGTCATAGCGGTGCCTGTGGAGGCCATTTCTCCGGCATGGCCACCGCCCAAAAGATCATTTGTGCAGGTTACTTTTGGCCGTCATTATTTACTGATTGCTGCACGATTCTTTCTCAACCATGTTATCGCACGTTTTGGAGTGCCAAAGCAACTTGTATCAGACCACGGCTCTCACTTCGAAGACGCCATCTGGAAAGAACTATCCACCTTACTGAAATTTGAACACCATTTCTCCTCTGCCTACTACCCCCAAGGAAATGGCCAAGTCAAAGCGATAAACAAAATTTTGAAAACCATCCTCCAGCGCACTGTAGACAAACACAAGTCAAATTGGCACCACATGCTCTTCCCGGCACTATGGGCATACCGCACATCGACTAAAACCGCCACCGGTTTTACCCCTTTCCATTTAGTTCACGGTGTCGAATCTGTCCTCCCCATTGAGTTCCAGATTCCAACCCTACATATGGCCGTTGAACTCCTACCGGACACTGCCCCAATTAAGCAACGCTTACTACTCCTGGAGCAGGCTGATGAAGATCGGCGCACAGCCCTTCAAAACATGGAAGCAGCCAAGAACCGATCCAAATTGAATTATGATAAACATGTCCACCCAAGAACTTTTTCTGAAGGGGACCTTGTCCTCGCCTACGATCAAGCTCATGACAAAACCGGGAAAGGAAAGTTTGTGTCCATGTGGCAAGGCCCATATATTATACACACTTGCCTCGGACAAGGGGCATACATCCTGACCGATTCAGAAGGCAACCCCCTCCGCAACCCACGCAACGGGTTGTACCTCAAACGATTTTAACCATAGTAAACCGGATGAACACCACCGTCCATTGTAGAACTTCATGATAGATCTTTCCTTTTACTGTTTTCACCAGGTCCATTTTTTGACCATTTTTTGGGCGCCCTCGTCGCCTTGATTCACGTGCCACATCGACCATCGTCCATTTTTGGCATGCCTTATATCGCCGGATTCAGTTTTCCACGCTCATGATGATGCTTGAGATCATTTCTCGCTCTCACGCCTAGATTTTTCAGGCATTTTTTCCATGCCCCCTCGTCGCCTCGGTTTGCGTGCCACATCCACCGTTCTTCGTGGTTGACCGTATTTATATCGTCGGATTCAGTTTTCCGTGCTCGTGACGATGCTAGAGATCATTTCTCGCTCTCATGCCTAGATTTTTTGGGTAATTTTTTCCATGCCCCCTTGTCGCCTCGGTTTGCGTGCCACATCCGTCGTTCTCCGTTTTTGACAGTCTTTATATCGTCGGATTCAGTTTTCCGCGCTCGTGATGACGTTTGAGATCATTTCTCGCTCTCACCTCCAGATTTTTCGGGCATTTTTCCCATGCCCCCTCGTCGCCTCGGTTCGCGTGCCACATCGACCAACGTCTGTTTTTGGCGAGTCTTATATGGCCGGATTCAGTTTTCCACGCTCGTGATGATACTAGAGATCATTTCTCGCTCTCACGCCCATAATTTTCGGCCATTTTTTCAAAATGCCCTCTCATTGCCTTGGTTTGCGTGCCACAACGGCCACAGCCCCCTTTTGACAATCTTTATGTCACTGGATCCAGTATCCCGCACACATGATGACGCTTGAGACCTTTTCTCGCTCCCATCTATCCATTTTTGTTCGGTATAATTTTATCCCTTTTTCGGGCCGAGCAATCCCTTTTTACGAAAAAGGCACTTAGGGAGTTTCTGTTAAGCTCTTTTCTGACTCCTAAAACAATGAAAAGATCGCCGAGCAACCTTGCTTCCTTTCATGCTCGCTAAACGTATCTGAAAAGGTGTCTACCTGGTATAAGTTTACCCCTTTTCCGGACCTTGTAGACTAATTACGAAAAAGGAATACTCTAGTCACATCGGCTAGAAGAGTTCTCCATCTGCATCATTTTATGCTTTTTCGGGCCTTGGAGACTAAACTTACAAAAAATAAACACCAATGGAGTCCCCTTACCGCTTTCAGACTCTCTAAACATGAAAGCGACCACGAGCAATCACCATCCTGGGCTCGTAAAACCAACAGGACAGTAGTCATAACCACTGCAGAGTCTTCTTATCGTTTTCAGACTCCTTAAAAATGAAAGCACTAATGAGCATGAACAGTCCTGGGCTCACAAATCCACAGGACGGTACCATTTCAGAGCACACTTTTATCCCTTCTTGGAGCTCATTAAAACTACGAAGAAGGACCCAATGGTGCTTCTCGGTGCCACAACAGATCACGTCTACTCATATGGAAGCTTCCCCAATTTGGTCGCCTTTGTTCAGAGTATTCTGCAGTATGTCACCCTGAGAACCCCTCGACAGCACCCATCAGCTTGATTCCCCCCCAGAGTCAATAAATACCCTTCAGTCCCTAAAAGCAATGATACCCACACCTACAAGTCAGTTCGCTACGCTGCCAGGTCAACCATGTCATCATGCTCTGAACAAAGGAAGTTTGAGTCTACCCACTATATGACCCCAGTTACTTCCCATCCCCACAAGTATTTCAGTCCTACCATCAGTACTACCACACTTCAGTTCTACACCTCGCGCTCCTATCAAGGAAACATCATTGCCTTGTTAGTTGCTGGTCTCCCTCTGTCGACGACAACCAAATTTATTCCAGAGGATAGACCTAGAGGTCCCTGTGTCTTGGACTCATCACCATTTATGATGAGTGCCTACGAATCATTTCGAGAAGAGTCCTCAGTGCCTCTCCAAATGGTTGTTTCTCACATGCTCGACTTCAACACCTTGATCGCATCGTTGAGACTCACACGGGGCATCGGTCCGTTCAGTTACTAGTCGAAGACCCCGGATACCTTCTGAATCCTCCACATTTGAGAGTCTACCTATGGATACAACCAGTTACATTGTTCCTATAGATATCCGGGTTGCGTATGGCGACAGTATTCAGATGTACCCCAGTTTTATACTCCCTCGAGTATACAGTTACAGATACTTCCCAGAGATGGCTCACAGTCATTACGTCCCTACAGATGTTGGCACCTTCAGTTCCAACAGTTCATCAGTTATTCCAGTATATCAGTTATTGAGATCAGCCATGTCATGATCATGAGTACATCCCAAAATAATGTACCCTCTGGACCATTATGATGTACCAGTATATTTTTTATGCATTAGATCCCCCTTCTTGGGACTAATTGTTATGTATATGTCTTGGTACGAGCATGGGTATGCCCGCCTCGTCCATTATCAGAGATTATCCCTCATTCATATTGAGGCAATGTAATATTTGTTTATTTTTTGCAGCTTCCATTGGACGCGGATCCAGTCTCCAATCGGTCTCTTCTCCTCCCTACAACCCCAGAAAAAAAGACAAAAGAACTATGATGTCTATCGGCCATACGATGAGCTCCTGTCCTCACACATCAGGGGGCAATCTGTTAACACCCAAAAAGTTCTCACTAGCTCATTCCCTTATTCACATGACCCATTTGTCCACTTTTCCACCATCTGAGCCTCTGAAGCCAACAAAAGATCACAAAAAGACCTTAGTACACCCCTTTTTCCCACTCAAAAAAGATTATTTTTCCTAAAAAAGCATAAAAAACCCTCAAAAAGGGTCCAAATTCCCAAAATATTAAAAAGGGAATAAAAATATTAATTTTATTCAAAAAAGGAAAAAAGGAGGGAAAAGTACCTAAACCATGTTGGTCAATACCATTGGTTTCCACAAAACCACAAATGGTATTCCCCACCACCAAAACCTATAAAAAGGTGGTAGGGGCTCCTCATTTCACATCCATCCATATTCCTATCCTCATGCTGCCAAAATCTCCCTTGAGTATTTGGCCATTGTAGCAAGCCTTGGAGAAAGGACCCATTGGAGATTGGAGCTGCTCACCATTGGAGCCATTCAAACAACCTTCATCACTTGGAGGTATTGTTCTTGCAAGCATTTGCTTGCCCCATTGTCAATACAAAAATTATTTTTTATCTTTCTTGTTCTTGTTCTTTAATTCAAAATGCACATGCTAGTTTAGTTTAGTTTAGATTTAGTTTATTGTTATTTATTTCTATTGAAACTACTGCTACTAGTTAGCAGGTGCCCATAGCACTAAGCTTGGTTGCAAAACCAAGCCAACAGTGGTCCTTTTCCAGAAGGTAGAGGCCTGCCTCCATCAGAATTGTGTGTGGTCTCGCCACCTCTGACGGGAGGTGGGGGTGGACCAAACGGGGGTGGTGGGACTTGAGGGACTGTAGGTGGGGGTCCATGTTGTAAAAAAATTTGCTGCCCCCATAGAGTGTATGGATTTCTGGGATAAGATATCCCATAGAGTGCATTTCCGGGATTGAGTTGTCCCGACACAGGATTAAGATAACCTGGATACGCTTGACTCCATGGTGGTTGAATTACATTGGATGGTGCCCCAACATGGGATAATCCCGTGGTGGAGGGTCCAGCAGGTAGGGAATTTCCAACGGAAGGACTGATGGGAACTCCTCCTCCAGTATTATGGTGAGGAGACGGGGGTTTCCCCCCGTCAGCAACTTGCTGACCACTAATCAAAGGTCAACCCAACACGGGTTGTTGATTATCTAATACAGGATGAACATTACCCATAAGGAAGATAGGGGGTAAAGAGTATCCTCCCCGCTAGTTTTGGGGTGGGGGAGGAATGGGTAATGTAACCGCAGTAGTAACAGGTGTGTTGGACTGTTGTCCTTCAATAGTTTGAGTCGTTGGAGGTATAGAATGGTCTCATGTCTAAGGGGTGTATGTGCAAGAAGTGAAGGTTGACTAGATTCAGAAGTGGTCACGTGTTGGGTGGGTGATTCTGGTGAGTCAAAAGATAAATAACGACTCGGGAGTGGCTGATAAGGAGGTAATGTTGGGTCTTCAACCCTTCGTAAAATACTTCGTCTTCGAAACTCCTCAACCATAGCACGTAATCGAGTCAACTGCTCATGATAAGGTGCTAGAGGGTCGTAAGGAGTAGCCCAACTAGGTGGGGTGCAATGGAAAAATGAGCCATTGGATGGCTTAGAGATGATGTCCAAAAAGCTATAGCTAGACCGGAAGCTGATACAGGGTCATCCTAGGGAGGATTTAACCATTCCAACGATCCAAGCTCTCCCTGTAAAATGGGAGGTAGGTCTTGTGAAGTTGAAGTTTCCGCCTCTTCGCCCCGTTGGGGGTTAGAGGTGGGTGAATCAGGAGGGAACATGTGTGCCCCCACATTCAAAGTAGGGTTTTCTACTTCATGTGACACGACTGTGGCTTATGGTTCCATTCTTACCTTCGAAATTACCTCCTAGTTAAGGGGATATTCGGGTGGTAAGTTCAAAATTCTATGGGACCTTCTCCAAGGAAAGTCATCCAGAGTGACTGAAACAGAGTTTCTCCTAGGTTATTCTAAACAAAAGAAAAGTAGTCCATAAAAACCTACACAAACTAAGGCCACAAGCAAAGTTATGTGATAGGTGTGGATTCAACAGTCTGGAACCTCACAGGATTTTCAGGGCTTCGCAACTTGCTATATACCGTAGGGTCCAACAGTAAAACGCAACAAGGATGATTGCGACTGTACCCTTTCCTGAATACCCGACTACCTGGACGACACATGCGTAGTAATCTCCCTGAGTGTTGTTCTTGGTGTATTGCTCTGCCAAGATGGCCAAATGGATAGCTCAGTTGGTTTCAGGAATCCTAATGGTGGTTCCCGATATACGCAAGGTACATGGGAGCTCAAATCCGTAGTGGTGTTATCTAATGCACATCCGTACGGCACGAGACCTTAATATATACTACCAAGTATGTGAAACACCTTTCTATATACGCCAAGTACATGATTTTCCTTTCGATATACCCTAAGGTACATGAAAGAGCCTTCGATATAATTGGTTGGTACGTGAAAGAGCTTCGATATACCGGTTGGTACGTGGAAGACTATAATACCCCCGGAATACAGTGCTGGCAAGTAATGACAGCTACCACATTTTATGACGTCAGAACACGTCTCTAACGTAACACACAAGTTACTAAAAAATTTACCCTAGTTCTACCGTTAATTTTATCTGAACGGTTAGGTGAATACATGAGGTGAGTACATAAATGTAAACAGAATGCAAGCCCTAACTACATGAAAAAATGTACTTTTCTTTTGATGAACTCTACATATGAGAGGGAGAAATATTTTTCCAAGTGATTTTACCAAAACAACAAAATGCAACACAATCCCAAATCTACCAAATTTGATAATGAAAGTACCCTTTTCGTTTTTTCGTTTTTCCAAGCAAAACACAAAAATCAACAAGCATCACAACCAAATCTAAGCATTTTCTTTTGTCTTTTTGAATAAAAAATGAAACTAAGAAATGAAAAGAGAGAAATTTCCTATCTAGAGCACTCTAACTTTTCAAATTTCACTACGATGGCTTAAAAAACATAGAAAACCAAAAATGCATATGATTCTTTCAAGCATGGAATCACTTTTGTAAAAACTTGATCTCACTTGAATTTTTCAAGAAAATGAATGATTCATAATTCCCAAAAAGCACAAATGACTAACTTTTCTCTCAAACTTTTCAAAAGACTAATGAATGATAAATTCCAATGCATGAACCAATTTCTACAACAATTTTCAAATGCATGTGAAAACGGTAAAAATGATGCACTTTTAATTTTTCAATGATATGCCAAGATTACAACTTGATAACAATAATGTTTTTTAAGCGTGAACGGTTGAAAAGAGAGATTATTTGCAACACTCCAAACACTCTGAAATTCTCAAGAAAATGACAAGCACTTATATGGACTGAAAACACTCAAAACACTCAATCAAACAATTGAATGCAAGCAAAGCTAAATGACATGTGCAAAAGAGGTCTAGGATCGGATCCAATGCAAAGATCAGATCAGGTGAGGAGAGGAGGGAATGCAAGGTCAAGTGGATGAAGGTGGGGGAGACCAAAGTGTCCACCACTACTGGAACTCAAACTTGTCCAAAATGGAACCCAAAACCATTCTGAATCAAACCAAACAAAACCAAACACTAGCAATGCAACATCAAAAAGGTCTCTAACTGGAAGATATAGTGCAGAGGAGGTCTGTAAGGCAAAACAAAATCAAAGGTTGATGAGGAGAAGTACCAAGCACAAAAACTAGACTGCTTGTTGCAGTCTTTGGTCAAATGCAGAGCGACCGTCGCAGGAGGGGAATAGGTGAACTGCGACAACGTTGCAGTATGTCAAAGTGTGAAGTGCGACAGCATCGCAGGTTGCAGATAAGCAGACTATGTCTGACAGGGGATCGTCGCTCTAGCTATATTACCCAGGTGCGGCGGGCGAGATCCCTATACAAGGATGAATAGGTCTCCAAATGTAATCAACCAAAAGGTTTGACAATAAAACATACAGACTTTAAGGAAATCAAAAGACTACATCTGAGAAGATCTGGTGGTGAAATGTCTAAGGAGGAAAAATAAATGGCTCATAAAGAAATCATAGAAAAATACTTTCAAACTGAAAACTTCAAACAACAATGGATGTAATTGTCCCCAGTATGGTCGCCAAACTTGTTACCAGACAATCTACCGAAAGCAGACTTAAGGCGTGATCTCCCTAGCTCAACGTAAGTCTAGAACAAGTGAGACGGAATATGAAACAGCTTTCCTAGATCTAGTTAAAGATCAAGTGATTAGATGTCTTACCTCTAGTTTGTAGATATCTCTCCTTGATGTTGTTCCAAACTCCACGGTCTTCAGATCTCAGCTGCAAAACCTGTCAAGTCATACAGAACAATACAATCAAGTAAAATGCATCTAAACAGTAACAGATCTAAGTAAACAGTTAAGCAGGTAAACTACACAACATTTGGTGGAAAGCGTTTATATTATTGTATTAAAAAAGGGAAGTACAAAGAGTGAGACGATTACAACCAAAGCTTAATGTCGCAATCCTCCTTCAACAAGCCAATGCCAAAACCTCCAAAGGAAGTATAGGTCTCCCAAGAGATGAGTAGAAATATCTAAGCTAATTTCACCAGCATGCAAGTACTATAGACTTCCTCTCTTTGGAATGGGAATAAGCCTCACATATATAGGACTAAGAGGATAGGGTAGGTTGAGCTATAGTGGGAGAGGGTTAAGGGATCCTCCCAAAGGGCTAGGGAACCGAATGCCAGCTCCGCTATAGGTTAGGTATAGAGATCCACATCACCCACCTTCGAGAATGGGCTCGAAGATGCCCTTTTATCCATTTAACTGACATTGTCGTAGGCTGCATGAGGGTGACCTGCGATGTCGTAGGTTGCACAAAGGTGACCTACGATGACCTCACTAAACCCAATAGAAAATAGGTCAATATCTCTTCCAAGTTAACAACTTAGTCAAAGGAACTTCAGGGATGTTTACCCTGAGTATTATGATGGGAATATTTAGGTGTAACAAAGACATTGAAAAGGCCTGTACGAATATGGAAACAGGGTATATCCCGTCCCAACAAGTTTGCTTATTGAGAGACATGATTCTCAAAACTCCCAAATCAAAGACACTAGGGATTATCTCTGAACAAATGAAGGAAAATGAAAGTTCCAGAAGTGTTGGAGGGGAAAATAAAGGCAGAAGAAGCAATAAGCAATGGATTAAATAAGTAGGGGAGAATTTGGTGGCGTCGAGTCAATACCCAACTATTAAGGATGCCTTCCAAGCTATTGCAAAATCTCTTTAATGAAGATAAATTCCTGGAACATTAGGGGCTTGAACAGGTAGAAAAAAGAAAAGAAAAAAGGATTCTCAAAATAAATATTGGCAATGAAAAACCATCCATCATGTTAACAAAGGGAATGAAATGATAGGAAGAAGAACTCAGAGTAATGAAGGGGAAAATTTGGAAAAACCACGAGGTGATAGCCATAGACTCCATCAAATCGACTGGAGGCCTTGCAATTTGGTGGAACCCCCGGGAGGTAATTTTAACTAATTTCCTTGTCTCGAGATATGTTATTTCAGATGAACTAGTCGATTAGCCTCTCATGGGATAGGGTTGGCCTTCATCTTAGAAGACTCTTTAGGTTTGAACAGTTTTGGTTAACACACCCGGATTTCATGGGGAAAATCAAACCGTGGTGGAGAGACTTCATCCGTCCCCAAGGTACACGGATGTATATTTTTCAACAAAAAATGAAATTTATAAAATAACAAGTGAATAAATGGAATACATAATCCTTTGGAAACATTTTCAAATAATAAAAAAAACTTGGAACAACATTTGACTGATCTACAAAAAAAAAAAAATCCAAGAGGAGGGATACACTGAAGACATAAAGAGGGAAGAGATGGATTTGTTAGCCCAGCTTGACATCAGGGAAAATCAAGAGGAACAATTATGGAAACAAAAATAAAGAAATCACTGGCTGAAAGATGGTGACAAGAACACAAAATTCTTCCACAAAGCTACAATTCAGCACAGGCAGACGAATCGGATTGTCAATATTAGAACGGGATAAGGAATCTCAGTGGAAACCCAAGAATATCTGGAAAAGGAAACAAAATCGTACTTCAAAGGGATTTTGGAGGAACAAATCCTATATCATGGAGACGATATCAACAGAGTAGTGAGACACGTACCACCCTTAATAACTCAAGAGCACAACAAATTGTTAGTGAAGGTGATTGAAATGGTAGAAGTGGAAGAGGAAGTCAAACAGATGGAAAGTGGTAAGACTCCTAGACCGAACGGCTTCACAATAAAATTATTCTAGACCTACTGATACATTCTCAAAGAGGAAGTACTAGCGATCATGGAGGACTCACGTGCACAAGGGGAATCCTCACCACTTTCAACTCCATATCATTGATTCCCAAAGAATCAGGTGCAGAACCCCTAAAAAATTCAGGCCTATAGCCCTTTGTAAAATCATTCTCAAAATTAAAACAAAGGTCATAGTTAATTGAATTAAACCTTTCTCCCTTTGATCATCTCTCTGAAGCAAGTTGGCTTTCTGGAAGACAGGAAAATCTTGGATGGAATCTTACTTACTAATGAAGTAATACACTCTCTGAAAACCAAGAAATGAACGGGGATGTTGATTAAGTTGGACCTATCAAAGGCCTACAATAAGGTAAGCTGGCAGTTCCTGAGCAGGGTACTTCAAGCTTTCAGGTTTCAGAACAACTGGATAAGATGGATAATCAAGCTAGCATCATCAGCTTTCTTCTCAATTCTGGTAAATGGAACTCCATATATCCCCTTTAAATCCTATAGGGGTATCAGACAGGGTGACCCTCTTTCACCTTTTTTATTCATAATATTGGTGGAGGGCCTAGGGAAATTCATTTAGACTATGAAGCATGAAAACACCCTTAAAGGCCTTAGACTTCATTAGGATACGGACCCCTACACCCATCAACAATTCGTTGACGATACCATTCTCATGGGAAGTTCCTCAATCTAGGAAGACAAAACCTTCAAGATGATCTTGGACGTCTTTGAAAAAGCTAGCAGGTTAGAAGTTAATAAAGATAAATCTCAGGTGTTATCAACACGACCAAGGTAACTCGCATAAATATTTTAATAATTTTGGAATTCAAGGCAAGTTTTTTCCCAGCGAAATACTTAGGCGCCCCACTCTTTGATACAATCATTACAAATATATCATGGAAATATTTGATTGAGAGGATGACATCTAAGCTAGAAAACTAGACATTCAGATCCTTGAATCTTCCGGGAAGGTTAGTTCTTGTCCATTCTATCTTACAAGATTTACCCTTATATTTTTTTTTTTGTATTTGCAACACCTAAAGAAATTCTAAAGAAAATGAGAGGACTGCAAAGGGACTTCTTGTGGGGGGGTTCCGAAGAAAAGAAAAAATGAGCTTTGGTAGATTGGAACACGGTTTGTTCTCCTAAGACTATGGGTGGACTAGGATTGAGAGACCCAAAAGTCAGTAATCAGATCTTAAGAGCGAAGATACGGTGGCAATGGGTTACCCATTCAATGGAGCCTTGGGAAAAGTTGTCGCATGCAAAATATGTAAGAAATTGGGAAAAAAAGACTGATCTGTTTTGGGTAAAACATACCTAGCTCATAGATCTAGAAACCAACGTGGAAAAATAGAATTTTGATCCAAAATCATTGCTTTTGGGAAATACGCAATGGTGAATCATCCTACTTCTTTGAGGATTCATGGCAACAACTTCCATGCCTGGAAGGGGAAGTGAATCTCCCTCTGTTGCAAAAAAACTTGAAAGATAATCAATTGAATAGAGTTAAAGATATGTGGGAAGATGGGAACCGGGATGGATCATTTAGACGATGGAATAATGAGGCATGGTGGCATGATTGGAGCCCCACGGAAAACACTAATTAAACTATGTACGACCTTTTGCAAGTAAGAAAAGTCAAGGCACAGGAATCTATGGATAAAGTTATATGGGGCCACAATCCTCAGGGGTCATTTACATTGAAAGAAGCTACCCATATTTTGATCGGGCTCGATTATAACCCCATAGACCCAAAATGGGTAAATCTATGGAAGGCCAAGCTATGACCAAAGATTACTTTATTTCTATGGCTTCTTTTGAGACGCAAAATTCTAACATGGAAGAATCTAATAAAGAGGGGCCTATTGGGACCATCCTAGTACAGTATGTGCCAACAGTAAGGAGAAACTTTAGAACATTTGTTGGATGAATGCAATTATGCATCGGGTTTATGGGGAAAATGGGAGATGATCTTTCGCCGAACCAGCATAAGCAAAGGCAACCCGGTGGAAACTATTGAAAAATGGGAAAAAAACCCTTCAAAAACGATATCCTCAATAGAATATGGGAGCTCTTCCCAGGATTCTTAGCATGGGAAATTTGGATAGAGAGAAATCAGAGGATACTCTCAGGAAAGCACATAAATGTAGAAGATTTCTGGTCGTGGGTAGTAATCCATATTAAGGAAACTCCGAAACTTAACCAATGGGTGGTAAATGATATTAAAGCTGAGGTTGCAGAAAGAAGAATACTCTAGGACTGGGGAATTAGCTCAGTACCAGAAGATCTTGGAGCGTCTAAGAAAGCTAGTCTAAGAAGAAAAAGCAAGGATACATGGGAGAAACTGCTAGCTAGAGCATATAATCTAAACTTTGATGGGGCGTCAAAAGGAAACCCAGGTCCAGTGGGTTACGGAGGAATTGTCAGAAACCACCGGGGAACAATTTTAGGGATTTAGTGGGGAAACATAGGAGAAGAAACAAATAATGTAGCGGAACTAGATGGTCTAATTAATGGCATGGACTGGGCTCATCAATATGGAAGCTAAAATATAGGCGGGAACCTTGATCTAGAAAGAAGCCAAGAAACAGAGATTAGAAACAAGGATAGGAATGATGTCTGAAATCCTTAGTGATTCCCTTGCATTCGCTTTCAACCATATTTTTAGAAAAGCCAATTCAATAGCAGGTATTTTGGCCAATCATGGGGTCACTAGTCTTGCTACTCACATGGAGAAATATTGGAATGAAATGGAAGATGAGAATTTGAATACTAGGTTTCAAGCCCTGGCCTCATCAGATTCGAAAACTTCAGATGCGAGTGCCTATATAGTTGTCTGAAGGCACGTGGTCTCCACGGGGCCAGCCTACATCATCTCCACGACAGAGGATAAAACCTGGGTAGTCGTTTGAACACATGGAGCATGGATGGGAAGCCAAGGACGAAGGAATTAATGGGAGATAGGATGAGATACGCATAGCATTTAAACATATGACTTAAGGTGAAGGCAAGCCAGTTGGGCTCGACGTCGGAGGTAGTTATGTACAGCGGAAGGTTGTACGCCTGGTTTGTTAGGCACTCGAGTGGCAATGAAGGTTGCATCAAATCAGGGAGGATTGGAGGCATGGGACATCAGGAAGGAGTTAATTCCCCACAGGCCAAGCTGACAGGCCTCTTTATTGAGAATTTTTGGGAATGTCAGAGCATAAGTCTTTTTAAGAAGGATTATCATGTTGTTATTGACGGGGAACCTAGTTGGTATTTTAATTTGAGGGAATCAGACAATAACGAAACACCCACACAGTGGTTCATTGGCCTCCTACTTCTGAAAGTAAAATCACCATGTTGGGTAATGGCCCCGCGCCTCAGAGCTCGAAGCCGAAGAGAAGGTAGAGGAAGGTCAGGGTGGAAGGTGGTAGGAGAAGAAGAGGGGGTGGATTTCATGGAAGGAATTCCAAACCATATAGACGAATTTATCACGAGGATGGAGGATGAGGAAGTCACCCGCAGAATTGAGGAGAGGGGGATGGAGACGAACTTGAACCCCTACTAGATCCTGAGGATAATACTGGGCAAGGTGATGGCGGATAGGTTGAGCTTCAAAGACTTGGTGTTTCAAGTCGTCGACACCCCAAAGGAGGACCTGACTCTCAATATCCTGAATTTGGAAGGAGTGGTCGATTTATCCCGCACTTCCTTCATGGCACCCACTATGTTTACCGGGTCCCCACCGAGAGAGCCAACCCCACTAATGTTGGTTCGTGAGGAGGAGGTTGAGCGCCCACCGGAGAAGTTGGTGGATAATATGGGAGATATCGCATGCACTATATTTATGGAGGATCCCACGACTCCTTCGATGGAAAACAATGAATATTGATAGGCTCATCGGGTATGTGGCTTCTTTTTACGGTTTGGATTCATCTTCTAAATTCGTGGAGTTCTGTAGGCCAAGTGGACATTGTCTATGTTTGAGTCATGTAATATTTTGTGTTTAAGATGGTATTGATTATGTATAAGGTAATACTAGGTCTTGTTTTGATGATATGCTAGTGAGTCTTGTTATTAGATATTTGAGAACTTTGGCAAACTTGTGGGTAGGCTACATGCCTGGATTTCTGGCAAGTTGTTTTCTGATGATCTTTGTATGTAACTAGGTTTTTCTGAGGATGGGGATGGTTACAAGGAACTTCTTCATGCGGTGGTCTGATGCACATACAGACCGTTTTTGTACTAGTATGTATATTTTGGCTCGGTTTTAATAGAAATATCTATCTTATTCACACAAAAAAATCTATCAATATAGTACACAAATAAATTACAAAACTTCAAAATAGAAAACAAACCTCATATCGGTGCGCTTCAATACATAAAACACCCTGGTTTGTTAATAAAATCAATGCACCGATGCATTATATCAAAACAAGCACACTGTAAACAATAGAAAATTATTTAACATTTTAGGAAAATTAAAAAATTGTGTTCTACCATTACCGATACACTATTAGTATAAATGCATCGGTATATTAATGCGATACTATAGCACCGAGAACCGAGAAACAATTTTTTTCATTTTTATAAAATAAAATATAATGTCATGCATATCATTTCTAGTGTGCTATTACTCTACATGCACTAGTGCGTGCCTGTTATATAAACACATCGCAAATTACACAAGTGTTTTTTATTATTAAAAAAATGGCAGTGCCAACATGGTTACAGATTGGACCCAGAATGTGGCCCCATATCACCCCACGCTTTTAGTATATATAATCACAAACTCATCAAATCTAAAATCCATAAACGGAAAAATTGTAATTGTGTAACAATAAAGGGATTTAAACCCTAATGTAAAATTTTATAGCCACACAATTGCAGCCACATAAAATGAAAAGGAGCTAGAAAATAATGGTTGCAACATTGAAGTTAACTATGAATTTTTTTTCCTAAATCAAGTTAAAATTTAAATAGGAAAATAAGATTAATAGTAATATTTTACATACTTGAAATGTTTGCTATGCAGGGTTTTTTTATTCACCATACCTAACAAATTTCGATCCTCAAAATAAGTTGATTGCTTCAAACACCTTCCACGTAAGTCTCTCTTCCAAAACTCTCCCCTCAAAATTTTAGTAAAATAATGAATTAATGTTTAGTTTTGTTGCTTTTAAACACCTTTTAGAATTAGTTTTGGAATTTAAAATTGCCACCCTTTTTTCAGTTTAGGGAAAAAAATAAGTTGTGCAGTTTTTTAATTTTGATTTTTGGCATTTCGGTGTGATTTGATTTAGGATGCACCGGTGTGTATATACTGGACACGCACCGGGAAGTTTGAATTTCGACGCAGCACTGTATCAATAAAAAATACAATATTTTTTAAAAAAAAATCACGCTGCAATGCGTGTATAATTGTGACGCACCGGTGCGCAGGTATTTATAAAACACATTGTTAAAAATTATGTCATAAAATGCATCGATAATTATTCACTATCAAATGTAGCATATATTTTCTTTTGCGGGGTCTTTTGTGTATGTTTCTGTACGATGTGTTTCTTGTTATGACACACCAGTGTGTTACATAGTTAGGAGCGCACTGGTGCATGTAAATTTGGATAGACACACCGGCTTAATTTTGTAATCATGTGGTTTGATGTGTCAATTTAAAATTATATATTCATCTCAAATGTTATTTTAGTATTCAATGTAATACCCCTACCTTGCCTTAGTGTTTATTGGCCTCAATGTAGATGTTGTGTATATGCAATGTGTGTTTTCCCTAGCGTGGAGCTCAAGGCCAACACCCCACTAGTGGATGCTTAAGGTTTATTTGCATAGGCAAGTATTTGACATTGAACTATTCATGTGCTACTAAGCCATGAGATATTGTAATTGATGTAAATGTTTAATATTGCAATGAAATAATAAGGAAACTGGCTAAGTGAGACAACTAATGAGAAGGGGATATGGTATCCACTAGGTAGATGTGAGGGGGTTATGGGATGGGAACCCATGCTGCCACTTGTCGATGAGAAACCAATTTGATTCCCCATTCTGACCTGGAATTCGGTTACAGAAGGTGGGGAAAGGAAGGTAGGTTGAGGAAGGGGATGGAGAATAAAAACGACCCTAAGATCCTAAATGGGGGTTCTGCCTATTCTCCGTAGAAGCATTTGATCATATGAGAATCCGAAAACCCTGTTATTCTATGATATTGTTTTCTAGAATCCCATGGAGCACGAGTTACAGAACCTAGCCATGAAATAGAGAAGGAAAACGTGATTCTATGTGGAACCGAAATTACAGAGCCGAATCCCATAGAAAACCATGTGTGTATGCATTATCTATTGATAAAATCCTTATAAGAAAACCCGAAAATGAGTCACAGAGCGTTAAAAGCTTGAGGAAGTCGTGGGAAGACTAGAATCGGTGTGTAGAGAGTCGAGCTGTGGGATAGAGTCGAAATCGCAGCCCTGTGAAGAGCCCAACTTGTTCAACGGAGGTAGAAGGTCATATTTAGGGTTGGAATGCTTGATAAACCTAGTGAAGACTGTAATATCCTATAACTAGCAGTTGGACCCTTCTATGCCCACCTTGAATAACACTAGAAGGCAAATCTTTGAGGGACTGTGCAGCAGAGAAGAGGGCCTTCCTTGTGTTGGGTGAGGTAGATAATGTGGGTGCCGTATCTGATGAGTGTTGAGATGTCTGTAGCTCTATGGCTGAGCTCACTCGCTTAGAAATATCCTCCCTATTTCCCCTGTATGCTTGATAAACCCAACCGTAAGTTGGCTTAGCATTGAAGTGGACCTTGATTGTTAGAGAGCCTAGTTAGCCCTCCTTAGTGGATACACACCCCAGCTCAGGGGTGGTCTCTCAATTGAAAGAGTATAGGCTAGACAGAGACCTAAAGTTGGGTGGAACGTTTCTCTCACTTAGCTAGTTGCTTGGGAAACTTCAAGATTTAAAGATAAGTGTTTCTGTGGAGTGAATCTTGATATTTCATGTGTTATATTATGCATGTTTTGTTCAAGTTGTTGAATAAATGTTTATATGAATGTGAGAAATAGGTATACTATGTATAATCCTAAGTAGAAGGATGATTTCATTTTGGATGCCTGTCGAGTAAAATATGCACAATCTAATTCAACACTTAATTGTCAACCCGAGGCTCGTAAGCTTAGAGGTGCCGACACAGTATGTGCAGGACTGAAGCCTAAACTAATCTAGGCTAACCTAAAGCTGGTAATTTACCAAAAACTGAGTAAGGGTTCTGAACTATCAATCGACTTGTCAAACAAACCTTCAAATGGCATTGCATTCAGACACTACATAGGACACTCACTAATTAATCTAGGATTCTAAATTCAATTTCTATTCTAGGAAATGTTTTAATCTCAAAAGAAAATTAGTCTATGAACTTTGAGAATCTCATTACTATTTTAAATTCGAAATATGATGATTAACTAGAAAAGCATTTACAAATCTTTTTTTATTTCTAATTCTAAGTCTATACTAACAAGTGATCAAAGTAAAACTAATTTTCTACTGTCAACAGAAAGCAGGATTATTTTAATTAAGGAAAAAATTTAAAACAATTAAGCTAAGTTAACTTATAGTTCTAATCTATTGAAAAGCTTCAAATAAAACTCGTAAATAAATCCTATCTTTTTTAGCATCAAACACAAGACAAATCTACCTTAGTACTACAGTGAATTGAACTATAAACTAATCGAGAACTTGCAAATAAATCTGTATAGAAAGCATAACCACACTACTATGTTTTTATAGTAAATCTAATTGCAACTACACTATTTAATCAAGATTCTAATTATAAACACAAAACTATTCTATTTCAACAAGAAAACCTAAGTTAAGCAAACCTATACTACTCCATAATCAAAGCATGAAAGCGAATTAGAGACTACTGTATTGTAAATCAAAAAGAAACTAAACTACTTGCATTTGAATAAAAAACTATTAAGCAAACTAGAGCCTATTGTATTGTGAAAAGAAACTAAACCACTTGTATTCAAATTAAAGAGTTATTCTCTATTGCATAGTCACCAAACAAAATTGAAATGTAACTAATTCTTCGAATGAAAACTACAGAATTGACAAACTATTCTTGAGTTCAATACGCATCAATATAAAACAAATTCAAATGCTTGGAAAACAAATGCTACTTCAAACCCTATCTAAACTAGAAGTATGAATGTAATGACAGAAATCTAATGATGGACTGAGATCTCGTTATATGTATACGGTGAGCTCATATGGACACAAAATGCACGAAATAGAAGCAAGGGAATTTACATGCTATATAGAGAAACAAAGGAACAATATTACAGTCACACAATTTAATATGTAGAACGTTTACACAACAATAAAAAAATGGAAATACATTAACTTATCTGCACAATGGAAGCAAAAGGAAATACACAACACTACGCACTGCCACTGAGGGGCCCTTCCCAGGAGGCAACAGTCAACGATCTACGAACTAACTAGTCACAAAAGAAAACGAAATTGAACTAGAGCTTCCATATTATCAATTCAGGGTCTTTACCCAAAAACGTTTTTTAGAGCATGTCTAAGCTTGTATATATAATAGTTTGTACATGGGAGAGAGGGTCGACCCTTTCAGTGGTCGACCCCTCTAAAAATAGATCATCTTAAAGGCATGGAACAGATCTGAAACTGAAGAGGGCGTTTTCCCCCAAATCGTGCATAAATAGTTTCCTTTAGTTGGAAACATAATCACTGGATTCTTGGACGATGTAGGGATGAAATTACTGCAAGCAGAAGTTCATGAACCATGTATGCCAGGTGGGAAACAAAACCCGTGTCCCTGTTTCTGTCATTAATGCCTCTAAGTACCCGAACCAATGATTTCGGAGGTGCGGATGACAGTCTGAATGCAAATGAAGGTCCGAATGACCTGTAACTGTAATTAACTCATAAATATGGATTCCTGGGCTAAATTGCTGCTGGGTTGTTGGCCAAATGAATTGTTGGGTGCTAGGTTCAACTTATGGCTAAGTTCTGTTTACTTTATCACGTGATTGTCCCAATCTTCCTCCTTCTCATCCCTATGAAACGGGAGTTCATTTCATGGCCTGCACATAAAAAAAAGTCTGTTAGTTATACAAAGAAAAGCAAAGTATGAAATGGCATGTATATTCATTTGGCATGATTTATATTTTTCAATTTTAAAACAAATGGTTTTAAAAGGAATGATATATATATAGGAACTTTACCATTTAACTAACCAATTTCAAAGGAATTAAAGGGTGTTGGCCACGTTGACATATAATTTAAATAATTATTAAATTATTAAAATCCATGTCATAATCCATTTTGAATATTATATGTGTTTTGGTTAATTTGGATATGAGTGGGTTTGAAAGCGTGAGTGATTTAAAGTTAAATAATTGTTTTAATATTTAATTCATTTTTTTAATATTTTTCTTTTATTCGTTGTTTAAATTTAAACCAATGCTTAAAACTCATCATCACTTTATGGTTTCGATTTGTATATGCAAGATCAATAGGACTAGCAAGAATCGAAAGATAAAGGTATCATGGGATCAATGAGAGCCAAAAGACAGGCAAGCCAAACTTAGTGAATCAATAAGAGACATGCAAGCAAACCTAGTGCGGAACTCAGAGTCGGGGGAAGGGCCGGATGGAGTACCAAAATGCTTATTATTTGTACAATATTGTGTTTAATACATCAAAAATAACATATTAGGCTTCATTTACATTTAAGAGTTTTAATTGATGAAACACGGTAAAAGATAGCGCTTTTTAAAGATAGATGTATTAAATTACGATAATTGGTCGAGAAATTAATGTAAATAAAATCATTATAAAGGACAATTAAGTAGCCCGGCATTCCCCCAGACTGAAGGTATGGCACATCCTCGTTCCATGAATGAATTGGAAAAAACGTATTTTGATCATCAATAGTTTATAGGCAATCTTCAGCAAAACTAAGCTAACTTTATTACTGCATGAAAAACTAGAACTTAGAAAATGAATTATTAATGTTACGTTATGAGATGACCAAAACAACTTCATATTAATTAAGATTTCTTAATACATACAATTCCATCAACTAGTAACAATTCATGCTTATGAAGACCATATAATTTGTGATGGGGGATTTTCCTCGTGTCCTGAAACCAGAAACATGAGTGTATAGATGGCCTGTAATTTATGTAAATCCTATATGAAACTAGTCATCCTTGTCTCATTTTCAAAGGCTTACTGTCATCCAAGTTATATGAGTAAAGTTCACATTGGAGTTCATTAAACATCTACAATTATGGGTCCACCTGGAAAGATAATAAATCTTTAATCCAGTGGTCTTAAGATAATCTTGAGACTATTCTCCCCTGGCCAAAGATATGGCACGTCCTCGGGCCATCAATAAATTAATACTGGGTTGTATTCTTCTTATCTAAACACTCTAGATAAACATCAATCAACAGGCAATTCTATGAAGCTATTATTATTACTCTAAAGAAAACTAAACATTTTTAGAAAAAGAAAAAAATAAATGCTAAGTGATAAGAATGATACTTATAGATTTCAAAATTAAAAATATTTCATACATGCTTGCTAAGACCATATAAGTTGTGTAGGAAATTTCTCGAATGTTCCTAGTTAGAAAACATGAGGGTATATAGATGGTCTGAAAAGACTTATAGGAAACAAGTCATCTCTGACTCATTTTTCAAAGACTTATTGTCATCTAAGGAATAAGGATAAATTTCACATTTTGAGTTCGTTAAATTTCTACAGTTACAGGTCCCACTTCTAGGATAGTAATATCCTAGATATAGTTTGAATTAGATAATAGGGTCTAAGTTCAACTTACAGCTATTCTCTAATGACAAGTGAATGATTGGCTTAACCATGTATATGTGTACTCAAGGTCTTCATTTAAAAGTTGAGCCATGTGCATAGTAATATGTTTACTATGTCTCTCTTAGCCGGCATTGCCCCGCTACCAGCGAGCCTGTTCAGTACCCCGGCGGGTTTACCTCGGTACCATACAAGCATAGCCCTGCTACCAGCGAGCCTGTTCAGTACCCGACGAGTTTGCTTGTATTTACCGAACTTCCTTATTTATGATTTTAGTCAGCATGGACCCGCTGCCAGTAGGCCTGTTCAGTACCACGGTGGGTTTGCCTCGTAACTATATAATTATTCCAAAAGATATTAATGTATGTGCAAGTCAATTGGTACTAATGTATATTAAGTTTGTTAAGCACATAAATCAAAATTCAAACTTAACCCATGAGTAACATTATTTATAATAGCCTGGAATTAGAGTTCATGCCAAAAGAGAATGACCTAAAGTTGTCCTCTAGTCCCTAAGTCTATCTTCTTCATATAAAAGTTCAATAGTGTTCCTCCATAGGTAGAAATATCACTTACTCTCATGCTACTATTTAGTAAAGATACTTAAATAAAAAGCTTTGATGATGAGTCGAGGATGTACAAGTGACCTATAGGTATTATATAGACCTCAAAGTTATTCCCATGATGTTTAAAGTTGGCCTTGAACAAATGTTCTAATGATTAGTTAGAAATATGCATGTATGAATATAAATAAGGATTTTTAAATTGTTTTGGTTTAGCCCTTAGCATTATCTTCTTCTTAATTCTTTTATTGAAAAATAGAACAAAAAGCGAAGTTGCATTAATCTTTAAACTAAACATGCAACTTTTTATTTATATAAATATTTTCCTTTTCTACAATATTTTTATTCAAGTATATGAACTCTTCCAATGTAACCAAGTGCGAAGCAAAATGAAAATTATACCTTTATCCACATATGAAAAGGTTGTTGCAGTGATTACCTGAATGTGGAAGTTCAACCAAATTACTTGTCTTTGCATCAGAAGGTATCGAATGAAGGAATGGTGTTGTGGTTGGGTTACCTCTTGAAACCATATTTTGATGTAGTCCTGGTACTCACCTTCCTTCATTATATCATGTAGATCCCCTTCTCCTAATTGATTGATTTCAAAAGTACATAGAGGATCTGCTGAAAATTCCTCAATTTCAGGTTTATCTCCTTCAGATGTAGTTCCCAAGTTGTCAATTTCCTTTGCAATTTGGAAAGGAATATCTTTTTGTGGCTCCTGGGACTTTGGTTCATTTGTTGTGTCAGGAGAGGTAGATAAATTCTTGACTTCTGTCAAGATATGTTCTCCTTGAGAAGAATAAATTGGGATCCCAGCTGATACTAGGATTTGAGAGAGTTCTC
Organism: Larix kaempferi; assembly: GCA_027924585.1. Classification (NCBI taxonomy): domain Eukaryota; kingdom Viridiplantae; phylum Streptophyta; class Pinopsida; order Pinales; family Pinaceae; genus Larix; species Larix kaempferi. Next base: position 10,323,269 of record BSBM01001110.1, on the reverse strand, counting down.
TCATACTAATAAGCACCTTCGAATCCATATCATCGGTGGGTAGGTTATCCCTCACACATGGGTTAGTGTCTGGGGTTCCTACAACACCCAAAAAAAATGTTATGTATTTTTAAAGATTCTAGTTAAGACTATCTATTACTAAAACAAATTTGCAAACTAAACACACCACACTTTTATGAAATAAAACACCTACATGAAATTAACTTGCGGAAAGTAAACACACCTAAGCTTGTTGAAAAATAACATGCTTGCATAAGAGTAAATTGCAAGAAAGTAAACTACCTAAATTTGCAAGGCACACGTACATGAAATTAACTATGGAAAAGTAAACTATCTACGTTTGCAGAAAGAAAAGTACACCTAACTATGAGAAAGTAAACTATCTACGTTTGCGGAAAGAAAAGCACACCTAACTATGAGAAAATAAACTATCTACGTTTGCGGAAAGAAAAGTACACTTAAGGGAAATAAATCAAACTTTGCGTAAAGTAAACACACTTGTGCGAAAAAGGAACAACAAGGCTTTGGGGCACCCCACTATAGTGGATGCGCAGGTTCTTACCTCTCATCTGATCGTTCTCCCCTCCCCCTTGTTGTGTAATGTAAAAGCAGCCTATCTACCTAGACTTCAACCCCTTTAGCACCTCCCCGGAAACGGTGCCAAAATGTCGAGTAAAATATGCACTATCTTATTCTAATTCAACACTTAATTCTCAACCCGAGGCTCGTAAGCTTAGAGGTGTCGGCACAGTATGTACAAGACTGAAGCTTAAAATAATCTAAGCTAACTTAAAGCTGGTAATTTACCTAAAACTGAGTAAGGGTTCTGAACTATCAATCGACTTGTCAAACAGACCTTCAAATGGCATTGCATTCAGACACTACATACGACACTCACTAATTAATCTAGGATTCTAAATTCAATTTCTATTCTAGGAAATGCTTTAATCTCAAAAGAAAATTAGTCTATGAACTTTGAGAATCTCATTACTATTCTAAATTCGAAATATGATGATTAACTAGAAAAGCATTTACAAATATATCTAGATTTCTAATTCTAAGTCTATACTAACAAGCAATCAAAGTAAAACTAATTTTCTACTGACAACAGAAAGCAGGATTATTCTAATTAATGAAAATTTTGAAAACAATTAAGCTATGTTAACTTGTAGTTCTAATCTATTGAAAAGCTTCAAATAAAACTCGTAAATAAATCCTATCTATTTGAGCATCAAACACAAGACAAATCTACCTTAGTACTACAGTGAGTTGAACTATAAACTAATCGAGAACTTGCAAATAAATCTGTATAGAAAGCAGAACCACACTACTCTATTTTTATAGTAAATCTAGTTGCAACTACATTATTTAATCAAGCTTCTAATTATAAACACAAAACTATTCTATTTTGACACGAAAACCTAAGCTAAGAAAACCTATACTACTCCATAATCAAAGCATGAAAGCGAATTAGAGACTATTGTATTGTAAATCAAAAAGAAACTAAACTACTTGCATTTGAATAAAAAACTATTAAGCAAACTAGAGCCTACTGTATTGTGAAAATAAACTAAACCACTTGTATTCAAATTAAAAAGCTATTCTCTATTGCATAGTAACCAAACAAAATTGAAATGTAACTAATTCTTTGAATGAAAACTACAGAATTGACAAACTATTCTTGAGTTCAATACGCATCAATATAAAACAAATTCAAATGCTTGGAAAACAAATGCTACTTCAAACCCTATCTAAACTAGAAGTATGAATGTAATGACAGAAATCAAATGATGTACTGAGATCTTGTTATATGTATACGGTGAGCTCATATGGACACAAAATGCACGAAATAGAAGCAAGGGTGTTTACATGCTATATAGAGAAACAAAGGAACAATATTACAGTCACACAATTTAATATGTAGAACGTTTACACAACAATAAAAAATGGAAATACAGTAACTTATCTGCACAATGGAAGCAAAAGGAAATACACAACACTACACACTGCCACTGAGAGGCCCTTCCCAGGAGGCAGCAGTCAACGATCTATGAACTAACCAGTCACAGAATAAAACGAAATTGAACCAGAGCTTCCATATTATCAATTCAAGGTCTTTACCCAAAAACGTTTTTGAGAGCATGGCTAAGCCTGTATATATAATAGTTTGTACATGGGAGAGAGGGTCAACCCTTTCAGTGGTTGACCCCTCTAAAAATAGATCATCTTAAATGCAGGGGACAGATCTGAAACTGAAGAGGGTGTTTTCCCCCAAATCGTACATAAACAGTTTCCTTTAGTTGGAAACAAAATCATTGGATGCTTGGACGATGTAGGGATGAAATTACTGTAAGTAGAAGTTTGTGAACAGTGTATGCTAGGTGGGAAACAAAACCCATGTCTTTGTTTCTGTCATTAAGTACTCGAACCAATGATTTCGTAGGTGCGAGTGACAGTCTGAATGGTCGTCCGAATGTGAATGGAGGTCCGAATGACCTGTAACTGTAATTAACTCATAAATCTGGATTCCTGGGCTGAATTGTTGCTGGGTTGTTGGCCAAATTAATTATTGGGTGCTAGGTTCAACTTATGGCTAAGTTCTGTTTACTTTATCATGTGATTCTCCCAATCTTCCTCCTTCTCATCTTTATGAAACAGGAGTTCATTTCACGGCCTGCACATAAAAAAAAGTCTGTTAGTTATACAAAGAAAAGCAAAGTATGAAATGGCATGGATATTCATTTGGCATGATTTATATTTTTCAACTTGAAGTTTTAAAACAAATGGTTTCAAAAGGAATGATATGTATATGAACTTTACCATTTAAATAACCAATTTCAAAGGAATTAAAGGGTGTTGGCCACGTTGACATGTAATTTAAATAATTAATAAATTATTAAAATCCATGTCATAATCCATTTTGAATATTATATGTAATCCATTTTGAATATTATATGTAATCCATTTTGAATATTATATGTGTTTTGGTTAATTTGGATATGAGTGGGTTTGAAACAGTGAGTGATTTTAAGTTAAATAATTGTTTTAATATTTAATTCCTTTTTTCAATATTTTTATTTTATTCTTGGTTTAAATTTAAACCAATGCTTAAAACTCATCATCATCACTTTATGGTTTCAATTTTTATATGCAGGATCAATAGGACTAGCAAGAATCAGAAGATAAAGGTATCACGGGATCAACGAGAGCCGAAAGACAAAGGTAAGCCAAACTTAGTGAACCAATTAGAGACATGCAAGCAAACCTAGTGCGGAACTCGGAGTCGGGTGAAGAGCCAGATGGAGTACTGAAATGCTTATCATTTGTACAATATTGCATTTAATACATCAAAAATAACATATTAGGCTTCATTTACGTTTAGGAGTTTTAATTGATCAAAAACAGTAAAAGATAACCCTTTTTAAAGATAGATGTATTAAATTACGGTAATTGGTCGGGAAATTAATGTAAATAAAATCATTATAAAGGACAATTCTGTAGCCCAACAATGCCTCATTCATTTGCATGAGTTTAATGCATTATAAATCTTGCCTGTGGTAGATGTATTGGTTAGACCTAGCTTCATACACCTTGTGCATTGTGATGCTTGTCATGCCCTGGATTAATGAATGGATGGTTTCATGAACATGATCATTAGAAATATAAGTGTGGGTATGAGGTTGAATGCATGATTGAATGTATGTTGGAATACTTCATTGTTTACATGAATGATATGCATGGCTAACCCCTGCAAGTGGTTGATATGTTAACTAGCTTAGTTCATTAGATATGTTTGTTTATGCATTGTATTCACCCTTCAAAGGGATGACTGGACTTCACCTAGTCTTGGGGAAAGAAAGGGGGTAACCCCGATGTGTTTCAGGACCCCTCTGTAGGTCAGGTGAAGGAAGAAGTCATGGCAGGAAGGAGGCAGAAACCTTGCAGAAGGATAAGTCACTTTGGTGGGATTATGAAGAGAAACGCAGATGGAAAATTGTCATGGTTGGAGTGCTCAGATGGAGTGGGGATTTGCACCACTGGATAGAGCTCTCCAAGAGATTTCCAATGGTACCAACCTTGTCCCATTTGGAGCAAGGATGAGGGAGTTATGCCCCTCAGAATTTTGCCCTGGAAAGTTTGCAGTAGTAGAGGAGGTGCTTCCACAGTTCCGCATCCGCAATGCAGATTGCGGATTGCGGACGTTGGAAAATAACGTTGGATTTGGACGCCCGCATTTCATAGTTCCGCAGTGCGGAACTACGGAATGTGGAAAGGGAAAAATATCTGGGAATTGGGATTGGACTTCCGCATTCCCACATTCTGCAATACGGATTGCGGAATACGGAAGGAGGAATTTTCCAGAGGATTGAATTTGGACTTCCAGATTCTAGGATTCCTCAATGTGGATTGCGGAATGCGGAAGGAAAAAATGTCGGAAGGATTATTTTGGGGACTCCACATTCTGAATCCCGCAATGCGGATTGTGGATCGACAGCCATTGCGGCTGTGTGTAAAAATGGATGAATTTGGAGAAAAAGAAGGCTCCCCCATGGCCTCAGAAGGCCACCAGGGAGGTCAGGGGATGTTACATTCAACCACACCAATTACAATATTTCATAGTATGTATATGTTGCTTAAACTCACCTTATTCATCATTTTTCAAACTTTAACCTACGAGCTGCCTTATGTGCGGTGGGATCTTGCTGATCCTTCACGTCATGGCTCCCGGAGGGGGCCTCGAGGCCTCCCCTCTTCCTCCCGAGCTAGCTACATTTAAAAAATTGGTGGCTGAAGGTGGTAAACGCCCAGCGAGCGAGCAACAAAAAAAATTCGTGAAACGTTTGGCCAGCATTCCCACAGTTGCCCTGCCGACTGAAGATCCTTGCAAATCTGCTTTAAACCTTGTTGAACGAAGGATCATAGGGCAGTTCACCGGCCTCTGGCATTCGCCCAAATCTATTGACAACTGGGTGCAACGAAACTGGAGATCTTTGGTTCAATATGGCATTAGAATCTATTTAGTTGGTAAGGGCTTCTTTGTCTTTATTTTTGACAATGTAGAGGACAGGAATCTCATCTTTAGGAATGGTCCTTATTTTATGGGGCCTAAGGGGCTGTATTTGAATAAATGGATGTCAGACTTTGATCCGACGCAAGATGTGCCCTCGGCAGTCCTAGTTTGGGTCCGCCTGCCTCACTTACCTCTGCACTGCTGGAATCCAAAATCATTAGAATCCATAGGCAATAAGCTTGGAAAATACATAGATCTTGCAAAGAGGAAGGACCAGTACACCTGCGTAAGAATATGTGTAGAGGTGGATTTGGAGGTAGGACTCCCTGAAGATATAAATCTCATGGTGGTTGATTGGTCACACATCCAAGAGCTTGACTACGAGCAACTCCCATTTAAATGTCGATATTTCCATGGTTATGGCCACTTTGCCAGGAACTGCAAAAAGAAAGGAGATGAGGAGGCTGAGAAAACGAAGGGAGATCAATGGACTTCAGTTCAGAAACCAAACACAGCAAAACAGAACAAAAGATCAAAAGGAAAAGGATTACCCATGAGGAGTGAAGTCCCTCCCTCTGGATGGCTCTAAGGTGAAGGGAGTTCATCCCCTCCAAGAGCAGAGACAACTATCAATCCTTTTGAAACTCTCAGTACTCCAGAAGAACAGCGAGCTTCAGCTGCTGACGAGGTGGAACAGCAGCCCACTAAAATTGTCAAAGATAAAAACCTAGAATAAATTGTCCCTATATAAGCCGGATCCCCAATAGAAGCTTCTATCCCTCTCTCATATGCAGAAATGACAAGGAAGAAGTCTCCGGATATTTCAGGATCCTTGGAAGATGAGACCTTTGAGAGGCCATCGAAAAGAGTCGGGAGAAAATCTCATAAGGAGACAAGGGTAGAAGAAGCTAAGAGGAAAAAAATGAAAGGTATCCAGCCTACGATTGAGATGTACATAAGCAGAAGTACTAGAAACGGGCCTCCCAAGGGAGGAGTTGCTCCCTCACCTACTAATAAATAATGAGACTAGTCTCTTAGAATTGTAGAGGCTTGGAGAATACCTTAAAATCCAAAGCTGTAAATAATCTGTTGAAATCATAAAATCCTGAGATCCTCATGCTCCAAGAGACTAAAATAGGAGGGGAATCCCTTCTTGAGATCAGCAATTTGAAATGGAAAAGAAATGTCGGGTCAACTGGGTGAGGAATGTATTGTTCCCCTTGAGTGATGTTGCATCCTTATAAAAATTGAGGAGGCCAACAACTCTTAAGAGGTGTCTCATCTGAGGAGTAATGGGATGAGGGTATAAATATCTTTCCCTCTCCTCGGCCTCCCACTCTCTCCATAAGTTGTATTGATCAACTTGTGCTTCTTGCTTTTGCCTATCCTTGTGATGCTCACATCTTTATTTCACATATAACATCAATCAGTCTCATAAGTATACATATAAAATAATTATATGAGCATTATATCTACTACAATAAAATATTTTTTTTTGCAAAAAAATGACACACGGTGCGTCAATATAGTATTAATGCATCGCTATCAGTGCATTGTCGTATGTTAAGAGCCGTTAACGGTGCACTTTAATCTTTTAAGCTCTGTCAACAATGTGTTACAATAAACAAGTGCACTGATAATATATTTCTACAAATTTAAAATTTTATTATCAAGTCGGTGTGCCATAATACTAACGCACTAGTGCGATTCCAAAATTTTGTCCACAGTGCACCAACTATAGGTAAGAGCACCGAACACCAATGCATTGACGTGCACTAGGAGCACCATTGAATTATGGATTTTAGGTTATGGTAAAAAAATTAATTTGCATGAGTCAGTGCGTCTATATCAAGTAAATGCACAAGAACCGATGTGCTTACATGAAATAGAAGTGTTGCGTTTTATTTACAATTATTAGCATTAAATAATGTGATAAATGTGTGCATACTGCATGTTGGAGCACTTAATATCAATGCGCAGACGTGCACTAGCAGCATCGTTGAATTCAGATTTTTTATGGCGGAGGAAATTTTTTAAAGTGTGGGACCGGTGTATTTTTAACAAGTCAATGCACTACCAATGATGCGTTGACATTGCTTAGAAGCACCGTTTAATTATGATTGTTCATGGTTTATAAATTTTAAATTACCTAAGGCGGTGCATTTAGATCATGTGAACGCACCATCAGCGGTGCGCTAACGTGAACTAAAAGAACCGTATAATTTTATTCTAATTTTTTCTTGTTAATGTTAAACAACGCGTTCAATACAAGTAACAGCACTAAACAATCGATGCTCTTAAGTGTGAGGAACGTACTGCTAATTAGTTCATTTTTTTTAAAATAAAGTTGATGTTTTGATAGTGCGCTACTCGGAAAGCGTAGCGCACTGTTCACATGGTGCGTTCGATCCATTTGACTCGCCTCGCTAGTAGTGTGCCCTATAACCTTTTTACCGGGTGCACCAGATACCGATGCAAGCCGAATGGCTTGAACGCACTACTCAATTTTTATTTTTATTTTTCAAAAAATGATAAATTATGGCTCAAATTAAACAATTAATCTGTTAAAAATTTAAATTATCAAGTAACAATTAATTTTCCTGCTAAACCGCACGTAGGGGAGGAATCCTATCTATGTATGGAGAATTCGAATTTTTTCCCACCATTTGGAAAAATTCAAACTCGAGTCAGCAGCCAATAAGAATGAGCAATGCACCAGCAACCAATGAGGAATGAGCACAGGTGCTAGGGTGTCCAGGTGGGTGATGTATCGCACTGGTGCAGATGGATTAGACACATTGTAGAGGGGTAAAAATGATTTTGATGCAATGGTAATTTTTTTTATTAAACCTTGTTTTAGTGTTCCTGACTATTGGACGCACCGGGTGGCTCAAAAAATAAAACCGCACCACTGTAGAGGTTTTAAAAATTTTACTTTTTTAATATTTTTTATTTTTTTAATGAAACATTGACCCGTGAATTTTGTTATATTCCACACATCGGTGCGTGTATGCTCACTAAACGCATTGTGGCCAGGGTTTTAAACAAAATTTAACGGTGTGTCTGTTGCTATTAAACGCACCGGGTGTGGTTTATTAGGTAATGCATCGAGCTTAGGATTTTAAATAAAATTTAACCCGATTTTTAAATAAAATAATAATGTTTTTTTATTTTTCATAAAAATATGTAAAGGTGTGTACATTTCAACTACACGCATCGCGGCGTTTAGTATTAGAAAACACACCGTTTAGGATTTTTTAATAAAATTTAATGAAATTTTTAATAAAATAATCATTTGTTTTAATTTTTATAAAATATAAGAAGGTGCGTTCATGTCTACAAAATGTACCAGGGTGTTCAGGTTTACAAAACGCATCGCTAATAGGATTCTAAACAAAATTTTATGGGTATTTTAATAAAATAATAATTATTTTTGTTTAAAATATTATACGGTGTGCTTGTTTAGATGTCACACACCAGTGAATTTTATATTCGAAAATGCACCGTAACGGCCGTAGAAAATTGTCGCGCATCTCTTCAATATTTTTTCATGGATTTTTTTTGTCGTGGTTCATTTTAATTTTTTATCGCCTGATGTGGTTTGTTTATAAATGCATCGGTGTGTTGTTGCATTGAAACACACAGGAGAAAAAACCTCCGGCCACTCACCTCCACTAGTGACCTCCACTATAAATGGATATTTGAGCTCTTTTGGGAAGAGAAACCGCTATAACCTTGGCCAAAGGGCATTTTCCTTGTAGTGTATGCTGCTTAAACCCACTATATTCTTAAAAATGATTTCAAAACTATATTGATCAAAGTTAGATTATGATATGATTCCCAAATTTTATTTTGGGAATGTAGACATGTATTGATTGTTGATTTGGCTCAAATGTAGAGAGAAAAATTTATAATATCAAATGGTCAATTCTTCAAATTCCATCTCATTCCATATTGTTTAAAGTTCATCAAGTCCTCCCTTTCCACCTCTAGTAAGTTTATATTTTATTTATATTTTGATTATCTAATTGAATTTATGTTAGTTATCCATGTGAATTTCAATAAAAATGCATTCAATTTTGTAGGATCTTGATTCAAGATCAAGTTCAGATGCACAAGATATTCCATTAGCTGAAAATTGTTGCAATCTCTTATCAAGATCCCATGTTTCTCCTGATAACATCTTGAGAAATATACCGCAAGGATGATGATACACATGTCTGCCATCTTCCGCTACACCCCACTACAATGTCAAATTGAGATAATATTGCAAAAAGAGCGCAACTCGAAGAGGAAGCATACAAAGCATGGTTGAATTAACCACCAATTCACTTCCCGATACGTCCAGATTCACCAAATAGGAATGTATAGGGTTACACTAGTTATTCAAATGTTGGCAATGAAGGTAATGGAATAGAAGTTGATATGTATGGTTTCTTACAGATACAGGTTCCATGGATGTAATATTGTTAGATGCATTCCAAGACAATGAGCTAGGGGATGATGCTCATATCACTGATACCTTCTTTGAAATCCTGAAATATGCTTCCACCAACCCTCTCTTTGGACCTGACCAGTCAAATTCTACACAGCTAGGGACAACAATGATACTATACAACTTGAAAGCAAGGTATGGCATGTCAAACACATGTTTCTCAGATATTTTGAGGTAACTAACCATCAAGACCCTTATATTTTGAGTAATCTTGTCACACAATCAACATTGAAAATGGTCAATTTTATGAACGTTAAATGACATTATACATTTCTATTTCCTACTAACTGCATGTTATTCAAAGATAAGGTACTTCCTAGTGATAATGTCTTTCCTGGCAGCTGCAAAGAGGGAAAGCAAATGTTTAAATTGTTGGGTATTGAGTACATATCATATCATGCATGTCCGAATGGTTTTATTCTATATAAAGGCCAATATGCAGACAAAGAGATATATCCAAAATATGGGCATGGAAGGTACCATAAATAAATTAAAAAGGGTAAAGCATATGCCATCCTCCTCATAATATATTGAGGCACATTCCTAATCCCAAGGATTCAAAGGTTCTATTGTTGCAGGGATTCCATGCCTCGTAAAGAAGTGAGTCATAAGTTATGCAAACACGAATAGATTCAATAGCCATGAAACGTATAGAAGATACATGGCCCGATAAATTCAAAGATGAAGTGTAGAGCTTTCAATTGAGCATAGTCATAAATGGCATTAACCCATATTCCCTCCAAAACATCAATTATTATGTTTTTCCTATGGTAGTGATCAATAAACATATCTCCCTATGGTTTTCTATTAAGAATGAACATATTAAGTTGGATCTATAGTCCCTTGTAGAATAAAAGTGAAGAATATGAATGTTTTCCTACAACCATTGATCGATGAATTGAAGGAATTATGGGAAGGGATACAAGTATACGATGTATCAAGACCCATCTTAATAGAAAGGAGTTTTACGTGGTATGGCATATGTGTGTACACGACACATGATTATCCAATATTAGGAGTTTTCTCTAGTAAAAATTTGATTAATTTGTTTATATTTGTAACAATATTTTCTGGCATAGTTAATTCGGTGCGACCATCTTGATTTTCAATGTTAATGTGATTTGTATACAATAACATCGAAGGTCTTGAACTAAAAGGGTATCATGGATGTAAATTTCGTGGACCTTGTATGTAGGCTAGGTGGTCCAACCACATGTGAAATCCCTTGTACAATTGCTCCAAGGTTGTAATACCCCAATGTTTTAAGCCCTCAACATATGTAGTTTTTGTTTTGTTATTGTGGCACAAGGTGTCGAGACTATGTACTTGGACATTACTGTTATTATTATTGCTTAATAAAATTTATTGGCTCAACATGGACTACAACGAGAATGGGGGGGCATGTTTTCCATATTTGAGGGGGTTGGGGACTAGGATTTGTTTCTCTCCCTAAAATAAGTTTTTGGACCATGTTCTTGATTATTTTGACCTATGGAGTTACTATTGCACCTTTATCATGGTTAGTGGACCCCTCTTGCTCTAGTGCATCCTCATGAAGGTTTGGTGGTCCCCACTTGGTGAATGCTCCCTCTTTAGATGAGAGATACTCTTTTTTGGGCACCACTTGCACTACGGCACCCTCTCCCTAGATTCTAGGAGTTGTAAGCTAGAAATTAACCTCCACCACTTCAAGTGCGCCCCACTCCTCTATTCATGGACATGCTCCCTATTTTTGTGCTTACAGGTTATTTATGATCCTATTGGACCCACTCTCTCACCTCCCATGACTAGTGTGCCCTCGATATATTCTTGGCCTCCACTCCTTGGTTTTTGATAACTCTTCCTCATAGTGCTAATTTTGGGAAGGGAATCTCCTAAGCTAAGTCACCACTCAATCAATTCAAGTTAAGTATCCATGATGAATCCTAACCACACCTTAACCAACTTGAGTTGGTGTCCTTGGGTTCGAATTTCCCTCCTTGAGCCTTATTTATACATGAGCTATCTCCTGGTTGTGCTATTTAGTGAGTTGTTTGGATGGTGCTCATTGTGACTTGTGTTAGGTGTGAGAGAGTGATGTTACCAGAGAGTTTCTAGATGATTACCTTTGTTCCCTCATGTACCATTACTTGTCCCTAGTCTAGCACGTAAATCCATTGGGTGAGGGTGGTGATATCCAAAGGGTCGTGGTGAGCGTGGGTAGTCACAACTCACTGCTAGTGTAGACGGAAGGGAACGTAAGTGGTGAGGGAGTGAACTACAACTACTCTGGTTGAGAGTACCTCTACTTATGGAACCATGCCCTCAACTCGGGGGTGACTGCCATGCTGAGAGATGCACGAGCATGGCATGTCTATGGCTGGGAGGAACGTGGTCCTGTTAAATCCAGTTGCATTCTTGAGATAAGTGTTTGCTTATGTGTTATTTATTCTATTTTATTATGCATATGTATCGTAGAGGCTAAGTTATTTTTTGTTTATGCGTATGGATGTTATGTTAGCGGTTGAATGCGGGATGGATGGTCTATCTATGCTATAAAGATTGTTATGTTAATAATTGAATGTAGGTGGATGGCCTTTGTGTGATATTGAAACAAATTGCGAAGAACCTTCCCTATCTTCTCTAACATCTCTAATTTATCTTCTCTCTCTCATGGTTTTATGACTGCAGGTGGAAGCCATTTCTTCTCTTTCTCTCATGATATCCTATGGTTGTAGGTGGAATCCATCTCTTCTATTTATCTCACATTTTCTATGGTTGTAGGTGGCAGCCATCTCTTCTATTTTTCTCACATTTTCTATGGTTGTAGATGGAAGCTTTGTCCTCTGTTTCTTTTATGGTTTTAATGGTTGTAAATGATAGCTTGATATCTGATGTATTATGATCCTAGAAGGTTGTAGATGACAGCCATAAAAATATGATTGTATTATTCTTAGATGGTTGTAGATGACAACCATAAAAATATGATTTGTACTAATGATTGATGGCTAGAAGGGGGCAGCCATGGAATCTGATTTTTAGTGAATGATAGTCTTAGGGGACAGCCATGGGATTTGGTTTGTGTGGCTGTAGATGGAATCCCGTGTCTCTAGTTTTCTTATGGTCTATGTGGTTGTAGATGTATCCTTAATGTTGCTATTATTCACTATCTAAAATCAGCACTCACATAATCAAACTAATAATCTCATATCAAAACACAATCGGATGATAACAAGAACAATTGTGCACTTATGATCATCTACAATTGTCTATAATTATGTTTTTTTCACTAGCACTACAATCCAGAAATTATGATCACATACATGATCTAATATTTTCACTTGGCCATTATAACATCATCTATCATGCATTTACTCATAAACAATCAATGTTTGCAAGTGAAATGCATTACCTTACGTATCATGTGTTTTAGTAAAGGATATGTTTTTACTTTTTGAAAAAGGGTTGAATGTTAATTTATTGGATTTTCCATGTTGGCCTAGTCTTAGTAACCCTATTTCGCTTGACTCGACCTTTCCCCCTAGTTCCCATGGTGTCTCTGGCCTTGTTTTCAAGATTGGTCACACCACATAGTGGTATTAGAGCTTATGTTCCAACTATGAGACTGTTGGGCTTTATAGATTTGTAACTTAGTATATTTTGGAATGTATGATGAAAATATAAGAGTAGTATACATATACTGGTGTGTAGACTACTAACGGTGATAAACATTGAACACATTGCAGCCTCTAGTAATGTCAATTTGTGAATGAGCAAGCGGTGAGTATTATTGAATTGCAATTTGAAGTCTAATCAAAGTAGTGAAGGGTAAGAAGTTAGTAAGTGTGGAGATGGATTTGGAAGAAGGGAAGATGCCATACAACCCCAAATAAGAGCTTAATGAGATTATTTGGCAAGGTCCTGTAAAAGGAGAAGCAAGGACAAATGGACACCAAGGAAGAATTGAACCATTGAATTTGGAAGACTCGGTAAGAAGTTTGAAGAAGGAAGTAGAAACTTGTAGAAAGGATCATCCACACTCAAGAAAGAATCACGCATAGTCTGAAGCAATTGTAAGGATATTTGAGAACCTCACCACAAAGCAATGTGCGAAGGAGATATTATGAGAGGTATAGATAATATTCAAGAAAACTTCATGACAAGCCCTCTGCAGTGAAGAAGAAATGGTACTCATCAAGTAGCTCAAAAAGAAACTCAGAAAGATCCCTAGTAAGATATAAGAAAAGGAGGCTTGCACGGAATGAACTGGTGGGAGAACTGAGGAGAATAAATCCTCCAACCTTTGATGGAGAAGCAAGGCAAGGGGAGGATGTTGAAGCTTGGTTGTTGGGACTTATAAATTTTTTCTAGTTGCTTCAGTACGCATCGAACATGGAAGAAAGGGTATCCATCTACCATTTGCAAGGTAAAGCATCCATTTTGTGGGATCAACTAGTCAAGCTGAAGGATATCGATGAAGATAGAATCTCTTGGAGGAATTTTAAGAAGTAATTCCAGAAAGAATATCACTACTATGACAAAAAGATGGAATAGTTCTTTGAACTCAAGTTGGGCAGCATGACTATGGAAGCTTATGAGAAAAGGTTCATATAACTCATGAAGTGTACTAGATTCATAAAGGATGATAAAGTGAAGATTCAAAGGTTCTTAAGTGGTTTGCCAACATTCTATAGATACAAGGTCCAATATGACATACCAAAGACTCTTAAATATGTCATTTGGAAGGAAAAGCATATGTAGTATCTGAATAAGAAGAGAGCTCCATATCAAAAGGACTGCAGAGATAAGAGAAGGGACAAGAAAGAGTAGAGGAAGAAAGGATTTGAACCTCCATCATTCAGAAACAGTAATAACTTTTATCAGCAAAGACGAGAAAAACAAAGGCAAGTGGGGAGAGCATTCAGACAAAGGGCCAAGACCACCTTTCGAATGTTGGGTATGTAAGGGGAATCACTACACCAAGCACTGTCCACAAAAGGTAAGCACCATTCATAACATCCAAGAAGCATCAATTGTTGGTGATGTTGGAAGAAGTATTCCAAGAATCTATGCATCCTTGGATGGTAGACAAGATGACCATTAGTCCTGGATGATTGAGGCAGCAGGTAAGATTTCTAATAAATCCGTAGCTATTTTAATTGATTATGGATCTAGACATAGTTATATTGCAACAAACATAGTTGAGAGATGTTATTTGAATAAATGTAAGCTCGAAACAACAAGTCTAGTGCAATTGGATATAGGAACCAAGAGGAAGATCACAGAAGCAGTAAGGAAGTGTCCTTTAGAAATTAATGGTCTAAATACTTTTGTAGACTTGAACATAATACCATTGGGTTCATGTTATGTATTGATTGGCATGGATAGGTTGGATGCACATTGTGCCATGCTTGACTGTCACAACCAGACTTATACTTGTCTGGATGAAGAAGGCAATCGAGTGATAATGAGATGTATACCTAGACCCATATATCTGAGGCAAATCATAGCTCTGCAGTTGAAGAAGAGTTTTAGGAAAGGTTTTCAATTGTATGCAACTCATCTGGAGGAGACAAGAGAAGGAAAATAGCTAGAGCTACAAGACTACCCAATACTGCAAGAGTTTGCAAATATATTTCAAGAAATGTCGGGAATGCAACCTACGAGAGACATTGATTTCTCTATTGATTTGGTGTCAAGTACAGTTCCCTCATCTAAAGTACCTTACAAAATGAGCACTCCAGAATTGAAAGAATTGCAGATGCAGTTAGAAGAGTTATTGAATAAAGGGTACATAAGGCCCAGTGTGTCACCTTGGGGGGCTCCAATGTTGTTTGTAAAGAAGAAATATGGAACACTAAGACTATGTATAGATTACAGGCAATTGAACAAAGCTACAATCAGAAACAAGTATCCTTTGCCAAGGATTGATGACTTGTTTGATCAACTGAGAGGATCCAAAGTATTTTCAAATATATATCTAAGGTCGGGATATCACCAAGTCATAATAAAAGATGAAGACATCAGTAAGACAACATTCAGGACAAGGTACGACCATTATGAGTTTATGGTTGTGCCATTTGGATTGACAAATGCACCAACAAAATTCATGTGCCTGATGAATGGAGTTTTCATGAAGTAATTAGATAAGTTTGTAATTGTATTCTTAGATGAAATCCTTATCTACTTCAAGTCAAAAGAAGATCATGAAGAGCATCTAAGATTGGTGATGCAAGTACTCAAAGAGCATCAGTTGTATGCCAAGCTAAGTAAGTATTCATTCTATCAAAGTAGAATCCACTACTTGGGACACATCATATCAAAAGAAGGCATCTCAGTAGATCCTGAGAAGATAAGATCTATTATGGAATGGATAACACCAAGGAATGTATCAAAAGTAAGATCTTTTATGGGGTTAACGAGATACTACCGAATGTTCATTAAGGGCTTCTCAAAGTTATCTCATCCCATCACATCCTTGCAGAAAAAGGGTGTGAAGTTCGAATGGAATCCTAAGTGTGAAGACAATTTTCAAAGACTCGAGGAAAGGCTTACCAGTGCACCTGTTCTAAATATTGCATATCCTGATGAGAGATTTGTAGTATGCACAGATGCATGTAAGCAAGGAATTGGTGGAGTGTTGACTCAGAACAGTCATGTAATCAATTATGAATCCAAAAAGTGGAAAGAACATGAATAAAATTATGCCACTCATGATCTAGAACTTGCAGCTATCAATCATGCCTTGAAGATGTGGAGGCACTACTTGATGGGTAAGAAATTTGAATTAAGAACTAATCATGATGGTTTGAAGTACTTGTTTGAGCAACCTACTCTGAATGCCAGACAGAGGAGGTGGATGGAATTTCTATGTGAATATGACTTTGATATCAATCACATCAAAGGCAAGGAAAATAAGGTAGTTGATGAACTTAGTAGGAAGATACATGTATTGCATGCAGCAACTATTAGCACCGGTACATTAGATCTGAAATATAAGATCGTTGAAGCCAATTCTACAACTGAACATTACTAGTAGTGGAAAGATGGATTGCAATAGCAGAAAGTACCATCGAAGTTTGATAAGTATAGATTGGAAGAGAATGGAATCCTCATACATAAGGATAGAGTTTATGTGCCAAACTCTGGAGACTTAAGGAAGAAGGTTAAAAAGGAGATGCATAATGTTCCCTATGTTGGGCATTAAAGATATCAAAAGACCGTAGAAACTGTGAGGAAGCAATACTACTGGATAGGGATGAAGAATGATGTTGCAGGGTACATAACTAGATGTATGGAATGCCAAAAGGTTAAAGTGGAACATCATCATCCAGTTGGTTTGTTGAATCAATTACCAATACCTAAATGGAAGTGGGATGTAGTTATGATAGATTTCATCACAAAGTTACCAAAGACAAGACTACAAAATGATGCCATCATGGTAGTGGTAGATAAGTTGACTAAAGCTCCACAATTTATACCAGTAAAGACAACTCATAAGGCAGCTAATATTGTAGACGTATTTATGAAAGAAGTTGTCAGATTGTATGGAATTCCAAAATCTATAGTGTCAGATAGGGATACAAAGTTTACTTATAACTTTTGGAAACGATTTGGTACAAGTCTGAACATGAGTACAACATACCATCCTCAAACAAATGGTTAGACAGAAAGAGTCAATCAGGTGATAGAAGATAAGTTGAGAGCATATGTGATGGATCGGCAATCCAAATGGGAAGATTATTTACACTTGGTAGAGTTTGCCTATAATAATGGATATCACGCCTCTCTAAAGATGAGTCCTTTTGAGGCATTGTATGGGAGAAAGTGAAATACTCTTATCAGTTGGGATAATCCAACAGATAGATTCATCACTGGACCTAAAATTCTGAAGGACATGGAAGATCAGATGGTTATAATCAAGCATAATTTGAAAGCAGCTCAAGACAGATAGAAAAGTTATGCAGATCAGAGAAGAATTGACATACAGTTTAAAGTTGGACATCGTGTCTTTTTTAAAGTCGGACCCAATAAGAGTTCCTTGGACTTGGGGAACTATTTCAAGCTAGCTACTAGATACTATGGACCCTTTGATATCCTAGCTAGGATAGGGCCCATTGCATATGAGCTTGCATTACCTGCTTGCATAAAAGTACATAATGTATTTCATGTCTCTTTGTTGAAAAAGTATATACCTAATTCTAATCATGTGATTGATTGGAATGTGATTCAGGTGGAATTGGAAGGGGATTTTCCTGTACAACCAGTTTCCATACTGGGCATAAAGGTCAAGTTGATTTATCGAGAGATCGGGTAGGCAAAGGTCTAATGGACCCACTACAGTCCTGAAGATGCTACTTGGGAGTTAGAGGATGCTATGAGGAAGGAATACCCTCGTATTTTTGAAATTTTGTAAAGGCATGTATGTAGTATGCATCAAGGATGATGCATTGTTTTTAGGGGGAGGGTAATGCAATACCCCAATGTTTTAATCCCCTGACATATGTAATTTTTGTTTTGTTATTGTGGCACAAGGTGTCGGGACTATGTACTTGGACATTACTGTTATTATTTTTGCTTAATAAAATTAACTGGCTCAACATAGACTACAACGAGAATGGGGGGACATGGTTTCCACATGTGAGGGGGTTGGGGACTAGGTTTTGTTGCTCTCCCTAACATTAGTTGTTGGACCCTATTCTTGATTATTTTAACCTACGGAGTTACGATTGCACCTTATTCATGGTTAGTGGACCCCTCTTGCTCTAGTGTGCCCTCATGAAGGTTTGGTGGGACCCACTTAGTAAATGCAACCTCCTTGGATGAGAGCTACTCTTTTTTGGGCCCCACTTGCACTAAGGTTCCCTCTCCCTAGATTCTAGGAGCTATAACTTATAATCTAGATTTTAGCTTCCACGAGCTAGAATTTAACCTCCACCACCTCAAGTGTGCCCCACTCCTCTATTCATGGACATGCTCCCTATTTTTTTGCTTATAGGTTATTTATGATCTTATTGGACCCACTACGTCACCTCCCATGACTAGAGTGCCCTCCTTGACATATTCTTGCCCTCCACTCCTTGCTTTTTGATAACTCCTCCTCATAATGCTAATTTTGGGAAGGAAATCTCCTAAGCTAAGTCACCACTCAATCAATTTGAGTTAAGTCTCCATGATGAATCCTAACCACACCTTAACCAACTCGAGTTGGTCTCCTTGGGTTTGAATTTCCCTCCTTGAGCCTTATTTATACATGATCTATCTCCTTGTTGTGCTAGTTAGTGAGTGGTTTGTATGGTGCTCATTGTGACTTGTGTTAGGTGTGACAGAGTGATGTTACCAGAGAGTTTATGGATGATTACCTTTGTTCCCTCATGGGCCATTACTTGTCCCTAGTCTAGCATGTAAATCCATTGGGTGAGGGTTGTGATATCCAAAGGGTCGTGGTGAGTGCGGGTAGTGACAACTCACCGATAGTGTAGACAGAAGGGAAAGTAAGTGGTAAGGGAGTGAACTACAGCTACTCTGGTTAAGAGTACCTGTACTTGTGGAACCATGTCCTCAGCTCAGGACTGATCGCCATGATGAGAGATTCACGAGCATGGAATGTCTATGGCTAGGATGAATGTATTCATGTTGAATCCAGTTGCATTCTTCAGATAAGTATTGTAATGTCCCCTCTATCCTACCAGCGTGATAGGGAGGGCGTGGTGCTCAATCCGAGCAATTAGCCCCAAAACGTTCGAATTAAAAACATTGATGCAAAGAACTGTATCTGTGCATGCTATGGAAAAACGATGGTAATCAAATAAATGCTGTTGATCTCTAACACACATTCAAGATTCTGTGACAGCCATGAAATAAAGATCTGTGCAGAATTATACATGATCATATGGAAATGCATAATCATTTTAATACACAGCTGAAGCAAATTTATTAACAGATCCATGATACATTCAAAATATTCATCAAATGGTAGTTGCAAATTTAACACAGGAGAATACTTATCTTATGCAAAAGTAGTCCCACGCAACTGGCTATGCAACTGCAACGTTCCACCCAACCGTAGGCTAGTGTGCTCCTCAATCTCTCAGCACCACTGCCACCCCCGAGCTGGGCATGATCTCTACAAGGAACCAGGGAACAGCAGACTCACACATAGCCAAGCATACATAGCCAAGCCAATCTACAATTGGGTTTATCAGGCTGCTAGGAGATGGAAAGGAAGAATTGCTAAGCTAGTGAGCTCAACTACAGAGCTATGGGTACCTCTCCCAGATCTATTTAGCTTGGCACTCACAATGCTTACACACCCAACACCAAGAAGTATTCTCTTCACTGCCACACAGTCCCTCAAGCCATACCTTCCTTTCTAGTGTTCTCAGGGTGTGCATAGAAAAGTAGCCAGCCCTCTTAATCTTCTTGAGAGGATACTCCCTACACTAGGTTTATCAAGCCAATTCTGTCCACTACCATTCCAGTTTCTTGCTCATGGGTTCCAAACAAAACAGGGATGCACCTAACAACAACCTACACCTGTTGAGCATGAGAAAATGTTTCCAACAGTGGGATGCATGAGATGGGGTTTCCTGGACTTCAGGAAAACGTGGGTAGACTCAAAACGTATTGGCACTTTGGAAATTCGACTGGGGGAGCAAAACCCATTCCAGAAAAATGCCCCAGGGCAAAAACGCCCTCTCCCTCAGTCCCAATTCGCGTCCCTCCTTCCCCAGCTGTTGCACAATCCAAAAACGAGTTCCTGGGCATGGAAAAACGCAGGGTTATGGTGAAAAACGTGAGGCTAACTTCCTGTGAGCTCAATCTGCGTGAGAGGAAGAACGTAATGCATGAGGAATGGCCTTGGGTAGCATTTCGTGGGGGGTTTTCTTGCCCAGCAAGCCAAAAATATGATTTTCAGGTTGGTAGCTTGCCCATGCACGAAAATCTGACTGCCATACCTCTCCCATCCCAAGACATTAACTGCCTTAACCAATTTCTTGGAAGAATTAAATGATTGGGTGCATGAGACAAAATGGGTAGTTGGTGGTTTATGGGTTTCCCCATTGACACATGGATTAATACCATTGGCTCAAGGGTTTAACTAATTTCCCTCCCTTTTCCTTGTAGAGTCATGCCCCATCTCTTTTGTTGCATTGCATAGCCGGTTGTGGGTTTTTCATTGAAAATTCATAGTTATATGATGTCTTATATACATTGTGCCCATCTCGCACAAGAACCGTAGGCATCTATTTTTAATTGCCGATACATGAAACGCTAAATCAACGGTGGGGCCTTGGCCTTGAGCTCCTCACCATGATTAATTACAATATTTACATCATTTACGATTTAATACAAAAGGGGTCAAAATGGGGACATTACAAGTATTTACTTATGTGTTATTTATTCTATTTTATTATGCATATGTATTGTAGGTGCTAACTTAATTTATGTTTATGTTTATGGATGTTGTGTTAGCAGTTGAATGGAGGATGGACGGTATATCTATGTTATAAATATTGTTATGTTACTAATAGAATTTAGGTGGATGGCCTTAATGTGTTATTGAATCAAATTGCGAAGAACCTTCCCTATCTTCTCCAGCATATCTAATTTATCTTCTCTATCTCATGGTTCTACGACTGCAGGTGGCATCCATTTCTTCTCTTTCTCTCATTATATTATATGGTTGTAGGTGGAAGCCATCTCTTATATTTATCTCACATTTCCTATGGTTGTAGGTGCTAACCATCTCTTCTATTTATCTCACACTTTCTATGGTCGTAGATGGAAGCCTTCTCTTCTGTTTCTTTTATGGTTTTAATGGTTGTAAATGATAGCTTGAGATCCGATGTATTATGAGCCTAGATGGTTGTATATGACAACCATAAAAATGTGATTGTATTAGTGTTAAATGGTTGCAGATGAAAACCATAAAAATATGATTTGTACTAATGATTGATGGCTAGAGGGGGCCAACCATGAAATCTAACTTTTAGTGAATGATGGTTGTAGGGAACATCCATGGGATTTGGTTTGTGTGGTTGTAGATGGTAGCCCGTGTCTATGATTTTCTTATCGTCTATGTGGTTGTAGATGTTTCCTTAATGTCGTTATTATTCACTATCTAAAATCAACACTGACATAATCAAACTAATAATCTCATATCGAAACACAATCGGATGATAACAAGAAAAATTGTGCACTTATGATCATCTACAGTTGCCTATAATTATGTTTTTTCACTAGCACTGCAATCTGGAAATTACGAATCACATACATGAGCTAAATATTTGCACTTGGCCATTATAAGATCATCCATCATGCTTTTAATCATAAACAATCAATGTCTGCAAGTGAAATACCTTAGCTTATGTAACATGTGTTTTAGTAAAGGATATGTTTTTACTTTTTCAAAAAGGCCTGAATGTTAATGTATTGGATTTGGCATGTTGGCATAGTCTTAGTAACCTTATTTTTCTTGACTCGGCCTTCCCCCTGGTTCCCGTGGTGTTTGTGGCCTTTTTTTCAAGATTGGGCACACCACAAGGATATTCCTCCCAAAAGACCACCCTTATAGAAGAACAAAATATTATTCAATGGTAAACTAGAGAGAGCCAAAGGGCCTGAAATAATGACACATGTTGAATGGCTTAGGGCATATGATAGAGATAAGGAGAAGGAAATTGCAGAAATGTTCGATTCAAATGGGGAACTTGTGTTCGATGATCCTGAATTCTTCAACACCCATGTTAAGAAAATTCTCATTGGGATGAAAAGGAAATCGAAATTTTATGAGCTCCCATATTGGGAGCATCTTAATTAATGCCCATCTTCTTTACTGAGGCACATATCATAAAAAAAAGTGACACATTGGCTGTTAGGAGAGATATTATTTCTTCAAATACTAAAAATAAGCATTTGCCAAGACAAAAAAATAGAGGAGAGGTTGGTCCCTCTTGGTCTTTTAAATAAAGTGATGTCCCATGGATTTTGAAGAAAGATGATCTTTATTTGGTAAATGAAGTTATATTGGGTGTGAAGGTGATTTATTTCTATGGGTCTACTCGGCAACACTACTTCACTATAGAAGAACATTTGTCATGGTTGAAATCACATGACCATCTGAACCATCTAAGGGTACATATGTCAAATACATGTTTTTTTACGCCACAAGTTAAAACACAATTAATTTTGCATGTGTTTACTTTGTAGTGTCATTGTCCTTTGCTTATGCATGGGTGTGTGGACCATGAATTTATTGAGGACATGCAATGTGCCATATATAAATTATCTGCATTTGTACATTGGATCACATCAAAGGAGATTCATATGGCTAGCATTCCATTTTGGTGTCGAGATAGTTGAGATTGTTTGTATGTTTGAGAAGGAACTATCGACGAGTTTCATGGACTTGCACTTTCATATTCTAATTCACCTAGTTGATGAGGTTGAATTAGCTGGGTTGGACTCATGTCATTAGGTGTTCTTCTTAGAGAGGTACATGAAAAAATTGAAGGGATTTGTTTGAAAAAGGGGAAAACACAAGGGGTCTATGGTGGAGGGGTACATTGTATATGAGTCATTCTATTATGCCAACGAGTACATCAAACAAATCAACAACACACGAGGTGCAATGATTTAGGATGACCAAAGGGATGAGGAAGAAAGGGAAGGGGAGCTACTCCAAATGAACGAAAAAATGTGCATTATAAAGAGTAAGTCACTTATCTTTTGACGCTAAATTTCTATAGAGTAACTATTCACATTGAACTTCATAATGTATATTTGATCTCATATGTACTATATGTCGATTTGATTTCATGAATACATCAGCAAATTCAGAAATTGATTCCATCAATAAAGTCATTCTTCACAATGCAGAGGCAACACATCTGTGGGTCGCTTTGTATGGAGAGAAGAGGAGGAAATGGGACAGCGATGGGAAAAAATTCAAATGGCTGAATGATAGAAGAATGCCTTATCCTAATCATTTAAAAGAAAATATAAAAATTATATGTCCCAACAATTGGGTTGCCGACAAAGTCAATGAGAAATACGGTGCATCCAGTCGTTACTCGCCTACTGAAGAGGATGAACTAAACAAAGGGATTGGGTGCAATGGGTAATA
The DNA here is from genome assembly GCA_027924585.1 of Larix kaempferi. NCBI lineage: Eukaryota > Viridiplantae > Streptophyta > Pinopsida > Pinales > Pinaceae > Larix > Larix kaempferi. The sequence goes on along the minus strand of BSBM01001110.1, from coordinate 10,299,656 downwards.
ATCTCTTTGTGTACATTTTTAACTTTGTAATGCACCTTTGAATTATAACATATATAGTTTATATATTAATGGTCAGCTTATTATACATATGACACCGTCATTTGTTCACATTTTTACAGGTGCATTTGTTCCCATCTATGTGCCATCTATGTGGGCATATGGGCATCATTTTCGCATTGAGGATGTCGATGATGGACGTGTCACACAAGACTGTGGAGTGGAAGTCGAGTTCGACATATCTATTCATGCTAGCCACCATGATTAGAACATAATAGGGGGGGATTTAGGTTACGTTGAAAAGATACAAGAGATCATTCAAGTGGACTTCTCATCTTTCCAATATGTTATTTTTAGATGCAAGTGGTGGGACACCTTCGAACGAATAAATTAAAAGGAAGATCGTGATAATGGGATGATATATATCAACTCTAGAAATATGCAGGATGAAAGTAAGGAGCCTTATGTTCTCCCAAAACACTAGAACCACGTTTTGTTTTTACCCGAACGTGTTGGATAGGTATTTGTGGTTAGTATTAAGACATGACCCTAGATCAAAACATATTTTTAAGAACAATAGTGCTATCATGCCAAGCGAGGAAGATAATCAAAGTGATGGAAATAGTGAGTGATATGTTCATGTTGCATTTCATCATTTATGGTGTTGATGTATCATTTCATTAATTCACTAATTATATTGTTTTTTAATTCATTTTATGATGGTGGAAATGGAAAGTTAATTACAACCAATTTTTTAACAATTGTAGTTGGTTAATAATCAAATTGGTGCGTATTGGCTCTAATAGGAGCGGCCAAGTCATCTGTATTATCACCCTTCGCTTGAAAGGAGTTACGACTACGGTCACCGCATCGGATGGAGCTGTGAGACTGGAAAGGAAATCAGAACTCCACCGGCTGAATGCTGAGGTCCGACGCTTGATGCTGAATTTCAAAGAAGCAGAACAACCTCACCAAGTTCGACGGTTAGACACGACTGATGTGACCCAATTTCATTTTCATGAGGCCCCATCGTAGCTCTGCAGCATGAGGAGAGTCGACTGATCATGGATTGGCATCTCTCAAGAAAAAGAAGGCATAACCACTCTCTAGAAAAACTATAGATTAGCTCACTTTCACTGCTTTTGTCCTGGCATTAGTTTATTTGTTCTGTTTTGTAATCTTTTGACCTTAGTCTCAACCTGTCAAGTTTTGGATTTGCATTCGGCATTATTAATCCATGCTTTTGTATGCCTCAATGAGCTCATCACTGTTTTTTAATTTATTCATAACCGTTTTTGTCTAAAAAAACAATCAAATTGGTGCGTAATTTGTTTGTGTACCTAGTAATTTGTGATTGTAGGGAAAGATTGATTGAAAAATATTTTTATTTTAGTTGAATGTATTTTATCTCATTGCATATTTAGTATAAAATTTTAGAATTATTTTCATGATAAAATAATTGTGTGGGTTAGTCCTACCTTCATAAGCTCTCTTTGCAAACTCTATACACAATTTAAATTATAAGTACAATATCTTGATATACTCAATTCAAAATAATACTATGTAGAATACAAAAGATGGAGTCCATTTGGCTTTTGATCAAACACATCATGAATGTGCATGTTACCTCATTATTGTAAGATGTGGTAAGTTACAAGATCATTAATTTCTAACGCTATGGAAATAGTCATTTTATACTAATTATGTAGATTGACTAATTTAAAAAATCATCGCCTTGAAAGAAAAGAAATAATGTAAGAATAAATATAACTTATTATATGAGCAATGCACATGATACTAGTTTATATATGATGTAATATTTGCATAACTTTAGAAGTATATGCATGATTTGATATAACTTTATAATATGCTAACTTTAAACTTATTTGCATGATTTAATATAATATTTAATATAATCAAACACATGGATGTAAAAAATTAATGAAATTTATTTATAAGTGTTTTTATTATTTAATATATGCAATATGTTAAGACTATACAAAATTGGAGAAATACAAATTTTGTTAGTTTGTAGGGGCTAGGGGTTATGGGATAAAGGGGTTTTAAGAGTTGTAAACATAACATTAATTAGATATTGTGAGTTATTGTTGTGAGAAAATCTCCCTACGGATAGGTAGATATCCCCTTGGGATTAGAAAAGGCCCCTAGTTGCCTACCCAAGACAGAGATGAAACAAATAGACACTATAGTCCTCCTAGATCTAGCTCACACATCAGCTAACAAGCTATGGAAATACAAAGCAAGTAGATGGCATACCTTACTTTGATGGTTGTCTTGCTGCTCCTAAGTTGCTACAGCTCCAGCCTTTGATTATGGACTTATGAACCTGTTCACAAAGGAAACACAACACCTTCTCCAACGCAATATATGTATAAACAAAGATCTAACTATATAAATAGAGACAATTTCATGCATTCATCATTAAAGACATGAAAATGAGAGGAATCGGCTAAGTTATATTAATGATAAGAAAGCCAAAAGAAGTTGATTACAATGTTATACCTTGATGTCCAAAGTAGTAGCACCTCCTTCCAAGCTCTCCAACATCACCCTTGCAAAACTCATAGGATCATAGGTTTAGTGTTTCCAAGATCACCCCCTTTAGCTCATGGATGGCTCTCTTTAAGTAGGATTTGGGAGGCCAACCACTAAGAGGAGATTATGGATCTAAGTGAATAATATGTGGATCAAAGATCTAAATCATGCCAAAGAGGGAAAGTGAGATGGGATTCGAAGGGGTACCTCATCCCAAGAAAATCTCCATGAGATCCAAGATCCAAAATAAAAGGGATAAGCCTAAACCAAGACTACCGCTCCCCTATAACTAAGCCAAGCGCGGTAGTACCGCTCCCCCATAGGCATGCAGAGCGCGGTAGTTTGACACTACCGCTCCCCCATAGGCATGCAGGACGCGGTAGTTCCAGAAGGCTTAATTTTTGGAGGTGGTTAATGCGGGTTTCGACCCCTTGCTTGTTGGATTTTCTTCCAAGTGTGACTAGGGAAGGTACCAACATTAGAATGAAGGGTCCTAACACCCTTAGGAGGCATAAACATCATGTTTTCCATGGTGGTGAAACATGTATATTCCCACTTACACATGGTGTGGCAATTTGAGGTATAACAGTTATGTTTTAGGGTTACTACATCATGAGTAAAGATATTTTATGCTTACTATAATTCCAAATACGTTAGACATATTTAGTATAGAGTCGTTAGGTGTTTTTGGAGATCTTAAAGACATATTTCAAGGAAATGTTGTAATTATCATTATAATTAATTCGTAATTCCTCATTAAAAAATAAAAATGTTTACCATTACTAAACATTGTTATATTTAATTGAAATCTAAACAATAACTTTTTACAAAATTGTTTATGTTAATTGTAAAAATATGACAACAATTGCACTTTCAAGAAGAAGTCATTATTTATGTTTTTTAATAAACACTTCTCACAATTTTTCAAAATAAATATGCATGATATTTATACACCATATAAAATTGGAGGAATAATTATTTTATACACATCTAGAAACACAAACAATCACATCTAATATCACCTAACATCATCGGGGATAAACATCTAATAATTACATATAAAATCACCTAACATCATCTAACCTATACATCTAAACATTACCCAATATCATATAAGATACAAATATAATAATCACATCTAAAAAAATAAAAGAATTAAATAACCTCATCATCAGACACATCTTGCAAAAATAATCATCGTTTACTACACAAATCTACCAAAGATAAACGTAAACAAGCATTATCTAACATACATATCTAATAATAACATCTAGCATACACATCTAACAAAACACGAGAATTATCTCACATTGTAATATCCCTCATTCTGACCCTTAGGCTATTCTGGTTGTAATGTAAATATTGCATAAAATGCAATGTGTGTTTGCCCTAGTGTGGAGCTCAAGGCCAAGGCCCCACTAGTGGATGATTAGGTTTATTTGCATAGGAAAGTAGTGGATATTCCGATAATCCATGTGCTAGTAAGCCATGAAAGATTGTAAATGATGTAAATGATACTATGTAATAATATACCAAGGGCTAGCTATGGTTGCAACAAAATGAGGGGGAACTATGTATCCACTAGGGAGTGGTGAGGGGGTGTGGGATTGAAACTAGATTTCCATTTGTCACCTAGAGAACCCCTTTGACTTGTCTTAGACACCATTGAATGTTGTTGTAAGAGGGAGGGTGAAGGACATTGTGCATGAGATCGTGGAGTATGGGAAACCCCCGAAGGGTCGGATGGTAGGGTATGGAACTATGTTTCCTTGATCCGCACGTTAATCCACCCATTGGCAGTTCGTATTCTCATTCTCAGACCTTGGTTGAAAGACAGACCTCAGTTGAACCCTTATGCATCATAGGAGAGCCAAGCCGTGAAGAAGAGAAGGGGAAATCACGATTTTGTGCAGGGCCGCGATTTATAGAGCCGAATACACTTAGAAAACTGGGCATAGGAAGCAAAAAGACGGGGTTATCCTAGGATTTGACTCTGTGGGAGAATTGCAGAGCGTGAGATGCTCAGGAAACCATGAGGAAAACCCTACGTTGGTGCACGAGAACCCAAATGCAGGATAACATTGTTCAGCTAGAGAATGTGGAGAAGGAAACCTGAGTGGGAAGGAGCCAAGAGGTTTTAGAGTGCCTGATAAATCCTGAGAAGGCTTATTTACTTTGATTCAGCGGTCAAGGCAAACCACACTTACCCAAGTCAGTGCTAGGGGAAGGGGCTCCCTAGGAATTAGTGAAGGGAACCCTACCTAGGATGGGAGTAGGGTGATGGGGTGCTTGAATCTGTCTGAGATCATGGATATATGCCCATAGCTCTGTGGATGAGCTTATTGAGCTAGAAACCCTTACCTTCCTTCCCCATTTGATTGACAAAGCTAACTGTTGGTTGGATGCCCTAATTGACTAAGAACCAATGCTGTGAGTGAGCCTAAGTGATACCCCTTGGTGGATACATAGCCCCAGCTAGGGGGTGATCTCTGATTGCTGAAATAATATAGGCTAGGCAGAGATCTATGGTTAGGTTGGAAAGTTATGTACAGAGTTCAGTTGGAAAAATGGCAAGGTTGGAGTGCTTAGATGGGGTGGGGACTGCACCATTGGATAGATCTCTTCAAGAGATTTCCAACAGTACTAGCCTTGTCCAATTTGGACCAAGGATCACCCTCTGAAGTTTTCTTAGAGGCTTGTTGGTGTAGGGGTCTATGGTCTTGACCTTTCTGCATCTGCAAGGACCTTTCTGCATCCGCAATGTAGATTGTGGAGGTCAGGGAACGATCATTGGAGCGGCATGATTGGACTTCCTCCTTTCCACATTTGCAAAGCAGATTGTGGACTGCGAAAGTCGAAAGGTTGATTTCTACAGGATGGTACATTGGATTTCTGCATTTCCGCATCCGCAAGTGGGTTGCGGGTTGAGGATTGCGGGAGGTATTTTTTCCTTGGGATCGAATATGGATTTCCGCATTTCTGCATCTGCAAGCGGGTTGCGGATTGCGGAGGTAATTTTCTCTGGGATAGCAAATGGAGGACTTCGATTTCCAAGATCCGCATGCGGATTGCAGAACTGCGGAAGTCGGACGGATAAATTTTCGAGGCCATAAATGGATTCCGACTTCCGACTTCCGCATTGTGGATTGCGGAAGTCGGGAACGCAATTTCGAGGGAGAGTTGGATTTGGAAATCTGACTTTCGAGTCTCGCATGAGGACTACGGAATGCAGAATGCGGAATACAGATTGCGGATCGCAATGGTGGATTGCGGATCCAATCCCATTGCGGTTGTGTGTGAAAATGGAAGAAATTAGAGAAAAAAAAATATGTTAGAGGGTCTCCCATGGCCTCTAAAGGCCACCAGGGAGGTCATGGAATGTGACAAAGTGGTATCAGATCTTCAATTACAGCACTGGGGCTGCTTTGGGGGCAAAGCATGAGTTACAGGCATAGAGATTCCATGAATTGGATCATGCTATGATGGAGAATTGGAAAGCGAAAGTTCCTTAACCCCTATCTTGCTCTTGTATTCCTATTTTGTGAGCTTTCTATATAGAAATTGATGACATAGGAATGTTGAAAATGCAATAGATTAGATAGATGAAATTCTTATGCATAGTAAGCATAGTAAGAGATAAGGAATAGTGCATTGAACTTGCTTGTGCTTGCATGTGATATTGCATATTGGAAAATGTTATTAATGAAGCATATTGCATTACAATTTGAAGACACACCTAACAAAGATATTTAGAAAATATTTTTGAGATGCCTTGCTTACACTTGCTTGGGAGATGATGAAAGTGCAGTTTCTAGTGGTTCTTCATTTTACCAATATAACAGAAGCAGGGTTGAAGATGAGGATGATGATGATGATATTGCATGTGACCAGCAACCCTGTGAGAAGGATGGGTGCAACGATTCTATGACCATGAAGGTTGGTGGAAGGACTGTGTAGTCCTTGGTAAGAATCCAACTGATCAGGTAACAACAGTATGTTGATGGCAGCCGTGAAGGTAATGTTTATGTCTGTTGATTGCATAAGTTTTTAGAAAGGATGGGTGAGAATCCTTAACCATGTTTTAATCTTCATAAAATAATAGGCATGTGATAGTGGGTGCATTTATGTGAATGGCATCCCACATGGTATGGTAAGGTATGTGATAGTAAAGAAATAGGCCTCATACCATGTGACTGTTTAAAAAATTTAGAATACATTCACACAAAGGACATGTCATGCCATGTGTATGTTGGTTATGGGTTGATAACTAGGGCAATTAAGGACTTATAACCCTGTTATGGTAGCGTTATAGTAGTGCATGCTATGTGAGATGGCCATCGTTAGGGCCATATGTGTTGAAAGGTAGAATGCATGACATGATAGCATAGTATGCATGAATCAATATACATTAAAATATTTTGAAAAAAAATGTGGTTGCATTGAGTGAATGCACAGTAAAAGACAATGTAAATGTTGTAAATGTGCATGCATGAGTGTGGGTGCACATATTGTGATACATTGCAAGAATGCATGGTTGTGATGCATGTAAAGTAAATAAATGTATATTTCATTGCAATTGAAGTGCTAACAGTTGAAAGTTCTTTGAGTTATTGAATGTTATAATTCTGAAAATTCCTTCAATGATTGTGGCAGCAATGAAACTGTTATGTGCATGAAGAACTTACAAGTGTTTGGCTGGTTGAAGTTTCAGATTTTCAGGTAGGAATGTCTTCAGTATGGCAGTGTGGGTAAGACCATATTGAAGGCTTGAATCTACCTCGTGCAAGATCCAAACCTCATGAGAAGGGTCTCATGGTTGTAAGATTAAATTTATGAACATCACATATTTTCCATTTCAGATTTGAAAGCCTCTGATTTAAGTTTATGGGAATAATTTCATGGCTGCAAATCAAATTCTGCAGAATTGTGTCAAAGGGACATGTTGTGGGGAATGGTTGTGTTATGATAGCAAGCCTAAAAACCTAATGAGTAGAGTGGTGCCACTTACAAGAGCCAAATGACATGAGGGTGTCTCATCTAAATTGCATGATTGGTAAACAATGTGAGTAAGATGGTAAAAAAAAAAATTGTGCCAAGAGGGCATATGTGGGTTATGGAACGTGAAAGGGATTGAGGTGGAAAAATGAGGACTGCCAACTCAGAGAAGGGAGCCCCCATTCCTCATGAATAAAGAAAAGATGCATCTGCAAAATGGATGAGTATTATGTAACCCTAACTAAGAATGTGCATGTATAATTAATGGAGTTAATATGCAGAACATGTTTATTCTATTCATATTATTACAAACTGCCTGAGTATGATTAGGGCCTACATGGCTCACATCAAGAAGTGGTGCACACCTTTCTAGTGCTGGGTTATGTTAGGGTTACCAATATTGACTACACCCTAAGGGAATGGACGTATGACTGGTGTTTCAATATTTGATAGTGAATGTTATGAAATATGTTTACAATTTCGGAACAACAATATTAATGAGCCTGCTTACCCCTCTTGTGTTGTCAACTTGAACAGATACAATTTGGTGTTGCACACTAAAGAAGAAAAGGGAAGAGGTTCTTATGAGGGGTTGTGGGGAAGGGTTGTTATGTGTATGAAGGGTTGTTATGTGTATGAAGGGTTGTTGTGTGTGTGAAGGGTTGATGCATGCCTATGGATCCGTAGTAGAGCCTTAACCTAGAAATGGTCATGGTGTAGTTTCCTTCCATTGACCTCTGACCCAGACGGATGTGCTAGCTTGGCAATGGAGAGGGAAAAATAGGTATGGGACTGGTTTGGCACCACCAATGCCTGGGAACCCAGTCGGAGTACTAGATTGGCATTGACTATTTGGATGGCATGGAGTATCCTGTGTGCTAGCCAACATCCATTCCACACGTGATCCCAAGGCTAGTAAAGTAAAGCAGGACCCTATGGACTAGAGAAGAAATGTCCAATACAAATAAGTATTCAATTGTCATCTATTTCTTATTCTGAATAATTAAATATTTCATGTACAAGTCTTATAACAACCAAGCTGATACACTATTGTTTCTTTGTTGGAAACCTTGGTCATTGCAGGAAGCAAGAAGCCTTGAAGACATACTAAGGATGCATGGGGACATGTAACTGTTCTAGAGAGATCAGTATGAGCAGCAATGGAAGTGGTGCTAGTAGACTTGTGTGGGTCCTAGCAACCAAAGGTTCTGTAGGCAATCATGGGGAAAGAGTTCCCTCGATTAGAGGCCTAGGACAGACCTTAGACACTAAGTGTCATAGCCAAGAAAGGGCAAGTCAAGCATTCACATTGAATTGAAAGAGGATAAGAGCATGGAACCACAATGGTGGTGTGGCTCCGGATTAGAGCAAGACTAAAAATCTTACTCTTCTCTTTCCTTTTTTTTACTGATGCATTTTAGAAAACGAAAAATTGTTGAATGCATGTTTTGGATGAAAATTGATTGTGGTTAATTGCTTGAAATAAATTGTGAATGCTAAAATATTAATTCCCTGTGAAAGGATGAGCATGAATGAGTTCATGTGTATGATTTGGAAAGCATTAAATGTATCGAAGTCTCATGATAAAGCATGAACTTTCCATGCCAATTGGGCAATTAATTTACTGAATTTAATGTTTGTATTATGCTTAGCCTAACAAAAATTACCATGACGAATTTCACAGGTGAGAAATTAAAGCAATTGACTGCAGTTGTTAAAAGACAAGTGGTGCTAGCAAGCAAAGTGTGGGCAGTTGTACATATTGACCATGGAAGTAGACCAAAGGCTATTAGATTTGGCTGAAAACCTTCTTCAAACAATTGCCCAAGACACAAGAAAATCTTGGAGAAATGATCAAGCTACAAACGCAGTAGAATGAGATGAACCACCGGGCCTTGCAGGACTTTATTTGCCTGCAAAGGGAGGTAAGAAACATTCTGGAAGCAACCAGCAGTGGATCAATGAAGATGCATTCATATAATCAGTCCACTAAGAAACGTTCCAGATGGGAAGAATCAAAGGAAATTGAGAAGGAAAAGATAAAGCAGCCACTGAGATGTTGGAATTGTGGAGGAAATCATTGCCTCCGCATCTTCCCAACAAAGGACAACAAGAGAGATAACATCCATGAAGATTTTAGGCTTGTGGATCAGTTGGAAGATCAAAGCCAACAAGAACAGCTTGTGGAAGACAAAGGACTTGATCCTGAAAGTTCAAAGTAAAGGGATTAAAAGTAGGGGAAGACCTGCAACTTTTTTTTGTAATTTTGGACATGTGTAGATTGTATATGTAATCTTAAGTGTTGGAACACCGAGGACAGTGTTATTCTAAGGGAGGGGGGATGTAATATCCCTCATTCTAACCCTTAGGCTATTCTGGATGTAATGTAAATATTGCATAAAATGCAGTGTGTGTTTTCCCTAGTGTGGAGCTCAAGGCCAAGGCCCCACTAGTGGATGCTTAAGTTTATTTGCATAGGAAAGTAGTGGATATTCCGATAATCCATGTGCTAGTAAGCCATGAAATATTGAAATGATGTAAATGATACTATGTAATAATATACCAAGGGTTGGCTATGGCTGCAACAAAATGAGGGGGAACTATGTATCCACTAGGGAGTGGTGAGGGGGTGTGGGATTGAACCTAGACTGCCATTTGTCACCTAGAGAACCCCATTGACATGTCCTAGACACCATTGAATGTTGTTATAAGAGGTGGGTGAAGGACGTTGTGCATGAGGTTGTGGAGTATGGGCAACCCCCGAAGGGTCGGGTGGCAGGGTATGGAACTCTGTTGCCTTGATCTACACATTACTCCACCCCTTGGAAGTTTGTATTCCCATTCCCGGACCTTGGTTGATAGACAGACCTCAGTTGAACCCTTACGCATCACAAGAGAGACAAGTCGTGAAGCAAAGAAGGGGAAATCGCGATTCTATGCAGGGCCGCGATTTACAGAGCCGAATACACTTAGAAAATTGGGCATAGGAAGCAAAACAACGGGGTTATCCTAGGATCTGACTCTGTGGTCAAATTGAAAAGCATGAGATGCTCAGGAAACCGTGAGGAAAACCCTGCGTTGGTGGCCGAGAACCTAGTTGTGGTATAACGTTGTTCGGCCAGAGAATGTGGAGAAGAAAACCTGAATGGGAAGGAGCCAAGAGGTTTAGAGTGCCCGATAAAGCCTGAGAGGGCTTATTGATTCAGCAATGATGGCTAGCCACACTTACCCAGGTCAGTGCTAGGGGATGGGTTTCCCTAGGAACTGTGTAGTAGTGAAGGGAACCCTACCTAGGATGGGAGTAGGGTGATGGGGTGCTTGAATCTATATGAGATCATGGAGATATTCCCATAGCTCTGTGGATGAGCTTATTGAGCTAGAAACCCTTACTTTCCTTCCCCATTTTCTTGACAAAGCTAACTGTTGGTTGGATGCCCTAATTGACTGCGAACCAATGTTGTGAGTGAGCCTGAGTGATACCCCTTGGTGGATAAATAGCCCCGGCTAGGGGGTGATCTCTGATTACTAAAATAATATAGGCTAGGCATAGATATATGGTTGGGTTGGAAAGCTGCAGTCCATAGCCAGTTGTTTGGAGGTTCAATGCAAAATATAAATGCCCTTGTGGTGTTTAAATGGTGTTATTTCATGTTTTATGCTATGCTTATTATGTTCCAGTTATTGGTTGATGAACTACATGAGATTGGATCAATAGGGAACTGTGTATGAGATGATTTATGGGGCTGAATGCCCATGCCTTATGTTCATTTTGTTGTACATGTTAGTGGTTAATTATATGCATGCATATGTTTACTCATAAGAATGGTCAATTGGTGAATAGGACTATATGCATATACATTGTATTTAAGTATGTGTTTATGTTGTTGTTATGCCTATGTTGAATGTTGGATACATGTTAGATGTATGGATGCATAAGGTTACAGTCTCCCTGTGTTTATTGATGCATGAATCTGCCTACATGTGTCATTTATCATGCCCTTGCACCTTTGCATCTTTGTATTTGTCCTTGGTACTTATGTGTAATTATGCTTGAGGAATAGGGCTAAGCTTTGCATGCTTTTGTCACTATGCCTGGGAGGAATATGTGAATGTATTCCATTCTAAGGGTGTGGGTCATGTTTCATCCCTGGTGTTCTTGTGGTAGGCTTATGTACATTTGTAACTCCCTTTAGTAATGCTTTTGAATTGTTCTTGGATGAATTAGGGCTAAGTCTGTTAAATGTGCAGGACCACTCCAACCAGGATTTTGGGAAGGAATGGACACAATGTGGATCATAAAGACTTGGCAGAAGTGGAGCAGAGTTCCTTGTAGAAGGATAAAGGCACTTAGGTGAGGTTATGGACAGATTCCAGTTGGAAAAATGGCAAGGTTGGAGTGCTCATATTGGGTGGGGACTACACCATTGGATAGAGATATCCAATAGATTTCCAATGGTGCCAGACTTGTCCAATTTGGACCAAGGATGAGGGAGTTATCACCTTCTGAAGTTTCCTTAGAGGCTTGCTGGTGCAGGGGTCTGTGGTCCTGGCCTTTCCGCATCCGCAAGGACCTTTCCGCATCTGCAATGCGGATTGTGGATTGTGGAGGTCGGGGACCGATCATTGGAGCGGCGTGGTTGGACTTCCGCCTTTTCGCATCCGCAAAGCGAATTGCAGACTATGGAAGTCGAAAGGTCGATTTCTGCAGGATGACACATTGGATTTCTGTATTTCCACATCCGGAAGCGGGTTGCGAGTTGTGGATTGCGGGAGGTAATTTTTCCCCAGGATTTGAATATGGATTTCCGCATTTCCGCATCTGCAAGTGGGTTGTGGATTGCGGATTGCGGGAGGTAATTTTCTCCGGGATAGCAAATGGAGGACCCTGATTTTCGAGATCTGCATGCGGATTCGAAACTGCGGAAGTCAGACAGATAAATTTTCGAGGTCGTAAATGGATTTCGATTTCCGACTTCCGCATTGCGGATTACGGAAGTCGGGAGCACGATTTCGATGGAGAGTTGGATTTGGAAATCTGACTTCCGAGTCCCACATGCGTACTGCGGAATGCAGACTGCGGATTGTGGATCGCAATGGTGGACTGTGGATCCAAACCCATTGCGGCTATGTGTGAAAATGGAAGAAATTGGAGAAAAAAAATATGTTAGAGGGTCTCCCATGGCCTCTGAAGGCCACCAGGGAGGTCGAGGAACATGACACGCATCATCATCACATAACAAACATAAACATCATCTATTAACATACACACCTACAATTATATAACATCATCTAACATGCACATCTATCATCACCTATCAAACATAAGCACCATCTAACATACACATACAAAATTAACTATCATAATCTAACATACAATATATCAATCACATTTAACATACACATCTAAAAAAACACAAGCATTATGTAACAACATCATGTAGCGTACACATCAAACATCACCTAACATACACATCTAAACATTATCGAACATCATCTAACATATACATCTAACAGATATAAACATCGTCTAACACACAAATCTAAGAATCACATCTAACAAAACACAAGCATTATCTAGCGTCATTAGCACATACATCTAACAAACATCATTTAACATACACATCCATCAAACACATCTTGTCACGTCCCCTCCCACTAAACCGACCAACAAAGGGAACATGATTGATGCACGGGGTGATAAAGATTCACGTCTAAGGTTGTATTATCAATTTCATTTAAATCTAAATATGCGTGCAGATGAATAATAACAAACACAACGAAATTAGACTCTATTGTGCACACACAACATGCATACACCAACATGTTCATCACAGACATAACATTAATCTTATGCACAAAAATAATTCATCTTATGCTATTTGTAGGCATTCAATTGTAACAATTCAAATTGGCTCATTCATTCAACTTAATATAAGCAAACAGTCACTCATAATACATAAATTTTGGAATAATTAAAAACAATAATGAACACTTATATTTTAATTAGAGATTTCCAAGCAACTGGCTATGGAAGAGAAATGTTCCACCCAACCATAGGTCTTTTTCCAGCCTATATTACTTCAACTGAGAAACCACCCCCGAGTTGGGCTATGTATCTACTAAGGAGGAACTACTCAGGCTCACTCACAACCACAATCACAAATACTCATGGTAATCCAACCTACAGCTGGGTTTTTCAAGAATGAACGGAGATAGGGAAGGAGAATGCTAAGCCAGTGAGCCCAACCACAAATCTACATGCATCTGAACTGATCCCAGATAGCCTTGGTACCCACAATTCCTACCACACCCAACACAAGGAAGGTCCCATTCTCTGCTACACAGTCCCTCAGGTGCCCCTTCCCTCCAGTGCTCTTCAGGGTGGGCATAGAAAGGTCCAAACTTCTAAATCCACAATTTTCCTTCACTGGGTTTATCAATCAATTCCGATCTCTGATCTCTCTCTCAATTTGATCCACTCTTGAATTTTTCCAATTCTGGTCACATGACTCCCAAAAACGGAATTGAATTCTCCTGATTCCAAATATGAGTTTTCCTATGGATTTTTGGTCATTTGGCACTCTCAATTCTCCTCGGGGTTTATGTCTATGGATTCCCCATTGGATTCTACTACTCACATTAAATTCTGGGCGTTTTGGGCACTCTAAATCGTGGCCTCTTTCCTTGTTGCAATTTCTGCAATTCTTCACTGCTGGGTATGCATAATGGCTAAGAATTGATGTTTGGTTGTTCAACAATGGAATGAGGATGATGGAAAAACAAATCCCCATGAGGAAATTAAATTTTGTGTCAAGTAAAATGAGCCCATAACCTGCCATACAAATTTTTGAGCTTGCCCATGCTCCATTAATTTCATTAGCTAATTTCTCAGCTGCCTCTTCCTAACATAATTAAATGTCAGCGTACTAGTCAAGATGGGTTCTCAAAATGACACTTGGAAACAAAGGATTAAATCCCCCAACCCCTCACCTCTCCCTAGTGGATACATTCATCCCCCTCATTTTTAGTTGCTTCCATAGCCAATTCTTGCAATTTTATTTACATCTTAAATATTTACATGATTTTACAATTCCTATGGTTTACTAACACATGGTTCACAAAATATAAAATACTTGCCTTTACAAGCCGTGTGTTTTCTAGCGGAGCCTTGGCCTTCAGCTCCACGCTAGGAACCATAGACTGCATATTTATAATATTTACACATTAAACCAATAATTTCCAAAGGTAAAAAAATGGGGTATTACACATCTTGCAAACGTTCTAACATTACCTAGCATACACATCAACATCAACATATAAATAAACATCAACATCAACATGAAAAATGCAGTATATATATATATCAAATCCAATAATTACTATGAGATATTTGGTCCACCTCCAGAATCAGAGGCATCGATACCTCTTCTAGTAGAGCCAAAGGCATCGATACCTCCACTAGTAGATCCAGAGGCATTGATACCTCCACCAGTAGATCCAGAGGCATTAGTACCTCTACCAGGAATCAATATAGACCGAACTAGAAAATCATATTGTCAAATTTCATGGACTTGATGCCATGCAAGAAATTCTATAGCTAAGGATCTTAAAGCAAATATAACCTCACTAGATTAGCAACAGATATTAACATAAAATAGAGAAGAAGAATATCTAGAAACACAAGAGATAGAACTCAATTGGAATAAACTCCATCATCTACATTATTCAATAAGATGTGTACAATATATAATACATCTCAAGAGAGAAATTTGTTACCCTTAGGAGGCAGTTGAGTAGCTCACATTAATGTTAGGCTTAGTGCAGTAATTCCCCCAATCTATGACATTGTTCCAAGTGTGACTCCTGTATTGGGCCATAATGAGGTCCAATGAACCTAGATGGAACATGAGGACGTTAGGCTGGTCAACTAATGTGGATGGAATCATCATGAGGGTGAATTAGGTGGTTTAGGGGCTTGGTAGTGGCCGTTAATGAGCAATTTGACCAATTCTAGTGCATTAGTGCCCTTAGTCCATCCTTATCCCATAAAACAAGGAAGAGGGGTGCCTCCCTAATTAAATGCATCAAGGTGGGAACATTTGACTCCCCAGAACAAGGAAATAGGGCGCACTTGTGGACAAACTTGTCTATTATGGAAAACCACTAGTCTAAGATGTGGACAACCCCCCTAGACTAGGCACTATGAAGCCTAACCATGGAACAACTTACACTAAACACTTGGAACCTTATGCAAGGAGTATTAACCAAGGTCTAGATGGGGATTATGTTCCAACACATATATTTTTCCATGAGGATCAATCTCATGCGATGTGACCATCATGTCTTGAATTGAGAGGATTAGAGTAGAATATGGTGGATGGTCGACTCGCTGAGGAGGAGAGGGTGGTCGATCGAGTTGTGGATGAGCCAAAGATGGTGGTTGGTTAGCTAGGTGAGGAGGAGAGAGTGGTCGATTAACCTATGGAGGAGGAGACAGTGGTCGATCATCATGGTGAGGAGAAGGAGGAGGTGGAGAAGATGATGGTCGGTTAACTCGATGAGGAGAAGGATGAGGTTGAGGAGATGGTCGATGATCGAATCAATGAGGAGAAGGAGGAGGAGGTGTAGGATCACCACCCTCATGATTAGATGAAGTTGACCCAAGTGGATATTGGTGGCCACCCACCTCTTCCACTGACTCAACATGATTCTCCAACTGTGCAATTTTGTTAGGATTTTGTGGGATTTTTCAGGTCCTAGACTTATGTGGCTGTTTTGAGGGCCTAAATAGTATTTTTAGCCCAGAAACATCCATGGAATGTGTTGATCTTTGCAACAACATGCTAGTCACCAATTGTGCTTCTCAATGAGAGCTTTCAAATGGGATAATAAATTCACAAAATAGAACTTGTATGTGAAAGTTACACTTCTAGGAAATTGATATAAAAGTTACGCCTAAAAGTACATTTTGGTGTTTTTTAGAGAAAATACTTTTTGGCACTTTCCCTCCTAGGGTTATTTTGGGACCTTTAGTGTTCTTTCTTTATGTTAAAAGCCCATCTCTTTGGCCTCTTGTATTAGATTGTGCGAATGAGCATAGCTGGCATATCACTCCCTTTAGAGATAAGCTACCACCATTCTAGCTAGTGCTATTCTATCCAGTGTATGTTCTACAATATTCTGCTATTTTATTCATTACTAGAAATTAGATTTTCATTGTATTATTGCACTCTCTGTTATAATTATGTGTGTGTTTCATTTCGTTCCCTATACAATCTGGATCAGTGGTATCCGAGCAATCTGCTCTCTTTTTTCTTGATACAAGTCCCCAGCGAGGTCAAAGTATAAAGAGTTGCATCTCAAGCTAGTTTCACTAGAAGACGACTACTCTCGCCATCCCAAGCAACCTCACATGGAAGGGGACAAGCCATATGAAGGAGCAAGATATCCTATCAAAATTTTGCTTGAGGAATCCCTTGCGCGACAAAGGAATCAAATGATGGATAACTTTTCCCAGATCCTTGAATGATTATCACATATGGGTGAGTTACCTTCAACAAGCATCCATTTCGGATGTGCAACACCATTCAAGGTACAAGTGAACTTCGATATCCCTTTATTTGAAGGCCAAATAGATGCAAATGCTTTTGAAAAATAGTTAAACTTGTTAAAGGATATTACTCAGTTCAAAAAATTTCTAACATTAAAAATATCACCTTTGCGGTCCTTAAATCCCTTCCCCATGTCAAAAATTAGTGGGAGAGTTACTAGGAGAGATAGAAAAAGATGAGTATACACTATTTAGGGAAGGACCCATTTGGGAATCCTTTGTGGATTCCCTCGAGGAGGAATTATACTTTGTTGGAAGCTACGATGACAAATACATGATATGGATGACTCTTGGTTAGGAAAGAGATCAGATGGTGTTGGAGTACACCAATATCTTTCATACCTTGCACTCAAAGCTAGATATAAAAGACTCCAAGCGGAACTTGGTTTTGAAGTACCATAGTGGTCTACACAAGTACATCCAAGCACAGATGGATTTTTTGGACATCTCCTCATTGGGAGCTACTTACCACTATGTTGGCAATATTGAGCAGAAATTTAAGCAAGGGAACAAGTGAGAGTTTGGGTTTGCGAATTTCTCACAAGTAAAGTATGGTAAAGGCGGGCCTAACTCACAGCAAAAGGGGCAGAGCAATGAATCAGAATCTAATTCCGAACAGATAAAGGTAAATAGATCATTGATGCATAATCCAATGCTACCATTGAAACCAAAAGGATGCAATCAAAGGATCCATAAGAGATTGAAGAGGGGGAGCACCTATTCCATTCACAGATGTGGGTGAAGGGGACCACACTATATTTCATTGTTGACAGTGGGAGCCAAAAGAACTTGATCTCAATCGAGTTCATAAAGAGATTGAATCTATTGACAATGTCACATCTTCAACCATGCACCACTAGTTGACTGAGCCATGTTCATGACATCCACGTCAGTCAACAATGCTCCTTCCCTACAACATCAAGCCCTTGAAAGACTAGGTACCGCGTGATGTTTCCCCTCTTGAATTATGTGATGTTATTTTAGGACAACCATATATGTCGAAATGTCATGCTATATATGAGTCTCGACCTTGTAGTGTCATTGTTTCTTTGGGAAAACAACTCTATAGGGCACCTGAGGTCGTTCCAACTATTGCAGTCTCTTTGATCTCAACCAAGCAATGTAGGAAGGTAATCTCCCAAACAAGGAAATTCATCCTCTTCATGATTCGCTCTGGAAGTGAACAGAAGATGAAAACAACATCCATGACCTCTAAACAATAGCTTTCCATACAACATAATCAAGTGGACAAAGTAACAGAAGAATACATATATCTCTTCACCTCACCATCCAGGTTGCTTCTACATTGTTAGGTCAAGCATTCAATTGATTTGGTACTCAATCTACCTAATGGCCTAGTCTATAGGTGCTTTCTATTGGAAAATGAAGAAATCAAACGTCGGATTTAATAAAAAAGGGGCACAATATCTGACTGAGCTCCTCACCTTGTGGGAGTCCAATTATGTTGGTTCATAAGAAATATAGTACATGGTGTAATAACCCCATTTTGACCCTTAGGATATATTGGCTTTTAATGTAAATATTGTATACGTGTGATGTATGTTTTCCTAACGTGGAGCTCAAGGCCAAGGCCCTGCTAGTGGATGCTCATATTTTTAGTTAAAAATGCAAGTATTAGATATTATGTTACCCATGTGCTATTAAGCCATGGAACATTGTAAAATGATGTAAATAAACATCATGCAATAAAATACCAAAACAATTGGCTATGGAGGAAACTAATAAGAGGTGGGCATGTGTATCCACTAGGGAGTGGTGAGGGGGATTGTGGGGTTGAACCATATGCTGCCAAATGTCATCTTGTGAACCCATTTGACTTTCCTTGCTGACATTTAATTCTGTTGTAAGGAAGTAGTTGAGCAAATCAATCCATGAATTCAATGGAGCATGGGTAGGCCAGAAATTTGTATGGCACGGTATGGGCTCTATTTCCTTGACCCACAAGTCAGTCTACCTCATGGGAATTCGTTCCTTCTCATTCCCATTCCATTGGGGAAGGATCCAAGCTTCAGTTTCCATCCATTACACAGACCGAACAATGAGAAAAACCAAAAATCGCAACTTTGCATGAACCCACGTTTTGAAGTGCCAAAAACCCACAGAAATTTGTGTGGACAGTGAAATCCAATGGGGGATCCATAGACCTGAACCTTGGGGCGAATTTGAGAGTGTTATATTCCCAGAAATACATAGGAAAACCCCAATTTTATAGCCTGAAAATCCAATTACGGGACAGAGTTATTTGGTGATAAAATTGAGAGGATCCAAGCGTGGATAATAGAGAAGAAGAAAGAACAGAGATTGGAAATGCTTGATAAAACCAACTGTGTGTTAGCTTAGCATGACTCTGTTGGTGTGAAACCATGGTTGTGAGTGAGCCTGCCTAGTTCCTCCTTAGTGGATACACATCCCAGCTCGGCGGTGGTCTCTTAGCTAAAAGAATATAGGCTAGACAGGGACCTATGGTTGGGTGGAACGTTGCTCTCACATAGCCAGTTGTTTGGACAACTTCATCATAAAGATAAGTGTTCCCGGTGGTTAAAGTATGATTATTTTGTGTTATGTTCTGAATGTTTAATTATTCATGTTAATTGAATGAAATGATTATCTTAAGTTAGTTGGCATGAAGACTATGCATAACATGAGAATGGGATTGATTATTGTATGATTGTTTCATTATTTTTCCTGGAAGAAATAGGCTGATGCATTCCCTTCTGCGTGTGTGTTATTCTATTTAATTCCGATTTGTATATTTTAATTATACATTTATTTTTAATTGTGAATTATGTCATATGGTTGTGGGGGGGAATTAGACACCCCCATCTTGCGGTCATGTTCCCTCTATGGGTCGAGATGATAGGAGGGAATGTGACACATGGTGACTATGTATTGATTATAGAGCTCTAAACAAAATCACAATTGGGAATCAATATCCAATTCCACGAATTGATGATCTTCATGACCAACTCAAGGGGGTTAAGTATTTCAGTAAGATTGATCTGAAGTCCGGATACCACCAGGTACCAATTGAGAAAGATGATGTCTGGAAGACTGCCTTCAAGTCCAGGGAAGGTCTTTTTGAGTGGTTGGTCACGTCTTTTGGCTTGACTAATGCTCCAACAAATTTCATGTGGATGATGGATGGCATTTTGTGGCCCTTTGTCAATTCTTTTGTGGTCGCATATCCAGATGACATCCTCATCTTCATCAAGAATTGGGTCAAGCATTTGCAACACATTTAATAGGTCCTCAACACCCTGCAACAACATAAATTATATGCTAATCTAGAGAAATTCTCTTTAGGTACGCAGATAATTGAATATTTAGGATACATCATGGATGAGCATGGTATGCATGTGGATCCAGCCAAGATCCAAGTAATTCGTGACTAGCCAACCCCAACAACTATTACCGAGCTTCGTAGTTTCTCGTTCCTTTCCAACTTCTATTGTCGGTTCATATTGGGGTTCTCTTATATTGCTTGGACCCTCAGGAAAGTGACCAAGGGTGGGTCCAAAGACAATTTTGTTTGGGCTAAGCCACAACAGAAAGCATTTAAGGATCTGAAACACCTCTTATGTTCAGCACCAGTTCTCACCTTACTGGATCTGCCACAACCCTATAGATGCTTTAGACTATGTTGCTGGAGCAGTCCTCACTCATCATGGCCATCCAATGGCATACCATAGTGATATGCTCTCATATGTAGTCCACAAATATCCCACCTATGATAAGGAAATGTATTCCATTACACAAGCCTTCCGCAAATGGAAACATTACATTGTAGGTAAATATACAGTCATCCACACTGATCACAAGCCCATATAGTTCATGTAAACACAAGGAAAGTTACAGAATGGTGAACATCAAAAGTGGAATGCATACTTGCAACAATTCCACCTAAACATTAAATATAAGAAGGGAAGCACAAATCGAGTCTCTGACTACCTTAGTCAACCTCAATTGTAGCCTTGACAATAGTGCTCAACTCTTGTGGCCATGAATCCTTAGCGTGGCCCCAACTATATAACAGTGATCCTGAATTCACTGCCACCTATCAAGCACTAGGCATAGGCACACCAGTTGCAGGATTTCATCTCCAGGATGGACTATTATGCCATCTAGGCCATCTCTATGTTCCTTCAAGCGAGCGTGCAAAGATGATTTGGAAATCTCATTATAGTTGGGTGGAAGGGAAATTTGGCATAGAAAAGACGATAACTGTATTGCAGAAGTATTTTTATTGGGAAAAACTCCGACAAAATGTCAACAAGTATATCATATCATGCATTGTTTGTGCCATCGCTAAACCCTCCATTAAGAAGCATGGATTGTATAGCCCTTTGCCTATTCTTGAGCGTCCATGGGAGTCCATCTTCATGGATTACATGTCAAGACTACCTTCAACCAAGCATGGTAATGGCTCTGTATTCGTGGTCATTGATTGCTTCTATAAGATGGCCATTTTGACACCCTATAAGAAGAGTTTCATAGCCGAGGCCAGTGCTAAGGTCTTCTTCGAATGTGTTTGGGTTAATTTTGGGCTACCACCGACTACCATTTTAGATCAGGATAAAAGGTTCTTGAGCATAGTTTGGTCCAACCTATGGTCACTTCTGGACACCAAGATCACCAAATCAACTGCCTTTCACCCCCAAATCAATGGACTGACAAAAGTGTTCAACATAATGATTGCACATATTATGATAATGTACAATTCCAAACATCCTCGCACATGGGATGATATCCTTCCCTATTTTCAACATAGATACAATAGAGCTCTTCATAGCTCTAATGGTCACATCCCTTTTCAAGCGTGCTTGGGGTTCCAACCATTGGCCCCAATTGATGTAGCTCTGCCTCTTTCATCCACATGGGAGAAATCTTCCCATGGGAGAACTGAGGCTAATAAGGCAACCAGATTTGCTGAACGAATTCAACACATATGCCAACAAGTCCATGACATTTTGGATAAATCCAACGCCGAGTACAAGCAATGACATGATCAACATCGAGTTCCCCACAAGTTTTAGATTGGTGACAAGGTTAGGTTGCATTTGCAGAAAGAGTGCCTCACAGGCCCCCATAGGAAGCTCTGACCACTTTGATATGGGATTTACACCATCACCAAGTCTATGGGTGAAAATGCTTTCAAATTGAGTATTCCTCATTTCCTTGGCTTACACCCAGTATCTAGTGTGGAGCCACTTTGCCCATATTTCCCACCTCCATTGGACACCTCAGACGTGGATGAATAATTGGATCTTACAGTACTAAATCCTGACTGCCTTGAGCAAGCTACCGTGGATTGAATCATGGACACAAAGATGAAGGGAACCTGCCAACAAACCATACAACTCTATCGGGTAGTCAAAGTAGGACAACTTCTTCACCAAGGAAAATGGCTCACCTAGATTCAGATTCAGTAGAAGTTTCCCCATCTCTTGCAGGGACTTAATGCAATGGAGACTAGTGCTTCCTAAGTGGGGAGTAATGATCCAAGTGGATATTGGTGGCCACCCACCTCTTCCACTGACTTAACATGGTTCTCCAACCAGGCAATTTTGTTAGGATTTTCTAGGATTTTTTCAGGTCCTAAACTTCCGGGGCTATTTTGAGGGCCTAAACAATGTTTTTTAGCCCAAAAACATTCCATGACATGTTTTTCTCTTTGCAATGACATTCGGTCATCAATTGTGCTTCTCAGTTAGATATTTCCAATGGGTTATTATATGCACCAAACAAAACTTATATGTGAAAGTTACGCTTCTAGAAAATTGATGTAAAATCTACACCTAAAAATACCTTTTGGCGTTCTTTTTAGAGCAAATACTTTTTAGCACTTTACCTCCTAGGGTTGGGGTTTTTTAACTTTAAGGTTCTTGATTTATGTTAAAATGCCATCTTTTCAGCCTCTTGTATTAGCTTGTGCAAATGAGCGTAGCTGCCAATTCTCTCCCTTCATAGATAAACTACAACCATATTAGCCAGTGTATGTTCTACAATATTATAATAATCTATTCATTAATAGAAATTGGGTTTTCATTGTATTACTGCGATCTCTGTTATACTTCTATGTGTGTTTCATTTCATTCCCTATATAATCCAGATCAGAAGTAGAGGAAGACTGACTATCATGGACATACCTCCTCCTAGCTAGAAGGTTGGTTGCACCAACAATATGACACATCAAACTCATCATATCATGTGGAAGAGTCCTCCATATCTCTACGAGATCATGGACTCACATGGTGTCCTGAACCGGTATAGGGTGGATTTCCTATCGAGCTAACAATGCAGATAACTGATCTGCCAACTCCTAGCAGAATCTAGCATCTGGCCTACATCGTAAGCAAGGTCTCCGCAACTAAGGCATTGCCTCAGGATCAACCATCTCCTTGTCTGGTACCTGGGGAGGCCCCTCCCCAACAATAGTGCCAATATATGCAAAACATATAGTACACAACAATAATTAGACAATTTCATTAAACAATTTAATAAAACAATTTAAATAAAATGTTACAATAAATTACATTTGTATTAAGTAAGACGATAAAATGAAATTAGATTAATTAAAACATAATGCTAATATTACCTCTGGCATCTAGTGGCTCATCTGGGGTGAAAAGGATGTTCGAAAATCCTTTCCATTCTAGCCATGCGTATAGATAAGACACAAGATATAATGTGTGGTCATCCTCACTGGCAAGTAACTCCAATGTCTCTGAGGTGATCCTACTATGGAACTTTGGCTGGACCCTCTTGGGCATCATCTCTCCCTACATGTGCATATGCACCTCGGTCATTAGCTTAATAGGGCAGTGGTCAAATTATGGCCTAGTGACCGGAAACCTCTGAAAAAATAAACAAAATAATCCTGGAGCAAAAGGGAGGTTGACCCTCCCCTCAAAATTTGCAAGACATCAATCCAAAGTAAAACAAAACTGCTGTAAGAAAATGACAGACCACCTAATGCATCTAGGTCTCTGCACTAAAGAATATACATAATATAATAGAGGGAAACTAAATGTGCTTCCCATCAATGGTGAAGTGGTCCACTTTTGCCACCAAAAGTGAAAGGCACCTAACCTCATGTACACTGAAAGAAGTTATCTATATCTTTCCACTGGAAACATGAAAAATTAGTAGGGTTAGTGACGTGTTGACTGATATATCTATGAGTGTAACCAAGTTGACTCTTTGTTGCAATACTGGGTGGGACATTAGGGAACTAGGGAAAATCCTCCCCTTCCTAGATAGACCAATGATGAAATATGTGTCCTCCTCTGTGGGATAGAACCATAAATTGGGACTAAAGCAAAATGCTTATCTACGTTGATCCCACCAATGGATCAACTGCATCAATAGTGTTGGGTTTGCCAAAAATGACAAGATCTACTAACACTTGAATTTGCATGTGAATTCTTAAACCAATTAACTTGTAAAAAGGCTTTAAATAACAAGTTTATGAAAGGCTTAAAGAACTGAAAAACATAAATAACACAAGATATGCAAACCATAAAAATGAAGACACCATATGATAACAGAGTTTGTCCCTGATGGACTACGTCTCCGGGTATAGCTCCAACGAGGACCGATCTTATTAGTCTTCAAAAAGAATGCTTGAATAGGTACAAAATGCATTCTTCAAAACTACTACAAAGAGACTTAGGCTTCAACAATGAAGTCTTCTCACTCTCCAAAATCTCCCAAGAGTGGCTAAAAAGCCTCTTACAAAATGAGCAAAGCTTACAAAGCCTTCAAAGGCACTTTGACATCATATCACCAAAAACTTCAATGCATCTTCCAATGGTTTATATACCCTAAAAATCCATACCTTATCCCCAAATTGAGTGAGATTCACAAATATTTGATTCCCAAATTTAATGGAATAAAGATCCAGTAAAAATGGATAAAAATATGGCAAATATCCATAAAAATACACTTTTGTTTGAAAATAATAAACAAAAACCAAAAATATAACATATATGGTTAAAAAAACCATATAATAGTGTGACTTTGTTTAAATTTGGGTCAAAAGGAGGCGCGCACTTCTTTGGGCTAAAATCCGCTCCAAATTATAAGTTAAAAACAAAATATTCCATATCCCTTGATATGTGGCGCCTTTGGTGCATTGGTTAAGGCGTTGGCATTGGGTGGAGGAGGTCACGGGTTCAAACTTGCAGAGCTCTCCCCATAATACGATTTTGTTGGCATTAATGTATTGTGGTGGCTTTACGTTTGGTTATATGGATTACCGTTGGTCTTTATGGCTTTAATGTATTGTGGTGGCTTTACGTTTGGTTATATGGATTGAACCGTTGGTCTTTATGGCTTTATGGTCTCGTCGATTATGTATTGTGGTGGATTTACATTCCATTATATGGATTGCATCCGCATCCAGCATTCAGCGGCTCCTCAAACTG
Organism: Larix kaempferi; assembly: GCA_027924585.1. Taxonomy (NCBI): domain Eukaryota; kingdom Viridiplantae; phylum Streptophyta; class Pinopsida; order Pinales; family Pinaceae; genus Larix; species Larix kaempferi. Next base: position 10,274,051 of record BSBM01001110.1, on the reverse strand, counting down.
TCGACGGTTCATTCGGTTATCAATCACACTCAAACTGATTTCTAGTTTGAGAAACTATTTTCTTGTTGGGAGCTTTTGGAGCGGTCCATCTAGGGTTCTCTACCTAGATTTGTGGAACAGTTGACAGAAGCTTGATGGAAGCTTGGCTATTAAACCCCTGTTTGGTCCCCAAGCTCACTAACTTAATCCCCTTCAGTTTTACACCATCAATAAAGTGAAAGCAGAGCTTGGAAGTGTCGTACAAGAAGCTAAACCTTGTGGAACACGGAAATCTTCTATAGCAAGTCAAGTAGTATCAATGGCTGGAGGTATGATCTATTCGGTATTCCTATTTCGATTCTGTTTCAGAGTTTTATTCCGCATTTTTCAGAATCGAAAATTTTTCTAACTAGATATACATATGGGGACCGAGGGCTAAGACCTCGGTTGTAATACCCCTAGTTTTGACTTGGAATGTAATTATCCAATATTATGTAAATGATGTAAATATTCTAGTGTGAATTCCTAGTGTGGAGTTCAAGGCCAAGGCCCGACTAGTGAATGTTTAGGCGTGTATGATGTTATATTTCTATTTTGGACCATATGATTGGCTTTTATGCCTAATTCGAAATGTATGTAAATATTGTGCTGAAAATTAATAGAATGGTCCAACAATGGTTGTGTAAAGAGCACCAAAGGGGCTATGATTCCACCAGAGGGGAAGAGGAAGGGGGCTTATGGGAAACCCAATCCTATGTTGACATGTGTCGACCTTAGGACTCACCCTAAATTCTGTCATGTGATGAGAATAAGCCAATTATCTCCTTTTTTGACCATTTTCCAATCATTTATTGCACATGTGAGATTGGTGGGAAAAGTCACTTCATGTAGTTATTGAAGCATGGGGGTTATGTCAGTTAAGTCAGCTGTCTTTTCACCCTTGCCCCATATCCTTAGAGTCAACACTCTTTTGATGTTTATCATTCCATTCTCATTTCTCTCATGCAAGTTGCTGCTCCACGTAGAGTTTTCTCCATTGATGTTCATGTCAATTAGCAGACTGTGTGTCAAACCTAGAAATTCTAATTAGAGGGCAGAGTTGTATTTTTGGAAGGAAAAACAGTTGGTTGTAGGTGGGCAGAGAGATTGGGAGCAAGCTAAGAACCTTACCCATGGAATTATGCTGCTTGTAGGTGCTTGTGAAGTCACAAATCAAGGCTACAGGTGGTTTTATAGCAGCCATATTAGATTGGACTTCTTCTATGAATGCACTAGAAGCACCCAACAAGATGGATCGCCTAAGAGAACTGTGGATTGGTGAAGGGGATGCCTAAGCTAGAAGGGTGTTGTGTAAGGCAGGAATTGTGGAAGCCAAGGCTGTAAGGGCTGATTGAGACCCCTGTAGAGCTCTATATGAGCATTTAACTAGCACATAGAGAAGAATGGGTTGTGGGCTGAGAGATAGAAGCCTGTAGGTGTTTCCTTTGCCCTGGTGGCCTCATAGCCCAACTTGGGGGTGGCCTCAATAGCAGAGAGTGTATATGCTAGAATGAATGCCTATGGTTGGGTGGAAAAGCGCTCTTACACAGCGAGTTGCTTGGATCTGCGTTTATTAAAGATAAGTATTCTTATGTGTCTAATTATGAACTGTTTTATTGATGCTTGTAACGTTATGCTGATGTATTTTCATATTAGACGTGTGTGGATTGTTTTGAATTCCATTGTGCATGCTTAAATTACATTTCTGCACACACTCTGTTGTTGAAAATCGTATTATGGGCTTGGGGTGAATTTATTAGAGCCCAAGTCGTTGCCAACGTCCCCTCCCGACGGTCGGAAAGGGTGAGGGGGACGTTACAGAGTGGTATCAGAGCTTCTGGTTGCAATGCCGGAGCTGTATGGGCTAAGAATCGCGTTCTATGGGTACAAGATAAAAAATGGATGTGCAGGGTAAAGTTTTGTTGAATGGATGTGCAGGGTCAAGTTCTGTTGAATGGATGTGCGGGGTTAAGTTCTGTTGAATGGCTATCGAATGGCAGTTAACTGACTTGGAGGTGTTTGAAAACAACTTCGAAACCTTCCTCGTCATCAACCAATGAAAACCTTGCAAAAACCCAAATTTTTTAAAATTTGGTTGTTCCCCACCCGTGCGAGGTGGCAGGGTGACGTGTGGGATCCACGTGGGCAGGAAGTCCGACATGGATGAGCTGCGTGGGCAGAGGGTGTGATGTGGACCGGCCACATCATATCTGTATGTGTTGGCGACTGTAAAGGATGGAGTGAAGGCGGTTTCGCAATGGCAAAAGGTGGTTTCCCTTATCGCTCTTTCAACTTGCGAAATCCTGTGGTGTCGACACGTGGAAGGTGGTTTGGTATTCCGCAACCACCCATCCCTTCCTCCTAGCGCGCATGTTTGCGATGAGAAACGGTTGTGGGTGGTTGATATTTTCACCACCTGATCAATGATCGTTGATATTTTCCACGGTTTAACCATACTCCAACGGTCACGTCGCGTGTTATACTCTGTGCTTCTTTTCCCAGTGGGACCTACCTCCACCGTAGATCTCACTTGCCGCTCCAATCTGAACCGTCGATCTCTTCCACTGTTTAACTGTAAAGGAGGAAGCGTGAAGGTGGTTTCGCAGTGGTGGAAGGTGGTTTCCATTACCACCCTACCAACTTGCGAAATCATGTGATGCTGACATGTGGATGGCAGTTTATGATTTCACAACTGCTTGTCACTTTACTTTGGCGTGCATGTTTGCGGCGCGAAAGGAATATAAGCCGTTGATCTTCCACCAATCGATCAACCGTCGTTGGTCTTGTCCACTATTTAACCACGTCTCAACAGTTATTTCGGTGATTTGATATGTGTTATACTCCTCGCTTCTTCCTCTTGAGAAACTTACCTCCGCCGTCGATCTTGATCTCCTCTTCAATCTGAATCGTCGATCTATAATCGTTCTGCAGAACGCGCCAATAGCAAGTGGGTGGCTTATGAAGGGTGTGGATCAGGGTAAACGTAGTGTTTTTCACAAGCGATTTCTGGGTGCCCGAAATCAAAGATTGCGGTCGATCTTATGCGCCAGATTGCGCAAAATCGAATGAAAAAAAAACTGCAAGGAGGCAAGCCCCCTTGACCCTCGTCGTCCACCTCATATGTCATGGAGTGTGAGAAATTTATGTTGTTTGACAGAAATGGTCAATATGGGTTATTCCCAGGATTGCATGAAGATTATGTTGTAATTTCTGAGACTATAATAAATCTAACAAATGTGTTTATAAACACTTTTGCAGATTCAGAATCCTATTGGTGACAGTTAAGGATCAACATTTCAGTCTAGTGCAGTTGGGAAGTATCTGATCTTGGTTGGACCAAGAAGAAGAGTATCATCATGGAGGTGCTCAGGATCCTTATGAGGTTGAGGAAGATGTAATGGGAGAGAATGTACAGGTTGATAATGTAGAAACAAAATCTAATGGTAGAAGAAACAGAGCAACTACCCCAAACATTGCAAAAACCATGAGGATCCTAAGGATGGAATTGCAGAGTTGCAGAGCAGACAATGACGGGATGATTAGAGCCCAAGAGGAGCAAAATCAGTAGAATGCAACTATGCTTCAAAGTTTGACTGACATTCAAAGGCAGATAAACCATGGAAAAAATTCATAAAATCAAGAAAGGAGTTGGGTTAGCTCAAGGAGGAAATCCCACAAGAGATCCCATAGTTCGAGAAGGATTTCTAGAGACAGGACATATACTCCAGAAATATCTTCTAGTGAGTCATCTGACTCTAAGGAATCCATTGAGGGTTCAAGCTCTTCATCTCATAGGAACAAGAGGAAGAGGTCTTCCAAGAACTACTCTCATGGAGAATTTAAGAAGGCCAAACCTCCTACCTTTGATGGTGAAGTTAAATTTGGTCAAGAAGATGAATCTTGGCTTCTTGGGATGAGGAAGTATTTCCAAGTCCAAGACTATTCATGAAATATGAAGGCAAGAGTAGCCATATTCAACTTGAATGGAAGGGCATTTATATGGTGGGATCACATCAGGCAAGTGAAAAGGATTAATGAAAGGAATATTGTGTGGAAGCAATTCAAGAAGTACTTCCAAGAAAAATACCTTTCTTACAGGTAATATGATGACAAAATCAAAGAGTTCCATGAGTTGAAATTGGGACAAATGACTATGGAAGAATATGCAAACAGATTCTTGGAGTTGCTAAGGTATGTCAAATATATCAGGGATGATAAGGTAAAGATTCAACGTTTTCTAAGTGGACTGCCCCAGTCATATAAAGATAGAATTGAGTTTGATGAACCTTGAACTCTTCAGGAGGCCATAAGAAAGGCCAAGTATTGTTTTGATCAAAACAAAAACAAACAAGAATTCCATAAGGCATGGAAGGATAAGAAAAATGAAAAATTTGGCCAAAGGAAAAAGGGTTTCAAGCCTCCTCAATTCAGAAATCAGCCAAGGTAGCCACCACAGGGTGTGACTAAACCAGCTAGGATGTTGGGAGACAAGTCAAGAGAACCAATAGAGCCTCTTCAATGTTGGGGATGTGGAGGAGATCACATGCTTAGAAATTGTCCACATCGGAATGGGAATGAAAAGCAAGTTCACAACATCCAAGGAGCTGAAACAGTGGGTCAAGTGGAAAGGACCGTCCCTAGGATTTATGCAGCACTAGAGGACCGCCAAGCAGACCATCAGTCAACTGTGGTTGAAGTTGAAGGTAAGATTGCTAAGCTAAGCAATCTATTTATATTTTGATTGACCCTGGATCTAATCATAGTTATATTAGTCCTAAAGTTGTTGAGATTTGTGATTTTAAGAAATCAAAGCATAGTAAGTCATGGTTAGTCCAACTAGCCATTGGAACCAAGAGGAAAGTTAGTGAAATCGTGGAGAAATGTCCATTGGAAATGGGTGGGCTGTCCACTTTTTCAAATTTGAATGTATTGCCACTTGGTTCCTATGATATTCTCATTGGAATGGATTGGTTGGAATCCCATAGAGTTAAACTTGATTGCTACAACAAGACTTTTGAGTGCATTGATGAAGAAGGAAGCCCAAGGGCTGTAAAGGGAATTCCAAAGGTAGTTTCTGTTAGATAGATTTCAGCTATGCAGTTAAAGAAATTTTGTAGGAAAGGTTGCAAATTGTATGCAGCCCACATTTTGGAGAAAACAAAAAATGAAATTTCCAAGTTGGAATACCATTATGTTTTGCAAAAATTCAGAGATGTGTTTCCGAATGAAGTTCCAGGACTTCCTCCAAAGAGGGACATTGATTTTACAATTGAACTTGTTCCAGGAGTTGCTCCAATTTCCAAAACTCCTTACCGGATGAGTACATCAGAATTATTAGAGATGAGAATGCAACTACAAGAGTTGTTGGAAAAGAAGTACATAAGGCCAAGTGTGTCTCCATGGGGAGCACCCATAATTTTTGTGAAGAAGAAAGATGGAACGCTTAGGTTATGTATTTATTACAGGCAACTTAACAAGGTTACAGTGAAGAACAAGTACCCCTTGCCTCGAATTGATGATCTTTTTTATCAAATGAGAGGGGCAAAGGTGTTCTCAAAGATTGATTTGAGATATGGTTATCATCAAGTGAGAATCAAAGAAAAAGACATTCACAAGACAACCTTTAGAACAAGGTATGGGCACTATGAGTTTGTGGTGGTACCATTTTGTCTCACCAATGCACCAACTACATTCATGTGTCTCATGAATAGTGTTTTCAGCAAGTATTTGGACAAGTTTGTTCTTGTATTTTTAGATGACATTCTTATTTATTCCAAGAATGAAGAAGAGCATGAAGAACACTTGAGATTGGCTTTGCAATTGCTAAGGGAGCATAAGTTGTATGCAAAGCAAAGAAAATGTGACTTTTATAAAAATAAAATTCATTACTTGGGTCACACTGTTTCCGAGGAAGGAATATCGGTGGATCCCGAGAAGATTGAAGCCATCATGAATTGGCCAACTCCAAGAAATGTGACAGATGTGAGATCTTTTATGGGTCTTGTTGGTTACTACATGAGATTTATTGAAATATTCTCAAAGGTTGCAAACCCAATCACTTCTTTGCAAAAGAAGGGGATAAAGTTTGTGTGGACATCGAGATGTGAAGAAAGCTTCCAAGTATTGAAGAAGCTTCTCACAAGTGCTCAAATCCTAAAGATTGCAGATCTGGAAAAAGATTTTGTAGTATGTACAGATGCATGTAAAGATGGACTTGGAGGAGTTCTTATGCAAGACAACTTTGTGGTATGCTACGAGTCACGTAAGTTGAAAGAGCATGAGAAGAACTATGCTACTTATGATGTGGAGCTTGCAGCCATAGTGCACGCTTTGAAAATGTGGAGGCACTATTTAATGGGCAGAAAATTTGAGCTAAGGACAGACCACTGTGGTCTGAAATATTTGTTAAAGCAGCCCACATTAAATGCTAGGCAAGCTAGATGGCTGGAATTTTTATGTGAGTTTGATTTTTAAATCAAACACATAAAAGACAAAGAAAATAAGGTGGTTGATGTACTTAGCAGAAAAGTACATGAGATGCATGTAGCATCCATTAGTATTTGTCAATCAGATTTGAGGCAGCAGATTGTTAATTGTATTGCTGAAGATGAAATGTATGGGCAAATAAAGGATAAATTGCAGCAACATAATTTGGAAAAGAAGTATGAAGGTTACCATTTGGAAGGTGATGGACTTCTTGTTTATAAAAACAAAATTTATATTCCTAATATGGCAGATTTGAGAAGGATTGTTATGGATGAAATACATCAAATGCCATGTTCCGGTCACCCAAGATACCGGAAAACAATTGCTACAATGAGAAAGCAATATTTTTGGCCGAGAATGAAAAAGGACATTGCTGAGTATATTTCTAAGTGTATGAAATGTCAGCAAGTAAAGGTTGAACATTAACACCCAACAGGTTTGTTGCAGCCTTTGCCAATTCCAGATTGGAAATGGGATGTGATTTCCATGGATTTTATTACAGGTTTTCCAATGACAGTGAGGCAGTATGATTCCATCATGGTTGTGGTGGATAAATTATCTAAGGCAGCACATTTTATACCGGTTAAGGCCGCATATAAAGCTGATGCCATTGCCAATATTTTTATGAAGGAAATTTTCAGGTTGCATGGTTTGCCTAAAGCAATAATTTCAAACAGGGATACTAAATTTACTTCAAATTTCTGGAAAACTCATTTTGCTGATTTGGGTACTCAGCTGAACTTTAGTACCGCGTACCATCCGCAAACAGATGGGAAAACAGAAAGGGTAAATCAAGTGCTTGAAGACATGCTATGCATGTATGTGATAGACAAACCATCCAAGTGGGAGGATTATCTACACTTGGTAGAGTTTGCATATAACAATGGGAAACAAGCATCGTTGGGCATGAGTCCATTTGAAGCTTTGTATGGTAGCAGGTGCAGAACACCAGTTACTTGGGATAATCCAGTGAAAATAATTGTACTTGGGCCATAATTGCTTAAGGAAATGGAACAAGAGGTAGCAAATATTAGACAAAATTTAAAGGCAGACCAAGATAGGCAGAAAAGTTATGCAGATAAGAACCAAGTACATAGAGAGTTTCATTTTGGGGATCATGTTTACCTTAGAGTGAAGACAAGGAAGAATTCCATGAAGCTTGGAAGTTGTGCCAAGCTATCACCAAGATATTGTGGGCCCTTTGAAGTGCTTGAGAGAATAGGATCAGTTGCATATAGAATTGTATTTCCTGCTAACACTAAAGCTCATAATGTTTTTCATGTTTCTTTGCTTAAGAAATATGTACATGATCCTAACCATGTGATTGATTGTGATGTGATTCAGGTGGAACCCGAGGGAGAGTTCCAAACTGAGCCACTATGCATCCTAGACAAGAAAGTAACATTGCTCCGGAACCGAGCCATCAAACAGGTAAAGGTGCAATGGAAGCACTTCAGTCCCGATGAGGCTACGTGGAAGTTGGAGGATAATACCCCTAGTTTTGAAGGGGGGGATTGTAATACCCTAGTTTTGACTTGGAATGTAATTATCCAATATTATGTAAATGATGTAAATATTCTAGTGCGAATTCCTAGTGTGGAGCTTAAGGCCAAGGCCCGACTAGTGAATGTTTAGACATGTATGATGTTATATTTATATTTTGGACCATATGATTGCCTTTTATGTCTAATTCAAAATGTATGTAAATATTGTGCTGAAAATTAATAGAATGGTCCAACAATGGATGTGTAAAGAGCACCAAAGCGGCTATGATTCCACCAGAGGGGAAGAGGAAGGGGGCTTATGGGAAACCCAATCCTATGTTGACTTGTGTCGACCTTAGGACTCACCCTAAATTCTGTCATGTGATGAGAATAAGCCAATTATCTCATTTTTTTACCGTTTTCCAATCATTTATTTCACATGTGAGGTTGGTGGGGAAAGTCACTTTATGTAGTTATTGAAGCATGGGGGTTGTGTCACTTAGGTCAACTGTATTTTCACCCTTGCCCCATATCCTTAGAGTCAACACTCTTTTGATGTTTATCATTCCATTCTCATTTCTCTCATGCAAGTTGCTGCTCCACGTAGAGTTTTCTCCATTGTTGTTCATGTCAATTAGCAGACTGTGTGTCAAACCCAAAAATTCGAATTAGAGGGCAGGGTTGTATTTTTGGAAGGAAAAACAGTTGGCTGTAGGTGAGAAGAGAAGTTGGGGGCAAGATAGGAACCTTACCCATGGAATTCTGCTGCTTATAGGTGCTTGTGAAGTCACAAATCAAGGCTACAGGTGGTTTTATAGCAGCCATATTAGATTGGACTTTTTCTATGCATGCACTAGAATCACCCAACAAGATGGATCGCCCAAGAGAACCATGGATTGGTGAAGGGGATGCCTGAGATAGAAGGGTGTTGTGTAAGGCAGGAATTGTGGAAGCCAAGGCTGTACGGGCTGATTGAGACCCCTGTAGAGCTCTGTATGAGCATTTGACTAGCACAGAGAGAAAAATGGGTTGTGGGCTGAGAGATAGAAGCCTGTAGGTGTTTCCTTTTCCCTGGTGGCCTCATAGCCCAGCTTGGGGGTGGCCTCAGCAGCAAAAAGAGTATATGCTGGACTGAGTGCCTATGGTTGGGTGGAAAAGCACTCTTACACAACCAGTTGCTTGGATCTGCGTTTATTAAAGATAAGTATTATTATGTGTCTAATTATGAACTATTTTATTGATGCCTGTAACGTTATGCTAATGTATTTTCATATTAGATGTGTGTGGATTGTTTTGAATTCTGTTGTGCATGCTTAAATTACATTTCTGCACACACTTTGTTGTTGAAAATCGTATTATGGGCTTGGGGCGAATTTATTAGAGCCCAAGTTGTTGCCAACGTCCCCTCCCGACGATCGAAAAGGGTGAGGGGGACGTTACATCCGTCCGCCTTTTTTTCAAACTATCACCCCATTCAAATTTATATACAAGTGGCGACCTTATGGGTTAAGATCCAACATACGATGGCCAAAGTTAGGCGGATATGGTGGAGAATTTGGCGGAGGAGAGGTCGCCATTCAACTTTATATACAAGTGGCAACCTTATGGGTTAAGATCCAACATACGACAACCACAGCTAGGTGGATATGGCAGAGACTTTGGCGAAGGAGAGGTCGAGGGTTCGGTCCTCTCGACCCTAATATTTTTGGTAAACCAAACAACCATGTGCCAACCAGTCTGCCACGTGGCACGCCCTGGTTGGTCCACCTCATCTACCGTTGGATGCCAACTGTACACTCAACCTGCCAACTCTTCCTGCCAAATGGACTGTATCCTGCCACGTGGTGCTCTGTGAGCCTACCACGCCAGCACCATACATGCCACGTGTCACCCTTACAGTGGTACCACGTGGCTCCCCTTTTGCCATTTTTACTTGTTTTGCTAAAAGTTCAGGACATGATATCTTTCATGTCCAGAGTTCGTTTTGCATGAAACAAACGTTACTGCAAAGCTCTCGCCGAGATCTACGTAGATGCAAGCTTCTGTTTGCAATTTGAAGACTTAAATTTTGATCAATTTCGGAGATCCTCCTAGATCAATCTAGGAGGCCAACATCCCTCGAGAGGAGGTATGTGATGCAATTGGGTGAGGGTACAAATCCCTCTCCCTCTCTTGGGCCTCCCACTCCCATACAACATTGTACAAGTCTACCCACGCTTGCTGCTACTGATGTTGCTCTTATCACTGACGTCTTTGATTCACATATAACTTCCATCAGTCACACACACACACATGTATATATAAAACATAAAAAATCTCATTAAATGACCCTTTTATATATTAAGATCATTTTTTTTCTTCTCAAAATACATGAATTTCATAAGCGGTGTGCCCACATACGAACGATTACCGCCCCTCCATATGTGTTTGGTGCAAACACCACCTCCAAGTTGGGTTATGAGGCCACCAAGATGAAACATTGTCTACAATCTCTATCTCTCACTCAACCCAACCCACAATGGTTATGACTCAACCAAATCTTGCCACCTACCATGGATTCTCATAATGCAAATTCCTCCAAGCACCTCAATCAACATTCAAATAGACTATGGACCTCTTTATATCAACCATTCCTCACATAAGCTCAAGCTTTTTCCTTATGCACAATTCATTATTTTAAGAAATCCACCCCAACAAGTTTAACAATTCATGCAAGAAGACTTCAAGCTACCAGTTGCTTTTCGAGAGACCTTGTAAGGTAGTTCTTGGCAAGGTTATATATATCCCTTGTCTCTCTGTGACCCTTTAATGAGAGATTTCTCATCAAATGTGGTCAATTTTCATCTCCTACCAATCACCAAACCATCTACCTTAGTACATGCTCATACAAGCTCTCAAGCTCACATATTCCTAATGTAGCTTGGAGGTGGTTGCATACATGAAAAAACATTATAATGGATGGAAGGAGAATGGAAGAAAAAGCTTTCAATTTCAAACTATATATTATATACCTTCCCTCACATGAGACATACATGCTCTCAACAAAAGCTCAATATAGTAATATTTGGACACATAAGGTCAAGGTGGTGATGAGTTCGTAAGTTGATACATAACAAGGAGAGGAGAATTTATAGTTGTAGAGGTAATTTCAAGATGCTACAAAATATGCATATCCGATTGTTATTTCACACACGCACACTCACAAAACATGTCCAATGGAGGAGGAGGGGAAGACCGAGCATGAATGCATACTCATATCACAACTGAATAACCATTATCCTAATAGGAAACACTACTCCCTTGTGATTGGATCCATTAACATAATATCCTAATATGTTATATTTCTCACATACCAATTTTCACAACTTTATAAAATAACACAATCTTAAAGGAGATTTCCCAATAACTCCTCTCTTATATCCTATTGTTAACTCATAATCTCTTTCTAGAATCATGTTGACATTTCAAGTATATTTCATGCTTACTTTTACGATATTGTACATTGCGGTGATATTATGTCATGATACCTATAAAATGTAGGCATGGCATAAACAAACTAAGAAACAAGTCCTTTGTTCTCTAATATGCCTCAGTGTTGTGTTCGCACTAAATATTTGTACCGAGGCATTTACAATATTCATGATTCACAAGTACAATAGAACTAAGTTCCCTCCAGCGTTTGCTTCTTTTACATAATCCTGATATTGTGCTTCTGCAAGAAACTATGGTATCTGAGCTGAAGGCTCGGGTTTTCTTTACCAAAATCAGGCTCGGGTGGTGTATTTGTGCAATCAGTGTGGTAGGTCTCTCTGGGGGTTTGTTGGCGGCCTGGAATCCGTTGGTTTTGAATGTCAACCCATTTGTAACGTGTGCTGGGATCCTCCTCTCTGGTCGTCTGGTTGGGTTTGATGCGGATTTAAATTTTATAAACTGCTATGGGCCTTATGTGGTAAGGCGCTCCTTCTGGGAGGGTGTTTGTGCAGACAATCTATTGTCTTTGGAAAATCTCATACTTGTGGGGGATTTAAACTTTACATGGTATGTGGGTGAAGTTTGGGGTAAACATGCCAATGTGGACCCTTTGGGCACCTTCTTTCATAATTTGTTCTTGGTCCGGGATTTAGTGGACATTGCTTCTGCTCCCTTATCCCCTACATGGAGGAATGGTCGTCAGGGTGACCAATTTGTAGCCAAAAGGCTTGATTGTTTCTTGATATCAGATGGTTTATTATCATGCTGCTCCAAATATAGAACGTGGTCACAAGACCTACGCATCAGTGATCATTCTCCATTTTTCTTTCAATTCAATGTGGAGGATACTAAAGCTACATACCCTTTCAAGTTTAATTCATCCTAGCTCTTAGAGGTGGATTTTTGTAAGGAGGTATCTTCTTTCTGGGGTCGTATGGTGCCGACAATTGGTGTCTATGCTATGGATAGTCTATCAATCAAGTTGAAACGACTTAAATCACATATCATCACATGGGAACGCTTGCGTAAAGCTCAGATGGATATGGAGCTAACGGAGGTGGAGGTTGAGATTGAGGTTATTTTATCTGCTCACCGGACTTGTCCTATCCAAGGATTAACTAGTTTTAAGCTATCGGAACTGGAGGGGAAGAAATTGAAATTTCTCTGTTTTCAGGAGGAGACTTGGCGTCTTAAGAGCCGTGCCCTCTGGATCAAAGCTGGGGATAATAATACTAAATTTTTTCACAAATTTGCTGATTCCCGGAAAAATCAGAACTCTATCTGGGAACTTAATGATCAAGTTGGGCGGAAAATCTCATCTCAAAAGGATTTGCATTTGGCTGTTGTTAATCATTTCAGGGATATTTTTGGTGATACTAGGTCATGTCCGATGTTGGATAAATTCAAGGTCATAAAGGAATATCCGCGAATGTTCTCTCCTGCAGAAGGTGACTGCATTTTTGCTCATGTGACTCTTTCAGAAGTTGAGTCGGTCCTTAAAGGTTTTTCCAAGGATAAAAATCCTGGCCCGAATGGGTGGTCGGTGGAATTATTCCTTCATTTTTTTGATATTATGGGTCTGCATATTCTTAATGCTGTGGAAGAATCGAGAACTCTAGGTTCGGTCACATGTTCGATCAACTCTACCTTTCTGACTCTTATTCCTAAGATTGCTCATCCTGACAGTTTCAATGATTTTCGCCCGATATCACTAGGTAATTTAATCTACAAGGTCATTGCTAAGATCATTGTTGTTAGACTGAAGCCTGGTCTGTCTAAATTCATTTCGAGGGAACAATTTGGTTTCCTCCATGGCCGTCAAAACTTGGATGCAGTGGGTGTGGCTTAGGAGGCTTTTCAAACTATCAAAACTAAACACCTAAATGATATTTTGCTTAAGTTGGATTTGGTGAAGGCCTACGACCGGGTGGACTAATCGTTTCTGAAATTAATACTAATCCAGATTGGGCTTCCATGGGGGGTGATGAAATGGATCATGGCATGTGTATCCTCTGTAAACTTTGCAGTTATCATTAATGGCACTATCTCTTATTTCTTCAAAGGCTCACGGGGGCTTCGGCAGGGATGTCCCCTTTCACCGCTTTTGTTTATTTTGGTTATTGAAGGACTAAGTAAACTCATTATTAAGGGACGTTCTGAGCTAAAACTTCCTGGTTTATCAGTTGCACCAAATACTGTGGTAACACATACGTTGTTTGTGGATGATGTGATGCTGTATGGGGGTGGCTCTCTGGAGGAATGGATGGAGACTAAGGCAATCCTGGATTTTTTCTGTAAGGTTTCATGTATGATCATCAGTAATGATAAATAGGTACTTCTTCATTTTGAGGTGAGTGAGGATCTCTTGGAACAGTTGAAAACTTTTCCGCCTTATAATTGTATAAAGTTGGAGGAGGGTACCACTTACCTTGGGTTTTATATAAAACCTAACTGTTACCTAATCCAGGTTTGGAGATGGTTACTTCTTCATTTTGATAAAAGGATTGGCCATTGGTGCTGGAAGTGGTTATCCTTAGGGGGCCGTATCACTCTTGCTAAATCAGTGATTCTGAACTTAGCGGTATACTGGCTTTCATTGTGTAAAGTACCTAAAGCGATACTTGATGGGATCCGTCAGAAAATCTTCAAGTTCATTTGGGAAGGTGATGGATGTAAGCGTCGATTCCATTTTGTTGGGTGGCAGGAAATGGCTCAACCTTTCTCATGTGGGGGTTGGGGTATCAAGAATTGTAATGTCCCCATTTTGACCCCCTTTGCATTAGATCGTAAATGATGTAAATATTGTAATTTAATCATGGTGAGGAGCTGAAGGCCAAGGCCCACCCATTGATTTAGCGTTTTATGTATCGGCAATTAAAAATAGATGCCTATGGTTCTTGTGCTAGATAGGCACAATGTAAATTAAGACATCATGTAAATACAAATTTTAATGAAAAACCCACAACTAGCTATGCAATGTAACAAAGAGATGGGGGCATGATTCTACAAGGAATAGTGGGGGGGGATTATTAAAACCCCTGAGCCAATGGTGTTAATCCATGTGTCAATGAGAAAACCCATAAACCCTCAACTACCCATTTTGGGTTATGGACCCAATCATTTAATTCTTCCAAGAGTTGGTTGAGGCAGTTAATGCCTTGGGAATGAAGAGGTATGGCAGCCAATTTTGTGCATGGGCAAGCCATCAACCTGGGAATTCGTATTTTTGCTTCTTGGGCAAGAAAACACCCACGAAATGGTGCCCAAAGCAATTTCTAAACACACAGTCTTTCCTCTCTCACGCAGTCTGAACTACTGGGTCTTTCCCCATCACGATTTTCACCATTTTTCCTGCATTTTCCATGCCTGGGAGCTCGTTTTTGCATTATACAACAGCTAGGAGAGAAGGACCACAATTTGGGACTGTTATGGAGGCCGTTTTTGCCCCAGAATGTCCATGGACGTTTTTCTGAAAACAGATTTGGCTTCCCAGGGTTGTTCCCCATCTTTCAGTTTCGTTTTTGGGTTTCCCACGTTTTTCTGAAGCTAATGAAAACCCCATCTTTGGCATCTCACTGTAAAAACGTTCCTTCATGCCCAACACTTATACTTTTGCTGTTATGTGCATCCTTGTTTTGGTTTAAATATGTGAGCAAGATATTGGAGTGGTAGTGGATAGAAAGGGCTTGATAAACCTAGTGGGGGAGATAACCTCTCAAGGAGATCAAGAGGGCTTTGGCTACTCTTCTATGCACACCCTGAGAGCACTAGATGGGGAAGGTATGGCTTGAGGGACTGTACAACAGTGAAAAGAATACTTCGTTGTGCTGGGTGTGTAGGTATTGTGGGTGCCAAGCTAGATAGATCTTGTAAGGTTACCCTTGGTCCTGTGCTTGAGCTCACTAGCTTAGCCACTCTTCCTTTCCATTTCCTAGCAGCCTAATAAACCCAATTGTAGATTGGCTTGGCTCATCTTGGTGTATGCTTGGCTATGTGTGAGTCTGCTGTTCCCTGATTCCTTGTATAGATCATGCCCAACTCGGGGGTGGCAATTGTATCAAGAGGTTGATGAGCACAATTGGCCTATGGTTGGGTGGAACGTTGCAGTTGCATAGCTAGTTGCTCGAGACTACTTTGTTATAAGATAAGTACTATCTTGTGTTAACTTTGCAATTATTTATTTATGAATATCTTGAATGTATGATGGATGTGTTATTGTAATTACTTCCGCTGTGTTTTCTTATAATCATACATTCCATATGTCTTTTTTTTATACTATGTGAATGCTTACTTAAAAGTTCATGGGGCTAGATGCCTGGTTTTAGCATCATGATCCTCTCTATAATGCTGGTAGGATAGGAGGGGACATTACAAGAATGTGGTGGCCTTTGGTATTGTGCTTAAGGCAAAGAGTCTTTGGCGTGCACTGACTGTGGAATCTCTTTGGGGGTTGATCATTAAAAATAAATACATAAAGAATCGCACGATTCCACAATGGTTTCGTTCTGGCAAACCTAAGGCCCGGGGTTTCTCTAATATATGGAATGGGCTTTTGGAGGCTTTTCAGACGGTTGCGAATTGGCTGTCCTGGATACCGGGTAATGGTTTCCTGATCAGATTGGGGGAAGACCCTATCCAGGGTGGACCAAGTGAATATAAATTATCTTCTGATCTCATTTTGATTCTAAGATCAAAGGGATATTTTTCTCTTAATCATATTGTTCCTTTTCTATCGGGTGGTGTTCAGTTTTCATGGATAAATGCTGAGCAATTGGGTGTCACGGGTCTTTTGGCTGCAGAATGGACCAGGTACACCTCGTACCTTAAGCGATCCATAATTCAATTGGGGGACTGTTCGGATCGGTTGGTTTGGTCGTGGGACTCTGTGGATGGAACGGTCTCGGTTCGATCGACGCACTCCTCTCTGTTTTCTCGGCCGTGGTGTGCTCCACAATGGTGGTCTGCTGTGAACTGGAAGTTACATACTCCTCTTAAATTAAGATGTTTTTTGTGGTTGGTCCTGAATAATAGCATTCTTACTTGGGACAACTTGCAGCATCGGGGATTTGCTGGTCCGGGCCGTTGTGTGCTCTATGGTGCGGCCGTTGAAACGATTGACCATCTATTTTTCATATGCCCATTCTCTCGGTCGGTTTGGTTGGGTGTTCGGGTGGAGGTTGGGTACTCGGGTCCTTGGAACTGGGCTACTTTTTCTGGATAATTTTCGGTATTGGGCTTCGGTGGGATCCAACTTCTATGGCCCTATCGGTTTTCACTGCCTGGGAAGTGTGGCATGCCAGGAATCTTCTTATTTTTCAAGGGTCCAACCCTTTTGTTCATTGGACGTGTTGTCAGGCGGTGGCCTGTTTTAGGTAGTCACTGGGTCATCTTTCCATGGGTGGGGTGACTGTGGTACGTGCCCCTCGACTTGCTCCATGTGCTGTTGTTACCTTCCCGTGGGGTGCCTTTGATGGTGCTTCTCAATCTGCTTCTTGTTGTAGTGGTGCCGAGGCGGTTATTTTTCTCTCTGCCTCTCATTTTTTCCACTTGTGGATGAACTGTGGTATGGGCACTAATACAAGGAGTGAACTTGTTGCTATGTGGCTACTATTGCATTTCTCATCGGTACGGGGTTTTCCTCTTCTTTTGGCTTGGGGGGATTCAAAGGTTATTATTTCTTGGGCCCGCTTGGAATGTGCTCTCAAGATCATTCAGTTGGACTATTGGCTGCGGGATACACGACGATTGATTGATTGCTTCGGCCATATTTCTTTCAAACATGTCTATCGAGACCACAATTCACTGGCCGATCTTTTATCTAAAAGGGCTCTTTCAGTTCCTAAGGGCACCATTTTCTGCGAGGAGTGGCGGGACAATCTGTTACTGGACCGGTTCACTTTACCTTTTTTCTGAGTCTTCTATTGGTTTGCTGGTCATGGTTATGTAGCAGCTTTTCTCACTGTGCAGGTTCTTGATCTCCGCGGAGATGTTTTTATATATGCTTTTTGGTTATGGTGGCATATGGTTTTCGGTGCCGGTAGTGGTGATGTTCTTATTGCTGTTGATATTTTTGGACATGGTTTCTATGGTTTTCGTGTTTGTTTCATGGTTTGGGTGATGAACACTTGTTTCATTAGGTGGGTTGGCCCGTTGTAATTTGGTCAACCCTTTTGTATCGACTTTGTTTCTCCTATGCTGGTGTTTTTTCTTTGTTATGGACTATGGTCTCCTTTGGAGGGATTGGCCCGGTGTAATTTGGCCAATACTGTGTTTTTTATCTTTTGCTGCCTATGTTGGCGTCTCTTCCTTAGATATTTGGGCCCGCTGGCCAGATGGGGGACTATGTACTGAGCTGTGCTTGTTATCCTATGTTACTATTACAAGTATTAGTGTTAATAGTAAGTGCTTTTTCATGGGGTGAAAAAAAAAAAAATCTAATACATTTCGGGACGGGAGTTAAAAAGAGGTCTTACAAAACCTAAGTAGTCGTTCTTGAGGGTCCACATGGAGATATGATCACTTTTTGGATTAAAAAGCGTTGCTGTAAAAAATAAATCTTTTAGTGCGGGGAACCTCGCTGGTGTGGAAAACAGAAGACCGTGCGGGCAGAAGGCCTGAAGCGATACCAGAAAGAGGTAAACATTATTCATTGTCTGAAAACTCAAGCTCTGAAGAGTTTGCCAGCGAAGCGCAACGCAGTTAAATAAGTATCTTACAAGGGAGACATTGATCTTGCATCATGTGAATTGTAGCTCCACTTTGCAATCGCTTGTTTCGATTCATTTTCCAGTTACCGGTAGCATGGTGTCGCTATAGTAACACTAGGTTGATTTCGGAGGAATCTCTGCCCAAGACACAAACTATAAAACCATTCGTCTATGGTTTGATCCTACTTTTGCACCGTGCACAGACGTTGCATCTTATTAATTAGAGGCACTTTCCACTTTAGTAGTTGTTGGTATGACCTGAATTTGGGAACTTGTTAGAGTCACACGAAATATTTGGACGGGGAAGGGGTACTGTTTTCCTTTGCCATTGAAACTATATATTTCAAATGCGGTTGACAGCATGCCCCGTAGAAAAGCGATTTTCCGTTGGTTGTTGTTTAAGTTTGTTTGGTTTATATGCTTTGAAAATTTATAGTTTACTGATTCATAATTCTCTAGTGTATTTTGTTTGGTTTTTTAATTTTTTACTATCTTTTCACTGGATATGATTTCTGACAAGTATCTTGGAACCATTGCCTTTTTTATACTTCTCAAAATCGGGAGAACACAAACTCATGAGTAGCCAACAGTGGATGAGAGGAATTTATATTAGAAGTGGATTGAATAAATTTTTGCGAGGTGTCAGGAGCTTAATTTATGCATGAGATTTTTTTTTACAAGAACGTGTAAAATATTTGTATTAAAGGGCTGAGGAAATCCTGACAGCCAAAAGTACACATCCAGTTATCAATCCCAAAACAGAAGCCCAAAATTTTTCCTCAGTGCTGAATATATTGTTTTCACAAAATACCTATAACTAAACTGCTTAATAAACTGTCCAAGCAAAACAATGCAAGTTTAATACATATAACTAAATGAAACCAAGAGAAACAATGGGCACTGTGGCCCTCCTCCATAGGCTGGTCGTCTTGAACAGGTCCCTGAACACTTGGCATTTCCATGGCTGCCATAGCTGTCTGTTGGTTCATTTTCTCTTCCAATTGCTTTGAACCAGCAGAGTGACCAATCTGAGACTGTGTCCCCTGAGCATACCCAAGATTACATTGAAATGCATCTCAGAATCACATGCCAGTTTGTCAATTTTGACTCCCTGATCCTTCACATTAGTTTCCAGCTCATCCTGTCTGGCTTCTTGTTGCACAAGGTGGGAGGAGAGGTAGTCATTGGATTGTTTCATACCCTCCATCTGCCAATTCAGCCTTCTCAACATCCTTTTAATATCTCTGATTTCACTGAGGCCTGCCCCCTCAACCGGATCCCAGTTCAAGGGGTTGGCTATGCCAAATCCTTGTTCAGGCAAAGACCTCAACAGACGGGAGCCACTAGAACAAAAAACCAGTGAAATGCCTAAAGCAGAACCAAAACCACAAACCAAAAAATGATACGACTACAGGCTTAAAGTCTCATAACCATAAACCATTAAGGGAAGAAAACCCCTGTGTCGATACCATTGAAATAACAGACGAGGAGATTCGCGGTCAATGCCCTTACCTTCCTCTATGAATGAAATACGCAAAGGACTGTTACATAGTGAACAATAGCTTGTGAATGAGCACACCTCACCACCAGTTCCATCCACATCCTGAGCTGTTCTAATTGGAGTTGTCCCACCAGCATTGAAAGAGATCGAGCAAAGGGCCATATAGATTGAATCAAACGGGTCCAGGAATGAAAAGATGAGGGGCCAAGAGTTCAGGGAGTGCAATGCTTCCCTCGCTTGTAATAAATGGGATGAGACCTCTCGTACTTCATTGAGGTTGGTAGTGCCAAGTGTTCATGCCTTTACCACCTTGATCCTTCATGAGATTACAAAATGAGACCTTCATATGCGCTTCCATACTTAAAACGTTAGGGGAGCCACCTTCATTCTGGGGGGCCCCATTCTGAACGAGGACACCCTTGTCAAGCTGGTTAGCTACAGAGTTGTTATGTTGCCGAATATGCAGAATTTTTGCATCATTTAGGTTTTGGAGGTCCCAATTAATTCACTGATATGTCCTGCTTTGAATGGTCCCTTCTTTAATAATCTTCTTCCTTATCTGTTTAATGACGAGAAGTGAGTCTCCAAGAATGAAAACTAGGTGTATCCAAAGGTTTTTGATAATCTTTGAATCCCAAAACAAGGCATACATTTCAACTTGGTTATTTGTAGCCACACCTACATCCCATGAAAATGTCAGTTCTATTTTTCCATCGAGATCCAGAAGGACCCCCTTGCTCCTGTCGCCCCATTAATTTATGCATGAGATTATGATAGACAAGATCCAGAGTTTCTTCTATTCGCTTAATACCAAGTGTCTCATTATCAACTTTTCATTATACATCATACAAGGACTAAGAACAAGACTATAATCTCTTTGAAAATGGCGATGTAAGTTGGGAATGCCATCCATTAGTTGACCTTATGGTACATCTTAATTCACTTTTTGTACAAAGTTTTGATTGAGGTCGCACAGATTTTGGATGGACTTGTCCTTGTCAGCAAATTGTTGAAGCAAGAGATCTTGATCATTCTTCAGGCCTTGAAACTCATCAAAGAATCCAGTATTATGATCCTGAAGTAGAACAACCTCCTTAGCAAGCTAAGTATCATAGTCTTGCAAGGTAGTTGGGTATTAGCCTCTTGCATTGAAGCAACCTGTTCATTTAAGATTGGTATTAGATTCCTACAAAAGAGAAACATGCTCATTTATCTTGGCAATGACGTCATGCAGTGAAGCAACCTTCTTCTCATGGCATTTCCGAAGGCGCTCATCTTTGTTCATGACATTGTTGAAGCAATTCTTCTTCTTTGTTAGAGTTAGCTGTAGTGGAAGTATGTGGTATGGATTTGTCAATATGATGGGCTTATTTGCAGAGTGTTTTACCACTGCCATTGTTGCAATATTTAGAAAGTATGTGTGAGAAAGTAATCTCTGAACTGTTCTTTAAAATACTCTTAATAATAAAAATATGTAATTATCCTACCTTAAAGTCAGGGAATTAATATTTTGTAGATTTTGTTAATAAGTTATACACAATCTCAAGAAACACTCATTGCGTGGATTATTCTTGGTGGCTATAGGGGTGTGAATGTTGGATGTGTCATTGGCCTTGTTACCCCTCAGCATGTAGGTGTGATTTGATGATCATTGCCTATGTGATCTTCCATCACATCCAGTAGTTCCACAGATGAGATCTATCATTTGACAATGTATATTTTCCAAAGACACCTTCACCTTGCTCAGCCCATCATTCAATTGACACAAGTGCTATGACATATGCTCTCTACTTGACTTATGGTAAATGCTTTCTTATGTGTGGAGTCGTGGACATGAACATATGGGGTATATGGTGTTACTCTAAAATGGCTCATGTATCTTAGATTGTTGTTTCAATAGCTAAGGGTGCATCATGGTACGGTTATAATTCTTCATTAAATTAAGTGTATGATCTTGCAGGTTAGGTGTGTCCCTAGGAATTTAAGTAAGTGTGACACTCATTTCATGTTATTCACAACATTTTACCGAGCCATTTTTCATCCCATGTCATTTCGCTAGCCATTTCGCCCATTTCCATCATATCCCCCTTTCACAATTAACTTATTATATGTCATGTTCTAAGGTCTCTATATACTATTTCTATGTATGGTGCTTAAGTCAAAGTCAAAGGAGTAAAAATACTCTAAGGGAAATGGAGCTAAATGATAAATGTAAGCTATGCTCCCTTGCAAGAGCCATGATCCTTATGTCCTAGCTTATCAAAGACAAATCCAAAGAAAGTGTTAACACCTAAATTTTGTCCACCTACCTTGTCGTTAGCCCCATCACACATATACATCATTACCACATTTCATTTCCACCCCTTGGACTTTCATTAAAACAAAAATGAAAGTCGCATATTAAAAATGGCTATTTTCTAAATTAAATTGCTTAGTTATCTCGAAATAAATGAGCAACCTTTGCCCTGACTTGATTTTTGGATGTTTCTCTCTTTTTACCCTTAGTGAAAAGAAGAAACTTGGCATGATTTTCATGATAGCCCAAATTGGATAAAAGGATAAAAAACAAAAATAAAAAATCAAAGCGTGATCCTTATCCTAAAGCTATCCATTGTGCCTATAAATGAACCCTCAAGGTCCTTCACTCAATACCAATTCTCCATTCATTGCTCAGGCCGTTACTCTGCACAAATCTCCATGAGATCCGAACTCCCTCTTGTGTTCCTTTCTCACCTTGCTGGAGATCGTATACGTGACATGTGGCCGAAGAACCGTGGACTGCTAGGAGACCAAACAAACCCTCCCTTAGACAGCTGCGGGGGGCCCTTCTACTGCAACTCAAAGGTGACACTTTCTTCTATGTACTTTCATTATTAATAAAAGGCAGACTTTGATTCTTTGAAATGTTGCTTGTCAGAGAATGTGGAAAAATGATTAGATTAGATTTGTTTTAATTATGTTTTAGTTTAGCTTTGCTTGCATATCAGTTATTGAATTTTTGTTTGTTTTTATCTTTTACCCTGAAACTCTACTAGGATTAGCACAACTCCTAGTAGGTGCACTTTTGCACGTGTTGGTGTGAAAACACCAACAACGGAAAGGGACTTGCAAATAAAAGTAAAAGATCATAAAAATGGCACAAGGAAATGGTAACTCAAGAAGGAAATTATTCCCTTCCAAGGCACATATATGGAAGAAAATCATCAACCCCTCTTTTGAAAGCTAAGGGGTAGACCTAATACTCAAACACATTTATATGATTGTTAATTTGTGAACACCTTTCTCTGACATCACATTCATTTCATTACCCTTACCTTGCTTAGAAAATTAGGAAATGCACTTAGTCTTAGTGGTGTAACATGAAAATTTGGATCAGTGTCATGACCAGATTAGACCTCTCCCCAGGAGGTGGAGGATATCTCCCTGATCTCAACAATGAGGTACCTCCTCCCGATAGCATCATAGTGGGCGGTCCAGACTCCCTACTAGTTCTAACTCCGGACATTATACTATTTTGAGTTTTTTTCATTCAGCCTTGGATGTTAGGAGAGATGAGTCTATTCCATGACAGACTTGCTTCATTACTCTTGGTTCTCCTTGTTCTTGGGTCTTTCCTCATGTGCATCTCCACCCCCTTGCGGGTTCCCGTGTTCGGGGTTGAGGGTTTTGTTATCACATATATAGTAGCCGGGCTACCATACATTATTTTTCTGATTCCAGTACACTATTCATCCAGTTCCCTTACATTGAGATGCTGAGATGAGCATCTATATTGGATCACTATCAGATTTTGGACAACAGATGTATTCCCCATGCCATGACTGAGTCTCAGGACACTCAGAGAGATGGCCGATGTAGCCATTATACCAGTTGTACAGAGCAGTCAGTAGTGCCCAGAGTTACAGCAGCAGTTTCAGAGGACATATGATGGTACAGGTGATGAGCATTCAGGTATATGACTCAGCAGGTATATCATTGTGTTATGGTTATATTGCTTTTATATTTATTCTTATAGCATGTCTTAGCACTTAGTGTCATGATCTGACGATCATATAGATATGCGGACCTGGTTGATCATATTATATATATTATATTGTCCCTACTCAGACTTAGAAGTTCACTATTCATACTCATTGGTTTTACCCTCCTTAGGGAGAATAGAGGTGATCATTCCACCATACCTTGGCTTGCTAGTGTTGGCTCCATTATTCATTGTCTTCATCCATCCATTGCCTACCTTTTAGTTTATCACCCTGACTTACTACTTGACTAGTGGCATGGAGGACTTTTCCCCACTGTAGCCTATGTATTGGATGAGCTTCCTTGTTTACTGTGTCTCGGCTCTGAGTTGGTGACAAAACTTACCTTTGGTGAGTTGGATTGTAGGCCTAAATCATTCTGGTCGGTTGTCTCGATGTTTGGCATTGGCTTGAACTCCCCCTAGTCACTTGAGATGTTGTTGGCTAAAACTGAAAGCTCATGTACTATTTATGGAAACTGATAAATTCGCCCATGGAAACTAAAAAGGGCAAGAGCGATGAACTGCTGAAAAATACTCCTCAAAGAGTATAAGAAAGGTCCAAAAAGCAATGATTCTTAAAAGCTATATCTAAACAATTGCTGACCTTATACATGTATAAAAAACATGCCTTAGATGCAAGCTGCAACTAGTTGTGCTTATCAGCACACCTGAGATCCGAAGGGTTATGTAGGCCAAAAAGGCCATGAAATGAAATTGAATGATCCTAATGAACCTGGATCAACTTAATGTAGACATGATGCCTAAGTTGAATAAGCACTCTCTAAACAACTTATCCATTTGTGAGACACCGCCATTCCCTGTGTTGTTGCTCATTCAGTATATACTATGGTGTGTATTCCCTTTCCCATTGCCAAAGTGTCACAAAGTTAAGTCAGTCAAGTCATCCCTTAGCCTAGCCAGTTATTTTAGCCTTCACCCTTCATTAGCAAATTGATCACAGCTATGAAGTGAGTATGATCTTGAAAGTCTAGTCTAAGTAATAATAATAATTAATGACATTATATATTTGGATTTAGATCGCTAGTAATGATTACCTTGTGTTATAATTGTTATTTGAATAAGTTGTAGAGCATGCATTAACCTTTGACACTTTGCAGCAGCTTCTGATGATGGTCTGAGTTATATTTGGTCATGTTGACTTGGTCAAACCTAGTTTGACCAAGGTCAATCATAGGACATGAGATGGTTAGACCTTGTGATGATATGGATAGATGATATATGGTCTATGTACATGCAGCAGCTACAGGGTTATGATGATGATTCATGGTTTACAGCAGTATTTGATCATTTTCAGATTATTATTATTTGACCTGTTCCGGTATATTGGATATATATTTTGATCATGCAGAGACTCATATGGTGAATGAGTACACATCTTGGATGGATTTGGACCTTCTGAGTCCAATGAGACAGTTTGTTTTCAGTTTCGGGCACTTACAGTGATGATTGAGCCTCAGTAGGCTATCCCAGTGCAGTTTTGGTCTGTCGGAGACCCTGTCAGAGCAGATGTGATTTTTATCCGGTTGACCTAGGGCGCCGTGCTTGGAGGGGGTGGTCCAGCCACTTGTTTTTACCATATTACCCCCCTCCCGGACACTGGTGCCCTCACCTTGACAACGCAGGCACTCCAGGAGGCAGTTTGGGGCAGTTTCACGCTTCTCGAGGCATTTCAGGATTGGTAGAAATGGCTATTGAGGAATTTGATTTGGGCTACTGAGGCAATGTTTTGGCATGGGATGATCAGTGATGATGGATTGATATCTTCCACACCTCCTCCAGCAGTTTCAGCTTCATCGGGGCTCGCATCCATCACTTATGGCACTTTCTGATGATTTCTGAGGTCTTTTGAGGCCTACGATTTGACCATGGAGGCACGATTTGGTATATTGATGACTATTTTATTATTATTGTGCTATGGGGATTGACCAAGGGTGGCTAAAATTTCCCCTTGGACCCACCATAAGCTTCCTATTATATTTTGTCATCATGATTTGGTGGGATTCCCCTCTTCTAGGGCGATTTTGTCCACTTATATTATATTTTATTAGTGATCCATGTATTTTATTGTTGAGCTCATCTCAACCATTGATTAGACATTTGTATCTTTTAATCTTAGCCATTCATTCAAAAAGTGGTTAGGATTTTGATGCCTCTCCTTCCTATTTAAAGGAGAGAGCTTCTCATTGTAAGGGGTCTTTGGCTCTTGGATTATTGGTATAGAAAAACTTTCATGTGGAAATTCTTGTGGTCTCCTTTGCATCTGGTGTTCTTAGATGGTGATTGGAAAGTCTATTGCAACCTAGCATTTGGAATTTGTGGTAAGATCTATCTATTTTGGAAATCATTGTCTTGTCTACAGGAGGGCGACTTCAACAAGGGCGATTTTGCAAGGCTTCTTCAAATCGACTTTCTTGGCATTTGCTTGTATCAGGGGGTTATCATTAGTATCATTGTGATCTATGCTATCTTTCTGTTACTTCTCTTGTGGCATTAGTCTTATCTCTTGATTACATCAAATCTGATATTGTTGACTTTTGTTGTGTAGGAGAGAGGGCACATTGGCTTCTTGGACTAAATCGACTTCATAGAAAACTACCTCAAAGCTTCTCAAATTGATCGGGTTTGCATAGATCATCATCATCAAGGCATCTACAAGGTTACCGAGGTAAGATCCACAGGTTTGTTTCTCTTATCTTGATCCAATCCATTGACATAACTCATAAATTGATAAAACCCTTATTTCTTCAAACCCTCATTTTTACATTTTTTCAGATCTACTAAGATCTAGTGGCTTCTTGGGTAAGATATTTAAAACCCACCTCTATAGTATCCACGGCATCCCGGATCTATAGTTTGGTGAGGATTGGCCTCCATTTGACCCTCTTCCCAAGGCATTTAGCCTCTCCAAGCAAGGACGCACTTCCTAGTTTGGTGGGTTGACCTAGATCTAGTATGTGGGTAGTTGAGATCCCGCTTGATTCATGATCTACACATCCAATAACCTACCCCTTTTCTGATTTTTACCTTGTGGGCCCTATTCCACATTTTAAGGGATTTAATCCCCATTTTGGACCACTTGGTATCTTTAAACTCAGATCTAGTAAGATCTAGCCATTGGATTGCCATGAAATTATAGATCCACAATCTCACTTGCTTAAACTACTTGGATCTAAAGTTTGGATGCCATTGGACTTGTCTTGAGTCATTTATCCCACTTTTTAGCCTCCTTGGGTAAAGTCGCACCACCTTGGAGAAGTGAGTTGGTCCACTTCTAGGACATGGGTACATGAGATCTTTGTGGATTTGGAACGGGCATAATTCAAAACCTAGGTCTAGTAGGTCACCTTGTCAAATCTTTCCTTGGGGATAGCATTCCTTGTTTTAAGGGATTGTGGTCCACTTAGGGTAAAACATTAAATCTCTAGATCTAGACCTATTCATCCATCAAGACTTTAATTGCCCACTTGTCTCATGCAATAGGAGTCCTTAACCACAAGTTAACCTTACTTTGACTCCATTATCCCAATCCCAAGGCACTGGTTTCTCTCCAAGTCAATTCGACTTTCCTAGATTGTTGGATTAACTTGTGGTTTGACCTTTGTATGGTGAACTAAACCCTTTGATGTCATCATGTATCATGATCAAGCTTGTCACTTGTACTAGTTAGCCCCAATTCAACCCTAAACTACCCTACATTGGACATGGTTCCCAAGGCAGTGGATTTTCTCACATTGAACTAGTACTTTAATCCTGGATCATATTTCACAAATCATAAGTCACTCTCACATCAATAATGAACCAAAGTTATACTCATTGAACCCCTCATTTGTCTTGTGACTTCATCCTAAGGTCTAGGATAAACCATACACCTTACTTCACTTAGAATTAACTTGATTTGGTGTCTTGGTTTTGATCTCTCCTGTCGGGAGTAGATCGGGTCTCCCCCTTTGTTGTCTGGGCTAGATAACATAAAGTGAAGGTTGCCTCGACTGGCGTGACAACCATATATTGGAGGTCGAGGTGATCGTGGTTGCACCTTTTGAGTTTCCCTTCCCTATTGCCATCCATGAGTGGATACATCCATAGGGGTAACTACATTTTAGGTGATAACAGGTTTCTCATGCTTCAACATAGATCTCATGATCTACTCTAGCCTATTTTATTTTACTTTCTATATCTTGCCTTTTATAGGAGACCTCTTGGTACTCCCACTTCGTAAGGATATCATTGTATTCAGTAGTCTCAATCAATGTTACAAATATCGGTGCGGCAAAAAAATGGGTAGGGTCCAGGAAACATCGTTTTGGGATATCTCGACAGCACATCGGCAAAAATCGGCAATAAATCAACAAACTTAAAAAATACAAAAATACAAACTTTTCCGGCGACTAACAGGCCCTGTCAAA
This sequence comes from Larix kaempferi, assembly GCA_027924585.1. Taxonomy (NCBI): domain Eukaryota; kingdom Viridiplantae; phylum Streptophyta; class Pinopsida; order Pinales; family Pinaceae; genus Larix; species Larix kaempferi. The sequence goes on along the minus strand of BSBM01001110.1, from coordinate 10,245,936 downwards.
AAATCGGGAAAAACCAGGATAAATCGGCAAAAAATCGGCCAAAACTCGCCCTGTCAAAAAATCAGGAAAAATCGCCGAAAAATCGACTTGATTTTTTGGCCGATTTTTCCTTAAAAAATCGCCGCCTTTCAAAAATCGCGATTTTTCGGCCGATATTTGTAACATTGGTCTCAATCCCATTGACCTACTTTTGTGGTCATTAGTTGGACATTAATAAAATTATCTTATCTTATCTTATCTAAGGTTATTGGATTAATTAATCAAAAGTGAGTGAGTTAATTAAAAAAGTACACTTGAAATCCTTTTATGTTAATGGTTTGCACCAGTGTTGCATATATCGTCTCGGGGAAAGTATCCGCGAGGGTTTGGAATATAACTTCTCAGTGGTATCGATGGAAAAGATCGGAAAATATCTGAAAATGTCGGAAGGCCTAAAAAAAATACAAAAATACTCATTTTTTTCAATTTTTAAAACATATAAAGCAACAACAACATCAAATAGACACATTGCTACATAAATATGATGATACAAGTAATAAATAATATGCATAAGATGTCAAGTGGTCACATATCTTTGCTAAACTGAAAATTTTGAAACATGTTCCTGATAGGATGATACAAAATCACATCAAAAGCTCAAAATAAATGTATCTCATGAGATGAATCATCATGAGGCATCTAGATACTAAATAGTACATAATACAATCAAAATGATAGATCATAGGAATCCCAATCATCGATTCCCTCTACCCCTTTTGCAGGTAAAGGGCACCACTGTTCCTCTGGAAGCAATAGGTGGTCGTGGAGGTGCTCGGGATGAGGTTGGAGTGAAATATCCAGAGCCTCCAACTACTCCAGTTCATGCGAAAGAGAAAGTGGGTTGTCTCCTCCTAGCCCCAACTCCAACTATAGGCCTTTGTGGAGGTGGTGGTGGCGGCATTGGCTGCACCAGAAGATCAATCTCCTCCTGAACATTTGTATACACTGGAAGTGGATCCTCCTCCTCCTCCTCCTCCCCCTCCCCCTCCACTGTCATCTCCTCCCCCAAATCATTTGCATGATCCTCCTCCTCCTCCAACCACTCAGTTGCCTCCTCCATCTCCAACCTCCACTGAGTAGTGGTGTCAATGGAATCCAAATTTATGGCCTCTATGTCAAGGACTTTATCAAGTTGCTTCACCCATAGCCTTAGATTGAAGTAGACATACACCATGTCATTAAGGCGTTGGGTACCTAACCTGTATGAACATTGAGGGCCATAGTTAGTAATGGTAAATTTTAGTAAATTAAAATTAAAAATTAAAAATATAAACAATTTAAATTTTGATTGTTGCATTTTTGAACATTTCTAACCTGTTGTGCTTCTTGGAGTGTATATTTTCAAAGATACTTCAACTGCGCTTACACCCTGAAGAATTGCAAGTTTGGCTAAGCTCCCGAACGACAAGTTTCTGCAACTTTGGGAGCTTTCCTCCATAGTGTTTCCACTAGACATCTACAATGAATAAAATGAAAGGATTCAATGGAAGACAACAAATTATATTTCCATCTAGTAATAAATGTCAAATATATATAAAGGAAAAACAAAATTTGAAATTGAAGCTTACCTGGCATCTTTGCGGTCCTATCTAGGATAGCCATGTCATAACCCAAAACCCCGAATGCCATCCTATATATCTCCATCTGTCTACAAATCTCTAAGCGTTTAGTTGGAGTGTGCACCATCCTCTGAACACACTGGAAAAAACCATCCATGACCTCACCATCAAAATTAAATCCACAAGCATAAGCGAATGCAGGGTTGAGGAAGAGCCTTGCTGCATGAATGGGATGATGGAGAGTGTTATTCCATCGCTCATCAATCACACCCCAAATCTGAGCTCTCTTGGTGAGTCCTTCCTCTCCCTTGTCATCATAGTACCGATAGATAACTTCCTTGGCCCTATCCATGGCCTCATACAAGTAGCCCATTGCGGGCTTGTCACCACCAACTAATCGAAGAACCTTTACCAAAGGCTCACTAATGGTACCTACCTCACCTACTACACTCCAGATTCTCTGGTCATTCCCACAAGTTGGGCTATGGCTTTCCCATCTTGTTTGGTGCTATAGACACAAGCATCCCACTCATCAGAAAGAAACATCCTCTATAACTCCAACATACTCTTGAGGAGTGACTGAAGAGAAATGAAGCTGGTGGCGAAATGTGTGATCATGGGATGCACCAAATCTCTGTTCCCTGTGAACTATCTCATGAGTGAAAGAACATATGTGTGATTATATAGGTATTTGGTCACACTCTGAGTTGAATCAATGGTTTCCTTGATCCAAGGAATTTTCCCCATGTCCTCTAGCTTCAAATCAATGCAATGGGCTTCACAAGGACTCCAGTTCAAGGTTGGATAACTCTCCATGAGCAACCTCCCAGCAACAAAATAATTAGCAGCATTGTTTGTGACGACTTGGACAACATACTGCGGGCCTATCTCTCAGATAAAGCCATCCATCAACTCACATAATTGTGCATCTTTTGTATATGCACTTGCATCAACACTTTTGATAAACATTGTCCCCCTGGGACAGCTAACCAAGAAATTTAGAATTGACCTGCCCTTTGTATCAGTCCACCCATCTGACATCACGGTGCATCCCGTGGTCTCCCATGATTCCTTGAGCCCAGCTAATCTTTGTGTGCAATCGACCTTTTCCCCTTGAAGAAGATGCCCTCTCAAATCATTATAGGAAGGGTCCCTACACCTCGGGCCAACAATAGCAGCAACTTCAAACATGGCATGGTACAAGGGGTTCTTGGCAATGTTAAATGGTATATCACTCCAAAGAAAACATTTGGTCACAATCTTGTCGGCCTCCTCCTTCTCCTTTGTTTTAACCAATGATCGAATAGAAGGTTGCCCCCCCGGTGTTGACCTCAGCACAAAGAAAGGTGAGGTTGATGAGGGGATTCGAGATCCTTAGGGCTGTGGGATGAGGAGTGGGATTGTGGTCCTACTCCTCCTATTGAGGCACTTGTTCTAGTGTTTGTACTTGTAAGTTCATTTTTGCAAGCCTCCTTCGCATCCCTCTTATTAGCAATATCAATGATGGATTGGTTTGCAATACGCATAATTTCCGGGGTAGTTTTGTCACAAGCATCCACATCAAACCTAGTGAGTTTGGCAAGGTGGTATTTCAAGCGGCTAATTCCTCCATAAAAAATTTTGCCGCAAAGATTGCATGTCAGTATTTGTCTATTGGGAAGCTCTATTGGTTCACCATACACCCACATTAGATCCAATGGCTTTGGCATTTTGTTGAGGAGAAAATCTTAAACCTATGGCACGAAAAAAACCAAAATAAAGACATAATAATGCAAAGCTTAAATAATGAGAGCTAGATGAATGTGGAATGGTTGAAACTTCCATTCAAAAACAAAAGAAGAGGCACATTGCAAACCCTAGCCTAAGTTTAGAAAAACAAAAAAATGAAGCCAAAATGTTTTATAAATTTATACATACTTGGAAATCTTGGTGGTTTGGTCACTTTGAATCCCCACTCCACAATCTCTTCTCTAATGGCAACAAGATCCTTGGCTTTCTCCTTCTTTGATGGATGCACAATGCTCTCCCTCACTCTCTAGCTCTCTCACACTCTTGGAAACAAATAATGAGGGCAAAAAAAACTAACCCGTGGACTAAAAAGACAACTCCGGCCACCCTTTTTCATTTTTTACCTCAACAGCCCGATATTTTCCATTGACTCGCAAGAAATAGAGAAAGTGTCGCGATGTTTTCATTGTGTTGCGATTTTTTCATTATATCAAAAATGTCGCGATTTTTTGGATCTGATATATTGGATGAGGGTATATCTCGGCGATATATCCGATGTATCCGATATATCGCTGATACATGCAACAGTGGTTTGCACATTAGATGGTATTTTTCCTAATTCATATCTTGTACTATCTAACACTTAGTTGTGCTATAGTTGGCTTGATGTCTCCTCCTAGATGATGCACCCCCCTTCTTCATGCACACATGGGATCCTTTGGTGGCATAATTCTTCATCTCATTGGCACGTGTAAGAGGGCCAACCCTCCTTGATGACTTGGATAAGCTAACCACATGAATTTTGCACACTTAGACTAGTTTTCCTCACTCTTGAAGGATGTGGCACACATATCGAGGAGTTCATTGCACACATTATGGGGGAGTGCTCTAGGGTTTTTGTTGTCTATTGGACCCTTGAGACACTTGGCATCATTTTTCTAGAGGAGCGCTCCATCACATGAGGCATATTTCATCACGATTTGACTTGTCTATGTGGTACGTTGCACCTTGGAGGACCATTCTTGTATGCCACCTTATCTTGGAGCATTCATTACTTTACCTTGGTTTTGATGAGAGCACTCCTCTCTTTGTCCACTTATCTTGGAGAGTGAGTTGCTAGTTTTGACTTATACATTTGGATGAGGTTGTTACATCTTTTAGTGGTTGATTGGTCAAAACCTTAGGGTTTTGGACCAAGCGTTTATTATCTCACCTTATCTTCTAAAGTGCTCCACTTAGTGCTCCTTCATGTATTATTCTCTCCTCCTTCTAGTGGTGCACCCCCCTTTACATGGTCAAGATTTGGTGTTGCTATTTTTGACAATGTCCATAGCATATTCTAGAGGAGTTAGTTACTCTCTCACCTATATAAGAGAGATCTCTCTCATTGTACTGGTTGCTAGATCTTGGAGAATAAAGTTGCTCTTGCTACTCTTGTGTCTATTTCTTTTGTGTTAATATATTTGGGAAATATTGTAGAAGTAGATTGAAGATAAAAGTGTTTAATGTTTAAGTGTGGAATCTTTCTTCAAATGATGAACTATGCATGGCAAGGTTGAGTTAATTTCAAGTTTCAACTAAAAGTTTAGCTTGTGTTACTTACTAAGTAACTTTATTTTCAGCTCATGATATATTGGTCCTTGTAGTGGACTTTCTAGACCTTTCATGTAGGTTAACTTGGAGAATTTTTAGCTCTTGAGATCTCCAATAGGTTTGAAGAGAAATCTTATTTGGCTATCAAGGACTAGGACAAGGGCTTGAGCCTTTCTATCCTCTCCTAATCTTTAATCACCAAATCTTCTCTTGCTTCCTTTATGACTCCATGCCCTTTCTTCAAGCTACTAGGCCGAGTCCTGGTCAAGAGACTCAATTCTTTCTTTTAGCCACCACCACTCAAATAGTTTCTTTTCCTTTAAAGTTCTTTTTTGTTCCAAAATCTGGAATATTATTTTATCTCACACATAAGATGGGCAAAAGATAACTAAATTAGGCTCCACTTCATTTTTAAAGTCTATGCTATTTTCATGGGTAAATCTTACATTATGGTAATCTTTTGCTTGATAGTTACAAACTGAGTTAATGTGAGATGAATGTTATTTCCAGATTTGCTTAGCTCAAACTAGTGCATTTCATGTATCTTTTAGATTGGGCCAAACCTATAACTGTTTTAGAGTTACTTTCCTTTCAATGCTTTCAGCACTCTTAAACAGTTTGTCTAATGCATTTTTCTAATTTTGGGTTATGTTACATGGTTCATTAACACAATCACTTGCACCTACTAGATCTGAAATCTAATGTCATATTCAAGTAACTAAACACATTCTATTATTTTCACTTCAAGCAATTAGTTGGTTGTCTTTTTCAGCACTTTGGCATTTAACTTCATTTATTTAAGTTGCTGGAATTTTTATTGTTATTAACCTCATTATCACAGCTCCATCACCAAGGTTAAGTAACAATTTCACTTTGTTGTGAGTGTATTTTTGGAATTAACTACTTTTTTCTATTGGCAACCCAGCAATAGAATAAGGGTTTGTGGTCCAATACGTTTATATTTTCTTAAGTTATTTCATATTCACTTGCAACCATTTTTATTTCTTTAAATCATTACATCTAATGTTTTGACAACCTTGTCATTGGTTTAAAGAAATTCATTTTCATTGCTGGTTATTTGCACTTAACTCATCACTCATCTCACTACAGCAATGTTAATTTGATCAATACTTTTCAATGGGATGTACTTCACATGGTTCATTTAACTTCTCATTTCATTGTTATTGATCATTATTCTTGCAACAAGTTATTATTTTTATTGACAAATCAGCTTATGGGTTTGGTTGCTTATGGATCTTTAATAAGTATTTGAGTTAGTTTGATTTCTGAATCTTTGGTATATTTTGGCTCTTCTAACTCATTGAATTATTTTAAATCATAACTATAATCAAAGTTACTTGCCATACCTCTTGACACTTCGTTGCATTTAGGGATTCCTCTCCTTGTTCTTGATACTCATTAGGAACTAAATTGAAGGGAAGTATTTGCTAAGTTGACAGTGGCATTACTTCCATAGTTGCACAGAGCTACACCCTGGTGAAGACCTTGCACTTTAGGGGTGCTAGTTTTTGTGGCAATATGCTTCATTCTAGCAGGTTCATGAAGTAGACCTGAACTCCATGAGTTTCATGCTATACATGAGCATGAAGAATTTGCTTTGTAAGATGAATAGGAGTGCAAGAGGCTCACTGCTAGGGCAATAGACATTGATGGGTTGTCTGAGCTGTTGAGAACATTGCCAAAGTTCATTGTTCATTCACATTGTATACCAAAAAAATAATCATATTTTCATTTGTTGTTTCATGATACAGTCCTTAGAGGTTGTGTTTTGGAGGGCTCGAGCTTGTTCACTACATGAGGTGTTAACCACACAGTGGGAAGGTTGAACTGAAATGCACTGTTGATATGAACACATAATGCATAGTAAAAAAATACCCATCGGTTATGCAAAACTGAATTTCTTGTGCTTGTGGGAGAGCTGCTAGCTTGCTAAAGAACACATTCAACAATTTCTCAGAATGAATTGTGATTCTGAGAATGCTTCATGGGCTCAAAACAAATGTCCATATGGAATCATGCTCATTAAACTAAACTTGCTTATGTAGAAAGAGGGGTCTGAGATTTGGTCATGTTGCATCAAAGCCTTTTTAGAATGAGAAAAAATCGGATTTCCATGACTAATCTCGAGCTCGAGCAATCAAGGTTTAGGAGTCTCAAGTCCTTGGTTCTGATACCATGTTAGAAATAGATGTGCAACATTAGGATCAAAATAATTAGTCTCCACACAACAAGCATACACACCTGGAAATCTATTAATTATTTCTTAGTTTGTTTGTGACAGTAAAATCAAAATGTGATACAAGACCCCGTTATACAGTGTAATGGGGTAAGATATGCGACCTTTCGGGGTCACACTTAATAATGTATTAATTATATTAATAACATATATGATAATCCATTAATGTCTTGATCACCAAGTGAAGAATATATATACTTAACACTAACATGCCTCATCTCTAGATCAATTGTATTCGTAAAGAGGAGGTGATAAGGCTACACTGGTCATATCTTTATTGTGGGAGTATTCTTGAAGATGAGTTATGTTCTTTTATAAGCAAAAAAAATTAGCATTATTCCAAAAACTTCTAGCATATATAGACAAAGTAGAGCTCTAGAAGAATAGGTGTCTTGCATGTACTTCTTTCACACATTTTTTCCCTTTTCCATGTCTTGGTCTTTGTCATAACTATTGATCGTCCTTTTAGGCTTAAGCTCTCTCGCCTATTTGGCAGTGTGACCTAAGTGGTTCATACCTGGTAATACAATGAGCATATCGTTGGAGGTCTTGATGAAAATGGCATCCCTAAAGCACTTAAAGAAGTTTATTTCGAATAATTGTCATGAGGTTTAAATTTTGAATTTGATATTGAACCTTTGATTTCCATAAAAGAGTTATTGAATATATGTAGTTTGCTTTGAACTAACCCAACATTCTATGCTAGGTTATTTTGCGAGGAGGTTCCCCTCGGAAAATATGATTAGGATCAACACTGGAGATTCTTGGAAGCCATATACTTGGTTCATCAAGGGAATTCAAAATTTTATGAATTAATTTTTCCTATTTACGTTCAAGGGTTCCAATACCTATTTGTAAATCCTCTAATGTAGCCCATTGGTATCTTGAAATACCTTTGTCATCTTCTATCATTGGGTTGAAGACTCTTTTGCTAAAGAATTGGCAAAGTAGCACTGTTTGGTGTGGTTGGAGTTCCCTAACCCATTTATACGCATCTGGCTTTCCCTGAACCATTTAGCCAAAACTTTAGGAGATTTTGTTTGTCATGAACTTGGAAGGATCTATAACACTAGGCTGCTCTAGAAAATTTGCTTGTAGGTTGACTCATCCAAAGACTTGAAAGAGTTCATTGTCATACAATTAGCAAGAAAATTTTCTGCCAACCAGTGCATATTATCCCACATACATGTTTTAGATATCTGATTCTTGATAAGAAATCAGAGATTATCCCTTGCTAGTGAGAAATTCCTTGACCCAAAGCTAACCTTAGGCTTTGCAATCTACCTAGGCTCCTCAAGCTCTCAAAGCTAATGAAGAAGGGTGGATAGTTGTGACTAGAAAGAATGCCTTTGCTAACTAAATGCAATAGAATCAACAATAGGCTATCTCATATTCTAAATCGAAAATAGAGGATATGTGTAGGCTTTTTAAGAGCCACGCAAATATGCTATTGGAAACACTCATGTAGTCAATCCCTGATCCGTGCGTTCAAAACTAAGCATAGGGGACAACCAAGAATCCTTAGAAGAACTTTGCCCATTAGGAGTTGCCTAAAGTCGCTAAGGGAAGCACTCAAGGGTTCAATACTTGAGCCATGCATCCAGAAGTAAGCACAGGAGGAGACAACCAATAATCCTAGCACATGGGACATAGTGAGCTTCAAAATAACCTCCTTTTTTATAACCTTTTTTCCCTTACCTTAGACCTTTTTTCCTATCATAAGCCTCTTTTACTTGGCTTCTCTGCTATTGATCAAAGCATACTACCATAAGGTATCCTAGTTTTTTGTTGATTTTCATTGTAAATCTAGGGAAGTTTCATACTCTGTATTTATCCCGCAACTAGCAATGTGATTGGATTTGAAGACAAGCTACTACATGTTGATTGGCTACATAACATCATCCACATGGAGACAGTTTATGCCACGAAGGAATACCACAATGTCGAAGACCAAAATGCATCATTATGCAGCTGTCCAATGGTTGCTACAGATAGTGGACAAAGACACAAGATCCTCGCTATGCTACAGATTGCATGGTCTTTGCGGTGTATTGTTCGCTGTTGCAGATCTTTAATGAACAATTGTATTTGTTTGCTTATTGCGGATCGTATGCTCCCTGATTGGCATACCAAACAGTTGTAACAGCCTCTTGTTTGGCATTACTCGACCACAATAGTTGGTTATGATTCTATATATTTTAAGAACTCTGTTGTAGCTGTTTTTGTCTTCAACCTATATAGGTATAAATGCTTTTGAAATCTGTTACATAGCAGACTGTATAAGAATGGAACTCTTAATCCTTGTGAAGGGACAATATTTATTTGAGTAAAGTGATAATAAAATTACTCCTTTGTTGTTCTTCCATTGGTGATTGACACTCTGTTTTTCCCCTGGGTTTCAATGTTTAAAGTTTAAACTGATCATGTGAAGCTTTAGCTGCTAAGAGTTTACTCAGCACTTTGCTCCACAGGGTTAGGGCCTGCTTTGGAGGAGAGAAGGTGCAATTTGTCTTTGCTTATCCTTTGTTGTTCTTCCATTGGTGATTGACACTCTGTTTTTCCCCTGGGTTTCAATGTTTAAAGTTTAAACTGATCATGTGAAGCTTTAGCTGCTAAGAGTTTACTCAGCACTTTGCTCCACAGGGTTAGGGCCTGCTTTGGAGGAGAGAAGGTGCAATTTGTCTTTGCTTATCTTAGTTTTAGCTATTTTACGTGTTATGTTTCAGTAGTAGTTACATTTACTTAGTTAAACCCCTAACTGTAATTTTTGTAGCATAGTTGATTAGTTCAGTCTTTAATGCTTGTAACTTCAATTCATTTCCATTTCCTTGCTTTTGAATGTGTGAGATTGCTTTTATTTTCCTGAATTGCAAGTGTGCCTGAGATGTTTGCTTAATTTGAATTCTTAGAAGCATCTTTGAGCTAGTTTATAGACAGATTCTCAAGACTTGCACAGACAATGCGTGGCACCTCATAAGCTCAAAGAAACCCTGGTTTGACAATTAAATGTACATGTGCCCTAAATGGTCCTGTTGTCACATCCATAGTAGCTGGGCTACCATGATGTTGCAGACTAGTTTTGTACCAGACCTGAGCCGGTCCTACATTGAGATGAGCAGTGATTCGGAGCATTGATCATCAGTGGCAGAGTACTTTGCAGAGCTAGCCAGAGCCTTCAGAGCAGCACATCAGTACCCCTTGTCATGAACGAGCCTTGCATGACCCCTTTGAGAGGACTTGGTTGGGTCATGGTTCACTCGGCAGAGTAGGCAGCTGATACACTTCCATTGCCCTTATGCAGTTAGAGATGGTCTTCATGGTCACATTCAGAGACAGGTATATCACTGAGCAGGTATACATCATTGCATATGGGTATTATTATTTGCCTCTCTTATTTATTTTAGTGGCTTTGACTATGCATAGGTGACTAGCAGTGGTGATTTAGTTTTATTGGTTGCTATTGTGGACTTGTTATTATGAGTGGTTAAATGGTCTCGAATGTCAAGACCCTGGTATATGCTCACTAGCATGGCCTACCTTATACACACATGACCATTCTCCTGCTATGTCTGACACTCTCACTTCCTTCGTCCATCCGTTGCTTACATCTTTGAGATTTTACCCTTGACTTGGACCCAGACTTGTGAGATTGAAGACATTTCCCCACCTTGATCTTTGTGCATGATAGACTCCATGTTTACTTGTGTCTCGGCTCTGAAGTGTGTGGTTGCATGGCTTGAACTGTCAATCCACTTTTGGTCAGTTGCCCCTGATGTTTTGGTGTGGTATAGGGTCATGTTGTCCATTCGGTTGTCTCCTTTAGTCCTCAAAGCAAGCATTCCTCATGTGCAAGATTGAATGAAATTCCTCATGGAGCCTATAAAAGGTTATGAAGTGAGATGGGGCAAGAGGCTGCCAATTCAAAGAGCATCCTGAAAATGAAATCCCTCATAAGCAAATCAAAAGCTAATGAGATAGGGAAAGAGGCTGCTAGTTCAAAGAGCCCCCTGAACCTGGATGAAATCTGCAATTAGTTGTGCTTTTCAGCACATGTAAAATCCAAAGGTTCTAGAAATAAAATGTGATTCCTCATGGAGCCTACAAAATGTTATGAAGTGAGATAGGGCAAGAGGCTGCCAATTCAAAGAGCTTCAGGATACTTGTTAGAGTCTACTGAAGGAAACTCAAGCACTCTACCCATACGTGAACGGTGAGACACCTTCGTCTCCTAGTGTCTTCTACCCTACACATGTCTTGGTGGACCCCTGTTTCCCCTGTTCTTTGAGAGATCACAGTGTCAAGGTCAAACAAGTCAATTCCCCTTAAGCCTAGCCTTGTTTTATCCACCTCATCCAGCTTAGCAGGATGGTCAATTTTGTAAGTGAGCATATGTTAGGGACTTCATGAAGGATTATGCAACTACTCTAACACAAGTTTGATCTTCATTTATTGTTGTTGATCACCGTTGTTACGTTACTGATGTTTCAGTTGGATACTAATATAAGTAAGAGAGCATCGTTCACCCCTTATGCATACAAGATTATTCAGGTTTCAACTCAGTCACCAGTTTGACCAAATTTGACTTAGTCAACCCAGTTTGACTAGGTCAACATATAGGTCACGGGGTGGACTTGACTACAGTGGTTTGAGATTGTGCATTTGGTACCCATGGATATCCATTACATTGTTCAATGCTTCAGTTGGTGATTATTGGCCATGGTTGATGAATATTTTATTTATTACTATTATTATTAACCATATTATTATTGTTGGAGATGGACTGGCTTATAGATCACTACATAGATGGATCGATGGGGTGTTGGTAGTCACCTTTAGTAGATTTGACGTCTCCGATCTCAATGGTGCACTGTTGATTCGGGCAAGAGAAAGTGATGTTATGGACAAATTTATCAGGCAGATTATTTATTAACAATTAATTAAATAAAAAAAAGTGACCATGACTATAGCCAAGAAATCGATTTGGCTTATGTGGGGTAAAGTAATGAGTTGGGGATGTTTTATCATGTTACATTGATGCTCTAGACATTGTATCTTAGGTTTTATACACACATTGGGGATCAACAACTTATGTTTCCCTCACCTAGGGAAATCGTGGTTTTTAGAGGGGCGATTTAGTGGGAACCACCACTCATGTTATGTTATGATTATCATTTGGATTTTGTATTGGGGCGCCTTAGGGAGACTTAGACCCCTAGGCGACCCCCTCTTTCATGCTCCATGTTATATCTTATATCACACTTGCTTCAGGGGTGTCATTGAGGAAATTGCCCCCCACTTCTTTCCTAGCTTAATGTATCATGTTGACACTCTCCCCACCATGTATTTTTTATTGATATGATATAATCTCAGCCCTTCATTTTGAAAAGGTTAGGGATTTTGCTCCTCATACTCTATATAAGAGAGGGGCAGCTCATTTGTATAGGACTCTTGACTCTTGGATTGAATAATATAGTGAGAATTTTTCGGCAAAAACTTGTGTTCTTGATAGTGATTGTTGGAGGGGGTGATTTTATGTTCTTCTTTTGCACTAGAGGATTGTGTGGCTGTCCATAGCATTTCCATGGTGAATTTTTAACTTGCAGGCAAAGGGGCAACGATTTTGGAGCGGGCGCATTAGTGGAATCACTCTTCTCCTCCTCTTCCAAATCGTTGGGCATCAAGGGAGTAATTTTTGTATCTTATGTCAATGTTTCTCTCTTCAAATTCCTTGTTTGTAGTTGCTTCTTTCATTTGCAAATCAAACTGATATTTTTATTGTTTGTTTGACAGGTGGAGGGTGCATTGGTTCACTTGGACGTTTTGGTTCAAAATTGGGATTCCACAACTTTCTTCATAGTTGTTCTTTACGGGAACAAATTGTCATTCTCTTTAACTTCTCTTCGAGAAACAAGTTCTTCTACCATCTCTCTTGTTTTTCATTCCATCCATTTGTCACCAAAGAAATAATTTAACTAGCTAAACCCCTACATAATATTTGGCAAGTTATTTACTAGGAGTTTTAAAATTCTAGCATTTGGGTATTTTTAGGCATGTGTTAAAAACCTTAGAGGAAGATTATCAGTTTATTGTGACTCCATTTACCCTCTAGGATATGGCACCGATCTGTTAGCTAATGAACCCCCCTTGCTAGTGACTTAGGGCTTCTTGTACATGACTTGTTTTGCTTGTGTTTGTCGACATTTCACCTATCGATCATCCAAGCAACCAATTTAGAAGTGTTAGAGCAGCTATTACTTGCTGATTTGAATCCTATCTGGGGCATCCCTATTTATTTATGCCAACACCCCAGGGAAGCATTTTCTCCATTCACCTCTAGCACTTATTTTTAGCCTAGATCCATCACAGATCTTATAAGTTACTGAGAATTGCAAATCTGATTTTATTGACTGTTATATTTATCGTACTCAAATCGAACTTCCCAAGTCACCACTCAGTAGCTCATCTTATGTTCTAGGGTCAAATCACCAAGATATCTCTGTTTTTCTTTGTGCTTGTTATCTTTATTGGTGTCTTGGTCTTGTTTTGGTTGGGCTTTCTTTAGTGGAAAACCAAGGGTCTCCCCCTTAGCCTTCTCATTAGTTGGATTGAAGCGACAAGAACTCTATTCAGTGTGACAACCACTCTCTTTGTGGTGGGTAGGGAACTTGAATTGTCACCGTCTTAGCTTCCCCTTCCTCTACCGTCCTGGATAGGATACCATTTAGTGGCAACTACAGTTTGTGTAATAACTGCTCCCATCATCACTTAGACACTGCCAGGTAACAACAAGAGGAGAAAATTTGGGGGTGAAGTTTAGATATGAAGGAGTTGGTTCTAATCCTATTGCGCTCAAACATGAAGTAGAGGCTATAGCTGAAGCTAAAATCATACCTTTTGTTGCAGATTCAATTGCAATGGAGGACTTAATCAACGACCAAGTAGGGGCAGATTTTCAGGAGAATCCAATTCAATAGCCCTACTATTCAACAAATTTTGCAAGATTTGCAACACTAGGGGAGCCAAGCTCTTGGCATTGTTATCACACAACTTGTAGTTGCCCCTAAAGGTTATCCTATCCAGGACGGTAGAGGTGTTGGACAACTAAAGAGGTGACCCAAGAGATGCCACGGTTCCCAATGCAAGTTGGGTGTCACGTTAATCGAGGCACTCTTCACTTTAGATCAAGCCTAAGCAAGACCAAGGGGGAGACCCTAGCTTAGCCTACTCCTCAAACCATTTTGCTATATTACATTGAAGCACTTAGTGGTGAAATGCAGTATCAGCTCATAGATAAAGAGCCCACCACTCTTTTTATGGCCCAAGAAATGGCTATTAAAATCGACAGAAATATGCAAGCATCAGGCGAGTCTGACATTCCTGGCTACTTAACTCCTCTAAAAACAATTGAACCTAAGGAAAAGGCTTCCTTTTCCCAACAGGATATGCATGATAGAAAGATGTTAGAGATGATAGAAAACATGGAAATGAAATATCTTTCTCAATTAGAGGAAATGCAGAATCGAGTCATAGCCATGGAAAAAGCTTAGAACCAACACATTCCAAGAATTTCTGCAAAACCTATTTGGCAAAGAAACGCACCCAACCGTGAACAGAGGCCTCCTCATCAACTAGAGGTTGCTAACATGGTTGAGCATTACACACCATATTATAGAGCATGCAGAGACTTCCATGAAGAATTTGGATGCTATAATGCATGCTATGTTCAGGAGCATGGTCATCTAGAAGATTGTGGTCCTAATACGTTAACCAGCAAGCCTGAATTCATTAACAATGTGGGTGACATCCGTGGCATTCCCAGGGTTGAACCTTACACACCATTTTGTAGGGCATGTAGAGACTTTCACGAAGAAGACACTTGTCATCTTGCATGCTATATCCAGAAGCATGGTTTTCCTGAAGGGTTTGTTGGTCAGTCTTCATCAAGTGAGCCTGAGTGCATAAACTATGTAGGTAACATTTGTGATATTCCTGAAGAAAGTTGGAACTAGTTGGACCAGCCTATTACAGAAAGTATGACATTTTCACATCAGATCCCCGATGATCCTACCGAAGAGATTTATCAAAGACCGAATTTTCTTGAAGACCCTCCTCATGCCACCGAAATAAAAGACATTTATGAGTGGGAGGTTTTTCAAGACTACTTCAATGATGATGAACATATACGTACTCCTGAGCCACCTCTAGAGGAAGCCATTGCAAATATCGATACTTATGAAAAAATATATGAAGTTTGTAATATGTGTGATGACACTCCCATTTGTTCTCCACATGGCAGTGAATATTCAGAAAGTTGGGTCCCTTGTGATATCTTTGAAACCCATCTCTGTTTGAGGAGGATTGTTATGAAGTTGAGGAGGATAGGCATAGCTTAAAAGATGACATAAGTGATGATGAGTCCATCATGGATGACATAGATATTGGTAATGATGAATGGATCTTTTTAGAAAACCCTATCTATGCCATGTCTGAAGAAGTTAATGATGAACAAAATCCCTTTGGAAATTTTGTTAATAATCCCACTTATGAGCATGAGGATACATATGGCCAGGAATATGGTAAAATTCATGAAGACTCCCCCATGTTTGACAAAAGCATGGATTCTGAGCAGTTAAGCATAGAGGAAGAGAATGATATCTTTTCATATGAGCAGTCAGTTGAGCATACATCTTACCCGTCAAAAATCCCTTGTATATTAGAGCAGTTCGAGGCTTGCACTTTCATAGAAAATTACTTTCAGAAGAGCCTTTCGGATCAGTATGATGAGGTACTAGAATTGCCTTGTCATCCTGAATTTCTTCATCCCATCCTATTCTGGATAGGGGATGCCTGCAATAGGACTTACTATATTGGGAAGCACTTCAAATATTTATTACATACTTATGATTTCCCATCTAACCCTCCCATTCAGAAGATCCAAGCAGGTTTGCACTTTCTAATAAGCATGCCCTTGCTTTGGCTGGTAACCAGAGACAAGGTAAAGAATTGTTTTTACATTGATTACATGCTTAAATGGTTACATTGGATTTCTGATTATACTTAACATGTTCTTTTTGTATTATGTTAGAATAGGAAAGAACAAAGTTTTTGCCTGCATTTACATTTCTTAGAATTTATTTTCAAAAACAATAAATATAGTTGGTATTTCATTTTGGTTTTTTCATAACACATGTGCTATTGAAGGTTTTCTGTCAAGTTGAGATGTTTTTACAGGTTATATAAAAACCAAATATTCTGGTGTTCTCGTATCCTCTCCTTGCATGATTTCCAGATCGAGCACACGTCCAGCAGTTGGAGCCAGATGTTATCAGCTATTTTGTACAATAGCTGAATTTCTTTTGAGCCGCCAGTTTCATGAACATGTTCAATGTTCATCGTCAGTGTTCAGAAGTCATTCTCAGGGCAATTTTGCCCCATTTGTAATAACTGCATGTTCATACCCCCATGGGGAAAATGTAAAAAGTTGGTCTAAACGGGGTCCTTTTATAAAAGACTCGACTATCCTTGGGTTAGCCATTTGGGGGATACTCTAGAGTGTTTTTTCCTTAGGAATTATGCGCTACTCATCAGTGGTGTATAATCCCTGAGTTTTTCACTCAAACCTCCAAAGCTGGAGTATTTTCCATGGTGGTCAAAACCTAAGGTGGTTATTAGAGTCATCTGTCTAGGATTTTTTACGTGTTAGCCATCTCGATTGAGTCGTATGAACATGCACTAGGTCCCCTAGGAGTTACGTTGGATTCCGAGAAGAATAAAATTTTCCATAAATTAGACCATTTTTTAATGGTTTAATTAAAAAATCTCAAAAAGTGATAAAAACCTTATCCGGAGGCGGATTTTGGCGTGGGGAAGCTTGTTTTGACGCTGAGAGCGTCTTTTTCACCCTGGCACCCTCTTTTCTAAAGTTTCAGGCGATTACGTCACCTCTGGGAGCAGTTTTCACTATTTTGGCATTTAGTGACCAAAAAATGACAAAATTCACTAAGTGACAAAATCAAAGAAGACAATTGATTAAAAATTGATTTTTAAAAGGTTAAAGGTAGATTGCATAAGGTGTACGACCACCTTAGAGGAATAAAAGTACACATTAAGTTGACTTTGGTCAAAATTGGATCATTGTTAAGAGAGGTTGACGTGGCACATTTTTGGAAAGCGTGGGTCTCTTGCATGGATTAAAATCACGAGCTCATTGGTAAGTGAAGGCTCTAATGTGGTGGTCCACCGTTTTAATATGTAAACACATGCCAATTCAAAACTTTGGATAAGCAATCGCATGAAAAGGGATGACGTGAACCATTTGGCCGTACGGCTAACTCTCACGGATTTGATGAAGTGGAGATGTTTGAGTGGGTTGTTGGTTTGCATTCAATGGTATGGAAGATGCCTTCCCCAAATTGAGGCCACATCATGAGCTCGCCTTCCATCAAATCAAAGTTAACGCTCCATCAAACTCCAAGTTCTTTCCTTGATTGCTCACGCATTCTATTGCATGCACACGTCAATCCTTGATGGAAGCTCACATATGGCTTGGTGGTGGGGGTGCCTTTCCAAGGTGGAGGCCACCTCCCCACTCACAACTACCAAGACTTGGAGTTAACTCACCATTCAACACTCCAAGCCTTCATCTTGATTGGAATTCGATTGGTTTTTTGGCTCTCCTCATGCCAATTCGTTTGAGGCTCTTTGTCTCTTGGTTTTGTATAAAGAGAGGTGCCTTTCACTCTCTTATGATGG
Source organism: Larix kaempferi (assembly GCA_027924585.1). Lineage (NCBI taxonomy): Eukaryota > Viridiplantae > Streptophyta > Pinopsida > Pinales > Pinaceae > Larix > Larix kaempferi. The sequence continues at coordinate 10,228,008 of BSBM01001110.1, read as the reverse complement.
AGATTTGTGTAGAGAAACTTTGGAGAATTTTGTAATCTTGTTTAGTATTTGAATAAAGTTGAAGACTTTGGAGGTCAATATGGAAGCTCTTTGTGTGCCATGCTTCATCTTGTATAAGGTGATACCATTCTTTGTTACTTGCTTTTGATTCTTAAGCATTTGATTTTGTGATTAGAAGGCTAACAATCTAGCACAATATTATACAATCTATGCTTTTCTCTTAAGTGGTGGATTTCAGGTATTATCCCAAGTGCAAGAGCTCTTGCTCGATTTACACATTCATTCCACAGGTTACCAAAGGAGCTTTGCTTTAAGAAATTAAGAAACAAAGGGCTTGTTTGCCTCATCCATCAATCTACAAACACTTTATCTATCTGGTTACTTTTCTCTTCTTTCTGTTTCTATATCCAAGTTTTGTCTTGAGAAAGTAGCTTGGGATTTGATCCCAAGTGCCACATAATTTTGTGGCTACTTCTCTATCCCCACTAGCATCCTTGCGTGCATCCAGCTAGCTGGAAGGTTTTCGGGACTAGTGCTTCTAGTGGTCACCTTGTTCCAAGGTAGATCCCACCTCATTGTTTGGTTTGCTTGTTGGTTTCTTCTTGCTTTGGCCCTCTCTTCATCCATTCATTTTCTCCTTCGTTTTTGTCTCTTTTCTTCCTCCCGTCCATCTCATTTCAAAGTCTCCCTACCTCCTAGCTCTCGTTTTCCTCTCTTCTCCTATTTTTCAACCCTCTCGTCCCACTTCATTTTCTTCCATTTGCTAGTTTCATTTCCCGAAGCTCTTTCTTCCTTTCATCCTACTTCTTCCTTCCTACCTTGCTCTTGTCTCTCTTAGTATCCTCTTGTTTTCCTCCTAATTCTACCTTTTTCCTTGCTCTCGTCCATTTTCTGAGTGGTCCTTCCTCCTCTCTTTCGTCCCTCCTTAATCACCTAAAAACATCACAAAAACCACAAGTTTGTTAAGAGTTAGTAGTAGTTAGTTGCATTATTTCAAGGCTAGTAGTTAGATCTCATACTTTGCTTTTACTTTGTTTAGGATCTAGTTTCTTTTATCAAGTTAGTTTTTAGTGATAGCTTGTTAGGATCTAGTTCATTTTTCCATGTTAGCATTGCATCTCATTTTCAATAAGTAAAACTTGCATCTTAAAAAAGTGATTTGGCATCTAGATCTCATAGTTTCAAGTTTTGCATTTAGATCTATTTTTTGCATTTACATCCTAGAGTTTGGCTTTTCAAAGCTAGCTAGTTTCCATTTTGTTTCTAGATCTAGATTTGTTTTGATTTTTGTACTAATGCTAATGGGTGCATGAGTTTTTGGACCTCTGTTTGTTGCAAGTGTTGAGAACAGAACAAGTCATTGAAAAGTGAAACAAGAAGAAGTGTGAACCAAAACCTTTTGGAGATTACCCAAAGAAGAAGAAGATTTGAACCAAGAAGACAAAACTATAAACATTCTCCTTTGTACAAACCCAAAAAGGGGTTTTAGTTTCATTTCTTAGTTGTTTTTCATTTCAAGGGTTTTTACTCCCTCATTTGTACTTGATTAATAAAATAAGGCTAAGTGGAATAAGGCCTCCCATTTTTGTGTTTCTTCCCCATTTGGGGAAGAGCGTGGTTTGTTTCTTAGCTTAGATTTGATTCAAGTACTTAGAATAGTTTCATTTTGCAAATAGATTCTAGATTGCTAGATTAGTTCATATTTTCATTGCTTAGCATCTTAGCTTGTTAGATCTCATCTTGTTTTATCTTTTTGAGCTATCATTTGTGTTCTTATTTACAAGCTGCTTGTCTTCTAAAAAAGAACCAAAGACTCTTGAACTTGCCATAACCCAAGTCAAGAGCACTCTTTGTCGGAGAGCATAAGCACTGCATTTTCCTTGCATACAGCATATAGATTAGTTAAAGTCTCTTGAACTTCTGTCATAAGATGAAGTCAAGAGCACTCTCTATCAGAGAGTTTCATTGTGCTCTAATTTTAAAATACTTCCAAACTCACATTCCCCTCTAAAATTTACTTCGTTGCTTTCCATCACTTAGTATGCTCTGCCGACCCTAAAAGGTTGGACTCGTACTCAGAATGGTGATTGGATTTGTTAATCTCATAAGTAAAAACCATAATAAAATCTTTCCCCCATAACCAACGAACCGACGTCGTTTTGAGAAATACTCAGGTAATGGGCAAATTCCAAGTGTGGGCGTCGGGCAACCCAATCTGGGCACTCGCTGGTTAAATTCTCTGAACACCTAGCTTGTGATCCCAGATAGGTCCGTCATGTCTTCGAATGGAGCCATTGAAGGTATACTTTTCCGGTTGGACTTCATCCTTGCTTTCTGAACCCTAATAATCAAGATCACGAAAACTTTCTGAAATAAACCAAGAACATTTGCAAAATGATCTCATAAACATTACATTTTGACTTACACTTTTCAGCATCCAAGCACTATTTTTGACTCCATAAGGCACTGGTCTTTGAAACTCACATGTATCACCCAAATCTGGACCATATGTCCTTGTCATTTGCTTAAAGTTTATCTTGTGGATGCCTATTTAAATTTCAAGTCATTGTATTGTTCATCTTGCAATCATATTTTGTAATCGCAATGTGGATTGCTTTATCTTGTGTTTATTTTACTCTTATAAAAACTGTGATCTCATCATAAAAACTCCTAAACAACACTCATCCGCATCACCACATACAAAAACACTTAAAAAACACAGAGCCATAGAAACTCTTTGTTAGGGACTACCCCCCTTGGCTTCGTTAGGAGTTAGCCTAAACGGAGGAGCTGGGATTCAGATGACAGTACCTGGCTCATTACTTGCCCCCAAGGCCACACTTTTCCCACTTGTAGTGAGGAGACAACTTCGAAAGATTTTTGCTGCTGGTGTGCATCTCGACAGACAACAAAGTCGAATTACATTGCTGTTGTGACGTGAAAGTGTTGCAATTGTCTTGTCAGTTTTAATTTATTATGATGAGTGGATTAAGGAGTGGGTTAATTTCTTGTTTGTCCCAAAGAAAACTTGTTCCTTTGAACTGAGCGCTTATTGCGACAGTACCAAGTGTCCAACGGGGCGAGGCATAACTTGCTTAAAGCAACCCCCTGACTCTGTGGTATGTCCATTGCGACCTCTCGAGTTCTCGAAAACAAGTTTATTTGGATTTCCCTATTAGACTAGTCACTTTGTTCCCTTTCTGGTGTGACCAACTGATTAGACAAGCTGTAGAGGTCCAGAGTATACGGGGAAAAGAGCCTTGGTTTATTTTATTTGAAGTAAAAAAATTGTGAAAGTAGATTATTAATGGCTGAGAATATGTTTTCCCTTACTCGAGCAAGCTCTTTCGGTACTTCAGGAATACACATTTATTGCGATTGTTTACTTGTAAAAGAAAGAAAAGATTGTAGTAGAAAAGTAAACTAACTAAGAGCAAATCTAATCTACTGGTTAGCATATGAAAAAAACAAGAAACAAAAAGCAAGAAAAAAGTTCACGCCATAAAAATGACGTAGGACCCCCCAGGGGGTGTGAGGTGTGGACGCGGGTAGCCCACTTGCTTTTATTAATTAAAATTACATTCTTTTGAGGTGGATGCCTTTGGTCCTTATAGATCCGCGGGTAGCCCACTTGCTTTTATTAATTAAAATTACATTCTTTTGAGTTGGATGCCTTTGGTCCTTATAGATCCAGATCCAAAGGCTTTACAAGGTTTACAAAAGAAACAAGATCGAGGTAAGCTGCTCCGGGGGGCCCTAGATGCCCTTCTCAGAATTTTTGGTAGCACCTTCTCTTGCCTGTTCATTAAAAAAAAAAACCAGCCACCTGTAATGCACCAAATATGCCAGATAAGCATTAAAAGCATACAAAATTTAGGTACTTGAAAGGTGGAAAAATAAGCCTAAGTACTTACAAGACTAGATCTACTCAAAACTAAGCTTTAAAACCTTAGATCTAGTAACATACTCAAATAAATCAACATTTAGCTATTCCTTTTAAAAGCAACTAATTTAATCAAGCATGTGCATAATTGTAACCAAGAGAAAGATTGAATAAGACTGAAGGAGAGAGAGAGAAGGAATGCTGGAAGCCTGGGAATGTTTGGGCCGTGGAGCCTGCTAGTGGATAGAAGAGGGACTATGCTCTTCAAAAATGCTTGAAAGTTGGAGGAGTCAAACCAGATCAACCAACCGTTTGAGCTAGGTACCTGTATCAACTTGTAAATTCTTGCATACAAATGGTTAAAACAAGTGTTGGTGCCGCTTACAATGGAAACTTGGAAAGCATAGAAATCAAACTAGAATGCACATGCCCATCTAAGAGATCTAAAGCAGACAAACAAAGAGAATAGTCAAACTAGAAATTCTCTTACCTACTGGGAGATACCTCCCCTTCAAAGGCCAACACTCAACCAAAGAGAAACAAAAAACTAAATAAATACATATTGCTTCATAAGCCATGCAATATTCATCAACACACAATGATGCCTGACACCAAATATTTGCCTCCAAAGCCTTCTATTATTCCATAAAATATTACAATAGTACAATAACAAACTTGAGCATCTTTTCGGTCCTCTCTGACCATCAAGAAAAAGAGAGCCCAACTCATGCTTAAATAGCAAATGGGAGCCCAAGGGGGCGCATTTGCTCCATGAGGGAAAAATGACAAGTGTAGAGGGTGACTTGAGTTGAGAGGAGAGCTCACTTGGAGAGGTTAGAGCTGATTTAGGGATTGGGTGCCACCTCTGCCAAAGAGATGCACCCTCCCTCTCACAAAATGACACCTCTTCAATAGATATGCGCCCTCCCTCTCACTAAGAAATGTGCCCCTCCTTGAAAGATGCGCCACCTTGGCATGGAGATCCAATCTAATCCTCAATCAAATCAATTGGCTCCCTTCTAACTCAATCATATCGCCACCATTGCAGAAGAATGGAACATGTCCCAGACAAATTTGCTTGATTTGAGGGATGCTAATTTTTTGTCTTTTTATGTCTTTTTGGCCATTTATTTGGTCTCTTTTGACATTTTTGAGAAAATTTTAAATTAAGTAATAAATAATGACTGAAATACTCTCAAAAGTGGGTCTAGGAGTATAGTGGGTGCTCTGGCTTAGAAAATGAACACCCCCATGTCCAATTCCACCTCCTAACCATACTTTTATTACATTTTGTAAACTTTTAATTAAAATATTAAAAATTGATCCATTTTACGGGAAATTTTTTTATTTGCGAAAAGTAAAATAAAACCTAGGGGGACCTAGTACATGTTCATATGACTCAATAAAAGTGACTAGCATGGTAATATACATAGACACATAGACTTTAATAACCTCCCAAAGTTTAGCCACCAAGGCGAATACTCCAGTTTTGGAGGTGTGAGTGAAAAACTCATAAATTATACTTTGCTGAAAAGCAAGGCATAATTACTAAGGAAAAAATGTTCTAGAGTACCGCATTGATGTCTAATTCTTGGGCAAGCCAAGTCTTTTACAAAAGACATCATGCTATGTTAACTTATTACAATTCCACGCGGGGCATGAACATGTAAATTTATTGAAAAAAAGGGCCCAGGTGGCCTGCTAGGACTTCTGATCTTTTGAATTTGAACAAGTGAATTGTTTCTGTCTTTGCAGGCTCACTTGACATCCAACTAAGTGCAACTTAGGTGGATAACAGATTTAACCCTACTGAATTGAAGAAATAAGGGCCATTATCAAACACTCTGTTGAGATCTTCCAGATGTTTGAATATGACCTTGAAAAAGCCCTTGGCACGTAGCTGAAGATCATAATGGCCTTTGGGCTTCCATCTTGTGTTGATCCACCAGATTAGGGCTTTTTTTGATGGCCAGATCCCAAGAAATTTGCCAATCACAGCATGGTCACTTAAGTATTCAATATGTGGATCTATCTTAGTGGAAGTCAATTCATACCTGGGGGTTTGGAGAGATTTCTGGATGCATTTTCCCTGGGAGGATGAACTTTCCTTGTTGTCTGCTTCCCGATTTGTCTGCTGGGCAGGATCCATTCCTGCTCCTTCCTTTCTGAGTGTGCTACCCACGGTAGCGACTTCCTTGTCTTTGTTGATCATTGGAGGTTCTATCTGCATTGGAGATCCCTGCTGAATTGAGGAAATTGGAGCCTTATTACTTAAACTGGTTACTACATTGCTGAAGGAGGGAGCAGATCCCCCTCCCTCGCCGCCATCCATGAAGGAGAGCCGCTTTAACACGAGGTTCAAGAAGCTTGCAGGGCCTGTAGCCCACAGGAGACTAGAGCGCGAGAGCACATGAAGAGCCGGGATCGAAGAAATTGGAAATGACTTGCAAAGCGAAAAACTCACATCTACTCTACATGGTTGATCATATTAAGACTTATGATTCATGTGTATTTTCCACTTTATATCAAAGAACTTTGACACAATGAGCATGTTTTATTATTTAGTTAGTAACTTTAACTTAGTATGTTAGACTTTATAGTGTGTTACTTACTGAAGAGAAAATGACTTGAATTTCATATATATATGTGTGTGTGTGTGTGTGTTTACAGTACCACCAACGTACCTGTTATCACACCCATAGTAGCTGGGCTACCATGATTGCAGAGCAGTTATCTGCATTTTTTTGAACTTTTCCTTTACACAACTTCAGTCAGATCAGCTATGATGAGGAGTGTTATTTGTGATCACTCACACATCAGATCAACCCTATATTAGACATGCCATAGACCTTATGCCAAGGTTGAGCCTTTTGACCTTATATTTGATGACCGAGATGACCTTTTATTCCATACAGATGCAGTGCAGTGATTAGAGCTTCAACAACAGTGTTCTCAGTGGTTACAGTTAGTCCAGATAGCAGATACAAGTATATGATCCAGTAGTTATATGATGTGCATTGGTTTTATTATCTTGCTGTTTTGGTCATTTAGATAGCTTGACTTAGCATCTAGTGATTATGATATGGCAATATATCTATATAAAATGAAATTGGTTGTTATTGATTATCTAAATGATTGTATTACTGACAATTAGAAGCTCTTGTTTTATACTCGTTGGTTTTACCCTCTTAGGAGTGTGGACATGATCATTCCCGCCTTTATGGCTTGCTAGCTTAGGCATCACCTTCACTTTATCCATCCATCCATTGTTTCTCCCACTTTTGGTCTTTGCCCTGACTTACACCTTAGCCTGTGATATGGAGGACTTCCCCATTTTTGCCTCTATGTTGGATAACATCCCTGTTAGTTTGTGTCTGGTCTCTGAGTTGGCAACAAAACTTACCTTTGGTGAGTTGGATTTGATACCTTGATCACTCTAGTCGGTTGCCTCGATGTTTGGTCTTGATTGTGGAAAATCCCCATAGTTGCTTGATTTGTGTTGACTAAAACCTGAAGCAATTTGTACTACCATCATTACATATGGAAACTATTGTTATATCTGTTATGAAAGCCCATGAAAGTACTTTGAAAATTGTGCTTCTTAGCACAATGAAAGAGGGCTATGAAATTAATTAAAATGAAAAGAACCCTGGATGTGAGCTGTGATTAGTTGTGCTTCTAAGCACATGCAAAATCCAAAAAGGGTCATATAGGCCTAAAGAAAGCAGTGGTTAAATATATGCTAAATCTAAAGACTGTTGGCCAAGGAAATGAAATGTAATGATTAATTCCTCACGGAGCCTACGGGTTGTGATGTGAGATGGAGTAAGGGACAACTAATTCTAAGTGTCCCTTAGAACCTCAAGTTGCGGTTAACCAGGCACCTAGTCCACGACGGTTCTAGAAAAGATCCCCACGGAGCTGATACAACTTGGATTTGAGTTGCAGACATTTGCCAAGGTTGAAAAAGCACCTATCTAAACAACTTACCCATCTGTGAGACATTGCCATCCCCTGTGTATTCTTTATCCAACATATGCTTGAATGCGTAATACCCTTTCCCTTATCCAAAGTATCACAGTGTTGAGTCAGTCAAGTCATTCCCCTTTTGCCTAGCCTTGCATCCTTAGCCTTCACCCTCTACTAGCAAATTTATAATGTTTACAAAATGAGTATATCCTTGGGGTTCTTTTGAAAGCAAACTATTATTTAAACTTATGTTTTACTATAATAATCTATTAACTGCCAGCGAAATGATGCTTGATGTTCTAAAAGTCTTGCTATGAAAATGATTAAAAGAGCATGTCTTGACCATTTGCACTTGCAGCAGCAGGCTTCTCTAGCCTGGGTCATATTTTGATCAGTTTGACTGGTCAAACCTAGTTTGACCAAGGTGTTTGGGATCCGTGATGAGTTGGACCAGTTATGTTGTATGATGTTGATCCATAGTCCTTGATATACCTTTTGATGATTCCATATATTGGACACAGGTTTCAGATGATGGTTGATGCATTTTTTATTGATTATTGTCACTTCTAGACCATATTTTATTTGTCCGGGTATGGTGGATGCTACAGATGATCTTACAGGTTACCATGAGGTGTATGAGTACTCATCTCTAGTAGATTTGGGTCTTTTGGACCCATTGAGACAATTAGTTTTCAGTTTCAGGCACTCTTAGTGATGATATGAGCAGTTCTTCACTTGTCGACCAGTTTGGCCATGTTGAGTTGGCCTGTCCAATAGTTGCTTTGATGAGAGTCGTTTCCTAGGGCGCTACAGAGGAGGGGGGTGGTCCAGCCACTTGTCATTACCATATTACCCCCTCTCCGGACATGATGGTACACAATGGCCACAAGCTTTTGAGGTATGTTCTACAAGGTATGTATCTAGTGCCATGCATTTTTACCCATTGGTCACTTCAAACCCTTAAATCAAAACCCTCATTTTTTTATTTTTCAGATCTATGGAGATCTAGCAATCACTTGGGCTTAATAATTAAAACCCACCTAGATATTAATCAACACATCTCAGATCTAAAATTTTGTGGGCATCTTACTCCATTTACCCCCTCATCTAAGGCACTGGGCCTCTCTAAGGGAGGTCGCACTTGTTGGGTAGGTGGGATTTTGCCAGATCCGCAATTTGGGTATTGCTTGTTCCTTGTCAAATCATTAGATCCATTGATTAGCAAACCCTCTAGTGCCATTTCATCTTGATCTTCACCTTGTGGACCCCATTTGGACCATTTTCCTTAATTTAAGGGTGGGCCCCACTTGGATATTTTTACTTGGCATTAGATCTATCTAGATCTATTAATTTGAACCAATAAGTGGCCTTTATCTTTCATTGGTTGAACATTTGTCCATCTATAAGCTTCTTCAACCTAGCCCTAACTCTTTGGGTCCACTTATCCATCCTAGATCTAGATCTAGTCCTCTCTTGATCTTCTCCTTTTTCATCATCACATTTCCCTAGGAGGTCTTGAGTAGGTTCGCTAGCCCTCATTGGCTAGCTAGGGTCTCCCCCTTGGTCTTGCTTAGGCTTGATCTAAAGTGAAGAGTGCCTTGGTTAGCTGACACCCAATTGCATTGGGAACCGTGGCATCTCTTGGGTCACCTCTTTAGTTGTCCAACACCTCTACCATCCTAGATAGGATCACCTTTTGGGACAACTACAAGTTGTGTGATAACAGTACCCATGTCCCCTGTGTAATAGTTTGGATTCATATGGTGCACTTGATTATGTGTTTTTTTTTCAAAATTCGAATATTTTATGTATTTTTTGGTCGATCGTTTTTTTTTTGGTTCGGTTCATATTTTTGGGCTTGATTGGTCCGGTTTTATTAACACTGTTGGGGATGCCTAAATACTATTCCACAGACCTATGGGTCCCAAAAACAAAAAATAATAAAAAAATTCCACTTGGTTGATCATATTCGAACTTATGATTCATATGTAATTTCCACTTGATATCAATGAACTTTGACACAATGTGCATGTTTTACTATTTAGTTAGTAACTTTAACTTAGTATGTTAGACTTTATAGTGTGTTACTTGTTGAAGAGTGAAAATGATTTGAATTTCATATATATATATATGTTTACAGTATCCCCAACGTACCTGTTGCCGCCAGAAACACACCTGTGGTTAATGTGGCAGAAATTTTCAAGCCACTAAGTGTGTCCTTGGGGGCAAGCCTCGAGTCAAGTACTGTCACTTGATTCTTGACTCCTCCATTTAGGCAAACTCCTAACGAAGCCAAGGGGGGTGGACCCTAAAGGTTACTAAGGCTGATTAAGTTAGTTAGTTCTGGTGGATGAGTAAGTTATGTAGGAGTTTTTTAATATTGAAATTGATACAAGAGATTTGCAATAAAATTCGAGCATAACAACATAAAGATTAAACATGTTCACCAATCCATTCAACACATGATAGAAATTAAACACATATTATAATGATAAAGTAAAAGACCATTGCTGATAATGGAGTCAAATAAAGTGTTGTTGTAATGCTTGAAATGAAATGTTGTGCGAATGCTCTTGGTTAATTTTAAATTAATATGGAGATGAGTGGATTATTAGGGAGGGGGATTTTCGATATATCGTGAGGTACTAGAAATATGTCCGGACTATGGCAAAGGTGGCTCTTCACTCGGAAATGTGGGCTGGATCGGAGTCTCTGGGAGGTGTTCAACACTACACCAAACGAGGGTGCATTCTAACGGTATCCCAAGGTCGCTACCCAGTGGTACCCGCTTCCTTTGAGGAATTTCCCCACACAATACCAAGAATCGATACGCCAGATTTTCTTATATGGGAGGTTAATTGAAAAAGTGAGACTAATTACTAGTCACTAAGTCTCTTTCTGGTATGATCGATCTGTTCAGTCGAAGTTGCAATGATCTAGAGCATACTTAGGACAAAGCCTTGTTAGTTTTAAAAGTTTTTTGAACAACCTTTTCTTGCTTATTAAAAACCCCAAGAGTCTCTTTTCCGGCCAGTACTCGGGCAAGCCCTTATCCTGAACTCCGTGCTTCGGGAAAGCAAGGGAGGTTAATTAAAAGTAAATGACTTAAAAATAAAATGTTATCTAATTACTACACTACTGAGGTAGTGGGTTAGTATCCGATTACTTTTGAAAAAGATAAAACAAATTGTATTGAAAAGTATACGGTGTGCAAAAAACAAGATAAAAAGTTCCTAAGTCCCAAGTGAGTCAATGGCCCAATATTTGGATTGGACCACGACGTTAAATTTTAATTATTCTTGGTTGATTTTAGTTAAACTAAGCTAATGTAAAGATTATTAGGCTGAAAAAATGACAACATCCACAAAAAAAGAATCGACATCGATCCGCCCTGGGGGGGTGAGAAGCAAGCTTTGTGAGCTTGCTTCCAAAAATACTTTTATTACGAGATTACAATGCCAACTTGAAGTGAAAAGAGCTCCTCTTTCTCCTTATAGATCTTGGAGAAAAGAGGTTACAAAAAATTGAGACAAAGTTTGGAAGGAAAGGTAAGGTTCAAAAAAGTATTGGATCGTCCAATCTTGTCAAAATGAGTGCTCCAAAGACCTTTTATTGCTGTCATGCAACAAAAACCAGCAAAAAAATTAGTAGCAAAAAGTGCCCAAAATCACTTTAGAAGTGACTTGGGCAGATAAGAAAAAAAAGCTAAAAAATTCTAAGTTAAGAAACTAGTTAACTAAAGAAAAAGAACTAAGATGGTTTGGCTAAAAAGCCAACCCTCTTAGGGTCTTGGACAGCCTTGAAAAGGCAGTCAATAAAGCACTTAAGTTGCTTGATTTAACCTTTAAATACTTCAAAGAAAAGACACCTTCAAATAAGCTTTAAATTTGACGTGAATAACTTTGCTCAAAGACACTTTTTCAAAGCTAGATCCAAAGAAAAAATGATAACTTTTTAAATAACTTTAGATCTATGCATAAAATCAGATCTATTCTTTTAATAAGCTTGATAAATAAATCAGATCTGAAAATTCTAAGAACCAGTAACCAAGAAGAATTTAATTTTAGAAGGGAGAAAGAGTAAGGTGAAAGAAGCTTGTTGCCGGAAAGATCAACTAAGGAAAATTTTTTCGTGGAGTAACGAGGGACAATGTCTTGTGATATTGTTGGAAGTGTATGTTATCACACAACTTGTAGTTGTCCCTAAAGATATCCCATCCGGGATGGTAGAGGAGATGGACAACTAAAGAGGTGACCCAAGAGATGCCACGGTTCCCAATGCAAGCTGGGTGTCACGATAACCGAGGCACTCTTCACTTTAGATCAAGACTAATCAAGATCAAGGGGGAGACCCTAGCCAATCAATGAAGACTAGCTAACCCAAAGGTTCCTAGGGAAATGTGTAAGTTGAGTTACGGAAACCAATGAGTAAGTTTAGATCTATAAAAGTTAAGTGGACCCAATGGTTGAAGTATGGTTGGAAGAGGCTTAAGGGGTGACAAATGTTCCAACCAATGAATGACTAAGGCCACTTATGAACTTGAGATAGATATAAGAGATCTAGGACCATGAGATTTGCACAAGTGGGACCCACTTCCTTAAAATATGGAAATGATTCAAATGGGGCCCACAAGGTCAAGTTAGGGATGAAAATGGTCTCAAGGGGTATGCAATAGATGGATCTATGATTTCAAGATAGGATAGGCATCACCCACATGTGGGATCTAGCAAAAGACCACTAGCCCAAGGAGTGCGATTTACCCAAGGGAGATTAGTGCCTTAAGATGAGGGGGCAAATGGAGTCCAAATTCCACCAAAATGTAGATCGAGGTAGTTAGGGTGAAGAGCAAGGTGGGTTTAAGTTTTCAAGTCCAAATGCATGCTAGATCTCCATAGATCTGAGATTTAAAATGCATCACCAAGTGACCCAAGTGGGGATCAATCCCTCAAAATTAGGAATGGGGACCAGAAGGTGAAAATCAACAAGGTGAAGCACTAGGGGTAGGTTATCAAGATGGATCTATCCAAATCAAGTGGGATCTATTATTTAGTTAGTAACTTTAACTTAGTATGTTAGACTTTATAGTGTGTTACTTACTGAAGAGAAAATGACTTGAATTTCATATATATATGTGTGTAAAAAAATGGAAGAATGGCTAACAAAGGAAATCGATTTGGCTAAGTAAGCAAGGAAATGGCATGAGATTGATTCGGGACATGTTATTGATGCATCCTACACCCTCCGGCACAACTTTCATCATCAGTGGGGTCCACTCGTTCTCCTAGTCATCATATGGGGGCATCTTCTTATGTTATTGGGGGCACACGTCCTAGTGACATTAGTCATTTCATGATGTATTTTATGTCTATTGTATATTGGTGGGGCTAGTGAAGATGTTGTTACCTCCCAGCCACCCCAACATGAAGTTATGTTGATGTCCCTAATGTCATGTTATGTCATACGTCCCCCCTAGGTGTCATTGAGGGAAAACACCCCCCTCCTTTTGAGTGATCCATGTATATTGTATCCAACACTTGTTAGCTGTTGATCTCATTGTATTATCTTTTGATATCAACCACTCATTCAAAAAGTGGTTAGGGTTTTGGTCTCTCTCGATTCTATTTAAGAGAGAGAGAACCCCCTCATTGAAGGGGGACTTTGGCTCTTGGGATATTCATAATAAAGAGATTTTTGCAGAAATTCTTGGATCTTCTTTGTGGGATGTTCTTGTACTTGATTAGAAAGTCCATTTCTCTTAGCATTTGAGATATTGTTTGTGGATCCGAAATATTTTTGTGGAAGATAGTGTTTACTGTAGGAGGGCAACTTCACTGGGACATTTTTGCGGGCTTCCCCAACTCGTTTCTCTTGAAGGCGTTGTGTATCAAGGGGTTTTCAATAGCATCTTAGATCTTTGATATTTCTCTTGCATTTATAGTTCATTTTTCCTGAGCATCAAATCTCACTTCAGTAGTTTGCTTGTGCAGGAGAAAGGGGTGCACTACCTTCCTTGGGCAAATCGATTTCACTTGGAGACATCATCAAATCATTTCAAATTGATCGAGAAGGGATAGATCATCATTTGCAAGGTATCTACAAGATTTTTCGGGTAAGATCTACTCTAAATCTTTTGTTTTGGGTTTCTAATCCTTTGGCCATTTAATTTTACTTTTCAAACCCTAACTGCTAAAACTTATAAAAATTCTCTGGCTTTAATAACTTAGAATCTTAGCGAAATATTTATGGGTTTTCATCTTTAGGCCTAGCCCTAAGTGGGTTTCCTAGGGCGTCACCCCTAAGGAACTCCATCTTCCCATCTCCCTAGGCACTGATCTTCAAACCTTACGCCCTCCCTGACTTAGCCACTTTTCTAGGTTGTTTGAAGTCCAATCATTGCTTGTGTGCTTAGATACTGTCAAATCATTCACCAAGCTTCTTCCAAAAGGTACTAGAAAGCCTCATCTTGACTTTAACCTTCTACCTTGGTCACATTTCCCAAGGTAGTAAGAATCATTATCATTTGCTAGTGCCTTGATCCTAGATCTGTTCCTTGAGCTTATAAGTCACTTGTACTATCCACTTTGGGTCAATATTTTGCATCTCATAAACCTCTTGATCTAAACATAACTCATCTTGTGACTTCATCCTTAGATCTAGGGTTTCTTACACCTATCACTTTATGTACTCTAGTCTTCTGGTTTGATCTAGTGATTGGGTTAGATCTCTCTTGTCGGGAGTAGATCAAGGTCTCCCCCTTTGTTATCTAGGGCTTTGATAGCATAAAGTGAAGAGTGCCTCGTTTGGTGTGACAACCAATCTATCCGGGGATCAAGTCCCTCTTAGGTCACCTCTTTAGTTTCCTAGCTCCTCTACCATTCTTGATAGGATCATCTAATAGGGGCAACTACAAGTTGTGTGATAACAGGTCTTCCCTAAGAGAAACTTGACCAAAGATAGTGTTGTCTCCCAAAATGGCATGCATGTTGTTGAAGCCCAAAATGTAACACACCAGCTGGATGACAACTCTCTCAGGAGAGAGGCCAATGTCACCACACTCCTCTCCTCTTCGCTTTAGGTTGGCTCTTCTCCAACTTTAGGGGGGTATCCCTAAGGTAGGATCGCTAAGGCAGGTGCAACGGGAGGGCAAGGTGATATGAAGAGGCTGCCTTAGAGAAACGAATGTAACAAAAGATGTATTTTAAAATTGTGATGGGAAAGATGGGAGGATCAGTCCTCGAAGAAATGGCCAGTGCCAGTATATCAGAGGGGTGAATGGAGTCAAGAAGAGAGCTCAAATGGGCCTTGCTGCCAGGTGAATGTAATGACCAACTAAGAGCTCTTGCACTAGAGAATACCTGAAAGCCGCAAAACTTAAGAGAAAAACATGGGTCAAATAAAGTTGTGCTATATTGTTAGCCTTCTATTCAGATGATCCCAGCTTAAGAATCGAAAGAAATGAACTAAGAGAGGTATCGCC
Organism: Larix kaempferi; assembly: GCA_027924585.1. Lineage (NCBI taxonomy): Eukaryota > Viridiplantae > Streptophyta > Pinopsida > Pinales > Pinaceae > Larix > Larix kaempferi. The sequence continues at coordinate 10,212,679 of BSBM01001110.1, read as the reverse complement.
TCAGACAAGATGAAAGATGGCAGGCAAATAGAAATGGCATACAAAGAGAGAGAACTCTGAATTTATCCAAAGAGGCCCATGGTATTTTTCATTAAGCTTGTGGGAAGAGAAAACTCCCAAAATTTTTCCATCCTTACAATGAGGAGGCTGGCTCCTTTTATAGGCCTAAAAGGCTCTCATTTATTCTCAAAGCTAAATAAAATAATAAAATAAAAGAAAAAGGTGGGATCCAAGGTCCACCTTTTTCTCAACTTATGTCAAAGATACATCAATGCATAAGTAATACTCAGCTCCTCATTTAACTACCCATGCGTATTAGAGATACCATTCTTCAAAATGAACACTCAGTTGAATGAATGTTTTAAAAGCTTTGTAGTCTAACATGCTTGAATCAGAAATCAAAATATGGAACTTGGTCTCAATGCAATCGACAGCTAGTGAAGGCAGGCATACGTGGATCAACCGAAAGATAGGAACATTACTCCAAGGCTCCACGTTAGCAATGAAAGACACCAAGCAGTCTATTTCACAACAACAAAAATGTACCGCGTGGCACTCTACTTGTAACTGGCTGCCAGTAGCGTGACCTCCACCGATTCGTTTGCGAACTCGCCTGTATAGTATTAAACCCCAAGCTCCAGATTTATGGTTCAAAGTCTGTGTTCCCCTCACACGATAATCCATATCATCAATCGGCTGTCGATGGAGACATGGGTCCAGGTTACGTGGAGAAATGTATGGTTGTCAGAATAAAAATGCGCAGATGGAAACTGATGTAACCCCTAACTTGAGCTGGCGTTCCCAGGCATACGATTTGGTGTCATCTGCGTGCTACGCTGTCATAACATGGAGATGAAAAGGCTATGAGGAAATCGTGTTGAAGACTAGCGCTTTCTGATGACAGCAACTAAAAGTGAAAATTTGTGACATCTACACAACGTGCGGGATACTGATCTTTGTGAGCTTCGATGATTTTCAAACTGCTGTATTTATCATTACTAAACTTGAGCTCCGCGTTGATGCATCAAGCAATCGGCCGTGAATAGGAAAAATCTTCAACTGCTGAAGGAAACAAAAGGTCCTTTGTTTTAATGCTGTTGTAGCCGTATGTTGCCGATCGTGAAGAGATAGCTCCAGCATTTAAATCACGGACAGATGAAGAAGCAATGAATTACGTCAAAGTGGTGACTGAGAGGCGTCCCGTGATACGAGGATATGCCCCGGCGCCAAAACAAACTTCGATTTATCATAAGTTATGCTCCAAACTTATAGTGATATGAGGAGTTATCCCGGCGTCTGTTTGAGAACAACATTGACTTGGCCGCCGATGAAGAACGGAAATCTGAGTAACAGCTACCAAAATAAATGGTATCCAACTCAAAGCTAAAATTTTGGGAAATGGCAGCGTGTTTATCTTGCCGAGAATCGAACAAAAATCCATCGACAGGTGGTTGTTGCGCCGAGGTAGAAAGTGCACAGATCCGTGTGGAGATAAAAACTGGTTTTTTGGCATAAGTTTGGGGAATTGTCCCTCTTGTAACCTCAGTCGCAATCGGATTGACTCAAGTCATACTGGGATGGCCGTTTCGAGCCTCCTGGAACAACCTATAACTCTCGGCATGCAGACTACGATCGAGCTTCAATTCTTCTATATCATACTTTCATTTACTGCTACATCCTCATCAGAAATACATGAAACACTGACAGCTCCAGATTTACCTTTATTTAGTGTATCTCAACACGCGTACTTTTAAAGATAGGATGTTGTCTTCATCTGTCATACAACAACTATGCCTGTAAGTGGCCCCTAATGCGATCACTATCACCTCTCCAGGGAATATATCTGCCTTCTCAATAAGAAAATCTGATGCTGATCTTCGGGCATCCTCTGTCAGCAAAAAAGGCATAAATATTGCCACTAGTTCGTCTCTGGAATTTTATAAAAAGGGTACCGGGTGTGTAGGTGCTCCTGCTGCAAAAAGTCCTGTTTGAATAATCTGAAACAATAGAAGCAACCAAACCATCTTGCATGCTCTGACACTTCCTAACCCTGCTATACTTTGATAAGGAATAATCCCAAATCCTTTTGATGTCTGAATCTGAATTTGTTTACTATGTTACAGAACAAAAAACAAATATTTTAAAGAACTGCAACACTTCACTGATACTGACTACGTGTCTGTAGACACCCCTGCAAAAAATGGGGGGTAACAGATAGAATAACAAAGTATCATTTGTTGTCCATAGAAGTAAAAACCATAATTCAAACTGTAACTAAAAAGACCTTCTATGACCTTAACATGACTGGGATTATGTCTGAAGGCATTTACTGTGCCTAGAACATACTTATGATATCTAGTAAACCCAAAAAAAAATCTAAAAAACCTGAACTATTCTTCAACATCATCATCACAGCTCGCAATATGGGGCACCTCTTGCCCACGAGGACTCGAGATTGTAGCAGGGCTTGAAGCAAGAGTGGAGGCGGGGCCTGTAGTAGCAGATTCCAATCCATTAATAGATTTAATAATTATATTCCACCTGTCCATCACCTGCCTTATCTGATCTTGGATTTCATCCATTTGGAGTAGCATTTCTTTTCATTCCTCTTGATTATCCAGCAGGGCCTTGCCAAGCAAGGCCTTGGTACGCCAATAAAGGGTGAGGGTTTTTGTAGTTGTAATGTCCCTCAAAATACACCCTAATTTTTTTTTATAAGGGTCTTTAAACTATCGTAAAAGCACATGATTTCTCAAATTAACTTCAACGCTTAGAAGTAAGATAGTAGAATTACTTGTTTGCATTCCTAGTAATCTGTTTGTTCTTTTATCGTCGATGCATAGTTTAAAATGTCATCTTTAGCTAGATGTTCGTCTTATAGTCTTTGACTGACTGTATGTGATTGTTTCTTATGATATTTATCCGTTATAACATGACTTGGTCTTTTAACTTGATCTATGTCATAATAATAATAAAGACTGTTTACTTCAAGATGATTGTAAACTCGTTATGAATTCTATTGGACTTTGTTGGCTTATGTTATAATTTCCTTTATCGATGGTTGTCTTTCTCTAGGGATGAATTTATGATCCGTAGAGGCTTGAGTTTTTACTTAGCTGTCTCAAGCTAACATTATTATTTGTATGTCCTTCTTGCAGGTACTGGATTAACCTACACTATGCTCAAAGGCACAAGAACATGATACATCATGTCCTAAGTTTGAAAACGAAGACATAACATAACTTATGGTAAATATCAAACATAGAATATTATAAACAAAGCTTGTGTTAAGACCAATCTTTAAGTCTCATGCATAGCGTTAAGTTCCTATTAAAAAAAACTTATTACCCAAGCTTTATGGCAAGACCAAGCTCAACGCTTGTCATGTCAAGTCTCACACATAGCGAAGGTGTTGAATGTCTCGTGGCATAAACGTTGATCTTATGTAAACCTGAAACCATATGTTATATGCGTCTATAGTGGAGGTAGGTTGGCATTTAAGACAACCCATGTGATGGGAAAACATGCAGCGAATGATGAGCCTCCATGCTGGCTTAACATTTATGCTTTGGAATTTGAGGTAGGGTTTTCTCCTTGATGTCCTTTTGGGAAGGTTCTACTGTTTATTCGACTTCGTTGTGGGAGAGGGAAGCCAAGGGCTTGCTCTCTACGCCATTTCTGAAAACGTTTGTACAGAGCTCGACTTCGTCTCAGGTTCAAATTCGTGTCCTTTGAAAGAGGTGTTGCTGTGTCAGTGAAACTCACTCTTGTGAACAGGTATTGTTTTGCTTCAAGTTGGACACTGTTCTTTAAAATAGCTTTGTGCTTTGATTTATATGATCATACTAACGTTTGAATTTGTTTGCATTGTGAGTTTTAAGTGTAGGCAAAGCATGGCTTGGGGTTGCCACGCTTGCATTCAAAAAACGACTTCTGCTCTCCGGGTAAGCTCATGGCTCCCTATGGATTCATTTTCCTCCGTGGAGAAACAACCTTGAAGAGATGTCGATTCTTGTTTGTGACTCGTTGTTTGCTTGGTGTTCTCTTCACTGACTTGGATGCGCTTTTAGTGGAAAGACAAGGAGTTTACGAGTCATGGTTTCATTAGCAGGGTTTACCCTGTTTCGATTTATATTGTAAACTTTTCCCCACTGGGATTTGTAACTTAGATTTTGATGTGTAAATGTTGACTATTGGTTCAGACCAATGTTTGCGGTTTAAATAAAAACTCTTAATCCTTTCAAGGTGTTTTTGCATGATGTCACTGTATTTTGTATGATTGTATTGATTGTTTAAAAGGGAAAGCATTCATGCTTTCATACTGTACTTTGTCAGGGTTTTAACTCTGTTTTTAGCTATGTGTAAAATGTGGCTCTTGTGGAAAAGAATAGAATCGTGGCCTTCTTTGCCCAGGTGTCTATCCTCTAGGTTTAACATTGACTGTGTAATAAAATGCTATGTTTTAATGTATGTGTATACAATGGATTTTTTGTGTAGATACCACTGTATGAGAACCTGGGTTTAAAGATTGAAGGACTTAGTGCTTACGGGATTCGATCCCATACCATTCTCATAGCTTCGCTGTTGTGTACGTTTACTTGTCTAAGGTTAAGCCACGCTTGGCAGCGAAGCTTTTGTTCCTTGCCAGCCTATGTGTTGGTCTTTTAAAGGGATTCGATCCCTGGTCAATGTTTTAAAGCCTGACCCTGTGAATTTCAGTTTAAACGTGATCGAGTGTTTTATGTAACTTAGTTTGACTGTCTACGACTTCCACAAGTCGTGTAACGTCCAACTCTCATGCCGAGAGCATCAATCTTTCGATTGATGACTGAGGTCTTATGATTCGATGCACATAACATATATATTATGTGTTTACAAAGGTTTAACTCTGCGATGAAACAGGTAGTCACGATATTGTGAGCCTTGGTTGTGTTTGACTTAGCTTTCAGCATGAAAGCATTTTATGCTTTGAGGTTGACTTTTAAAGGGTTATCATTGGTATGAGTTTTGCATGGATAATAAGAGCGCTTGCTCTCTATTTGTTAAAGGGTTGACTTTTAAAGGGTTATCATTGGTATGATATGTTATGGTTTGTAGTAATGGATTTTGGTTTATAATGTGATTTTTTTTATATAATATGATTTGTAATATAAATAATACTTAGTTTATTTAATATATATAATTTATAAATATATATTAAATAACCTATCTAGGGTTTAGGGACTTGGTCCCAGGATCTGGATCTAGGATCCTCTCCCTATTTATGAATAATGGGAGGTTTCTCCCTAGGCTAAACAGCCTATGATATGATAAGTAATTATAATTTGGAATTTAAAAGAAATACTGAATAATGATGAAAATAATAAGATTTAAAAGCCCATGCGTCATGACTAATTAATTCTACCAATGACTATATTCAGAATTTAAAACAATTACTGCATCATATATAAAATAGGATTGTATATCGAACTTGGAAATATAAGATTTATTGGAATTTAATTCAACATAAATAGATCTATCCATTAGTTTCCCATTCAGATTTTTAATGAACAGAATCAACATATTTATGAATAAAAATCACAGCATGTAGATTTTCAATCAATAAGAAGCTTGCATGAACAGATTTAGAATATAAGAAGGATCGGATCAGATTTATAAAAATAAACTTTGAATTAATAATAACAACATAAAAATACTTATCAGTCCTTTTTCCGCTTTTTGATTGACTTAGGAACTATCACATTCCTCCCAACCATAGATCTCGAACCGTTCCTGGTTCGTTCAATAGATCACCCCCGAGTCGAACCGAGCATGCCAAGAGACTAGAAGGCCTAGGTGAAAATTGTTATCCTTCTTACTAATCCAAAGACTCAATCTGGAAAATCTAGTACTCAAAGATTGATGAATTGGATCCTCCAATGATCTTCGAACCATTGCCCCTTGCAATGTCCTCCTATATATAAGTTTTCAATGAGGAGAAGGCTCCTAGAATTTTAGTTTTAGATCACTCAGTTCAATTACTAGATAGACTGAAAGTTTGTTTTTACCTTTATTTAACCATTTGTTTTATTTTAAAACTCTCACAGTTTATTTTATCTTTATTAATAAATTGATCTATTTTTAAACTCACAGTTTATTTTATCTTTAAATTAAATAACATAATTTATATTTAAATTCTCATACTTTATTTAAATAATATAGGATTTCTTTTACTTATCCTAACATCTAATTGATCTTTAGTTATCAACTAATCGGTTATTCTAATCTCTTGCATGCTCTTCCCTCTTTGAGTGGCAGTCCCAGTCATTTTAGAAAGAATAAAAGAAGATAATTCATATTTTTGTTTAACAATAGTCAAACCGATTACTGATGATCCAGAGCCTCCAACTCAACATCAGTTAACATAATGAGTCTAAGTGCTTCCAGAGCTTTGTTGCTCAACACTAACTCAATCAGTAGTTCCAGTGCTCTTCCAGAGCTTATGCTCAACACTAATTTAGAATAGTTCTAGTGCTCTCCTAGAGCTTATGATCAACACTGATGTAGAATTGTTCTAGTGCTCTCCCAGAGCTTATGCTCAACACTAGACTAGATGTCATCAAAACCAGAGCTAGAGACAATGATCAAAGTCCAGGTGATCCAGAGCTTATGCTCAACACCAAAATAAAGTAGTCCATGTGATCCAGAGCTTATGGTCAATGCAAAATAAAGTAGTCCATGTGATCTAGAGCTTATGCTCAACACAAAATAATGTAGTCCATGTGATCCAAAGATTATGCTCAACACAAAATAAAGTAGTCCAGTCTCGGGATATTACAGTAATACTTAGTCTCCCTAGTCTCAGTGTTACTAGGGTCCCTCACCCACGACTTCATTTCCTCAATAATGTTCTTAGTTCCAATGTCTTCCTTCTCAAACTTGATCCATGCTTTGGATTTGGAGAGTCGGTCCTTCACCTCACCCGGGATTTGCTTCATGTAAATAGAGTGGGCATCCTCCACCTCTTGGAACACCTGTGACTGGGAGGAGTTGCCTCACCCCCTATGTGACTTACAACCTTTTCCTTGACTTGCCATTCTCTTCTGGACAACTGAGAACATGGAGCGATCACTGTAGCAGAGAACCACAATCCAACCAGATTGCCCTGCAACAAGAATTGCTGCACTATAATAATCAAAGTTCAAACCCCCAATTCCGCCGAGAGCTAAAGTCGGGAGAGTCGCTAGGCTAAGGGAGACCTTCCTTTCGTTGGTTGAGCCATCCCCAACCTGTTCGCTCCATCCAATGAAGAAGGATATTAACATCAGACATGTTGATTAAATTCTTACGTAGAGAAGCCCCCAACGTTTGTTGTTGTGCATTCAGATAATGCCTCCACCAGGTCTTCTCAATCTTCTCTGTCACCCTTGAAATCCACTTACCTTTATGAATGCTTTTACTCTTGTCTGTCATCAAACATACACTGTTTGGAACTTCCATCTTCCAATGAAACCTCGGCTTAACATCCATCCCATCCAGAACTCTCTCCTATATGCAAAGGTTTAGGGTTGTTGTCCTTACCATGATTGTGCAATACTCTCTCCAAGTTGTCCCTTGGTTGCGTGGGTGCCATTTGGACGACATGCCTGTAGCCAACTTGCCTCCCTAACACCCCATATGGGGTTAAATTTTCAAAAAATTTAAAAATGCATGTTTTTTGTATTTATGAGATGTCTACTTCCGTATTTTAGTCGTACTAGATTTTTTCTTTACATATTTTTTTGGTACCAATTTGTCTTTGTATCTATATTCGTACTCAAATATTGCTATTGTGGTTCGAGGGTGTATTTTTACTAAATAAACAACTCATTTAGATGCTAGATGCAAATCCCATTATATCCCCAAGGCTACACCTTCAACAACCATTACAAATGTGAGGAGCCTCTATTATATAGAGTTATAGGCTCAACCTCCTCAAAATAAATTAATAATATCTAGGCTAAAAACTTAGATCTATTATAGGAATGCATAAAAAACTATTATCCATCAATAAACTTGAATGGACAAGTCAAACAAATAATAAAGCAGTGGTAGCGTGCTACATGTACAAATCTCCATGCATGAGAGCTCCAAAAGTTGGAAGAACATCTCAATACGTTTCAAGAAATAATAAAGAAATACCTCTCATGGTACGCCCTCCAAGAGATCTCCAAGATAATACTAAGGTAATCTTCCATTGGTGCACCCTCCTAAAAGGGTGATAAGCCAATCCAAGAATAGAAAAAGTGTTTAGGGTTTGACCATGTCAATCTCTCCATGAAATAATAAAATAAGACCTCCAGTGGTATTGCCTCCAAGAGATCTCCAAGAATAGCAAGTAACCTCCTCAAAATGGCACGTGTGGACCCTCAATAAAGTTGGATGAGTGGATGATAAGTGTTAACACATGCCAAAAATAGCCTCCAAGACTAGGTCATCCTCCATCTAGTCAAATGTGTTACTACCTTCACCTTGACACATGTTCCATAAGGATAACAATAAATATTGGAGTACTCTATGTTAGATTTCATACATTTATAGCATAATAATTCAAATGCATCAACAGGATCACTAGAAGAAAGATAAAGCACAAAACATAACAACAGAGTTTATCCTGGGAAACCCAAACGGGAGAAAACCCAACAACCTTCGTATAGAGATGATAATCCCGAAATCATAGTACAATCATAAAAGAGAAAAGATGGAAATGCTTTCCAAAAAGTAGAAACCCAAAACAGTCTTCTTCTCCAGCAGATGCGAACATCTCTCTCCCAAGTGATGCGAACTTGAGTGAATGAGCGAGTGTAATAATGAGGTGAACTTTACCTCTATTTATACAAGTACAAAATTGACTTTTACCCTAGGTGAGCGGACTTCTCTATTTGACTGGGCCGACTACACTTGGGGGGCAAATTATAATTTAAATTTAATCTTTTACTTTGCTTCTTTTCTCCCCAAGGTTTACATTGATTCTTTCAAGGGTTTACATAGTCAATTACATTAAGTTCATCTCCCTTAGGAGGTACAATCCAATACAATAAATAATATCTTCCGAAGTTGCACAAAATCCAACACTCCCTCTCAATGAAGAAGGTATTCTTCGGTCTTCATCAACATCACGATCATCTGGGTTTCATCTTTGTACATCTATACTGTCTCCATCATCTCTATACATATTGAATGTTGTCAGCACAGTCTTAGTCCTTCGAGAAGTGCCTTTATGCATCATCTACACCAGTCCTTCAGTGTGTCCAGGAGAATCACTCAATCCTGGATATCTAAGATATCAACTATACCATCTCTGCTATACCATTTGCTACCTGTCTATCTCATCTGTCGATGGGATTTCTCCCATACCTGGCTGAGATCCCATACGAGCAAATGGGCACGACCATCTACTACCCGTTCGTCTCGTCTGCCGATGGGGTCCTCCCATACCCGGCTGAGAACCTGAACGAGTAGAGGTACCTGTGCAATCACACAACCAATTAGTGACTGTTCGACTCATAAGTCGATGGGATTTCTCCCATAGTTGGCTGAGTACCTGGACTGTAGAGGAAACTATGTGAACCCGACCATCTACTGACTGTTCGACTCATCTGTCGATGGGATTTCTCTCGTACCTGGACTGTAGAGAGACCTGGGAAAAAGCAGGGCAAGCATCTCGATGCCATCTTTCCCTCTCAAGGAGGGACTCATTCTCTTCTACTCCAAGTCTTCCGCGAAAGTATTCGAACTTCACCCTGGCAAGGGCCTTGGTGAGAACATCTGTAGTCTGGTCGTTTGTCGACACGTATTGTAACTCAACTGCACCATATCACGTATGAAGTGATACCGAATCTCTATATGCTTCGACCTGTCGTGAAATACAGGATTCACTGACATTTGCACACAACGTTGGTTATCACAGTGAATCACGGTCGGCTCTAGAATCTGGCCAAACAATCCTGCTAGGAGTTTATGAAGCCAAACTACTTCTCGAGCTGCTGTACTAGCAGCCATGTACTCGGCCTCTGCAGTACTGAGTGCTACTGAGTTCTGCTTCCTGCTGCACCAAGAAATAACTGCAGAACCCAAACTGAAGCAACATTCGGAAGTACTCTTCCTATCTGCAACACATTCGACCCAATCTGAGTCTGTAAACCACTGCAATCTCAGGTCACAATCTGAAGCATATTTCAAACCATGTCCCACAGTGCCACGCAAGTATCTGAGCACATGTTTTGCAGCAATCCAGTGAATCTGTCTTAGCTCGCACATGAACTGGCTGAGAGCATTCACAACAATACATATATCTGGCCTGGTGTTTGTCAGATACATCAAGGACCCAATCAGTTGGCGATATATGGTAGGATCAATCAAATCTGATTCTGAAGCAGAATCTCTCAGCTTCTTCCAATTTGCATCCCCATCGGAGTGGCCATGGACTTGTAGTCCAACATTCCGAATCTCTTCAATATATCTATGGTGTACTTTCCTTGTCCTAGGAAAATCTCTTTCTGCCTCTGCCATACTTCTAATCCCAAGAAGTAGTGCATCAATCCAAGATCCTTCATTTCAAACTCAGAGGTGAGATTCTTCTTACATCGTACGATATGTTTCTCATTTCCTGTGAGAAACAGGTCATCAACATATAATACCAAAATCAGTGGCTCATCATCTACACCCTTGTAGTAAAGGTTGGGGTCTGCATCACTCTTGGTAAATCCCAAGCTCACCAGGAATCCGTCTATCCGTCCATACCAAGCACGGGGTGCTTGCTTGAGTCCATACAATGCCTTTTCAATCTGCATACATGAGACTCCTTTCCGTGGACAATGAACCCATCTGGCTGCTCGTTGTAAACTTCTTCCTCAATAACACCACTGAGAAAGGCTGTCTTCACATCCATTTGATGCAATTTCCATCCCATAGCTGAAGCAATAGCAATGATCGATCTGAGGGAAGTATATCGAGCCTTAGGAGCAAAAGTCTCATCATAATCGACTCCCTCTTTCTGAGAGAATCCTTTGGCAAAAAATCTGGCCTTGTATTTTTCAACACTTCCATCTGCTCCATGCTTGATCTTGTATAACCATTTAGAAGTCATTACTGACTTCTCCTCAGGTCTCGGCATAACCTCCCACACATCATTCTTCATGATGGATTGATATTCTTCCATCATGGCATCCTTCCAAACTTGATGTTTGGATGCTTCTTCATAAGTGGTTGGTTCTGAATCAATGATGTTACTCATCAGTGCCACATAAATGGAGAACCTTTGAGGTCTTTTGCTTTCTCTGGAAACACCATGTGGAGCTTCATGTCCTTTTGCATCCTGCAGGGTCTGTTGTGCCCATCTAGGTCTTTTCAGACCTGCAACATTTCTGGAGATATCAATTGGATCAATGGAATCAATAGGTTCATCCTTTTCAGCTAACTCCCTCTGAACTGGAGGGGGATATGATCTCATCTCCTTTGGTTCTAGCATTTCTTCATCATCGATCTCCATGTCTGATCCTCTGCCTTTCTTGACAGCCATTTCTTCTTCAAAGGTCACATCCCTACTGACTTCAATCTGTCTGGATCCAAGAATATAAATTTTGTAAGCCTTTGAATACTCACTGTATCCCACAAAGGTTCCCTTCTTGCCTGAAGGTTCTAACTTCGATCTTTTCTCCTTGGGCACATGTATATAGACTGGACAACCAAAGATCCGGAGATGGCCCACTTCTGGTTTCAGTCCTGTGAACGCTTCTTCCGAAGTCATCCTTCTAGGCTGAGAGTTATACTCATGGAAGCTTTCTGTTGAACATCAACGGGATTCATGTGTCCATCATTTGTTCATCGAAACAAGTCTCATCATCCTTCTCTTGTAGGCCATATCACATGGTCTTTTCTCTACAAGTCAAATGCTGACTGATGATCAGTGACATTGCATAATCAATGTAATGACAATAGTTTACACAAGCATCTTGGCTAATACTTTAACACAACAATCATAAACATGTCTACCAAACACATTTGGGAACTATCTAGATGTCTGCTATCTCCACTAGAACATGCCATCAAGAGTGTGCACTACTCTAAGCATGCAGGATGGAGATATAATCTAGACTAGCTCCATCATGTGTTCATGAAGTGTTGTGTAGCTTATATGCATAATAAATATAACAAGGTAAACTATATCAACTGCTCAACACATTTCCTGATAGATTTGCATGAAGACATATAAGACAAAGCAAGAAAACCAAATACTTATCTCTTATTGTTCTTGTGTGTGGACTCCCACTGCTTTCTTGTGGGAACCATGAGAGACTTGTGTTCTTGCAGTCTGGATCTTCATATCTCCTCAACATATAGAGAGCTAAAAGAGGAACTTAGAACGATCATCATCCCTTGACTTCTTGTGATGATGGTCTTCTTCTACATCAATAGTTGAGGCTTCATGCTTCCTTTTGTTTGAACTTCGGCAATATTGGCGTAGTGTCCATATTTCCTGCACCTATAGCATTGAACTTGAGATATGTCCTTCTCCTTTTGATCTGGGCGAGGACTTGATCTCCTATCTTGGTGCTTGTGTTTATGGAACTTTCTTCCTTTTCCCTTACCTTTCTTTGCATGGGATACAAATGCTTGATTCTCCTCAGGTTGAGTACCATGTAGTCTTTGTCGTACTGCAATCCTTGTCTCCTCCTGAGTGCAATCTGCCCATAGCTTATCAAACTTGGGTAGTTTAGATCTACCACTTATGCTTTGAATAAAGGACTCCCAAGATGGTGGAATACCATTCAGAGTGGTGATAACAAGCTCCTTATCAGCAATGGGATCTCCACTGGTGCTAAGCTTGTCCCTTAGTTCTGTGATCCTCATGAAGTAATGAGGCAATGGATTCTGATTTGGATATCTTCATATTTGAAAGCTGGTGCCTCAATGTAATGGATACATTGATGCTAGTGTGTTCAAAACTTCAAACAACTTCTTTATGGTCTTGAACATTTTCCTAGCAGACTTTTTCACTGAGATTTATGGAACCAAATGATTTCTTACTGAGTCCACCAGAATCCTTCTTGCTCTGGCATCATTCTTCCTCCATCGGGATTTTTCTTCTTCGGCTTCTGGCTTAAGGACCTTCTCATTTACATATTGCAGTAGGTCATTTTCTTCTAGAAGTAGAAGAAGCCTAGACTTCCAAGAGATAAAGTTGGAAGCTCCTTCCAGACGATCTTCAACCTTCATACCAATCATCTTGACTGTAGATCTGGTTCAAAAACCCTAGCAGGAGCTAGGTCAGAAATGAAAATTGAAATTTTGGAAAACTGATTCCACATGTAGATGCGCCTTGCCAAGGCGAGTTGAGATGAGGTACGGCTGATCCAAATCTGTGGAGATAAGTGGGTCAAAACTGAAACCCTAATTTCTATTGCAACTATAGAATTAGGTCAAAAACTGAAAATTCTCGGAATTGAATTCCGTCTTCACCAAAAGATGCGCCTCCCTAAAAGCGAAATTCCCATGTTTCTTTTTCTCCAAAATGTTGGGTGAAGACTTCAGAAGATGAAACCCTTGTTCCGACAATGGCTTCTTCTAGAACTGCTCTGATACCATGTTAGATTTCATACATTTATAGCATAATAATTCAAATGCATAAACAAGATCACTAGAAGAAAGACAAAGCACAAAATATAATAACAGAGTTGATCCTGGGAAACCCAAACGACAGAAAACCCAACAACCTTCGTATAGAGATAATAATCCCGAGATCACAGTACAATCATAAAAGAGAAAAGATGGAAATGCTTTCCAAAAAGTAGAAACCCAAAACAGTCTTCTTCTCTAGCAGATGCAAACTTCTCTCTCCCAAGTGATGCGAACTTGAGTGAATGAGTGAGTGTAATAATGAGGTGAACTTTACCTCTATTTATACAAGTACAAAATTGACTTTTACCCTAGGTGAGCCGACTTCTCTATTTGACTGGGCCGACTAAACTTGGGGGGCAAATTATAATTTAAATTTAATCTTTTACTTTGCTTCTTTTCTCCCCAAGGTTTACATTGATTCTTTCAAGGGTTTACATAGTCAATTACATTAAGTTCATCTCCCTTAGGAGGTACAATCCAATACAATAAAAATACAATAAATAATATCTTCCGAAGTTGCACAAAATCCAACACTCTAGAAGAGTGGACAAGTCAAATGCAACGACCTCCAAATGATAAAATAATCACATTCATAATTGCACCCTAGGTAGATGTGCCCATGTAACTACCCTCTTCATATAATATTAATTCTTGCCAAGTCATGTTCGGGTACACAGGGTACTACCAAAGGACCGAACACCAAGAGCAACCACTTCACACAAACAGATCACAGATCAACACATCGATGTTTTGACGTGGTTTAAACCCTCTTGAGGGAAACACTCCACGGCCCCGGCCAAATAGCTTCTATGGGACAATCTATTATGCAAAGAAAGAAAGTTACAAATGAGCTTCTCATAATCGATCAACTAAACAATGACCCTCCATGCTCTTTAAATAGAGATCATGGACCAATCGGGTGTTAAGCCACAGATCAAGGTTAGGTTTGATCTAAGAGAAGTTGAGCCGTCGGATCACTCTATGTCGGAAACATATCATGACCGTCGGATTAAGTATTTACAAATGCATACTAATGCATACTAAAGAAACACACTATCCCTAACGAATATATTACACATCTTAACTAACTCCTAAGTGTCTAAATATCCTAACATCCCCCCTTAAGAACAACTTGGGATAGGATTGAAGGATTTACAAAAGTGACACTATTAGGAGAAGGAAGGAGGCATTAGAGCCTATCCCCCCTTAATGACAAGTTCCTGAACTCTTAACATAGATCGAAGTTTAGAAAACTTCGCTTCTGTAAGAGACTTGGTGAAGATGTCTGCAACTTGATCATCTGTAGGGCAAAAGAGCACTTCAAGAACACGATCATGAACAAGATTTCTGATGAAGTGCATATGTAGCTCAATGTGTTTGCTGCGTTGATGTAGAACTGGATCTTTGGCAAGCTTGATGGCACTTTGATTGTCGCACCAAAGTGGAGTAGGCTGCTGCTGCTCGAATCCAAACTCTGAAAGGATCTGTCGAAGCCATAAAGCTTCCTGACTGGCATTAACTGTTGCTCGATATTCTGCCTCTGCTGAAGAAAGAGCAAGAGCTTGTTGTTTCTTACAAGCCCAAGTAATAGGTCTAGATCCCAGACTGAAAACATAACCTGCAGTAGACTTTCGATCATCAGGATCGCCGGCCCAATCTGAATCAGTGAAACCAACCAACAAAGGTTTCCCCCCTGTACTGTAATGAATCCCAAACTGAACTGTACCTCGAATATATCGAAGTATTCTTTTAGCTGCTTTCCAGTGACTTTCATGAGGTGTCTGCATATAACGGGCAACTCGACCAACGGCAAAGGAAAGGTCAGGACGGGAATGAGTCAAGTATAGGAGACTACCAACAAGCTGACGATACAAGGTGGCATCGACTTCAGGTGAAGTACAAGTGGCAGAAAGTTTGACTCCAGACTGGAAGGGAGAAGGGGCTGGTGTACAATCTTCCATGTGAAAGCGACGAAGAAGGTCACAAGCATACTTAGACTGAGAAAGAAAGATTCCTTCTTTGGTTTGCAGGACTTGGAGACCAAGAAAATAATGCAAATGTCCTAAGTCTGACATTTCAAAATTTTGTTTAAGACTGGATTTCACATGGGTTATAAAAGTAGGGTCACTACCAGTAAGAATAAGGTCATCAACATATAGAACAAGTATGATGAGATGGTTTCCTACTTTCTTGGTATAGACATTGGGGTCAGAATGGCATCTAGAAAAACCAGTGTCAAGGAGAAAGTTATCCATTTTGACATACCAAGCTCTAGGAGCTTGCTTAAGGCCATATAAGGATTTCTTAAGGCGGCAGACAAGGCTAGAGTTATTCTGAACATAGCCAGGAGGTTGTTCCATGTAAATTTCCTCCTGTAAATCACCATGTAAGAAGGCAGACTTGACATCCATTTGATGGACTTCCCAGTTGTGTAAGGCTGCAAGGGAAAGAACAAGGCGGATGGAGTTCATTTTTGCGACAGGAGCAAAGGTTTCATTGTAGTCAATCCCTTCAACTTGGGAAAAACCTTTGTCAACTAACCTTGCCTTAAGTCTTTCAACACTTCCATCTGATGCATACTTAGTTCTGTAGACCCATTTACATCTGACAAGTTTTCTTCCTCTTGGAAGAGGTACAAGATCCCGAGTATCGTTCGCCATTAAGGAACGATATTCTTCATCCATGGCTGCATCCCAATCTGGATTCCCTGAAGCTTCTGCAAAATTTTCTGGATCATGATTCTCGGAAACTTGAGCCAAAAGAGAAGAGGCTCGCTGAAACTGAGAACGTGTTCGACGTTGATCTCTAGGATCACCGGCAAGATCACCAACTGCTTCACATGTTGAACGGACCCATCGAGGAAGCACTTGTGCTGGTGCAACTGGAGGAACATGAGCAGGCGGAGGTGGATTTTCATCCTCACTGTCATCATCAGAAACTGGAGTTGGAAACCTGTCAAGGAAGTTGGAAGAAGAAGAAGGAGGCACAAACACCGAATCAGGCTCGCAGGCCAAAGATGGCACAATCGCCGAGTTAGGCTCGCAGGCCAAGAGATTTTCATCAAATTTAACATTTCTTCTAATGATTATAGCATGAGAATGTGGTTGAAGAAGTCTATAACCTTTTACATCTTCAGAATATCCAACAAATATGCACTTTTCACGGTTAGGCTGCAATGCTTTCCGTTTTTCATCCGGAATGTGAGCCCATGCTTCACTACCAAACACACGAAAGTGACTTACATCAGGTTTAATTTTACTCCATGCTTCTTCCGGTGTTATACCTTGTAATGCTTTTGTGGGGGTGCGATTAACTATGTAATTTGCACAATTTATGGCTTCAGCCCAAAATTGAAGACTTAGTCCCTTAGATTGGATCATACAATTAGCCATTTCTTTTAAAGTGCGGTTCTTTCGCTCAGCTACACCATTTTGTTGTGGTGTATATGGAACAGTGTGCTGTTGTTGGATGCCTTGTTCAGTGCAAAAAGTAGTGAACTGTTTGTTAACATATTCTCCTCCATTGTCAGATCTTAACTTAATAATTTGATGACCAGATTGTTTTTCAACAAGGGCCTTGTAGGCCAAGAACATGTTAAATACTTCGCTCTTAAGTTTTAGGAAATAAACCCAAGTGCGTCTGGTGTAATCATCAATGAAAGTTAAGAAATATTTGAAACCAGAAAAGGAAGCAAATGGAAGAGGACCACACAAGTCACTATGCACAAGCTCCAAGGGAACTGAGGCGTGCCAAGAGGCACGTTTGTCAAAACTGTCCCGATGATGTTTTCCGAGTACACAACCGGAACAAACACCATCTCTGCAAGATATCATCGGAAGACCTGTCACCATATTTTTTTTACATAGTTGTTACAATGAGCGATAATTTAAGTGACCAAATCGCTCATGCCAAAGTTTGCTCAAGTTATCACTGTGAGCAACAAAAACTGAAGGGAAAGGTGATGACCCAAAGTTGTTAAACTTGTACAACTTGGTAATATCATCAACAATTCTGGTAGCTAGAACCTGTTGAGGATCTTTAAAATCCTTGATTACAACTTGGTGAGGTGTAAAGGTCACAGTTTTACCTTCACCAGAATGAGTGATCTAATAGGCGGATAACAAATTGCAGGAAATTCTTGGAACACATAGTACATCACTAAAATGACCATTATCTACTGAAACTGTTTTAGCTCCTACAACACTTAGAGATCTATCATCACCAACAAATATTTGTTTGGTGTTACATTCATGCATAGTAGAAAAGATGGCTTGATCCTTAGCCATATGATAAGATGCTCCAGAATCAATGAGCCATTCATTTGAAGTAGAAGAAGAAGATGCATTATAAGAATAACCAGAAGCACAAAGTGCATGTCCATGAGAGGCAGATTCTAAAGGCGAATCTAGGCTGATGTGGTGCTTCTTTATTGCTGCTTCCAAGGTTGCCATCTTCTTGAAACACTTAGATTCATCATGATTATCTTTCCCGCAATAGTTGCAATGACGCTCAGTCTTCTTGCCTTTTGGCTTGGATCCTTTGTCATTTTTTAAAGAAGGAGATGACTGAGAGGGTTTGGGACCCCCTTGTTTGACTTATTATTGCGAAAATTTTGTTTCTTGGGAGGCTTGGACTTTTCTTTCTGTTGGGACAATAAGGCTTTCCCAGATGTATCTGCATTGTTGATTATTCCAAGGTGAATGAGTTTATCTTGTTCTCTAATCAAGGAATCACAAAAGGATTGAAGACTAGGCTCTTGATAGCTAGCTGCATTCAATGATGCTTTCATGGAGTAAAATGTAGATACAAAAACAAAATATGCAGGTCCAAGTTTGGAAAGAATATGATAAATGCATTGTTTGTCTTCCCTCTCAATCTTACATTCTGCACATAAGAGTTTAAGAGTTTTGTACTTAGATAAATAATCTTGAATGCATGAAAAGTCACTTGGATTTAAAGAAATCAACTCATTTTCGAGTTGGTGACCTCGAATTTCATTGTGTTTACCAAACACAGATTCCAACTTGTCCCAAGCAACATTAGGTTCATCAATTCCAGATATGTGGAATCGCAAATCAGTAGAGATTGACATCCCAATCAATCCACGAGCTTCATCACATCTATTTGCCCATTTTATTTTCTTATCATCATCAGTGGGTTCTTTTTCTTTCCCTGAAGTAATTCTGAAAAGTCCCCTACTTCGTAGAACATCCTCCATACGAGATTTCCATGAGAAATAGTTGGAACTGTTAAGTAGAATATCACAAGGGACGGCCATATTTGTAAATTACTGGCTGTAAAAGTAGAAACCAATAGTCTGGATGTGAAGAGCTTGAAAAAATAGGCGGTTTAAAAAAAAACGGCACTGAAAACTGACTCTGTATGATGAAGTTATGCTTGAACAAAGAAACTATTGAAGATGTCCCCAATAGTGACGTGGCAGCTAGAGAATGTCCAGCTAAAAAAAAGAACCCCCCTCTTCCCAAACTGAACCTTTTGACAATCACTTTACATGAAAGTTGCTTTAAGTGAACCACTTTTGTAAAGTAAGTGATTTCACTTTTACAATGATATTACTTTTAAATAGTGCAACAATAAAAAAACTTAAGTGACTCACTTATATTTTTATTTTTTATTATTTAAGTGAGATGCACTTTTACAATAAAGTAACTTGAAAATAGAAATTGCATGCACTTTTTTTTTAAAAGTAACTTCCTAAGACTTGAACTCAAGACCTATTAAGGAATAAAACAACTTTGAACCAAGTGAGCTAGATTAAAAGGTATGTAAAATATGGGAATGAGGAAGGGTTTTTTTTTTTTTTTTTTACTCTTCTTGCTCGGTTTGCGTGCTTGCTCTTTTTCCTGCAAAACAAACCACAAATCGAAACAAATTTTTTTTTTCACACTTGTGGAGTTAGATCTTGTTAGCTTGCCCGGAAAGTCTACATTTTCTCTCTGTTTCTGATTTGCCGAGATCGCGCAAGGTGCACGGCAAAGAGCATATGCAGCCGAGAAAAACCTTTTCCCTTTCTGTTTCTGATTTGCCGAGATCGCTCAAGGTGCACGCACAGCAAAGAGCATACGCAGACGGGAAAGCAACGATCCGAACAAAAAAAAATCTAATAGTAAAAAAAGATGAAATATGAGATTTTTTTTCTTTCAAAAAACGAAATAAAAAAATGCGTCACTGTAACATTATACCTTCAGATCTGATGAAATACGTGTTTCTGGAGCAACCGGGAACTGTTTTCGAGCAAACGAAAACTATTTCCCAATGGAAACGACACTCCGGACGCAATGGAACACCTCCCACAGCCCAGAAATGCACAGAAATATCAGAAATAGAAACCCTTTCGAGTTTCGGCAACAGCAGTTCAAGATCTAGATCATAACCGGAAGCGGCACTTCATAAAAGCTCTGATACCATGTTTGGGTACACAGGGTACTACCAAAGGACCGAACACCAAGAGCAACCACTTCACACAAATAGATCACAGATCAACACACCGATGTTTTGACGTGGTTTAAATCCTCTTGAGGGAAACACTCCATGGCCCCGGCCAAATAGCTTCTACGGGACAATTTATTATGCAAAGAAAGAAAGTTACAAATGAGCTTCTCATAATCGATTAACTAAACAATGACCCTCCATGCTCTTTAAATAGAGATCATGGACCAATCGGGTGTTAAGCCACGGATCAAGGTTAGGTTTGATCTAAGAGAAGTTGAGCCGTCGGATCACTCTATGTCGGAAACATATCGTGACTGTCGGATTAAGTATTTACAAATGCATACTAAAGAAACACACTATCCCTAACGGATATATTACACAAGTTGATCTTAACTAACTCCTAAGTGTCTAAATATCCTAACAAGTCAAAGGACTGAGGGCAATCTTCAGGAAGGCTCTCCACCACCAAATAATATAAAATATGCAAGGAAGAGGTGGACCCTAGAATAACATCCCATAATACATGTGGGATAAATGATTTCCCACATGTATTATGGAATGTTATAGTGCTTAAGACCATTTAAATGCATCTTTTTATTGAGGTTTGTAAGTGGTAAGGCAATAGTGCAAAAATTCCCAAAAAAGCATTGACAAAATTTGGTTCTAAGGAATGCCCATAGCCTTTTAAGTGTGGTTAGGCTTATCTCTTCTTAGATGGATTTAAGTTTAGAAAGATTAGGATTTTAGCAACATTACTTTGCAATCCATTTGTTGAAATGACATGGCTTAGGTACTCAATGAAGGTTTCCCATACTTGCATTACATTGCCATGGATTTAAGTTTAGAAAGATTAGGATTTTAGCAACATTACTTTGCAATCCATTTGTTGAAATGACATGGATTAGGTACTCAATGAAGGTTTCCCATACTTGCATTACATTGCCATGGATTTAATACAAACGAAGATACTGTAAAAAAAATTCGGTACTAGTCAAGGTCTTTGACTTTTAATGCAAAATAGAAATTTCATCTCTAACCTTAGAGGTTTCTTGGTTCTTAACCCTATAATTTTTAGCCTTAGTGTTGTTGTGAAAGTGTATAAAATAGTACCGGAAATAAATGGAACCAACTCTTTTCATAGGCTACATGGCGTCATCACCAAGCTCCACAGTCATGCCTCTATTGCTCTTGAATCTTGTTGAACAAAGACCTGTCATATGTCATGTGTCTCGAAGCTCCACTGTCCACATACCATCCAACACTAGACACGATGTTAGCGGACAAGCAATATACCAAAGCCATATCTATCTTGGAAAATTTGCAATATGAAGAATATCCTCCACCTATCGCAATTGAAATGCTTTGGCATCTATTGGAACCTAGGTAGCATGGGTAGTTGAACCCGAGGGTAGGGTTCGCGTCCTCATCCCGGGTTTGTGTCCCCACATCTCGGGTTCATGTCCCCACGCCCTCAAACGTACCACATCGAACCGGATACTCCACTCGCGAACCCAAGACATCTGTCATGAAATCGGGGGACGTTGATCGCAAAGGAGACATGGTACCTCGATTTTAGGGATTCTAGGAGACTAGTGTTATTTGGTAATAATAATTCCTCAAGTAAAAGTGACATTCTCCTTATCTTTCATTTTTTATCCTTTTACTTAAATTTTTCACATTACCATTAATTGTTTCAGGATGTTTGAGAGTGGTTCCAACCTCATTGGACTCCATATGCAAAAAGTAGAATTTTGGATCCCATTCAGAATTGAGTGGTTCCAACCTCATTGGACCCCATATGCAAAAGTAGAATTTTAGATCCCATTTAGAATTCAACAGACTTAACAATTTTCAATATCTTAGGATTTCAACATTTCCATTGGATTCTATTATGTATGATAGTATGATATTGGCATTTAATCAAGCACTTCAATCTCTCTATGCACGTTGATGTTGGTGGTGCTGATTTTAAACTCCTTTGTCATGACCTCAATAAAAATGTACCCTTCACTCAAAATCATTTATTAAACATGTGAAGCTTTTTCTACATTATTTCAACTCTTGGATTAGGAAGTTTCATCAAAATTGTATTGTATGGTTTGGCTAATGTCCTTGGAGGATCAACTTCAAGATTCGAGGTAGAGGCGAGGGCTAGAGCTTGGAGGAGCAGGGTGTTGGACACAATGGCACACTGAGAGGGGTGAATCAATGTGGTAGCATCTCTAGCAATTTTCTCTTCTCAAAACTTAGACAGAGTTCATCATTTGCATAACACTACCAAGTGCATTACATTCATCAACTAATCAACAAATGTCATATATCTACATAAGCATGTCATCAACATAGATCATAACAAGAGACACATCACTAGACAAGTATAGCAAACTTTATTTATAAGTTAATATGAAGTACAATGGAAGACTTCAATCTTCGCGATTACATCAACACCAATTGACCAAAGAGCACCAACTCTTACATGAGGACCCAGTCTGTTTTTGTTAGCGCCAACTAAGAAGAGGTGCAAGACCCAGCTTGCAATTACATACTTCTGTTACTCCGTCAAATGTTGCTCATTCAACAACTATCATTAACTTGTCACAAAAAAGATGCTATCACTACAATAGGTGTCACATCAAGATATTGAAGGTATCACTGTCAAATCAATTAGTCACTAACATAGAAGGTATCACTTTGTCAAATCAAGACTTGTCACAGATCTCCAAATCAAACAAGGCTTCAACATACCATCAGATCTGAAATGAAACCTCAACCTACCAAATCACAGTTCATCTCATTCAACTAACTCTGCTATGACCTCTGAATGGTCTGCTCCAGCCTGCAAATGATCTTCTTCTTGGCTGCCAATCTATTGAGGAATTTAGTGCCAACAGTCTTGGAGATTCTTCAACAACAGTTCTTGACTGTGTATGCTTTTCATGCCTTTGTCTTTCCTTAGTAAGCCTTCGAATCACTTGAAGATATACATGTATGCTACTACCTCCTCTTAAGCCGATCACATAACTGTTCAAGTTTGTGTTTACTCAACTTGACTGCTTCAGGACTAATCTTAAACTATTAACATTGTGCAAAAACTTAAGTCTGCTTATTTCAGATCAGCTCAATCCTTAACCCTGTTTAACCATCGGAAATTCATCAGAGAAGTCCGAATTTCAGAGCTGCGTATCATCACTCAAATGGAAACTTGACTGTGGTTGCTTCTGGGCAATTCCATCACCAACTGTCTTCAAATATCCCACCAAAATCTGCCTCAGAGACCACCGAATTTCAAAGCTATTCAAACTTTGAAATTTCACCTTGACTGTGGCTGCCTCAGACTAATCTGAATTTCAGAGCTATAACTTCAAACTTCTATCTGAAATGAGGACATTGAGCTGCTATTTATACACGTTTTTTATGATGTATTTTTCTGGGCCGGACTGCTATATATATATATATATCTTTTTTTATAATAATTAAAAAATTATCTTTTAAAGCTGGGCCGACTTTGTTGGAAAATCAAGTAATACTGAGAGGGGGGGGTGAATCAGTATTTAGATATTTCTTCAATTTTGATCACTTTTAAGACAAAATCAACCATAGAAACAGAACACTGAATTTTATCGTGGAAACCCAATTGGGAAAACCATAAACACTTTCTATTACTGCAAAATTATATTTACAAGTATTTGTAAGCACCAACTTGCTGGATGCTATAACACCCAAGATTTTCAGCTACAACTGAAGGATGCAACGAAACCCAAGATTTTCAGCTACAATTAAAGGATGCAACGACACCCTGTTTACCAACAACAACTGGAAGGAAGCTCTGACTTCCTACAGGATTTTGTAGTTGTCCTTGCGCCTCCCAACCACCCTTTAAATGATTATGCGTTCTTTGTTTTCTGTACACCTTCTGATTTGCTATTTGAATGTATAGGGACACGTTTTTTGAAGGATTAAAGCCTTTTTTATATACCCTCAATCGTGCCTCTTCAACTAACAGTCACAAATCTTCATTGTGACCCTTCACAAATAAAACTAATTCAAAATTATCTCTCTATTTTAACCTGTGATTTGTTTTTTTTTACAACAACGGGTAACGAGCTTTTATATTAAAAAAAGAGACGAAATTACAATAAGATGGGAAGACTGATCCCAAAAATGGAGAGTTGTCAAGACAAGCACATCACACTCCAGTCTTTGCATGTCGTACATAACCCCTATTCTGCGATAACTGAAAATTCTTACAAACTTCCCTAGAAGAAAACTACAAAAGAAATACATATCGAGAGGAGAACCATTGGACCAGCTTCTGCAAGCATTAACGAAAAAAAGAAGGCCATAACAAAAAAGTTTTGAAAAAACATGGACGAGTTGACAGAGGAATCATTAGTTGACATGGTGCTGGTGGACGTTCTTCTCCTTGCTCCCAGCCGCAGCACCGGCGTTATCATCATCAATGCCATGGAGGACAGTGGGGTTGTTCCTATTGTTGGTCCTTATGCAGTCGACCTTTGCTTCGACAATTCTGAGACAGTTATGAAGGGACTCAAACTTGCCAGCCATGATGTCAAAATAATCCTTCATCTTACCGTTGCTACGTCGAACTTCAGAGTTCGATATCTGAACAAAAGTGGAAAGGTGAGAAATGGCTTTTTTCAAGTCAGAGTTTTCACCTCTGAGCCAACGAACCTGAGTTTCTAGCTTCTGAACATGCGAAAGGACCTCATAGGACGGACTGTTTGGTCCTTGAGGGGAACCCAAATTAACGAACCCACTGTTGTCACCAGCAGAGTGCATCCAATTCCTGCCACTGTTCGGCTCGCCGGAGTTGCCACGAACAAACTGCTACGCAGAACCACCATTATTCTGGCCCTGTCCCAGGTTGAGAAGAGTCCAATTCCTGCCACTGCCTGCCTAGCTCACTAGAGTGACCACATACGAAATGTTGCACTGAACCCCTATTGCTCTGTCCCTGCCCCATGTAAAGAGGAGCCCAGTTTCTGCCACTGCCAGATTCATGCCCACGAGAGGCTTGCTGCTCCAGACCACCACGAGAGGCCTGCTGCTCGGAACCACCATTGCTCTGCCCCTGCACCACATCTAGAGCAGACATGTATCTTTTCATGCCAACCCCCCCTGAATTAGCCTAGAGGTGTTTACGTGCACATACAAACCCAACACACGACGCAGAAGGTCTTGCAGAATACCTGGAATGCTACCCTTGAGTGTGCTATAAGCAGAGATTTCCTTGGAGCTTGGTCACAATGAATTCCTGCATGCGAGACAGGTGGAGTCAGCCAAGAGAGGCCGCCATTTGTGTCGAGAGGACGCGTGAAAGGATCTAAGGGGGTAGGGGGATCCCAAGAAAATCTTGACATTAATCACATTCATAAAAGGGTTGAGGCCATAGTTGGAAGGATAGTGGGAAGAAAAACCCCAAGCCGAGAGAGAGCACTTAGAAGGCGTAGTCATGAGATTCAAAGGAAAACCATAAGAGGGGGGAGGGTTACGGGACCCAAGTGTTAACAAGGTTTTGTCCATTGCTGATCACTAAACCATAGTCCAAGCCAGCGCCTATGTTGGCCATGGTGTCAGCTTTCTGGTTTTTGAGCCTCAAGATGTGGAGAAAGGAGACAGAGTTGAAATCCTTAGCCATGAAGATGAAGTGATGTTGGAGCTTGGAGACAGTTTTTCGACGGTTTTTGGCTAGATCCGTGGCTTCCCTAATTACTAGCATTGAATCTCCAATGGCCACGAGATCCTTGACATCTTCGTTCCTTGCGACATCCATACCTTTGATTAATGTGAGCCATTCTGTATCATTATTAGTCCTCCTGCCGATTCCCCAGGCAAAGTCTTTCACCTTGTTTCCCTTGGAGTCCAGAAGGACTCATCCCGCACCTGCCAACCTAGTAGTGTTTTAACCTGCGAAATTAGCAGCGCGATTATGAAACATTTCGACTTTGCAACCCTGACTCCGACATGCCGACTTTTACTTTCTTAATCGTTGATTTACAATATGTTGATATTCGCCATCGATTCCAATTGGTCGATTCCGATGTCGGGAGTTAATTCAACATCTCCAACTCCGTCGTTCCGATTTCGACTAGTTGATTTCGATGTCGAACTCCAACTCCGACTTTTCGACTACAACTCCGACTCGTGACTCCGGTTCTGACTGTCAACTCTGATTCCGACTCCAACTTGCCGACTACATCTCTGACTCCAACTCAACTGACAATGGTCGACAAGAGGTCGACTATTGACTTAATTTACAAGGACTCGACCATAATACAAGTGGCTAGCACCGACTAACTTTATATGACTTTTGACCACTTTTTTTGCTTCGACATTTTCAACAAGTTTTAAGAGCCAACCAGAATTAAGCATCGACTAAATATGGCGTCGACCATTTACACCGAATTGCTATACTTTTCCTTTGTCATTAATGAACTTCTTTAATATCAATGACAATCATACTCAACATTCTCCCCCTTTGTCATTGATGACAACAACTCTTCAAATTTCTCCACCTTTGACATTAATGACAAAGGATCTCAAAAATCCCCCTGTCATCATTTCTCTCCCTGTCAACTATATCCATCTTTTGTGACAGGATATAATCTTCAGTTTATACCAAGGAAAAGGGATAACCCCCAGCTTCTGCTTGAGACAGGAAAAATACCCTCCAGTTAATGGTTTAGTAAAGATGTCTGCAATATGTTCCTTTGTATCAACATACTCCAATTTGACAACTTTTTGTGACACTTGTTCTCTTAGAAAGTGATATTTTATTGGAGTGTGCTTTGTTTTAGAGTGCATAATTGGATTCTTGGATATGTTTATAGCACTCGTGTTGTCATAGCGTTGTTATCACATCTATTTTAGCTGGAGCTACCATACTGCAGACTGTGCGGTCGAGGACCGCACAGTACTTTCTTTTTCCAGATCAGAGATCCGATGCCTTCAGAGGAGGCACACAGTTTTGTTCAGATTGCCCCAAGCAGATGTATCAGAGGGAACAGATGGTTGTACAGTGGTCCATACATGTTACTTAGCATTTACCGCAGGGTCACCCTTCCGTGCCAGGCTTTGATATGAGCCCATTGAGGCAGTTGCATAGTCTTGCTTTGATTGAGACTTTCACAGAGTATTGCTGGTTTGTTATTTCTGCCCGGATTCAGTAGAGATCCAGTTCAGAGACGGCCTCAGCAGCAGGTAAATGGTGCGGCAGGTATTGCATTTGATGTATATTGCTCATGATTGTTGCTTAGACTTGTTTATTCATGATAGTACACTAACTCTACATATAATGATTGCTTTGGTGATCTAGCTATTGTTAGGATATGTGATTGGGCCCTTGGTGATGTCAGTCCACCCCTTTCTAGTAGGATCCTGTATATGCACACCGGGTTACACCCCTACTCTTGGTATAGACTTGGTCATTTAGTCCCCCTAGGCAGCTGACTTTGGATCCACCTTCACGTTCTCCATCCATCTGACTCATACATGATATTCTTTCCCGACTTGGATTCCGATTTGTGACCTTGAGGATCTCTTTCCCCATTGATCTCTGAGTATGCCATGATTCCCTGTCTATTGTGCCTCGGCTCTTTAGTGTGTGAGATGCACTCTCAAACCTGGGATTTGCTCTTGTTGGTTGCCCCAAATGTTGCAATGCAATTAGGATTGTGTAGCCTCACCGGGTGTTCCCCATTGGTCATTGAAGCATGTATTGCTCACCCCCATTACTTTGCAGTATGAGCACCATGATTATATCTATTGAGATATGTATGTAGCCCAAAAGGGCCTTGATGTAAATTGAAGAAATGAAGAAATGTAAAGCATCCCAAAAAGGCTTTTTGTAAATGTAAATCTAGCCAGAAAAGGGCTAAGTATGAAAGTCATTGTAAAATCCATGCAATGTGTTTGTAAACACACATGGACACAGGTCAGCCATACATTTCAGCATTTGTAGTGGTTATTTCCTCACCTAGTCCTGCGGGGCAAGGAGGTGAGAGGGAGCAAGGGACAATCTCAAGATTGTCCCCTAGAGTCTCAAGTTACAGTTTGCTGGACACCCAGTTTGACGACTCTAAAAAAGAACCTCACAGAGTCTTCGGGCACGGATGTGAGTAGTGAGATACTTGTTAGATGACGTGTGGCAGTTTCCCTGCACTATACCTATTTGTGAGGCACCGCCTTTTCCCGTGTTTTTGTCATGGTATGCTTTTCTTAGTGGACCTCGCTTTCCCAAGTTATCCAAAAGGTCACATGATCTCTATCCTTGTCATCCCTCATCCTTCACCTTGTATTCCACATCACCCAAAGTCAGCTAGGTGGTCAAGTCTATAGGTTGTGCATAGCAGTTGAGTCTTTTGGATGTGGTGGACCCACCTCACCTGGGGCCTTGTATTTTTCGGAGATTTAATGCAGTTTTTTATCACCATAATTATTATCATATTGTTTAGTAATGTACTAACTTGTATAAAGAAGCCTTTCACTTCATGACTGCATACAGGTACTCAGCTAGCACCATTGTTGACCAGATTTGACTTGGTCAAACTAGGTTGACCAGGCCAAAAATGGGCCCGAAAAAATGTTGCGACCGAAATTTCGATTTTGGTCAATTATTATCGATAGGGGACCCATATGAGCCTCCAAGTGACAGAATGCAAAAAGATCAAGGCATTTGTGAGATTTTTAATTATTATTGGTCATTAATGACCTGTTTTAATTAAAAATCATGGATTTTGGGCAAATAATGCCTAAGTGATGGATCGGGGTCGTTCGAGTGGTCATTCCTACTATTTTTGGGGTCCACGATCACATTGCAGCAGACGGTTCGACAATCCGGGCACTCTAGATGGGTCAAAAGCCCAGATTACATCTTCAGCAATAAAAACCAATAATAAAATACATGGAAAATAAAAAATTGACAAAGGCAACTATAGCAAAAGGCAAAAATAAATGGCTGGCAAATAAAAGGGTGATTCCGAAGGTAAATTGGTAATGTTTGACATGGTATTTGTACATTGTGGGTCCCTCCATTGGACCAGCTCACTAGATGGGTCAAATTTCCCCATGGGGGTGTTTTTTCCTCCTTGGCATTTTCGATTTGGTTCATGTGTTGTATGTGGGACCTTGGTATAGTGAGTTGGGGGGATAAAACACCCTATAGACACCCCCCAATCACATCTTATGTATTGTAGGGGCCCCACAAGGGGACCCCCTCTCCACATGTGCGCTTCACTTGGGCAATTCACACCCCCATGAAGAGAGATCTCCACCATTCGTTTTGGCTGATTGGGGAGTTGATCTCAGCCCTCCATTTTGGAGGGAATAGGTTTGAGGAGTGGCCTCTCTCTATAAGAGAAGGCACTCACCCATTGTATTCCCTCTCTTGGCATTTTAGACTTGATATAGAAGAGAAAACGTTGGCAGCTCTTGCTTGGTTCTTGTGTGATACTCTCTTGAGATTGTTGATTTCCATACTATCTTGATGCACTAGAGTAGATTGTGGATGTTTCCAGCATTGTATTTCTCACCATTGTTTGTAGCAAGCACAAAGTCTTGGAGGAGGGCGCACCATTTGGCCTCCACTGCTGCTTCACTCTTCGGATTGGTAACAAAAGGGAAGTGTTTTTGCCATTTTATCCAAGCATTTTCTCTCATCTTTTATTTGTATTGCTGTAGATTTCACTTGCTTATCATACCAATTTGATTTATTGTCCATTGGTTTTGGCAGGCAAGGAGGATGAGTTGGTGGGGGTTGAGTAAGTCGATTCCAACTGGGAACTTCTACAACTGCTTCTATTTGATCTTCGGGACGTACAACCTCATCAAAATCAGAGCTATCAGCTAGTTCCAAGTAGGTGTTACATCTTCTTATCTTGTATTTCCATTTCTAGTTTGTTGAAGAGAGTAAATTCACGTCAAAACCCTAAAAATGAAAATCTTTAAAATCCACCGTTAGAATTAGTTTTCCTTCAAAACCCACTAATGATATATGCTTAATCTTCTATATCTCAAGTTTCATTTAATTCCGACCCCGTTTACCCTTAGAACTAGGCACTGGTTTCCCACTGATTTCGCCCTCCTTGGGCATTTTAGCCAGTCACGCTGTTGGGTCATTTTCCGGGTTGTGGGTACTTTTGATTTGAGTCTAGAGCGTAATTTTATCATAAGAAATCAAGTTTCGTTGGCTGGAAGTGGTTATAAACGTTAATTTCTCACTGCCCTAGGTCCATTTGACTCATTATTTAACCATTTCCTTGGGCAGTTTTACTTCAACACTTCACTTCCATTTCATGGTAACTCCCTAGACTATTTGAGCCATTAAATCACTAAGCGAATCTTATTTTCTAATCATACTTGATTGCTGGTCACTCATTACATCATTGTTATTTCTCTACTTGTGTCCATCAGTTGGTTGAATTTAGACTTAGGAGCTCACCTACACTCATTCCTTGTTTTCATCTCTTATTCTTTTGGGTTTGGGTGTATTTTTGTCTCTCAACCATCACTGGTTGAGCAGGGTCTCCCCCTTGACTTGGCTACGTGCCTCGTCTAAAGTGACAATAGCCTTGTCCGGTGTGACTTCCGTTCATTGAGCGGAGGACTTGGCCATTGGTGGTTACACCTACCTAGCTGTCCATCCTCTTCCATCCCTGTTGGGACACCTCACTTACACAGCAATAATTTGTGTGATAACATTTTTGGCGCCGCTGCCGGGGAGGTAGAGGCCTACCCGTGTTTTGTTTGAGTTTTGAGTCTTTTTGCTTGTTTTTCCTTTTATCATCGCATCTGAACCCAAAACTCTGTTGGCTGATTTCTTTTTGCATAATTATTGCAGCCAACACATTTTTGTCTCATTCACTACTTCCCCTTCACGACATCCCACCTTCGGTGAACAAGGTATTTAGTTCACCTGGCGACTCCACCGCGTGGCTCCACTGGAGGCCGAACCCATCCATACAACTTACGTAGACTTGATCGTTCTGACACATCACATAACACGACTATCACTTACGTTAGACGAAACCTTAGTGAGCACTCCCCCAACTCGTTTTGGCAGGCAGTCAATTTTGCAGCCTCACCTAGTGTGGCAGTGCCACCACCTTTCATAGCTCCCAACCCACCGCTAAGAAACAACCAGATGGCTAACGCCAATCCTGGTCCACATGCCTTTGGCCATATGGCTAGAGCTTCACCCTTCAGCTTCGCTCAGATTCAGGGTGCTCCCCATGACATGCCTGAGAAGTATTTTGAAAAGATTCCAAAGTTCAGTGGGAGTACAACCACCACGATTGAAGATCACGTCGAATCTATGTGGCAACACATGGAGGCCTATGGGGCCTGTTATCACACAACTTGTAGTTGTCCCTAGTTGTATCTCATCCGGGACGGTAGAGGAGATGGACAACTAAAGAGGTGACCCAAGAGATGCCACGGTTCCCAATGCAAGGTGGGAGTCACGTCAACCGAGGCACTCTTCACTTTAGATCTAGATGAAACAAGACCGAGGGGGAGACCCTATAACCAATCAAAGATGATTGGACCCAGACAAAGGTTCCTAAGGATGAGTAAATGGTAAGTTACGGAAACCAATGCAAGGTAAAGTGGACCTAGAAATTAAAGTATGGTTGAAGGTGGTTTGAGGAATGATTAGTGTTTCGACCAATGTATGATTTAGGCCACGTGATTAGTTATAATGATAAGATATAGTACCATGTGTTACACAAGTGGGTCCTACTTTCTTGGGATATGTGAATAGTTCAAATGGGACCCACAAGGTGAGATTACGGGATGCAATTGGTACTAGTGGATGTGTAATGAGTAGATCTATGGATCTAAGTTGAAATTAGGAATACCCATGTACCGGATCTAAGGTTTGACACAATTCCCAAGGAGTGCGACTTGCTTAAGGAGGACTAGTGCCTTGTTGGATGGGTTAATGGAGTCAAAAGATATGTCAAAGTGTAGATCAGGACACCTAGAGGTCAAGACAAGTGGGCTAATTGAGGTAAAGTGGTTGGATCTTGATAGATCTAGGGTTTCATGAAATGACCCAAGTGGACCACAATCCCTTAAAACAAGGAATGCTACCCCCAAGGTAGATCGTCACAAAATGATACTCTAGATATAGGTTTCAAGGTATGCCCGTTCCAAATCCACTGAAATCTCAAGTACCCAGGTCCTAGAAGTGGGCAAACTCAGTCACCCAAGGAAGTGCGACCTTGCTCAAGGAGGGCTAAAAGGTGGATAAGGTGTGTCAAATCAAGTCCAATGGCCACCAAATTGTAGATCCAAGTAGCTTAGGCACTGATCTATGTGGATCTAGAAAATTAAGTCAATCCAAGGGTTAGATCTTATTAGATCTGAGTTTTAAGGTGCCAAGTAGTTCAAAAGGGGGTTTTAATCTCTTAAAATGTGGAATGATGCCCATAAGGTAGAAATCACCAAAGTAAAAGTCTAGGGGTAGGTTATCAAGTGTGTAGATTGCAAATCAAATGGGATCTCACCTACCCATATGCTAGATCTAACCAAACAAGCCTCTCCAAGGAAGTGCGATTTGGTTCAAGAGGGCTTTATTGCCTTGAAAAGTGTGTCAATTTTAACCCAATCACCACCAAACTATAGATCCAACTAGGGGTGGATGCTATAGAGGTGGGTTTTTAATATCTCTTCAAAAGCAAGGCTAGATCTAAGTAGATCTAAGAAAAAGCAAAATGAGGGTTTTGATTAATTTGGGTTTTTATGATCTAGAAATTATGGATGATTCAAAGAAGAAGAAGATCATACCTTTGGAGCATACCTGGATGAAGAGATGAATGCTGGTTGAGATGAGGATTACTTTTGCCAAAGATCAAATGGAGAATTTTTGAAGCCCTCTTGCCAAATCGATTTTTCCAAGCCACATATGTGTCCCTCTAACCTGTCAAAACCAAGGAGCAAAGCATCAATCAGTTTAACATGTTGAAGGTAGATACAAGGAAGAAAGAGATAAGCAAAGAATAGTTGGTGCAAAGACAAAACCACTCCCTATTTAACCCAAAACGTCCTCCTCCAAGCTTGAAGGGCAAGCCTCCCCACCAATTCGCACTTGTTGAAGAAGTCTTCTCCACCTGTAAAAAGATATGGCAAATATGCAAGACAGCTACAATAGATCCTCCAGTGCAATGGACAAAAGCATTTACAATCAAAACAACCAACATCCACTCCAACCCAAGCATGTACTCCAAAAGATAGAAATTTTATTCCAAGAGCCAAGAGCCAAAAATCTCTAGATGATTTTACAATGAGAGGCTCCCTCTTTAAATAGGATGGGGAGAGAGCATAATCCTAACCACTTTTTACATGAGTGGCTAAGATTAAAAGATCAAAAGATCTAATCAATGGTTGAGATGAGCTCAACAATAAAATACATGGATCAACCGTAAAATATAACAATAAGTGGACAAAATCGCCCTAGGAGAGGGGATCCCACCAAATCATGATGACAAAATATAAAAATAAGCTTATGGTGGGTCCAAGGGGTAATTTTAGCCACCCTTGGTCAATCCCCATAGCACAATAATAACAAAATAGTCATCAATATACCAAATCGTGCCTCTATGGACAAATCGTAGGCCTCAAAAGACCTCAAAAATCATTAGAAAGTGCCATAAGTGATGGATGTGGGCCCCGATGAAGCTGAAACTGTTGGAGAAGGTGCAGAAGACATCCCACTCATCATCACTGATCATTCCATGCCAAAACTTTGCCTCAGTAGCCCAAATCGAATTCCTCTGTAGCCATTTCTACCAATCCAAAACTGCCTCGGGAAGCTTGTACTTGCCCCGAACTGCCTCCTGGAGTGCCTACGCTGTCAAGGTGAGGGCACCAGTGTGTCCGGAAGGGGGGTAATATGGTAAAAACAAGTGGCTGGACCACCCCCTCCATCACCACCTCCAGGAGTATGTTCCCGGGTTCACCCGAGGGGATATTCCTTGATCCCGACCTTAGACATTTTTTCTCCTTTTTTGCAGCCAATAAGCTCTCGAGAGCAGCAGCCGGTTGTCCCTTGCCTTTGATTTCCCCACCTTTGTCTGACGACCAGTTGCCCTTTCTGTTTTGTTCTATCTCACTGTTATTTCGCACCTTTTACAAAAGGGAAGTGTTTTTGCCATTTCAACCAAGCATTTTCTCTCATATTTTATTTGTATTTCTGTAGATTTCACTTGCTTATCATACTAATTTGATTTATTGTCCATTGGTTTTGGCAGGCAAGGAGGACGAGTTGGTGGGGGTTGAGCAAGTCGATTCCAACTAGGAACTTCTACAACTTCTTCTATTTGATCTTCGGGACGTACAACGTCATCAAAATCAGAGCTGTCAGTTGGTTCCAAGTAGGTGTTACATCTTCTTCTCTTGTATTTCCATTTCTAGTTTGTTGAAGAGAGTAAATTCATGTCAAAACCCTAAAAATGAAAATCTTTAAAATCCACCGTTAGAATTAGTTTTCCTTCAAAACCCTAATTATTATTGGTCATTAATGACCTATTTTAATTAAAAATCATGGATTTTGGGCAAATAATGCCTAAGTGATGGATCGGGGTCGTTCGAGTGGTCATTCCTACTATTTTTGGGGTCCATGATCACATTGCAGCAGATAGTTCGACAATCCGGGCACTCTAGATGGGTCAAAAGTCTAGATTACATCTTCAGCAATAAAAACCAGCAATAAAATACATGGAAAATAAAAAATTGACGAAGGCAACTATAGCAAAAGGCAAAAATCAATGGCTGGCAAATAAAAGGGTGATTCCTAAGGTAAATTGGTAATGTTTGACATGGTATATGTACATTGTGGGTCCCTCCATTGGACCAACTCACTAGATGGGTTGAATTTCCCCATGGGGGCGTTTTTTCCTCCTTGGCATTTTCGATTTGGTTGATGTGTTGTATGTGGGACCTTGGTATAGTGAATTGGGGCGATAAAACACCCTATAGACAACCCCCAACCACATCTTATGTATTGTAGGGGCCCCACAAGGGGACCCCCTCTCCACATGTGCGCTTCACTTGGGCAATTCGCACCCCCATGAGGAGAGATCTCCACCATTCGTTTTGGCTGATTGGGGAGTTGATCTCAGCCCTCCATTTTGGAGGGAATAGGTTTGAGGAGTGGCCTCTCTCTATAAGAGAAGGAACTCACCCATTGTATTCCCTCTCTTGGCATTTTAGACTTGATATAGAAGAGAAAATGTTGGCAGCTCTTGCTTGGTTCTTGTGTGATACTCTCTTGAGATTGTTGATTTCCATACTATCTTGATGCACTAGAGTAGATTGTGGATGTTTGCAGCATTGTATTTCTCACCATTGTTTGTAGCAAGCACAAAGTCTTGGAGGAGGGTGCACCATTTGGCTGTCACTGCTGCTCCACTCTTCGGATTGGTAACAAAAGGGAAGTGTTTTTGCCATTTCAGCCAAGCATTTTCTCTCATCTTTTATTTGTATTGCTGTAGATTTCACTTGCTTATCATACTAATTTGATTTATTGTCCATTGGTTTTGGCAGGCAAGGAGGATGAGTTGGTGGGGGTTGAGCAAGTCGATTCCAGCTGGGAACTTCTACAACTGCTTCTATTTGATCTTCAGGACGTACAACCTCATCAAAATTAGAGATATCAGCTGGTTCCAAGTAGGTGTTACATCTTCTTCTCTTGTATTTCCATTTCTAGTTTGTTGAAGAGAGTAAATTGACGTCAAAACCCTAAAAATGAAAATCTTTAAAATCCACCGTTAGAATTAGTTTTCCTTCAAAACCCACTAATGATATATGCTTAAACCTCTATATCTCAAGTTTCATTTAATTCCAACCCCGTTTACCCTTAGAACTAGGCACTGGTCTCGCCCTGATTTTGCCCTCCTTGGGCATTTTAGCCAGTCACACTGTTGGGTCATTTTCCGGGTTGTGGGTACTCTTGATTTGAGTCTAGGACATAATTTTATCATAAGAAATCAAGTTTCGTTGGCTGGAAGTGATTATAAACGTTAATTTCTCGCTGCCCTAGGTCCATTTGACTCACTGTTTAACCATTTCCTTGGGCAGTTTTACTTCAGCACTTCACTTCCATTTCATGATAACTCCCTAGACTATTTGAGCCATTAAATCACTAAGCTAATCTTATTTTCTAATCATACTTGATTGCTGGTCACTCATTACATCATTGTTATTTTAGTACTTGTGTCCATCAGTTGGCTGAATTTAGACTTAGGAGCTCACCTACACTCATTCCTCGTTTTCATCTCTTATTCTTTTGGGTTTGGGTGTATTTTTGTCTCTCAACCATCCCTGGTTGAGCGGGGTCTCCCCCTTGACTTGGCTACGTGCCTCGTCTAAAGTGACAATAGCCTTGTCCGATGTGACTTCCGTTCATTGAGTGGAGGACTTGGCCATTGCTGGTTACACCTTCTTAGTTGTCCATCCTCTACCATCCCTGTTGGGACACCTCATTTCCACAGCTAGAGTTTGTGTGATAACAAGCGTATCACAATTGGATCCTCATATTTCACAAGTAGATCTTCTAATGTTTGTTTCATCCAAATGACTTGAGTACAACATGATGCAGCAGCAATATACTCAGCTTCTGTTGTAGAAAGTGAAATGGAGGACTGCTTTTTGCTTAACGATGATACCAAGCAATCTCCCAAGTAAAATGCTGCTCCACTGGTGCTCTTTCTATCATTAATACTTCCTGCCCAATCTGCATCAGTAAATGCCTTTAGAGTGAAGTCATTTCCTTTTGGATACCATAAACCATACTCCATAGTTCCTTTCAGATTTCTAAGGATTCTTTTTACTGCTGCCACATGTGTTTCTTTGGGGGCTGATTGGAATCTGGTGACCAAGCCTACAGACTGCATCACATCTGGTCTTGTAGCTGTTACATATAGCAAACTACCAATCATTGACCTATACATGATATGATCTACCTCCAAAGACTCATCATCCTTGCTTAATTTACAACCAGTGACCATAGGAGTACTAACAGGTTTTGAGTCTTCCATTTTAAACTTTTTCAACATATCTTTGATATACTTGGTTTGAGAGATGAAGATCCATTTTTCTAATTGAGAGACTTGTGAGCCAAGGAAGAATGTTAGTTCACCCAACATTAACATTTCAAACTCCTTCATTTCTGAAGCAAACTTTACACTCATGTAGATCACTTCCAAATATGATATCATTTACATAGACAACAACAATGATCATATTTTTGTTTTCAAACTTTATGTAGAGATTACTGTTAGTGGCCCCTCTTCTATATCCTTGCTGCTTCAAGTATTTGTCTAGTCTTGAGAACCATGCTCTTGGAGCTTGTTTGAGGCCACAAAGTGCCTTTTTTAGTTTGCAAACATAATCTCTATTTTCTGATAAGAGAAAACCTTCAGGCTGTTCAACATAGGCTTCCTCTTCAAGTTCTCCATTAAGGAATGCAGATTTTACATCCATTTGGTATACTTTAAAGTTTTTGGAGCATGCAAATGCTAAAAACATTCTAATGGCTTCAAGTCTTGCCACATGTGCAAAAGTTTCTTCGAAGTCAATACCTTCTATTTGAGCATATCCCTTGCATACTAGTCTGGCTTTGTTTCTTATGACTTGACGATCCTCATTAAACTTGTTCTTGAAAATCCATTTGGTCCCAATAACATTCATGCCTTTCGATCTTGGTACAAGTTCCCAAGTTTGGCTTTTCTCTATTTGGTCCAACTCATCATTCATGGCACTGATCCAATCATTATTTTTGCTAGCTTCTGCAAATGTTTTTGGCTCAACTAACGAGATTAATGCTTGTTCTTGAAACATCAGTCTTCTTCTTGTACTGACTCCTGCATCCTTGTCACCTATGATTAGAGTTTCAGGATTATTCTTTTGAATTCTTCTAGATGGAGTTCTTGTATCAAATCTAGGAGAGTCTTCGTCTTCACTTTCATGTGTTTCTTCATCTTCTTTTTCTTCTTTTTCTTGTTCTAAAACCTCCTGCTTTTGAGAATCTTCATCTTTCTTTTCTTCTTTTAAAAGCTCCTCCTTTTGAGAATCTTCATCTTTCTCTTTACCAACAGTTTCTTCATCATCCTCATTTTCTTGAATTTTATTTTTTCTTGGTTTAGTGTCATCAACAATTACACTTGCATTTTTTATGATCTTGTGTGACCTTAGATTGTAACATCTGTATGCCTTTTTGGTGAATGAATATCCAAGAAATATGCCCTCATCTATCCTGGAGTCAAATTTTCCAAGATCATCATCATCTCTCTTTATGTAGCACTTACTTCCAAAGACTCTAAAGTACTTGAGTGATGTTGGTCTGCCAAACCATAGCTCGTAAGGAGTTTTATCATTATTTACTCTGAGTTGTCCTCTGTTTTGTATATAAACAACTGTATATATTGCTTCTCTCCAGTAGCTATATGGAAGTTTAGCTTCATTAAGCATGGTTCTGGCTACTTCTTGAACTGTCCTGTTCTTTCTCTCAACAACTCCATTTTGCTGGGGAGTTTTTGGGGCTGAAAACTGCCTTTTGATTCCATGAGTTTCCCAAAGCTCATTGAATTCATTTGTGGTAAACTCACCACCATTATCTGACCTTAGACATTTAATTTTGAGTTTTGTTTCATTCTCAACTAGTGCTTTAAAATCATTAAACTTCACAAAGGCTTCTGATTTTTCCTTGAGGAATGTCACCCAAGTCATCCTTGTATGATCATCAATAAATAACATGAAGTAACACTCACCTTGCATGCTTTTAGTCCTTGTAGGTCCACAGAGATCAGTGTGAATTATTTCCAATAGCTGTGATGTTGTATGCTCTTTGATCTTGAAGCTTGCTTTTGTTTGTTTCCCATGAAGACAATGTCTACAAACATAGTTTGGAGGTTTTATGATCTTTGGCAAGTTTCTTACGGCTCCCTTCTTACTTACTTTTACAAGATTGTCAAAGTTCAAGTGCCCCATCCTTCTATGCCACATCATACTTTCATCAGTCTGACTCATGTAACATTGTTCTTCATTTTCTAGGATGTATACATTGCTTAGAGTTCTCACAGTAGTCCCAATAAGTTTTCCTGAATTTTTCCTTCCGATTTCACATTTCTTGGAGTCAAATATGCAAATGTGCCCTTGATCACAAGTTTGAATCACACTTAGGAGATTAGGTTTTAAGTTTTCTACTAGCATAACATTTTTTCCTTTAACCTTGTTTCCAAGAGCCACTGTACCCTTCCCAATTATTTTAGAAGATAAATTATCTCCAAAAGTGACTTTTCCTTTTGATCTCGTTTTAGACTTATGAACTTACTTGGGTCTCCTGTCATGTGCTTTGAACATCCACTGTCCATGACTCCACATGCCATAGATTTTGCTTTTTTGTGGCACATAGAGCTATCGAACATTTTTCTTTCACATTTTCTTTCTTTTTCCAAGCCTTTCTTTGCTCCTTGTCTTTAGTTGTGGCTCCTTTTTCAATAGGAATCATTGGTTTACATTTTCTAGCTATATGCCCATAGTTACCACATTTGTAACATTCTATGTCATACCTCTGTAAAGGTGCAAAAGAATTCTGACTTCTGCCTTTTGGAAGATCACTAGAATTGTCTTTCTAGGGAGATTTCTGATTATGTTTTTGGTACATCCTACAATCACATGCTTTATGCCCAAAATTGTTACAGACATAACAATTACCCAAAAAGAGTTGAAGATTTCTGCTTGTCATTGGTCTTCTTGGCATTTTTCCTGTCCTACTTTCATTTTGAAAAGAAGCAAATTTTTTACTATCTTCCTTTTCAACTGGGTCTTTGAGTACAACAGCATAACTCCTTTTATTTCCATATTGTATTGTGGAAGAGGATTGTTCTGACTTTATTCCTTTGTCATAACCTAATCCTGTTTTATGACTGGATGATCTTTGGCAATTTAGGATGTCATCTAGAGTTTTTGAGCTGCTCTTCAACTTTGATTGAAAGGATTCATTATCAATCTTCTTTCTAAGCAAGACCATTTCAGCTTCAAACTTCTCTAATTCTTGCTCTCTTTTCTTGAGCTGCTGTTCTAGATTGTTTTCAACCCTTTTAGCTTCTTGAAGCTGATTTTTTAAGTCAACAACGATTCTTTCTGTATCATTGTTTTTCTCCTCAAACCTTGTCACTTTGGTTTTTAATTGTTTGTACATCCTTTTATACTTCCTTAATTCTTCAAAAGCACTTATGAGCTCTGCTTCAAGATCTACCACTCCTTCTAATTCTTCTTTAGGGTTTTCACTCTCTATTCCCATGAATAGAACTTCTACTTCTTCATCTTCACTAGACTCATCTGAGCAGTTGTCATCCATGGAGTAAAGGGTCTTCTTTTTGTTTTTCTTCCTGAAACTCCTTTTGTTCTTCTTGAAGTCTTCAGGGCACTCATCATTGTCTTCTTGTTTGGGGTGAGGGCATTTGGAAGCAAAGTGACCAATTCCCCCACAGTTGAAACATTTTAAGGGCAATTTCCCTTTGTACTTACCGATACCCTTCTTAAGTTTTTTAACAAGAAGTGCTTCATCATCATTAGAGTTTTCTGATTGAATCTTCGTTTTAGATTTCTTAGCTACTTTTGATGCTTTAAAAGTTGTTTCCTTCTTTTGAGAATTATCTTGTCCAATCCTCATTTCATAAGCTATGAGGATCCCATATAGTTCATGCATGGTGAGTTTGTCAAGATTTTCTCTATTTTCTAGGGTGGAAATCTTAGGATTGTAAATCATTGGAAGTGATCTTAGTGCTTTTTCAACTATTTCCATCTCTTCCAATTCTGCTCCTAGCCCTTGAATTGCATTAATAATTTCATCAATTCTCTCAAAGTATTATGAAATGTTCTCTTCTTCCTTCATTTTTAGACTTTCAAATTGAGCTTTAAAAGTCTGGAGTTTGGCCCTTTTTACCTTGGTGTCCCCTTCATAGATGGTCTGCAATTTGTCCCAGATCTCCTTTACTGTTTTACAATGCATCACCTTGGCAAAGACTATCCTGGCTAATCCAGCCAAAATTGCATTAATAACTTTTGCTTGTATCCAAATTGTTTTATTCCTTCAAGATCTGTGGGAGGAGATTTTGGATATATATACCCCGATTCCACAGATAACCAAACTTCTAGTCCAATAGACATTATATGACTTCTCATCCTAACACTCCAGAACGCATAATCCTCACCATTGAATAGTGGAACCTTGGAGGACATTTTTCCAAGTTGATCCATAGTGATAAAGGATCTCTCTTCAAGCGGTTAGACTTTAGTGAAGAGACCTGCTCTGATACCAATTGTTGGAAAATCAAGTAATACTGAGAGGGGGGGGTGAATCAGTATTTAGATATTTCTTCAATTTTTATCACTTTTAAGACAAAATCAACAATAGAAACAGAACATGGAATTTTATCGTGGAAACCCAATTGGGAAAACCACAAACACTTTCTATTACTGCAAAATTATATTTACAAGCACCAACTTGCTGGATGCTATAACACCCAAGATTTTCAGCTACAATTGAAGGATGCAACGACACCCAAGATTTTCAGCTACAACTGAAGGATGCAACGACACCCTGTTTACCAGCAACAATTGGAAGGAAGCTAAGACTCCCTACAGGATTTTGTAGCCTGTCCTCGCGCCTCCCAACCACCCTTTAAATGATTATGCGTTCTTTGTTTTCTGTACACCTTCTGATTTGCTATTTGAATGTACAGAGACACTTTTTTTGAAGGATTAAAGCCTTGTTTATATACCCTCAATTTTGCCTCTTCACATAACAGTCACAAATCTTCATCATGACCCTTCACAAATAAAACTAATTTCAAATTACCTCTTTGTTTTAACCTACGAAATTAATAGCGCGATTATGAAACATTTCAACTCCACAACCCCGACTCCGACATGCCGACTCCGACTTCCTTATTCATTGATTTACAATATGTCAATATTCGCCATTGATTCCGACTGGTTGATTCCGATGTTGGGAGTTAATTCAGCGTCTCTGACTCTGCCATTCCGATTCCGACTAGTCAATTTTGATGTCAAACTCCGACTCCGACTTTTCGACTGCGAATCCGACTCGTGACTCCGGTTCTGACTGTCAACTCTGATTCCGACTCCAACTTGCCGACTACATCTCTGACTCTGACTCAACTGACAATGGTCGACCATAATACAAGAGGTCAGCACCGTCTAACTTTATATGACTTTTGACCACTTTTTTTGCTTCGACATTTTCGACTAGTTTTAAGAGCCAACCAGAATTAAGCATCGACTAAATATGGCGTCGACCATTTACACCGAATTGCTATACTTTTCCTTTGTCATTAATGAACTTCTTTGATATCAATGACAATCATACTCAATAGACTTCACCATTAGCTTTATTTACAAGATTTTTATTCAAACAAGTTCCTTTGTGCCACGTTGGGGTTTCAAGCATATTTTGAATGGTGTAAGAGTATTAAGGACTTCATCATGCTTCAGATTAGTGAGGGCTTCATCAATGATAGTCAAATGCAACATCATTGTCCAAGAGCTTCATTATGTGTTCCATTTCCAACAAGAGCATTAAGTCACAATGCCAAAATCAGACTTCACACCATGTGTATGAGTCATATGTCCAAATCATTACCAAGTACAAGTACAAGTGGACTCCATCAACAAGAGTGTGGTCTCCATGACGCAAACCATGTCCAAGGGTTCCGTGACCCCATCAAATGACCACAGAATGGGTCATTTGGACCACCTAGTGTTCCAAAGCACACACCAAATGTGAATGGGCTCCAATGCCCCAAACTACCATGTCCTGCTTGCCATGTCATCAACCTTTGTTACTCCTTTGTCGTTAATGGCTTGTCATCAATGACAACCATGCTCAACACAGGGCACAGGGTGCTATTGATGAATAGGATCCCAATATAGGCAATGATTTGATGATATGTAGTTATTTTTTGTAGCATGAAGTTTTTTGGATTCTAGAGGCCATTTAGAGCCTCGTTGT
Organism: Larix kaempferi; assembly: GCA_027924585.1. NCBI lineage: Eukaryota > Viridiplantae > Streptophyta > Pinopsida > Pinales > Pinaceae > Larix > Larix kaempferi. Next base: position 10,169,532 of record BSBM01001110.1, on the reverse strand, counting down.
TTATGTATTTTGGGTCAGATATGGATTGCATTCGATGCTATTTTAGTTGTATGCACCCTTACTATATAGATGAGAAACTTTGCATATTTGTGTATAATAGTTTGGATTCATATCGATGCACATGAATATATATGTTTTTTTTTGGAGTCTAGAGGCCATTTAGAGCCTCTAGAGTCCAAATATATATATGTTTTTTTGTAGCATGAAGTTTTTTGGACTCTAGAGGCCATTTATTGCCTCTTTGTTTATGTATTTTGGGTCAGATATGGATTGCATTTGATGCTATTTTAGTTATATGCACCCTTGCTATATAGATGAGAAACTTTGCATATTTGTGTATAATAGTTTGGATTCATATGGATGCACATGAATATATATGTTTTTTTTTTCAAAATTTGAATATTTTATGTATTTTTTGGTTCGGTTTTTTCCAAATCCGGTTCGGTTCAGATTTTTGGGCTTGACCGGTTCGATGACCGATCCGGTTTTGATAACATTGTTGGGGATTCCTAGAGAATGACCGGTCTGGTTCTAATAAATAATTAGAGAAATAATGCAAAGGATAACATTTTACAACTTGGGAAATAAATATTTCAGCTAGTTAGTTATCACTTGAGAAATAGGATTCATTCCTCCTACTCGTTGCAAATCCCTGTATTGGACACCTGGATTTGATTGACATGCTGCTCCTGAGTGTTTGACACATGTCTTGTGCCGAAGGCATCCAACAATATTTCAGCTATATAAGTTATCACTTCAGAAATAGGATTCATTCCTCCTACTTGTTGCAAATCCCTGTATTGGACACCTGGATTTGATTGGCATGCTGCTCCTGAGTGTTTGACACATGTCTTGTGCCGAAGGCATCCAACATGTGTTGGACACTCAAGCCTTGCTTGTCCTGACGTGTCCAACACTTAGGATGCTGAAAAATATCAAAATATGTTCCCCAATGTAAAAAATGTGTCTCGACATGTGTTTGATGTAGTTATAGTTTCTAGAATCTAAATATTTAAAAACTTTACATCTTTATGTCTATATTTTAATTTTGTAATTTTAATATTTTTTCCATGAAAAACTTCGCGGGTAACCCAAGGTACTTCTCCACATTGATGGATGGCATCCTTAGTAAACCCGTCGACATAGACTAGTGTGCCAAGCCCAGGGTGATTCTAACCAGGCAACCTTTGGCACAGAATTGGCCAAATTCCCAACAACATCGGCGACAACAGGGTGAACTAACCCCTTAGAATATAACAAATGTTTGGAACATCTTGTCCCATCCTCAAGAACTTAAGCAAGAGTGAGATTGTTGGTACCTTGCCAGCCCCAATCAGCCCTTGAGGGTCAAACGTCACAAGCAGGATTTGAACTTGGGCAGGGTGGATAACAACTTCTGCACTTAACCACCCAAACTAGACCTAATTGGCTAATATATCTATCTATATAGGTATGTATGTATCCCACACATTTTCTTATGGGGGGTCTATGTGTCTGCTCCCCATCTCCTAGTGTCAGGGAACTTTGGTTATCACAATTCATTTAATGTATGATGGTGTGTTGTAAGGCTCTCATCAATAATCAATATGGTTGCCATTTAATGGAAATCAACACTAATCCTGCTTTTGCATCAAATTATTATGTAGTGCATTAACAATTTTTGTGGGCCCATATCACTTGCAAGCAGAAGATAGTTCCTAACACTATTGATCAATATATTCATAATTCAACAGGGGGGGGATACAGATGTTTGGCATTATGGTATTTATCTTTCCTCTTTGTTGACATTTCTTTATGTAGTTTATCATCCATGAATCTCCTATATTGTTTGGTAAGATTGGTTGTGTGATAAAGTTTAATTGTTTTCCAGACTTTCTGGTTGCTTCCCTCCCTGTCCAACCTTGTGCTTCTGAGGGGTTCTTTTATTTATTTTCTGAGTTGCCTGTTTCATTAGTATTGTGATTTTAACACTTGCAATGGGTAGAAGTTTATGACTAACAAGTAACTTAGAACCACATCCATACGCAAGTCAGTTGGGTGGGTTATGCAAAGTTATGTCATTATATGCTTGTTACTTAGCATTGATTAGAAATTGTTATGAACACTGATTAGCATGTTTTCAGGTGTTTCCACAATGATATGTTGAGGTTCAGAGCTTAAGAGAAAAACAACTTGGCTGTCAAGGTTTTCTGGCACGTAAAATGTTCAAGCAGTTACTCAGAGGTATATGGAGTAAAGGGGAGCATACGTTAACCAGAATTCATTCAGATGTCTATTCTTCCCTTGCAAGGGAGATCCACAGTGGAAGGGTTTGTATCTTTTTTGTGATTCAAAGTAGCTGGTGCCAAACAAAAAGATTTGGAACAAACTTTGAGTTTTGTTATAACTATCTTTTGAGACAGTAAACTTCAATGTGATCAATGGAGATAAAATTTCTATGAAAGTACACAAAATGACCTGACCACTTTTCGCTATGTTTTTTTAGACTACCATGCATTCTCAGTCAAGTAAAGAATAGTGCTGTAGCTAGTCCAAATTGCAATCATACATACATAGAGTCATAGACAAAAAGAGGAACCAATATAAACCTTGAGCTGTTGTATGCTACTAGGTTCAATGTTTTCTTGTAGACAAGTCTATGACATTACGTCCTAATTTTTGTATGATTCCAATGAATCGAGCTAGTGGGGAACAGGGAAAAATTTCAGGGCCAGTTTTTGCTAATTCACTAGATTTTGACTCACCTTCAAAAATTATAAATTTGCAAACCATTTTTTTTCTAAAACACCCACTACATTTATTGAACTCTTCCCGATTTATTTTTATATTTTCCAAAGTTTACATAAACTACTACATAACTCCTCCACGTGGGAGCAAATGGTAGCATTTTAGGTTCTCACAAGAACTCTTAACCAACAATGTGGGTAGCTTGGAGTAACTACTAATGGATTAGATCACTCAAATTGTCTTTGAAATTCTTTTGGGAATTTGGTTTGGGAAAAGCCTATAGTTGTTATAAACTTATAACTATCCACATTACAGTTTTCATGTTTGCAATGAAGCCTCACATATGTATATAGATTGACACCTCTGGCACAATACCTTAGTTTTCTCTACCAACTGTATCATGTGAAATAGTCTGTGGCTATTAAACTAAATACAATATTGAAAAATGGATCTGGCGATGCTCAATTCTTCACCAGCGTATTTATCAGTTGGGGATCTTGTTGACCTAACATCATGTTACCTCCAACCTTGCACTCAAGTGATAAAGTCCCGAAACACAAGTGCAACCCCAAAAGAACTCAGGAAGGCTGCTAACTGTCACCACAGCAGCTCTTCCTCTTACTTTAGGCCTGCTCTCCTGAAGCACAAGAGGGGTATCCCTAAGTAAGATGTAAGATAACCTTTAGAAGACATGGGATGGTGGACCAAGACTAGTGCCAATCTATAGGGTAATGGAGACAAGGATCTATGAACAAGAGGGTTTGAATACTATGGAGAAGACATAGTCAAGCCATACTAGTCAAGAAAGATTTTCAGGTTATACAAGGATAAGTGAGAGCCCTTGTCAAGATGCAGTGTGACAACCATGAATTTACAGCCAAGAAAATAATGTGCAACCATAAAAAGTAAAGGAACAGCTATAACATGAAATCACAAATAAAGAGGACAAAGCAGGACAGCCTTCTAAAGAATGAACAGCCCATCAACACATCATATCTTCAATTACAATCCTATAAGATCAAGTGAGCCATTAACATTTGCCACAATCAATCCGAAATTACAGCAGAAAATTCCCCAACATTCACTGTTACATCAAGGACTAAGGAGGATTTACAACCTCTACCCTAATCTCTTCTCATTATGCAGAACTGCTATTTAATAGGGATTATTTCCACTGGCAAATAGAATGCTTCCCTTACATAAACCCAAATCACCCATGAAAAAGAGAAGCGAAAGATGAAAACCTCACATGTTCTATTACCCTTGACTTCTTCCTCCTAAAAGATGTTCAACTAGGCTTGGAGGGGATCTCCTCACAAATCCAACCATGCTCAACATTGGAGAGAACTCATCCTCTTATATGGTTTAAGTCAACTTCCCTTGCAAGAAAATATCAATAAGTGGATGCTAGATCTACTTTTCACTCCAAGAATTAATAATAAAAGTAAAACACATTTAGCAGCTTCTAGATCTATGCTTCAAGCCCAAGGCCCACTAGAAGTCTCCTCAAAACTGGCTGCTCCTCATTAAAGGGTGAAAATTGCAAGCAATAAGGTTTGAATGCTTTCTTGCTACCACTTGTCACTTTCCAATTTAGGGTGTTCCCTTGAATCATGAACTTTGATCTTGTCTTTGGGGCGAAAATGCCATTGACTTATGAAGGGTGTGTCTCCTCTTTGCTTTGTAAATCATGCCAACAATCGATTAGATGATGTGTCATGCCTCCAAATATGCGAGACATACCTCGAACCATGTGAAATATCTCATGATAGCCCTCCAAATGTCCTCTTGAGTGGGATGTCCTTTTAGGGGCTAGATCCATGCTTCCTCCAAATATCACAATATTAAAATATATAGAGAGCCCCTTCAAGTTGGATGCTCCTCATAACAGATCTTCTCAGTCTTGGGAAATGTGCTAGCTGCAACTTATCTTCTTTTAGGCTAGGGCGTTCTACATCTAAAGGATCTACACCCTGACCTTTCATTTTTCACCATGAAGCAAGCATTGGAGGCTTCCCTAAGTGGAGAGTTCTTCATTGGGAGCTCTTCATTGATGCATGTGCTCCTTAAATATTGCATAAAACCTTCTGAATGGTCCCCTAGAGGATGGGCATTTCTTCTTAGCTTGCTGGGTGCTTATCTCCTTCCAAAATGGCCCTTGTAACAGAACTCCAAATGGGGTTAAGATTTGATATCAAACAGCTGGAGATATTCCTTGCAAACTGCCTGGAGTGAGCTCAAATAGTGCATTTGATTCCTGTTATGAACGAACCAGATATCTGCATAAAGGCACACTCATTTTTTCATTTCAAATATGCACAGCTCCCCAAGGTGCAATTGAACCACAAAATATTCATTAATAAGCAACCCAATGGTCCAATCCAAACAGCAGCTGATCAAAAGACAGAATTTTTTTCAAATATGGTAAGAATTCAAATCTGCTACTTATTCTCCTTAACCCAATTTACTGCAAATTGAGAATCGTGTCACTATTTAGGATTCCAGTGCTGGCCGTAAACTTCTTCCAGTCTGAATGCTGCTATGTGTCCTCACTAGAGCCTGAATGTGCCTCCATGATTTAATAGTGCTGCTTGATCATGCCTTATTCACTATGAAATGAGTCTTAGAGACTCCTTTTTTGGCATGTTAGGTCGTCAACCAGAGTATCTCACCATGAAAGTATGCCCATAACTATTGAACATCAAGGAGAATGATTCTGGGTTAAGTCCCTTTTCTTAACCTTATCTCCATAGCAAAAGAGCCCTATTCTCCAAGGTAGCATTCCCATAAAACCACAATCAATCTTTAATGATGCTGGCTTCTGTCCTCTGGCAGCTTTGTTGTGCTGGTTGATAGATCAAAAGACAGAGCTCCTTCTCTAATCTGTGGGCTGCTACAGGCCTGAAATCCTTCAAGTGCAAGTATTATTCTCATGGATCTGTGCTGACAATTTCCATGCATCTTTACTAGTTCCTTCAGGTATTGCATCCCTAATGATTCCATCTGATATAATGTTGCCCTTGCCAAATTATGAAGTTCTTGAACTTCCTCTTGCTCCCCAACCAAGCAAGTTGGAGATAAACAGGATGATCACTCTGGTCAATGATGCCCTTATACATCATATGAAAAGCCTTATTTCCATAAACCCTATCATAGTTATATGCACTCAATGATGGCTCAGCCCTATGATCACCTAAACAGCAATCCATATTTTGTAGTGCAGGCTTGATTGGATCGCTGGGTTCTTCCGTTGAATTGCAGATTGTTAGGAAGGTCCCATGCATGAACAGTTTCCAAACTTTGATTTTTCCTTTCTTTTGCTGCATCATATCTTTTCCATGGTTCTGCACTATATGCATGACATAATTTTATTTACTCTTAAATCTGTTTGCAACTTTGCACATAGGACATGACTAATCACCCTCGGCTAGATCCTTTTCTGGAGGAACTAAGCAAGCAGCATGCATTGATTTCCCACAACTGGAGAATCATGCAGGTGTCACAGATTGGATACTCCTCGTTAGATTGAGGCTCAGATTCAGTTTCATATTCACCATTGGCTTCAGGAGCCTTACATCTTGTAGCCTTATTCATTCTTCCCCTGTACTTTGTAGGCCAATGACAACATACGTGTCCTTCAATAATGCTTGTATCAGGCTGAGACATGGTACTGTAGGCCCATAGGGTAATCTTCAGGAACCTTGCTGGAACAAGATGAAAACAGGGTTCCAAATCCTTACATCTTCAATCATACTTGCTTGGATATCTATTGAAAGATGTAGTCCAACTCTCTAACAGTAAACTCATCCAATCTGGTCAGAATGCCTACGAATATCAAAATGCATCAGCATTTTGGGTGGCAACATGTCCAATGATAGGAAACGAAATTAACACTATTTCCCCAACTTCTTTTCCTCACTTGATGCCTTCTTTCAAGTCGGTCAACAAAAATTGGTAAGCAATTGCCGAAGAACACAAAAAACATATTTCACAAACTTCACAAAAAAGGAATGGAACATTTCATCTTGACTGCATCCATCATTATAACACTAAGAGGGCAGTGTATTTCACATGTGCACTTATAAGTACACAAATATGCATATATAGACATTTACATATACGTCTATGTATGTTATCCATATTCTGAGTAGTCATTCGTATGCCTGTGCACTGTGCACTCATGTAGAGGCGTGTACTCATAATATGTGTGCACGCATAGTAGGCGTCTATCTAAATAAGGCATGCAATTCTCTGTGGCCCTAAAAAAACCTGTGTTGAAATTGGCAAACAAATGTTCATATTATGATAAGAAGAAAAGCTTATTAGTCAAACTTCCTAGTCAGCAGTGCCCCATGCAGTAATCAGTTTGTTGAATGATTCTACATTGCTTTGGCCCTGCTTGTTTTTCATGATAGCAAGTAGGTACAAGATGTGTATGGAGAAGCTTTCAAGTTTCTTTGCATGACATCTTCAATTGGGAGATGACCCTAAATGATAAAACCAATTTACTTTGCATTTGTTTGTTTAGTTTTCAACTGTTTTTCCACACGAAAAAATTCCTTTCAACAACAAATTTACACATCTTGAATTTGTAACAGTTTTCCCAGAGTTATGATAGTATAGGGTGTATGTCTGCATCAGTAGGGATTTCCGTATCTGAAAGGGCAGTCAAAGCTTAGTTAATGGGCTTATACTGTTCCTTAGCTTGCAAGATAAGACTTATTGGAGCATGCCCTCGGCCACCTGGATTGTACTGTCTGCTTATAAGATTAAGATGATTTAGGGCATGCCCTACTGGGATTGTAATGTGTTATACATAGGACTATTATGCACCTGCTGTGCCATGAAGGGAATATGAGACCTAATAATTATGGAGATAAATCCCTTAGTCTGACCTGGTCAAAATCAAAAGAAAATTTTGTATTTTATTTTGCTGTATTTTCATACTATAAAGCTATCTGTTCAACTTTTCCCCTTTTATTAGCATTGATAAAGAAAAAGTAGTTTCAGAGGCATCTTCATATGAAGAACAAGCTGGGAGGCATATAAAGTCATTAGAAATTATTTCTCCATAATGAGTCTGCAAGATGTTTATGCATGATAAAACTCTAGATTGTTGATTCCTTTTTAAGTAACAGCTTAATGGTTAAGGAGGATTGACAAATCTTATTGTACAAGCAGTCTAAACTTAAAGTCTATATTTTCATTTTTGTTAATTGGGCCAAAACTTCTTTCACTTTGCATCAAGCATTGAAGTTGTAGAAAGTTCTGAAGCATTTTACTTTTATGAGAGTATTTAGTCTCTAGTTTTTAGTCTTTGAACTTCTACTCGTGAAAGTGGGATGACATTAACTCTGTGCTTGATTTCACAGGAATCATGTGGACCTAGAAGTTTTTTCGGGGTGGAGGATTTTGTGGATGAAGACAACACTAAACCATACACATATAGGAAGGAGAAAAAATAAAAAAACCCACTTAAGCATGTATCATTTAAGCAACGAACAATTGCCTATATGCAGCCCTTTACATTGGATGTCTTTATATCAAAGCGCTTTGTTAGTGCATCTATTACACATAGGGTCACAAGCAAGCAGGTGGCAGTTGCAGGTACAAATTCTAAAGATATAAAAGCTGCATTGAGGTCTAAGTCGGATATTCCTGCCTGTTTGGCAATTGGTCGAATCTTAGCTGAGCGATCAAGAGAGGCTGATGTCTACACTGCAGTATATACTCCCAGAGAAAGAGACAAATTTGAAGGAAAAATAAGAGCCGTGGTCCAATCTCTCATAGATAACGGTATTGATATCAAAGTATATTTAAATTAACTTGGGAATATCCATATGCTACATCTCAATTTAAGGGCCTGCCTAGCACCTGACTACTGATTATGTGTGCACCTGTCTATGTGTGAATATATCAGAAGTCATATTAAAAACATTCAGAACCATACATGTGACAATCGTTATATCTTTGTGCCTATCTTTTAAATATGCGATGTCGTAAGCCCTTAATTTATTGACTGTCTGGAACATTTATTGAAAGTTATGTATTCAATCAATGTGCTACCATTCACATTAATGAGGCAAATTATTCTCATTTGCCCGTTATGGTTTGAGAGGCAATGCATCACAAATAGATGATCTTGTTGTTAGTTACAGAATTAAAAACTTTACAATAAAAAGATGATGACATCAGTGTTCTAGTGGATTTACCATACACTAATTAGGATAAGTCATTTTTTATAAAAAAAATATCTTTCTTAAGTAGAACGAATGTTACTTGAAATTCAAAAAGGACCAAGCTAACCAAGACGTCCTAGCTACTATTTTATCCGTAGGAAGGGTAATGTTGTGCAAGTTTGGATTTTGATGGTTCCAGGTATGCACTTGTAGTTAGTATTACAAGAGCTTTGGAGACACCAACTATAGTGCCAAAATGAGTAAATTTGAGCTTTATCAATAGATATTTTGGTAGATCTATAGAAATTCCAATCCATGGCTGATTTATCGAATCCTAACAATGTCTCCGAAGTTGGATAATTCATTGAGCCTTTGAGGCTGTAGGATACCATGGACAATTTGTGAAAAATTGTTTCTAAAACAGTCATCCTATGATCTCTCTCCAAGGGAAGCATAAGAAGTTTGAATAAATGATGAAGTGCAAAGCAAGTTTCCATGTATTGAAACAAAGGTTAATGTGGATACCCATTTTGAAGTTATCAAACCTTGATACAGAGTAAACAATTTGCACTTATGCTTGCTTTGTAAGGCAAAGGTGAATAGCTGACATAGTGTGGACATGTCCTTTGCCACAAGTCCAAAACGTTGAGGACAATGGATGCAATTATCGAATTGGTGATCTAGGGTTCATTATAGTGCACGTTACCCCCTAACATGTAGGGGTGATTTGATCATTATTTCCTATGTGATCTTCCATCACATCCAACAATTTCACAGTTGAGCTCTATGGTTTTCCCATTAACATTTAACATAGACACTTTCAGCTTGCTCAGTTCACCATGTTATGTGCCAAAGACAGATGGAGACATTCAATTGACACCAATGTTATGACATATCCTCTCTTGACCTATGGTAAATGCTTTCTTATGTGTGGACATGACCAGAGGAGGGCAAAGGTGTTACTCTATAATGACTCATGTATCTTAGGTGATTGTCTCATAACTAAGGATGCATTATGCTGTGGTTATAATTGATTAATTGTGTAACTTATGAATCAAGTGTACCCCTAAGGATCTAAGTAAGTGTGACCCTCATTTTATGTCATTCATAACATTTCACTTAGCCATTTTTCATATCATGTCATTTCACTAGCCATTTCACCCATTTTTGTCATGTACCCCTTTCGCAATTGACTTATCATATGTTATGTACCATGATCTTTATACTATTCCCATGTATGAGTGCCTAAGCAAAGTACTCTAAGGGAAGTGAATCTAAAATGATAAATGTTATATATATGAGCAATGCCCCATTGCAAAAGCTAGGTTCCCTAGGTCTTAGGTTATCAAAGCTAAATCTAAAGCAAAGGGACTAGGCCAAAAAACGCTTAAAAAAATGAAAATAAAAAGGAAGATGAAAAGGAATAAAAAAAATAAGGTGCAAAGAATGGTAACTAAAGAAACTTATTCTCTTCTAAGCCACACATGTGGAAGAAAAATCGTTAACCCTCTTGAAAGCTAAGGGGTCGACCATATCACTTAGTCACATTCTTATAATGGTCAATTTGTGAACACCCTTTCCCTAACACCACATTCTCTTCATCACCCTCACCTTACTTAGAAACTTAAGGAAATATACTTGGTTTTAAAGGTAAAACATGAAAATCTAGATCAATTATAGTCACACCATGGCAATTCTAAGGTTATTGGGATAATTAATTAGTGAGTTATTAAAACAATGCACTTAATAGCTTTTTACGTTAATCTTCACATATAATAAAGTATGTTTCCTAAGTCATACATTATATGGTTTAACACTTGGATTGGATTGTATTGATGATGTATAATCTTTATGTGATGGGTGCCTTCCTAGTACACACTTTTGGAGGCACACAAGGTACTTTTTGACATTTTTGATGTAACACTTTTGTTGGAGGTGCATTCTGGCTTTGGGAGAAATTATCTTTTGATAGAGTGGCCATAATTTTTCCATCTCAATGACATTAAAAGCAGAGTGAGCGATTTCTAAAAAATGGTTATAATAGAAAATCTAATAAATATTAACAAATATGACAATTTCAAAATTGTCGCTTTGAATCATTGGTCGTTTTTCTTTGACCACTCGATTTATGGAGTGCCTCGCCTATTTGGTGCACACGAGCCACCTTATCTTGGAGCATTCATCACTTTACATTAATCTTGATGAGAGCACTCGTCTCTTTTGTCCACTTATCTTAGAGAGTGAGTTGCTAGTTTTGACTTGTCAATGAAGTTGTTACGTCATTGAGTGGTCAAGATCTAGGGTTGCTAGTTTTGACCATATGATTGGAGGATTTAGCAACTCTCTCATTTATATAAGAGAGCCTTTCTCATTGCACTCTTTGCTAAAACTTTGAGAAAAAAATACTCTTGCTACTTTTGTGTCCATTTGTCTTAGTGTTAGGATATGTAATGAATTTTGTAGAACTAAGTTGAAGATTTAAGTGCTAGATGTTCAAATGTTGATTTCTTCTTCAAGTAATGACTTCTGCATAGCAAGGTTGAGATAATTTTATTTCAAAATTTTAGTGCCATTTTCTTATTTAATTGCTTTGATTTCAACACTTATTGCTCTTAATATTAAATTCAAAGACTTTGCTAGTAGGATTATTAGATCTTGCATGCAGGTTTATTTGGAGATTTTCAGCTCTAGAAATTTGAAGAGAAACAAAACATTTGGTTATCAAAGACTAGGACAAGAGTATGAACTTATGTAGCACGAGAACCACTCCTGGCTTGTAGGAAACTTGTTCCTGAAGTTTCGACGTTCTGGAACTTAGGAATTAGTAGGGAATGTTCCAAATCCAGTGGGAACCATTCCGGATGGTTGGGAACTTACCGGGAACTTTTACCCTCTAAATCCAGGAACTTGGGAACGTTTTCTTGCTGTTTCCTTCACCGAGAGCTTCCACACATCGAAACTGAAATTTTCAAAAAAGAGGAGAAGGAGGTGTGAGGATGCACCTGAGGCATGTTGCAGCTTGAGAGTGAATGCATGGAAATCCATTTTAGTCATAGTTGACACAAAACTGAAAGCTTAATCTAAACTTATAGCCACAAATATAGGGACTATAACTTCTAAAAGTCCTTACTTTACAAAGAGTCTACCTTATATAATCAATGACGTGGATGGTAATCCTGATTTGATTGCCATTTCCATATGCTAATAGGTTTTGGTTACAGCCGTAATATAAGGGATAAGCTAAGTCATTTGGTTTATGTTAATGTTTATTTTCTTCTGTATGTTTCTTCTCTTCTCATGTTTTTTAATTATTATTATTATTTTTTATTTTTTTAATATATATTATTGTCGTTCCCAACCTATCGTTTCCTACAAATTTGAGAGAAACTTCTAGTAAATATCTGATATTCATACTTACGTTCCCAACATTGCCAACATTCCCGTGTTCCAAAAACTTGTGCAACATAGGTATGAACTCTTCTACCCCCTCCTACTCTTTAATCCTCAAATATTTCCTTGTTCCTTTATGACCCCATGCCCTCTCCTTGGGACATTATGCACTAGTCAAGAGAGCCAGAATCTCTATTTTAGCCAACTCAAAGAATCACTCATTTTTCTTTTAAAGTTTTTTTTTGGTTTTGTTTTAAATATGAAAATTAACGTTTAAAGGTCCCAGAGTGTATAATCATGTCATGGGGCATGGTCATAGCAATGCACTTTTGACCCCCAAAAAAATCGTTTGGTTCTGGACCCCAAATCTACAAAATGAGACTTGCCCATAAAATGAGCCCTACAAGCCAATTCATCCAACCTTTTGACTCTGAAAGCTCCAAATAGGTGGAAAATTATATACTGGTCCATTTTAGATCATCTTTTATGTGTGCTTTTTAGTGTCATAAGAATTAAATAAAAAAGCTAAACCAGTCATGTGATTAGAAGCACCAAAATCCATTATCCATTCCACATTAGAAGACGATTTACTAGGTTGAACATAATAGGCACATAGGGATACTGATTGTTCTTTTGAAGACTTCTTCTTTGCTTTCGCAAGTTCACATCTCCATTTAAAGAAAATATTTTCAGGGTGGTTGGCTTTACGACAATACTTACAAGGATTATATGTACATGCTCATGGGCCGTCAGGTTATATCATCTATAGAGGGAATATTAATTATGTTTGGACTAATTCAAAGATTTAGTAAATTTTAGTTGTCACTTATTATTTAGTTGTATTTTTTATCTGATGACTAAATTAGTCATTTAATTTAGTCATTTTTAGTTGTGTTGCTCAAATTTAGTCATATTTAGCTTAAAAACACTATTGTGACTAACGGTTTTAGTCACGTAGTCATTTATTTGCCAATTTCTACTAGTGTACACTTTCTATTTATTAGACACCATGTTAGAAGCATCATCATTAGAAAAGTGAGAATTTGATCCTTGATTATTGGTTTTAGAGGGTTTATTGAAAATTCTATTAAGATTCTTCTTACTATGTGCCATTAGAGCCCTACCATTAGATAATTGACCACAAGCAATTAATCTATCTTGCTCATTTATCAGACCTTTACACAAATCTTCAAAAGCAGGTTTCATAGTATCCTTGGACATTTTAATGGCCCTATTCCTAGTTTGGATGAACATATCAAAGCATGGAGGTAACTTTTGTTCAACAACAATAATCAAAGCATTATGATTTCTCTTGTAATCGCTACCACAATTATTTAACTTTTTATTAAAAGCTTTAATTTCAACGATAAATGACTCCATTCTATCAAAATATTTAGAGTTTAACTCATGCATTTTCTTTTCAAGATAGTAAGCAGAACATCATCATTTTTATCAAATAAATAAGCTAGGGTTTTCCATACCTCAATGGGACTATCCTCAGCTTCAATATGTACCTGGACTATCCGAAACAGTTTGTCCAATGAGTCCTCTTGCTTGATCGCATCTAGCTTTCCATATTTCCAAAGCATTTGCATCGATTGGTTTTGTTTGATCAGCTTCAACTAATATCCATAAGTTCTTACTCTTGACATCAATCATCTTTCTCTTCCGAGAGAGATTGTTGGTTAAAATTATTGATATTTAATTCACCTCAATTTAATTTATCAACCGGGGAATCGTAGACTTCGAGCTGCTACACTATATGTGCAGATAAACTAACCCTAATGCTCATTCCTCGAGAAACCCTAATCTACTGCTAACAACAATGAGACTAACCCTAAAGGACCAATACTAGAGATTACTAAATCTGTACTATAGAAAAGAGAACTCATTTGCTAATCCCTATCTCGCTGTTGAACTTGAAGATATCCAATGAGGAATTCTTAAATTATAATTCTATGATTTTTAAAACAAAACAACCTGCTAGAAGAATACAAATTTAAGCTATAACAATTTAAAAGCAATTAATGGTATCTACAGCAATCTAAGCTATTGTAATTACAATCTATAAAAATATACTTAACCGATTATTAATCAAATGCATATGCTAAATTGATATCTTAATTCCAATCAACAACCCTGCCAAATATGATACTTCAATCCATACAAATATTCCTGGAATCACTGTTGGAAACAAAACCTATTACATATTCACAGGCATGTCATCAAAGGCAAATCGATTTACTGCTGATATACTAGTCTTGAGTTCTGTGTATGAAAGTGCATATGACAAGATGTTGTAGATCTCGCAATCGAATAACAGATCTGTCAAGGAAGATTTCAGAAAATATATGTATATTGCGAAACTAATATTCAATCCTAGAAGACAACGCTCAATGCCAATCTCAATTCTTATTTAACAAACCCTAAATATTTTAATAAACCAATATATCAAAACCCTATGCTACTACAATCTTTAAATACACACCCACTGTAAATGCAGATCTTATCCTACAGTTTGTGAGCTCAAAGATTTAAAGAGAGGAAGCCATGTTCTATCTTTAATAACAAGAGGCGCTATGAAATGTACTCTATTTTCTTCAGCAAACCAAATTCCTAGCAACTGAAATCAAACTCACCGCAACTCATACTGGAAATTGAAAGAAAAGATTTAAGTCCAAACCAATTCTGAATTCATTTTACAGTCAAGTTTAAAACCATTCCTGTAACTATCTTGATAACACTGTGTTTGGTAGAATAGATAATATAAAATATAATTGATTAATAATGTTTCATAAAATTGAATCTACCATAATTCATACCAAATTAAGCACACGGTTATGCATACCCTAGTTCTTATGTAACAATTCAATCCAGCATCTAGAGAAGTCTAAATCCAATGCCATTAACTAGTGAATACCATTAACAGTCATGCACTCTATTTTAATCAATGATGAGCAAACCATTAATACTCTGAAAATGTGAAATGAGCAATGCAAACGCCAATCTATTACTGCAAACCACACACTACTGAAGCATCGCAGTTTGGTGTTGAAGGTGGGCCCTGCCCTCAACGCCTCACACATTTAAATCACAAGTTTGCTGAAAACACACGCTGTATCATATTCAGAAAAATGGAGTTTGTACAAATTCGCCTACCTAGGGTTTCCATAGCCACTTTTATACTAAATTATACAGAGTGAAATCGCCCTGAAGACAAGGGTCGATAGGAATAACAATACTCAAAATATCTTAACCATTCTGAGCCAAAAATGGAATCTCAGATCTCAGAATATACACATATCATTGAAGAGAAGATAATAACAACCCTTGATCAAAGATCGTGCTTGAAATAGCAGTGGAGCAATCTTCAAAAGCATCTTAAAGATGATGTGGATCCAATAAAAACGCCCTGATGGTAGATCGAATCCCCAAATCTCCTCATTTGAACGCTGGCCAAATAACAAAACGAACCCTGTGTAGAAGAGAAACCCACATCATTATTAGCATAGGGTTTAATGAAACCTAAAACCCAAAACATATGCATAAAAATAAGAAAATACAACAATCAAATAATTAAAATTACTTACCATGGCTTTTAGCAATGTTGACCTTCAAAAGACACATAAAACTGATTATTATTGGACCCATTAAGACTTTAAATACTAGGAAATAGTACATCGAATGGACAAAATAGAGGACCAACAGAGATAGTTATACCCAACTAATTCAGGAATAGAAACAATTCATGAAGTCATAGTGTGACAAAAAATTAAACCCTAAATGCAAAAAAATGATTCGTTGCAAGAAGAAGAAAAGTGATAATAAAACTAGAAATTTCTCACAAATATCGAAACCTCCTTGTACCTAACTGATGGATTTGTAACTCTACTGCACAGAGTAGTGAAAAAAAATTCCAAGCAACAAAAAAATTCACTAAAAACTAGGTAGGGTGTATATGGACGTAGGGTATACATGCTTTTTATTGAGGGTAGGGCAAGTATTTGTCTATAAGGCTATGAACTACAGAAAGCATCGAAGCAGAAATTGTCTGGATGAAAACTTGCAAAAACATGAACCATAAACAAACAAACCACCATATCTGCAAACCAAGAGATAGATACTTGATGCTAGATTAGTATACAATAGATTTCAATCCAGATCTACAAAAGAAATCAAGAAAAAATTGAAAAAAAAACTGAAAATGAATGGTGAGGGTTAGGGTTTGAAGGAAAATTTCTCAAACATATAGCAAATGTCCAAATATAGAGAATAACCACAAGGGTTTGATAAATTGGATGACAAGTCTACGAAATACAGAGGACCCAACTCAAAATTTGGAAGAATTGTTGCTTGTGAAAAAAAATTCAAAGAATTTATCGAAGAAGGTAGAGCATAGCAACTAGCTCTGATACCATGCTAGAATATTGAGAATATGCGTAACATACAACAATACATTTACACTAACATGTAAATCATTGCAACAATCTACTAGCCTATCCTTCTATCCATACAAGGAACAATAATCATGTAAGAAACAAGAGACAAGAGAATAGACAAGGTACACCAAATACACGTGGTAAAACCCCAAATAGGGAAACATGCATGAAAATGTTTGTCTTCTTATTCTTCAGAAATATCCAATCTTACAAGAGAGCTCCACCCCACATATGCTCCACAACTTTACAATATAAATACAGTGCAATTCACACGATAGACGATCACATTATTCCCAAAGGCTCTCCTTCGCATCTATTATATACCAAGAGGTATGGAAGAATAACATCCCAAAATACATGTGGGATAAATGATTTTCACCTCCTTATATAATGAATGGTAATAGTAGAATATTTCTCCATGATGCATGTGGGGTAACTCCTTTTACATAATATTAGAGTTATATATGCCTTCCAATGCTAGATAAGACATCATACAACATCATACTAGACATCATTACACATAATATTAAAATTACACATTCCCACAATTGAGACTCCATATATATCTAAGCAAAATCTAGAAACTGTATTTTGTAAACACAATGAGGTTAGAGTCCACCAACTTGAAAACTAATTAATTGCTCTAAATCCCAATGATTTCTCTTCCAATGAATATTTTCCATGTTTAAAACACTAAGGCTTACACTTGCAGAATGTAAGATAAATAAGGAAGATGATTTACATATGCTATTGTTGATAAGCTTGCAATGCTTATTCTATTTTTGTATCTAATTTTCACCCCACTAAAGAATCACTTCTAATTTGAGAGGCTACTTATAAAATGCCATCTTTTGAAACTTTTTGTGCTTATCTCATTAGAAAGCAAGATAAGTTCTTGCACTATGGCGTGATCAACACTATAGGTACATCTAACAAAGCCTTAGTGGCACAATAGAAGCAAGACCCCAGGCATCCAAAGAAACAACATTCTCACAACAACAAACAAAACAAGGGTCCCAAACCCTCTCAACCAACTCCTCCTTCCAATAGGGATAAAGGCTTCCAAATGCAAGAATACTGGGAGACATTGTAACTTTTATGGGCAAGATATTCATTTGAAGTCAAATGTTTTAAGAAGATGGAAGCCTTAGAAGTAACAATGAAGAATAATAACATCATTATTGCTCCTTTTAAATCTTCTTCTTATGGACATGCACTTTCTTCTTTACCTTTTCTTCCAATGCAAAATCTACTTCTTCAAATGAGCGACTTATTGAGTCTAGAGAATCTTACCATATGTCATAGGATAAAGCCACCTTTTATGCTCTTCATGTATGTATCACCAAACAAATATTTGTTGGTGATGATAGATCCCTTAATGTTGTAGAATATGGAATAGTTCAGCTAGATGATGGTGATTTTAATGATATACTATGTGTTACAAGTCTTTCCTTAACATTTTATCGATGTATCAAACATTCATTTAGGTGAAGGCAAAACAATAGAATTTTCACCTCACTAAGGTGTACTAAAATATTTAAAAGATCCTATACACACCTCAGTAATTTAAATTGTTGATGATATTACAAGGTTGTACATATTTGACAACTTTGGGTCATCTTCTCTTCCATAAGATTTTATTGCTCATAGTGATGAGATGATCAAAGTTTGGCATGGATGATTTGGTAATCTAAACTATCACTCACTGCAACAACTATGTAGAAAAAATATGATGAATGGTCTTCCTCTTGTTTCTTGTAGAGATGGTGTTCGTTCCCTACATTCTTGGTAAACATCATCATGACAATTTTAACAAATATGTAGCTTGGCATGCCTTGACCCCCATCGAACGTGTTCATAGTGATATAGGTGCTCTGCTCTTTTTTCTTCTTTTGGATTCAAGTATTTCTCAACCTTCACTCATGACCTCTTTACACACACTTGGGTTTTATTTCATAAAATTTAAGAGTGAAGTTGATATATTTTTTTCCTACAAGGACCTTGTAGAAAGACAATCTATACATCAACTACATAAGTTAAGGACATATAATGGGGGCAAATAGTTTACCAACAAATTTACAATTTACTGCACTACATAGGACACATAGATCAAAGTTAATGTCCCATATACACCATAACAAATGGTGTTGCTAAGAGAATAGTCATACATTAAAAATGACAAGTTGTATGATCTAATTTAAGGGATCAAGCTCTCATTTTTGGGAAAAAGCCATTACTTGTACAAATTACATAGTTAATCACACTCTCTGCAAAGGATTTAAAAAATATAACACTTGAAGAAGCATGGAGTAAAATTAAACTAGATGTAAGCCACTTTTGAGTGTTTGGTAGTGAAGCATGGGATCACATTTTTTATGAGAAAATGAAAGTATTATATTGTAAAAGTGGGAAGTTCATTTTTGTTGGGTACTTTGAAGGTGTTAAGTTTGATGAAGGTCTCTCAACCTTGGTGCCTAATTTGGTGTTTGTACCATCTTCGGCCTATAAGCCATCTTTGATTGATGTCCTATCTTCTATTCCCAACTTTACTATTAATGCTCCTATTTTGGTTTCTTCTTCTTCTTCAGATGATGACAATGAGGATGAGAATCCACCTATGCTTGCTCACCCTTATCTAATTGAGTCCAATGAACATGAACTTGCACCAACACCACAGATTTCTAGATGGGTTTGTACAACATGAGAAGCAACTAGTCATCTTGCTGGTGATCCTTCAAATCAATGTTGCAAATGTTGATAGTTCTATTGAGCCTCCTATGTTTAGGCTTAAGTTTCAAAGTCTCGTGATCGATAAACATTTGTAGAAGCTTTTGGCTATCCAAATTGGGATGCAACAATAAATGAAAAATATTGTTCCTTATTGGAAAACGATACTTGGGATCTTATACCTATTCCAAAGGGAAGAAAATTTGAAATTGTAAATTGACATATAGAACTAATATGCATAAGATGGAAGTGTTAAAAAACATAAAGTTCAGTTAGTTGCCATAGAATTTTCTCAAGTAGAATAAATTAACTATATTGGAACATTTGCCCCTATATCCAAAATGAATTCCATTTGCCTTGTTCTAACCCTTGCAATTTCATATAAATAAGAGGTCCATCATATGGATGTTAAATCTACATTCCTTCATGGAGAATTACAAGAATAAATTTACAGGTAACAACCTCCTGACTATGTTCAGGGTGAATTTAATCTTGTTCATTGCATTAATAAATCTCTCTATAGCCTTAAGTAAGCTCCTCAGGCTTGGTATGCTAAAATGGATAGTTTTATTCTTGACATTGACTTTTGTAAATGCCATTCTCACGCTAATGTTTATACCAAGAAAGTGGGCAACCACATAATAATACTTGTTTTCTATGTTGATAAACTTATATTCATTGGTAGTGATCCAAAATTTTTAACCCATGTGAAATCCAACCTTAAGAAAAAATTGAAATGGTAGATTTAAGAAATTTGCATTATTTTTTGGCCTCCATGTCTTGTAAACCAAAGAAGAAATTTCTTTCTCCTAGTCTTAGTATGCATGTTTCCTTCTTCTACGCTTTCACATGGAATATTGTAAACCAACCCTATCCCCCTTCCATTCTAAAGTCAAACTTGTTGCCACATCTACTACACTTGAAATAGATGCCACTTTTCTTTGCCAGTTGGTACCCTTTTTATTTGACCCATACTTGTTTTGATAATTCCTTTGTTGCAAGTCTTGTTGCCTAGTATATACGAATGCCCCACAAGATCCATTAGAAAAAAATAAAGGGGATACTTTAGTATATCTGAGGTACAATTCAGTTTGGGATACATTAGAATTAAGAGGAGACTCCTTTGTTGGTTGGTTTCGCTAATTCTGATTTGGCTGGCAACCCTAATTATTGGAAGTCTATTGCAAGTTATGTTTACAATCTCGGTTCCATACATGTCACTTAGGATTGTATGAAACATCGTCCCTTGATATTTCTTCAACAAAGCAGAGTATCGAACCATTGCTACTATAAGTCAAGGAGTCTTAGGGCTTCAACAAATCTTTTTAGAGTTGGGATTCCAATAATAACATTCGACCACACTTTAGTGTGATAATTAGAGTGTCGTTTAGCTCACCAAATATCTAGTTTGACATTGGTGCATCAGTCATAGTGAGCTACACATGCACTTTATCAAGAAGCTTCTTCAAGATCGTCCCCTCGAAGTGTTCTACTGGAAAACAAATGATCAAGTCATAGATATTTTCACAAAGGCTCTCATAGAAGCAAAGTTTTCTAAGCTTTGATCTATGTCAAAAGTTCAAAAAGTTGTCATTAAGAGGGGATAGTTTCTAATACCTCCTTCCTTCTCCTATTGTGTCACCTTCTTAAATCCTTCAATCCTATCCCAAGTTGTACTTAAGGGGGTATGCCAAGATATTTATACACATAGGAGTTAGTTAAGTTCAACTTGGTCTAATGTGTCTTTAGGTAAAGTGTATTTCATTAGTGTACTATATTGTAACTAACTAATATGATAGTCACGATTATGTTCTGGACATAAAGTGATTCAATGATTTCTCTTTTACTCGATACTAACGACACTTGTATGTGGCTTAAAACCTGATTGGTCTACGATCTATATTTAAAGAGCATGGATAATCATTTGGTGATGATCGACTAAGAGAGATTCATATGTAAACTATTTTTCTTTTCACATTAATATATTGCCTCAAGTTGTTGTGTTGGCTAGGGTCGTGGTCAATTTCCCTCTTTGAGGGTTTTAACACATAATACACTAGTGTACTTATATTCGATATGTCTGTGTGAGTAGTTTCCTTAAGGTGTATACTCTATTTATCGAACATTTATGAAGGAGGAATTTATACCACCTTAATGAAGTTTTATACATTTTATTTTTAATGTATTTGTGGATAATAATGTGGCTTTTGAGTATCACTCCAATCTTGTTTTATTTTCATATTGGCTCTAGACTTGGATGGAGGTTGCACTACATGGACTCTTTTGGCATGTTTATTGATCAATTAGGACTTATAATAAATATAGTGTTTCGCTTGGAGACTTTTTATTCATGAAGATCATGCCTAGGTACATTTTTGGTTATTTTACTACACATGTCGTTCTATTATTGATCCATTTCCATTGTTGCTTCTCTCTTCTCCTATAAATAATTTAAAATGCTAATCATGAATACATTATTGTTTTCTTCTTTTCACCTCCTTGTTTCATTATTAGTCCATGCCAAAACATGAACTATACCTTTCATTTGCAAGTTAGAGTGCTTTGACTTAACATTAATTCAATTTTATGTTATAAATTTTATGAAGTTTTCCAATAGTTATAAAATACAAGTTATTAAAATATTGTTTTTAAATAAAAAATAAATTTAAAAATTTTACTCATTGGTCAAAGAGGTCATTGATGGGACATAAATCCCCGAGAGTGTCTTAATTTTTTAAAACACAATAAATAAAACTAAAAACATTTCATTAACATGGAATTTTCTAAGTGTGCCGTGAGGCAACTTTCATATGCCATTGTTGAGTTTTGTGAACTAAAAAAAAATTGTTGTCACTTCCTATATGATGTTTTGATTTTTATAATACCAATTCTATATACTTTTATTTCAATGTTTGTTCCACAAACAAGGGGCCCATACACCAAATTGGTGTATGGCTTGGATGTGACCTTAAAAACAGATTATTATTAATATTATAAGGATAAATGCTTAATTGTTATGACAAGTTCTATAAGCTTGTTATGTTCTTATAATTTCTTTTTGCTTTCTCAAGTTTTATCTTTAACATTTTTTTCCTTAGAAAAAAAAATCACACTTTCTATTCAAAAATGAATTAAAAGTACATTCATCCTAAGTGTTGAGCATTGCTTCATAAGTATTGATTTTTACAATTGTTTCCACCAGACCTCATGCAAAAACCATTCAACAAAAATATCATCCTTGTACAAAATACTCAGTCTAATCAAGCTTGTGCTTTATAATCCAATCATAACCCAAATACATTCAAATTAGACTAAAACTTTACTGTATGCCAAAGTTATTTTCAACAAAACTAAATCTTCAATATGCAGCTAGCCTGTACTATGCCTTAATTCTGTATAGTCAAATTCTCAATATCCATTAAAGCTCACATCTTGTTTCTTCCATTGTTTCACCTATTTCCTGCATAAATAGTTTACCTAGCACTTTAGTTAGTCCGATCTTTGACAACCTATCCGCCTTCTGGTTTAATTCTCTATAAATGTGCTTGAAGGATATCATTTTGAAAAGTTCGACAACATTTTTAGCTTAGTTTCCAGGTTTTGAATGTTTACGGCCCCAATTATTTGAGTCTGATTCATCCATTTGATAACCAATTGCGAGTCTCCAAATACATGTAGATATCTTATGCCTTGTTGGTGTGGTACCCTCATAACCTCTCAGTGAGCTAGTAATTCCGTGTTGTTACTGTTTCCTTCTCCCACATTTGCCATTATATTTGAATATAGTGATCGTCTCAAAAGAAGAAGATGCCACCAATTCCTCCTTTTTGTTCCTCCCACAAATAAGCCCCATCAAAGAAGGCCCAAGGTTTTGATTGGTCACTATATCCCAAAGTTATTTTCAACAAAATTAAATCTTCAATTTGCATCCAACCTGTACTATGCCTTAAATTTGTAAAGTGAAATTCTCAATATACATTAAAGCTCACAACTTGTTTCTTCCATTGTTTCACCTTCTATTTCCTGCATAAATAGTTTACCTAGAACTTTAGTTAGTCCAATCTTTGATAGCATATCTGCCTTCTGGTTTAATTCTCTATAAATGTGCTTGAATAATACCATTTCAAAAAGTTGGACAACATTTTTAAGCTCAATTGCCAGGTTATGAATGTTTATGGCCCCAATTGTTTGAGTCTGGTTCATCCATTTGATAGCCAATTGTGAGTCTCCAAATACATGTAGATACCTTAATCCTTGTTGGTGTGCCACCCTCATAACCGCTCACACAACGAGTAATTCCACCTTCTTATTGCTTCCTTCTCCCACATTTGCCATTATTTGAATATAGTGATCGTCTCAAAAGAAGATGATGCCGCCAATCCCTCCTTTTTGTTCCTCCCACAGATAAGTCCTGTCAAAGAAGGCCCAAGGTTTTGATTGATCACTGTATCCCAAAGTTATTTTGAACAAAACTGAATCTTCAATTTGCAGCTAACCTATACTATGCCTTAATTTTGTATAGTCAAATTCCCAATATCCATTAAAGCTCATAGCTTGTTTCTTCCATTGTTTCACCTTATATTTCTTGCATAAATAGTTTACCTGACACTTTAGTTAGTCCGATCTTTGAAAGCTTATCCACCTTCTGGTTTAATTGTTTATAAATGTGCTTGAAGGATATCATTTTGAAAAGTCTGACAACATTTTTTAGCTCAATTGCCAGGGTTTGAATGTTTATGGCCCCAATTGTTTGAGTTTGGTTCATCCATTTGATAACCAATTGTGAGTCTCCAAATCCTTGTAGATACCTTATGCCTTGCTGGTGTGCCACCCTCATAACCACTCGTAGAGCCAGTAATTTCGCCTTGTTATTACTTCCTTCTCCCACATTTACCATTATTTGAAATAATGATCGTCTCGAAATAAAATGATGCCACAAATTCCTCCTTTTTGTTCTTCCCACAAATCAACCCCATTAAAGAAGGCCCAAGGTTTTGATCGGTCAATATCTAAATGGCCTATGAATCTTTCCAGCTTTTCTTCGTGATGTGCTTTATATACATGAGCAAGTGAGCAAATATTAACATATTCCTGGAATGTGGGCATAATATTTTCTTCAAAATCCTAGCATTTCTTAATGCTCTGATACATGGAGTTTTTGCTTATACTAATAACGTAGGCATAATCTTTTCTTAAAAAATCTTCAACTTATAACTTAGTTACTTTCTCAATTTTTATCTTTGACATGTAGTCTCCATTTATTCAATTTTTTTTCCAAAAAAGTTGAGATCGAATACTAATATTAAAACATAGAGACTGGCTAAATAACTATATTGGTTAATTACACTGATAGGTGTTCAAGTGTATGCAAGATTGACAAAAAGTGGTACAATTACACATAGAGAACAAATAACATATAATTGGTTCATGGTACTTAACTTGTGGCCTATCACTGACCACAAGTTAAATAACTATATTGTGATTAAGATTCCCACATAAATAAGAGAAGCTGAAAATTTTAGCTTTTCATAATGATCCTACTTATTCTTAAAATTAATTTTTTTACAATTCCTATACAGGTTAAATAGTACTAGTTAAATAACTATATTGTGATTGAGATTCCCACATAAATAAGAGAAGCTAAAATTTTTAGCTTTTCATAATGATCCTACTTATTCTTAAAATTTATTTTTTTACAATTCCTGTACTTAGAATCAGTACTATAGCGAAGCTAAGACTTAAAAGCTGCATTGCCAACTCAAAAGTGGGATACTACAAACCCCAACAGGAAATAGACCTTGGGCTTCTCTCGGATCAGCTATAAGGCCGCTAGCTAACACCCTCAACCCCAATCTAAACATTTTATTTGCCTCAACAACACTTAGGCGACTATAATCATTGTAAACCAAACACACCTAAGGAATCTCATTAAGTTGTGGAACTAAAATTTTGTACGAGCATTGAATTTTGGGGAAAGAATGAGGAGTCGGCGGTGCAAATAACTAAAACGATCGTGAAAGATATTGAATGAGCCAAAAAATCTAAGACATGAGCTGGTGGGTCATCCCTCGGCACAAACCGAAACCCTAGATGCATGGATCACTTTCTTGGTTCAACAGCCAAATCAATGAAGTGGGAGCCTACCTCGTGATGCGCGCGAGGGTAGATGGAGGTAGCTGTGAAAATTCATTAATGACACATCCTCTATGTCAATACGTTAGCACAAACAATCTTGTGACAGGCACGGTCGCGGATGTAATTTATTTCTTTCTTTTGCCGGCCAATTTCACAAAGGAAAACAGGCGGGCGTGGTTAAGGTAGCACTCAAATCAGGCCAGGTTGGGGGACAGATTATAGCTGGCCCGATTTAATAGCGCCTCTGATAAGTAGTTGAGAATTGAAAAGCCGAATCGGAGTAGAAATAGTTGTGCTGAATCCTGCTTATAAGAAATGGAATGCACATTATCTCCAAAGCAACTAAGCAATGGTTAAGCCAACAGCAATGGAGGTGGCCATCAAAGAGATGTGGTCTCGGCTCGCAGGCGGCCATGGAAGCTACTATCGTCCGGTGGCTCTGTTGGTACTAATGGTTTTTTTGGCACTGGTATATTTGAAGAGGAGTAGCCGTCCGAAGAGGCGTCTGCCTCCTGGGCCCAGGGGATGGCCTCTGGTAGGAAACCTGTTTCAGGTTGCATTCTCCGGAAAGCCATTCATGTATGTGGTTCGAGACCTGCGAGAGAAGTTCGGTCCCATTTTCACGCTTCAAATGGGGCAGAAGACGCTCGTAATCATCACCTGCCCGGAGTTAGCACACGAGGCCCTAATAGAGAAGGGAACGCTATTCGCCAACAGGCCCCCCGATACCCCGACGAAGCTGTACTTCAGCGCTAACAAGTGCTCTGTAAATTCGGCAGAGTATGGCGCCGTGTGGCGCGCCCTGCGACGGAATCTGGTGTCTGAAATGCTCAACCTCTCACGCGTCAAGGACTTCAGCTGGATCCGTGAATGGGCTATTGACCGTCTCATTCAGAGGCTCGAAGACGAGGCGCGGGACAACAAGGGAAGGGTGAGTGTCTTGGCCAATGTGCGGTTCTCAGTTTTCAGCATCCTTCTCTGCATGTGCTTTGGGAAGCAACTGGGGGAAGACATCATCATCCACGTGGACGATGTGATGAAGGATATACTGCTGATCGTGGAACCCCGTATACACGACTTCTTGCCAATTCTGACGCCGTTCTTCAAGAAGCAATGGAAGCGCATCAGGGAGCTGCGTCGTATTCAGATCGACAGCATTCTTCCTCTCATCAACACGCGCCGCGCGGTACTGAAACAGGGAGCTCATACTCAACCCGGCTCCCGTGACGGCGCCAATGCATATATCGATTCGCTAATGAAGTTAGAGCTACCGGACGGGCGAGGGAAGGCCACCGACGAAGAGTTAGTAACGCTGTGTTCGGAGCTCCTCAGTGCAGGAACCGACACCACATCTACAGCGTTGGAATGGGCAATGCTTCGCATGGTTATGCACCCAGATATCCAAGAAACCCTCTACCAAGAGATCTGTGGCGTGTGCGGTGACAGGAAAGTAGAAGAGAAGGACATTGAAAACCTTCCCTACCTCAACGCCGTGGTGAAGGAGACTCTGCGACGCCATCCTCCGGGGCACTTCGTCCTGTCTCACGCAGTCACAGAGGACTGCAAGCTCAGGGGATATGACATTCCCTATAAAGCCAATGTGGAGTTCTACACGGCGTGGATGTCCTTTGATCCTAGCATTTGGCCTGATCCTATGACTTTCAACCCCCAGCGATTCCTGGACCCCGAGAATGAGGTAGATATAACGGGAAACAAACAGGTGAAGATGATGCCCTTTGGCGTGGGCAGGAGGATTTGTCCCGCCCTCGGCTTGGGGACGCTGCACATCAATCTTATTTTGGCCCGTATGGTGCAGGCCTTTCAGTGGTCCTGCCCCGATGGAGAGACCCCCGATCCCACTGAGAAGTTCGCATTCACTGTCGTCATGAATAATCCGCTTCAGGCAACCATTAAGAAAAGAGGTCAGGTTCGTTTCTAGGTCACATCTTTTTAGTAGCTTCCATTATATTACGTTTACGTTGATTAGGGATCTGGTTACTACTAATGTCTTTTTCTTTTACGTTAGCTGTGTGTAATAATGGATGGAGATGTGACTATTTATTATATGTTCATGTCTTATGAATGAAGCTCTTAATGTTGGGCTGTCACACTGCCAAAAGGGTCTTTTAATACACTTTTTCTAGCGTTGTATACATGTCAAATCGTCTATGTACACAGTTGCAACATTGAATACAGCCTGTCCCAGTGATAGCAGTATTAAATGCAATGCATTATTGTTCAGTGTAATACTCATGTTTATAATGCTATACACGAAGAAGTTGTTGCATGTATGCGAGGGACTGCTTAGGGTTTAGTATTACAATACTTCGTTTTCAATAACACTGAAATTAGATATATAATTGGTTATTACCTCACTTCTACTCT
This sequence comes from Larix kaempferi, assembly GCA_027924585.1. Classification (NCBI taxonomy): domain Eukaryota; kingdom Viridiplantae; phylum Streptophyta; class Pinopsida; order Pinales; family Pinaceae; genus Larix; species Larix kaempferi. The sequence goes on along the minus strand of BSBM01001110.1, from coordinate 10,141,550 downwards.
TAGTTTCCCCAATGGATTGTCCATTGCCTTTGTACGGGGAAGATACAAAATGATTAAAGAAAAAATCGAGAGCGATAACTCTGCATGGGCATTTTGACATTAAAAGAGATGGCTTTGTTCTCGGAAAATATTGAATGCGTTCACTCTGAACAATTTGACTTGACTTGGTATCACAGAAAAAGCATTATTCTTGTGAACAATCAATTAATCCAATTAATTCAGTAAAGAATCCTCTAGCAGCATTAGATGTTCTGCTGTGGAGTGGTTATTCATAGTTAAAATTGTTATTGAAATTTGATTGATAATATACTTTAGTGTTAAAATACTGTCACTTCATAAAATTAAACTTCAAACTTCATAACCTCATTAATAAAGTGTGAATTTGAATTTAACTCATCATATTGAAGTGTATTTTTATTTTTTCAAGTCATTAATATCTGAATCCCAAGCCCATATATATATATATGTGTGTGTATACCATATATATATATGTGTGTGTGTGTATATGTGTGTGTGTATATGTGTCTCAAGCCCATATATATATATGTGTGTGTGTGTGTCTCAAGCCCATATATATATATATCTGTGAGTTTCCAGAATAAAACTTCTTTGTCATCATTTTGTTTATTATGTTTTATTGTTTAATATGTTTTTGTAAATTTTTTATTTTTGTATTATATGATGCAAGATATGAGAATTCAATGTTTCATATAGTTATTATAAATTTTATTTTGAAAAAAATCAATTATGATGGGTAAAATTGAGATTTAAATTTCAAATGAAAGGTAATGTTAAAATTGAAACATCATATAAAAATTTCTTGACATGCAAAGTAGAACTTCAAATTTCAACTTTGTCCGAAGTGATGTGGTAGACCTAAGGTAATTTTTGGAAGTGATGGGGTAGATTTATCAAGTGAAGGAAATCCCTAAGTGATGTGGTAGATCTATAGTTACTTTTGGAAGTGATACTTTATATTTAAAGTTACTCTCCAAAGTGGTGGGTAAATTCAAAGTAACTGTTAATGCAAATTTTTATGTTGAGAAAATAAGAGAAAAGATCACATAAATAGAACTTGGGTTGGAATTTGAAATCCAATAGACCTGTCAAATTTGATGGTTTAAACCATTTTATCATACTTATTATACACATTTTAAGTTTGTTTTATGATGGGTTAATGTGATTTTTAATCGTATTTGTGTTGGAATAATGTAGAAATGCTAGGCTTATTATGCTAGATTGAGTTGATGTGTATTATTCTGTGTTAGTTTGAGATCCACATCTTATGGATCTAGGATTGGGTTTGTTATTGTAAGCTGCATCTATATGTTGTAATATGTTCACATTGATTAATTGAATTGGTTTTGACCATTCCTTTGTGTACAAGAGCGAGCCTTTGTGCTCTGCTCTTCTTTGCCTCTATGCGTGCAAGTTAATTATTTGATTGGCAAATCACCTCGTGACAGGCAAATGTGATGGGTTATTGTGACTTTTAACCATATTTGATTGGCAAATCACCTCGTGACAGGCAAATGTGATGGGATATTGTGATTTTGAACCATATTTGATTGGCAATGGCTTCAGGGAATTTGCCTATCAAATTCCAATCTTGATAGCAATGAGTTTATGCAGTGGTAGGACAGTTGGCATTTGTGGAGGTTAAGTCGACACAGATCATATTTTGCAGTGACAGGATAGTTGGCATTTGTGGAGGTTAAGTTGCCAATATTTTCAATATCTATAGACCAGGGATCATATTTTGCAGTGGCAGGACAGTTGGCATTTCTGGAGGTTAAGTTGCCACATATCATATTTTTAATTTCTATAGATGAGGGGTTGTGGATAGTAAGAGCTACCAAAAGGGAGGGAAATATACTTGTGGTTATTAATATTCATATCAATCATAAATATAATGGGATGAAAGACTTGTTAAGTAGACTATTGGAACATGATTTAATAATTATTCCACCATCAAAAGCAAAAGGGAGGGAAATAAACCCACCCAAATACTTGTAGTTATTAATTTAATATTCATATAAATCATAAATATAATGTGATGAAAGACTTGCAAAGTAGACTATTGAAACATGATTTAATAATTATCCCACCATCAAAAGCAAAAGGGAAGGAAATAAACCCACCCACATACTTGTAGTTATAATTTAATATTCATATAAATCATAAATGTAATGCGATGAAAGACTTGCAAAGTAGACTATTAGAACATGATTTAATAATTATCCTACCATCAAAAGCAAAAGGGAGGGAAATAAACCCACCATATATTTGTAGTTATTAATTTAATATTTATATAAATCATAAATGTAATGCGATGAAAGACTTGCAAAGTAGACTATTAAAACATGATTTAATAATTATCCAAACATCAAAAGCAAAAGATAAAAAGATAAGGAAATAAACCCACCCATATACTTGTAGTTATTAATTTAATATTAATATAAATCATAAATATAATGCGATAAAAAGACTTGCAAAGTAGACTATTAGAACATAATTTAATAATTAATAATTAAAGTTATCCAACAAACCACTGAATACATCCCAACACTCACTAGAATATGAAAACAATTACTACCAAATATTTTTCTATACACCAAAATGGTTAATTTTCTTTATGGAGGGAAAATTTTCATTATACACATATAGGCTTGGTTTTTTGCACTTATATTTCAGTTTCAATTTGGTTAATTTTTCATTTTTTAAAATGAAACGAGAAAGGAAATTTATATCATAAAAAATGTGAGATTACAAACGCCATGGGCAGCGAAGCATCAACAATCTTAAAAAGGTCCAAAACTAGAGAGTTTCAGAACAGAACAAAGCTACGAATTCCTCCATCATTTCAAAAACTGTGTATCCTTTACCAAAACTAGATATGCTGCTTCTAACAGAGTAAATTTTTACAATGTTCTCCTAGTACTATGCAAAAAAACATCAACAACTTAAGCAAAAAAGAGAGAAAAGACTTCATTCATGAGCATTAAATTCGTTAAGTTATGGCTGCGAGATAGAAGCGTTCTCCATCGGACTGGCCTCAGCATGCTCCCCTCCTGGTTCACGGTTGAACTAATACAGACCATTAACATCTCCACATGAATTTCTTAAGTGATTTCCCTTTAACTGGACAAATTTGTTTAAATTGTTCCTGAAAAAGCCGACGTAGTTCCACCACACTTCTAGGCACCCTGTCCAATTTGTCAGTCAGGTCCCTTTCCATTTCAACGACGGTCCTCTTCAGCTCTTCGACTTCCCCGGTTTGAACTCTGTACCCGGTCTCAGCATCTTCCAGACGAGTTTCAAAGCATGCCAAATCCAGACTGGTCTGTCTGGACTCTTCCAGACTTGCTTTGGATACCTCATAAACACACCTCGTCATTTTCTTGAGGTCTGTTGCATCCCCTTTAATACCACTGATCTCTTTCATGACATACTGCAAGTCTGGATCTTCCTCTGGATGGTGCATTTTCATATCCTTTCTCGAGTTGGAGCCTCTTTTCCACCATAGCGGAATCCTTTTGAGCTGGCAGAATCACTCGAAGAGCAAAATTTCCAGAGCAGTACAGATGGGAGAAGACATTTGGAGCTCCCTTTAACCAAGAGAACTTCGAACCCTTTATCGAAATGCTCAGCACGAGCGAGGAGAGGGGAGTAAATGAATGCGAATTTGGACAAGACGAGGGGGAGTAAATGAATGCGAATTTGGACAAGACGCTCCCACGCTAGCTATAATCTCGATCTTTCCATCTGTCATCCCACTTCTACGACACGGCTATCAGCGTTAAACGTCCCTCCCTTGAAAGGAGCAGCAATTAATTCGGACATTGAAAGATCCTTCCATCTGTCATCCCACTTCTACGACGACGGCTATCAGCGTTAAACCTCCCTCCCTTGGAGCAGCAATATTGAAAAGCACAACACCATTTAACGACGGTTGGGGAGTTGTTAAGGAAAGATCCCTTCCTTAAGTCTTGCTCCAGCATTAGCCATCCGATCTGCCACCCCCACTTAAGCATCTTCTAATATGATAAAATTGAATCTTACAAGTTCTAGGAAAACAATTTCGAGATTTATATTGGAAACCATTCTTTATTTGTTTCAGACCTTTGCCAAACATAAATGGTGTGGTGTGAATAACAATCCGAGAGTCATCAAAGACCATGAAGTCTTCTATTTGAACATCAGACATGCACTTTATCCCTTGCGTCAAAGTTTTCATAAATAAACCCTCCTGCCCTCGCCAATACTAGATTTGGAATTTATTAATGCTAATACTAGATTGGGAAAGGAATCTACCATAATTTCAGACTTTGACCACTACTTATAGCTGGCACTAACCATGTCACCAATAATGTAACTGGATTTTTTTTTCTTTCTTTCTTTCTGTTAAGCTTTTGCAAAATTGTGCAGTGACATGCCACAAATAATATAACTGTATTCCTATTTATTTTTAGCTTTTGCAAAATCGTGTGCACCAGTCAAAGCATATGGAGGCTACAATGTGTACATGCATTAATGGATGGAAGGATGCAAGATCTGAGAATACGAGATGTAAAACGCAGAGAAATGGATTGCAAGTGGATCCGCTCTTCTTTCACGACCCTGGTGGCTTCATGATTGTGCAATTACGAGAACCTCCCTGTGGTGCCACGGCATCTACTTCTCATGCTCGCATATTCCCGTTGGTCATTATTTCAACACTGCATATGATGAATAATAAAAGGTTATAAGTTTCAAAAATATAATATTTAATAGTAAATAGTGTGATTTAAAATTATTTTATTGGGTATATGTATATAATTGGTAAGTAAAATTAATATATTAAATACATATTAATTTTTAAATTTGATATTGAATATTATTTAATATATTAAATACACATTAATTTTTAAATTTGATATTGAATATTATTTCACGATAGCTAACTTCTTATAATTATAATTATTCATTATTTATTAATTTATATTTTCTAATTATTAATATTATTATTGTTGATATTATATATATATATAGTTCGATAAGTAAAATTAAATTATACATTAATTTTTAAATTTGATGTTAAATGTTATTTAAGATTCCCTCTATTAAATACACATTAATTTTTAAATTTGATATTGAATATTATTTCACGATAGCTAACTTCTTATAATTATAATTATTTATTATTTATTAATTTTTATTTTCTAATTATTAATATTATTATTGATAATATTATAAATATATATAGTTCGATAAGTAAAATTAATACATTAATTTTTAAATTTGATGTTAAATGTTATTTAAGATTCCCTCTAATTTTTTATAATTATTACTACTCTCTATATTTTAATTTCCAACTAACAATTATTAATATTATTATTGCTAACATTATAAATTTACGATTATTTATATTACCCATTTATAATAAGAACATTGTAATGAAAGATTAAAGAATTTGTTATAAGTTTACTTTACAAAATATACCATCACATATCCATCTTAAACTCGTATCTATCAAGTACCGAGAGGGATCCAATTTTTTGAGGCGTATTTCTTTTTTAAATTTAAACTAAAGAAATTTGATCTCTCTTGATTGATAGATCCAGGTTTAAGTTTTAAGTTTTTATTTTATAAACTAACATCTATTTTTTAATTACTTTTCATAATATTTTATTTTATGAACCAACATGGATTTTTTTTAAATACTTTCCATAATTTTTTATTTTATGAGCGGACATGCATTTTTTTAATTATTTTGTTAGTAACAAACGTTACATCACAAACGTTACAACATCTCCCCCATATTGGGCTGTAGAGCACTTCTCCGTGCAATAATGTTAAATATAGCACAAATATATATAATTTTAATTATATTTTTAAAAATGGACAACCATATTTAATTAAAGTTAACCATGTTCAACCAAAGTCAACCATAGTCAACAATGCCCACTATACCTCTAGTTAACCATTACTCAAACATAGTCAACCACGACTTCTCAGTATACCTCGAATCAACCATTAGTCAACCAAAGTGAACCATGATCAGCAATAGTGAACCATAATGAATCATAGTCAACGATGTATTCCTCGATATACCTCCAATCAACCATAGTCAACCATAGTAAGTCATGGTCAACCATTGTCAACTATACTTAAAATCAAGGTCAACCAAAGTCAACCATGAAAAACCATGTTCACGCATGAACAACAATAATCAACTTTAGTCAACCATGGTTGATCAACGATGGTCATGATCAACCATGTTAAACCATGGTCAACCATAGTCATAATCAACCGTGGTCAACCATAGTCATGCTCAACTATGGTCAACCCTCATCAACCATAATCAACCTAAGTTAACTATGGTCTACCATGGTCAACCATAGTCAACCATGATCTACCACAATCAATCATAGTTTGTCATTGTTGATCAACCATGGTCATAATCAAACATGGTCAACCATGGTTGACCATAGTTATGATCAACCATATTCAACCATGTTTAACCATGGTGAACCATGGTCATCATCAAACATGGTTGACCACAGTCATGATCAACCATGGTCGATCATAGTCATGGTCAACCATATTCAACCATAGTTAACCATGATCAACCATAGTCATGATCAACCATGATTAACCAAAGTCAACCATGGTTAACTTTAATCAACCATGTCTTGCCATAGTGAATATGGTTGACCATGATTAAAGATAGTCAGCAATAGCCAACCATAGTCATCCATCATATACAAAAGTCTTTCATATTCCAAGATTGATATTCAAAGTTAACCATATGCACTCTAACATGGTCAAACATAAGTACTTTAACATAGTCAGCCATAGTTAACCAAGTCAACCATGGTAAGACACGGTGTAACATAGTTGACCATGGTGAACTATGGTGTAGCATGGTAAGACATGGTATCACATAATTGACTATGGTGAACCATACTTGACCATGGTAAGACATGGTGTAGCATATTTGACCATGCTGAACTATGGTCAACCATAATCAGATCAACCATGGTCAACCACGATCAATCATGGTCAACCATGGTCAACTATAGTCAACAAAATTCAATTATAGTCAACCAAAGTCAACCATGATCAACAATAGTGAACTATGGTTAACCATAGTGAACAATAGTCAACCATGGCTTCCCCGTTATACCTCTAGTCAACCATAGTCATTCATGGTCAATCATAATCAACCATTGTTAACCATGGTCAATCAAAATCAATCATAATCAAATATAGTTAACCATGATCAACTTTGGTCAACCATGAAAAACCATGGTCATCCATCGTCAACCATTATCAACAATGGTCACCATGAACTACCATGGTCATACACGAACAACCATAGTCAACCATGGTCAACTTTAGGAAAACATGTCAACCATGGTTGATCATTGTTGGTCTCCTATTTTGACTGTCCACTACAACATTTTCTAGTCTAAGTCTTATGAAACCACATAATAATCAGTTTCATTTGTGTTGATTTGTACATGGTCATGCCTTTATGGAGATCAATGTTGATAGGTTTTGGTAAGTGCTTTTTAAATGCTTATTCATTACTTTGATTAGTTTTTATGCATATAATAAGGTCTTTTAGTTTCATTTAATGATAGGTCGAATAATAAGCCTTTGTTCTTTCTTTTCTTTGCAGGGATCTTTTTGTTACATGACTCAACGCTTGTCTCAACGTTCCCAGGACAATTATGCTAGCTGAACCTGCGATTTGGGGATTCTGCCACATTGGAGATGTCTCTTGACTCACATCGCCTTCCAGATATCTATGCAGATTTTTCAGGTGCTGTTTCAGGGATGTCCTTTGTTTGAGGAGCTGTTGTTTTCCCTCTTTAGTATTATGTGGATTTCAGGGGATTTGAGCTCCCATCTTTGGTTCAGATATTCCGAGATAGCTGTAGGGTTGTTAGCTGTATCGATCCTTGTTTCAAGGTCGATTTTACTTTGTATTTTCAGTATAAAATGATTCTTAAAACCCTAAGTAAAGGAGGATACGCAGATAAGACTGTAAACTCTATTTTATCAATATATCCAGTATTTATCTTCTTTTAAAGTTGTGATTTAAGACTGGAAGGCGTTGAGGGTAGGGCCCCCTTCAACACCAATCCTTGGTACGGTAGTATTGTGTATTTTGTAGTAGTAGAGTAACGTTTTCTTCTTTTGACACTATTTTCTGGAATATTAATGGTTTTGTTTATCTATGAATCGAAATAGAATGTATGACTGTAGATCGTTAGTTAATCTCATTTGCATTTGATCTAGTACAAAGAATAGATTCACGAGTGGTTTGTATTTAGAATTTCCTTTGGTTTTCAGTATGGGTTGTTTATTAATGATTACAGCAATGATAAACTGTGTGATAACTTTGATTTGATTTATTATAGAATCCATTTAATGGGATTGAGAATAGGTTGAAAATTCACCTTTTCTTTACTGCCAGCATTGTAGTGATCACCGAATGGTTACAAGATTGGTTTAGAATCCTTTTGTTCATCGAAGTTGCAAGGCTGTAGGGTGCTTTTATTATGATTGAACAACATTTGCAGTATTTGTAAAGTTAGTAGAGGATTTAATACTTTAGTCCACAGAGCATCTAGGGTTTGTTGAATAGTCTTTTGAGTGGGTGATTAAATAGGAGCTGAAGCTATGCTGTTTGTTATTGAATGAAGTTTGGAAAAGAGTCCTAGTTTATAACACTGTTTCCTAGAATCAACATTAGTTTCATAGTATATATATATATAGACAAGAACAAGTGAACGTTTCCTGCACAGCTCTAATATTTATTGATGAACATTATCTGAATAATCTCGGCATTCTCTTGTGTGCATTTGTATGCACAAAACACAAGCAGATTATATTTAGATAACATCAGCAAGCCAAGCTTTCTTTTAATAGGCTGTGTATTGACAATTTAGAGTTAAGAGGTCATAGGTTTTAATTCAATAATCATTTGAGGAGTGTTTGTGTGGATTTAAGCATTAAACTTGGTAGGGTTGACGATGGGAGTTTAGATGTAATACAAGGTTGTTGAGATCGACTGAGCATTTGATAGGTAAACTCTTTTCTTAGCAAGTTGTTTGTTTGAAAAGTAAATCATAGTTACTGTAGCTTAAGATTGCTGTAGAGATTGTAGATTATTTTGGAAGGTTGTTGTAGTTTAGTATTGTTTTGAAATATTGCTATAGTTAGTATTTCTTAGAAGGATTAGGATTGCTTTGAAGATTTCTGTAGTTTCATACTGCTATAGGTTGTTGTAGGTCATATTCAGTTTGACAGTTAGCAAATTTATTTCCTTATGACAGACCTAGGAGTCCTTAGTATCAGCTTCATCCATTTCATTTTGTTTGTAAGTAGACTAGAATTCATTTAAGTATGAGCAGTAAAACTATTTTGCCCGCACATACGGTGTAGCAGCTCAAAGTATACGTACTCCGGTCGATAATTAAATCAAGGTAAATTAAATAACATTAATTTTAACCAACATTTTGGCGCCGTTGCCGGGATGTTGCTCCAAGGTAAGCTGGTATTTTGCTCATTTTATGAATTTGTTGTCTGAGAAGTTCAGGTAGATAGGATTTTTTTTACAGTACACAACAAGGTGGAGGGGAAACATTAAGACGCAAAGACGAATTCACTATGGGATTCCCATGGTGTAACAGCCTGCCGCATCCACTTTAGTGGGTTGCCCCAAATTCTTGTTGTTTCCTTCTGGTAAGTGTGGTTGTTTTTCTTCGCATGTTTGATTTATTTTACTGCAAAAAAATGTGTTTACCTTTCCTGTAAAGAGTGTTTACTTTCCGCAGTTTAATTTCATGCAAGTGTGTTTGTCCTTTTGCAAGTTTGGGTGTGTTTAATTTCAGCAATCTAATTTCACAACAGTTTTTAGGTGTGACTAGTTGTTGCAGATTGGAGGAGAAGGGACGGTAAGACAAACCTGCGCATTTCATAACAGGTTCCTTCAAACCCATTTGTGGCACAGGTATTTCGATTTATTTTGATTAAAAGTCTTGTTATTTTCAGTAATTGTTTTGATGAGACCCAGAGATATTAAGGGAAGATTCATTAAGGTTCATTCCGATCTTGTTGGAAACAAAAACCCCCCCCTCACTAACCCTAGGGATAGGAACACCAACAACGAAATTGAAAACAATAACACACAAATTTCAGTGGAATTAGGGACCAGCCCAGCAAGAACCGAGGGTATACTCGGTGAACAGTTACATTCAGTAGAAATCCCACAGACCCAACAAGATTCACCTTCAATGGGAGACTCCAACTTGGTGGACACAGTGAACATAGAAAGAGTAAATTCCCTTCTTGGACATACTAGGAATCCAGTGGTTTCTCAAGTAGAATCTACCACAGATTTACCTTTCAATCTTCAATCTTGGCCTAGGCTAGACCATTGGGACTTCATTCCATCCCCAAGAAGAGACAGGTTAGGTGTGAATTGGTTTAAGAACCCTCTTGTTATGAGTGATCAGGAAACCAGACACCAGATGGAAGGAGAGGGAGAACATGAGGGACGAACTGAAACAACTTTTGGCTTCCCCATTCTGGATCTTGCACGGGATGTCAGTATGAAAAATATCCCAGCATCTTCATTACCTACCTTCTATGGGAAAAGTACTGAAGATCCGGATACTTTTCTATTTGAGTTTGACATCTTATGCAGGAGTTATAATTATCTACAGGATGCACAAAAGTTAAAACTATTTCCAGCCACCCTTAAGGATTCTGCACTTAGATGGTTTATGAGCCTGGGGGAATCCACCATCCGAACTTGGGAAGAGATGAAGAGTGCTTTCCTCATAAAATATCGAGACTACTGTGGACCTAGAGACTCCCAAAATGATATCTTTAAAATGCAACAGCATGAAGAAGAGAGTCTTGAGGACTTCCTAGAACGCTTCTGCTTTGTATTACAGAAGTCTAAGTATAGTACCTTACAAGAGGATGCAGTCAGAACTCTTTTTCTGAAAGGGATTCTGGATGAATATGTGGAAATCCTCAACTTGATGGCCTCAGGTGATGTATCTCATAAATCTTTTGAGGAGTTACTGAACTATGCAGAAAATATTCTAGGAGTAGAGCCAAGGCAGGAAAAAGCACAAGGGAAGGTCCTTCCCGCATTTCTAGAATAGCAGGAACTAGTGGGGTCACAAGAGTTGAATTGGGGAACCTGATAGAAAATTTCAAAACTAACATTTTAGGCACCTTAAGTTCCCAATTTGATGCATTGAAAACAAAGAAACGACAAGAGGAAGAGGACATAGCAGCATTACACATATTCTGCCCCAAGTGCAGAAAAAGACACCCTTTGAAAGAGTGCCCTCTTAATACCATTGCAATCTGTGCTCTTTGCTCTGATAAACATCCTACTGACAATTTCCCTTCTTTACCAGAACTGCAATCTTTTTACAAGCTTAATGCTGAACCTATGGATCCATCATATGCATCGAGAAGGCCTTGGTAGCCTAGACCCCAAAACATGCCCCCAGAACCTGTTTTTCCAAACCCTGCATATTACTATCCCATGCAGCAATCTCAGCAGCCATGGAGCCCACAAATGTGGCAGAGTTGGCCTTCTCAACCTACTCAGACCCAACCATGGTAGCAAGGCTGGCGAGGACAGTCATATGGGGGACCACAAGGACAACCCTATGGGGGAACACAATCAACAGCCCCTCCTAGTTACTGTCCAATGCCCCCAAATATGCAGCAGCTATTATCAGGATTTACACCACCTGCACTTCCTCCTATACCCCCAGTTCCACAACAATATCAAAATCCAAACCCACCTCGACCCACATTGTTGCCAGCCCAACCTATCCCAAACCCTAATAACAGACCTCCCCAGCCTCTTCATAATGCTGAAATTCAAATGGCTCCAAATTACGTAATCCATTCAGCTCCTTTACAGGAAATACAATTAAGGTATGGGAAAACATTAAATAAAGCCCCTCCAGCAGTGATTATTCATGAAGAGACTGGAGAAGAAAATGCTGAAAAAGAGATTATAGAGGAAGAAGAAGTGCAGATTGCCTCAGAAAACACTCAAGCACTGGGAACTCATTTCCAATCATCTGCTCATCCACAAGTGAATAACAACCCCCCTTACCCAGAGAGGTTATTAATAGAGAAGCCTGTGGTTCGTCCACAGTTTGATTTGGAAAATGAGTTGAAAAATGTTTGTATCAAGATTCCATTACTTCAGGCTATTAGAGATGTCCCTATCTATTCAAAACTGGTAAGGGAACCGTGCTTAAAGAAACCTGGTCGAAAACAGAAAGACCCACCCACGATAAATGTTTTAGGCCAGCTGTCCAATTATATTTCAGACTGTTCCTTACCTCCAAAATTTGCAAATCCTGGGAACCCAGTGGTGACCATTTACATCAATGAGATTCCAATAGGAAACACTCTAGTTGACCTGGGGGCTGCCATTAATGTCATGTCTATGACCACCATGCAGAGACTTCAGTTGCATAATCTCCTCAGATATACTCCTACTATTTTGGAGTTGGCTGATAGGAGCACAGTCAAACCTGTGGGGGCCTTAGATGACATTACTGTCACAGTAGCTTCTTGGGAGTATCCAGTGGATTTTCTGGTACTCCAAACCAAACACCCAATGGGGGAACATCCTGTTATACTAGGCAGGCCCTGGTTAGCCATTTCCAATGCCTTTATAGGATGCAGAGAAGGTATTTTAACTATATCAAATGGCACTTCTCTACAAAACCTGATTATTTATCCCCCAGCACAGCCTGTATTGGAAAACATGTTATGGTTAGAGAATCCTTACGGGGATGAGGATGTGGGACAACCCTTACTGTCCATCAGTCAAACTAGGGGGTTGGAACACCAGACTGAAGATGATATCCTAGATCAATTTATCTCAGCCACCACTAGTATCGAGTTCCCTAAGTCCTTCTCTGACTTAGACAATGTTTTCACAGAAGATTTTCAAGAACAGTACTACCCTTCAACCACCTCATCATCAGTAGTTTTATTCATAGATGAGAAGGTTGGAGCCGCAACTATACCAATGGAGATTAGTCCAGGGAGATCTTTGTTTATTAATGCAAATCTGTCTCAAAGCCAGCAAAATCAGTTAGTTAATTTACTTAAAGCACAGTCTGGGGCATTTGCTTGGGTTTATACAGACATGAAAGGCATTCACCCTGACACATGCATTCATCACATCTATACGCAGGAAAATATTAGACCAGTAAGACAACCACAAAGAAGAATGAATCCTGCACTTAAAGACATTGTGAAGGATGAATTACAAAAATTGTTGGATGCAGATTTTATCTATCCCATTTCTGATAGTAAATGGGTATCTCCATTGGTGATTGTCCCAAAGAAGGGAGGTAAGTGGAGAATATGTGTTGATTTTCGTGAATTAAACAAAGCAACTCTCATAGACTACTTCCCTCTTCCCTTCATAGATCAGGTTTTGGATACCTTGTAAGGAAAACAATATTTTTTTTTTTTGGATGGATACAATGGGTATAACCAGATAAGGATAGCCCCAGAGGATCAAGAAAAAACTACTTTCACCTGCCCATGGGGAACTTATGCTTACAAGGTATTACCATTTGGACTGTGTAACGCTCCTGCCACTTTCCAGAGGGCAGTGTTAGGTATTTTGGCTGATTTAGTCCATGATTGTGTGGAAATATATATGGATGACTTTACAGTCTATGGTAATGATTTCAAGGAAGCCTTAGATAACCTGGAGAAAGTTTTAATTAGGTGCCAAGAAACAAATCTTGCTTTAAGTCATGAAAAGTGTAAGATGATGTTAACTGAGGGTATTGTTTTAGGGCACCACATTTCATCAGAAGGTATTAAGGTAGACCCAGCAAAAATTGAAATCATTACTAGTCTATCTCCACCAGCTACACAAAAAGAAGTCAGAAGTTTTCTGGGACATGCGGTGTACTATCGTAGGTTTATTGCTAATTTTACAAAGATAGCAGCCCCACTGTTCAAATTATTGGCCAAAGACAGTGGTTTTTGTTGGGATCAACACTGTCAGAAACCCTTTGACACCTTAAAATCAGAATTGTCTTCAACACCAGTTCTGCGGGGGCCAAATTGGTCTTTGCCCTTCAATATACAAACTGATGCTTCAGACATTGCCTTGCGGGGAGTGCTCGGACAGAAAGAAAATCAGTCATACTATGCTATTTATTTCATCAGTAAAAATTTAACACCTGCAGAACTGAACTATACAGTAACTGAAAAAGAGTTTCTAGCAGTGGTTCATGCCATCGATAAATTCCGGCATTATATTATTGGTTATGAGGTATTTGTTCATACTGATCATTCAGCTATTAAATTTTTAATGAATAAACCTATCACTAGTGGAAGAATTACTAGATGGTTGCTTTTGCTACAGGAATTTAACATTACCATAGTTGACAAACCAGGGAAGGAAAATCTGGTTGCAGATTTCCTCTCCAGATTGACTCATGCTGATGATAATGTTCCTGTAGATGATACATTTCCTGATGAACATTTATTTGTTGTTTCTATTAAAACACCATGGTTTGCAGATATAGCCAATTATTTGGTTATAGGGAAAATACCTGCTCATCTGTCATCTTATGAAAAACGAAGAATCATACAGCAAAGTGCCAATTATTCATGGGCAGGAAATGACCTCTTCCAAACAGGTCCAGACTTGATTATCAGGAGGTGTGTGAGGGAGGATGAGATGTATGACATCCTTCAAGCCTGTCACGATGGACCTTGTGGAGGCCATTTCTCAGACAAGCGGACATCATATAAGGTGTTACATCAAGGGTATTATTGGCCTACACTTTTTAAAGATGCTGAAAAATATGTACAGGGCTGTGACAGCTGTCAAAGAATGGGGAGACCCACTGCTGCTGATCAAATGCCTTTACAAGCCCAGATACAAATTGAACCTTTTGAAAAATGGGGATTGGACTTTGTTGGGCCAATCTCACCAATGTCAAGGAAAAAGAGATATATTTTAGTCTGCACTGACTATGTGACTAAGTGGGTTGAGGCAAAATCTCTATTGAGGGCCACTGAGAAATCAGTCATAGAGTTTATTTACGAAGAAATTTTTACTCGCTTTGGCATTCCTCGTGAAATTGTGACTGAAAATGGAGCACAGTTTGTCTCTAAATCAATGAAAGCACTTACAGAACAATATGGGATTAAGCACTATAAATCTTCTCCTTACCACCCCAAGCAAATGGGCAGGTGGAATCAACAAATAAAGTGTTAGAATCCATTTTAACTAAGACTGTGCAACTGCATCACAAGGACTGGGCAGACAAGCTACCCGAGGCATTGTGGGCTTACAGAACTACGTGGAGAAATACCACAGGGTATACCCCATATCAGCTTGTTTATGGGAAACAGGTTCTGCTTCCTATAGAATTTCAGGTGAAGACTTTTCGTACTGCTTCACAATTGAGCCTGAATTTAGATGAAGCCTAGGAGCAGAGGCTGATGCAATTAAATGAGCTTGATGAAATCAGACAAGATGCTGTCCAACGAACTGTGTTGATACAGAATCAACGGACTAAGTGGCATGATAAATTTTTGAAGAAGAAGACTTTTGAAGAAGGTCATTGGGCTATGTTGTTTGACTCACGGTTCAAACATTTCAAAGGTAAGCTTACCACTAGATGGATGTGTCCATATGAAATTGTGACTGTTTTTGATAATGGTTCTGTCAAAATAAAGACAATAGATGAAGAACAAACTGCCTTTGTGGTGAATGGACATCGGTTAAAGGTATATCACAAACCTCTTTCTAAGCAAGAATTCATCCATAACATGAGTCAACAATCTGAACTAGAGCTGGTAGGTGAAGAAATGACTTCTTCATTCCCTACTCTCTCCCAGTAATATTCAATGAAATTATTTTTGTATATATGTACAGGAATTTGTTTTATTAGGGTTCTTTTTGAAGGATGCAGATATTCTTTTCAGGCTCAGGATGTTTTAGAAAAACAACAGGGAAGTCTTTTGTTATTATTTCTATTTTTCAGCCTTTGATTATTTTCGCAAAGCATTTTTAAGGACTGTGTTAATTTGGATTAAATTTCTGAGTTTCACTGATTGGAATGCCTGTATCAAGTAAATAAGATGTGTGCTGCTAGGTTTTTCAGACCTGTCTTCGTTATTCATATGAGTACTTATCCACCTGGCATTGTCTCCATCAGTGATTTAAGCTCCAAAAGGGGTTTTTGCTTATGAACTTATGGGTTGCTAGGACCATTTGACTTGGTTTCACACTGGATGGGGTGAGGGAATTGTTTTCAGTGACAGCTATGGGCATTAAATTACTTTTACGTCAGGCACCATTTTGGAAAAAGGTATCCAGGATCGGGTAGTCTGGTGGTTATTATCTATTGGCTTCTATAATATCAAATACATATATATACATTTTTGTGCAGCCACTTTATGACTTTCACTTTATACAGTTGCAAAGGTTAGTTGTTTATTTGGGAAAATCTTTACAGGCATGTACAAAGAATACTCTTCCAATTCTGGTACCATCCCACTCCTAGATGGTTTTCAGAGCAGCTCCCCCACTCATCTATGCTTGAGCAAATCATAAACTTTATCTTTAAGATGAAATTGGGACAAGGGCCTTTGATAGAAAACGGGTGCAAGAGGTTAACCCGCCGGGATACTGAACAGGTTCGCTGGCAGCGGGTACCGACCTGTGGTATAAACAGGCAAACCCATCAGGGTACTGAACAGGCCTGTTGGCAATGGGGCATCTGCCTGGGGAAGAAGCTTCTTAGATGTTACAGTTACCCCACCGGAGTACTGAACGGGCTCGCTGGCAGTGGGTTCTGACTCTAATATCTCCTTTAAAAGCCTCATCTATACTTGTCTGTATGAACAATGTACCTATGCAAAGGTAAAAGAGAGGTCATAAGGGTGGTTAAATAAAATTTAAAGAAACTATTTAAAAAAAATCAACCAGTTGATAATCATCTCCAGCTGCTCTGAATTTTGGTTACCTGATTCTTGTGAAAAAAAAGGGGTTTATGCCTGATATTTTCTGAGTCCTGAACATAGATGAGAATTTCAGTACTGTTTGTTGTACTACTCAAACTGTCCTGTGTGAAGCTGAGTCAAAGTGGACCAGTACCCCATTAGCTTCTGTTAGTATTCCTCTTGCCTTGTGGCACATGTCCCGGTGGAAAAATTTCTGTATGAATGACAAGAATGAAGTCTGCATTTATGATTGTTTGAGAATCATAGTTACATAGAAGTAAGGGTGATTGATTGAAGTCTGCGTTCCTGATTATTTGTTTTATATTGTTAATAAAAATTGGTTTCATAACACAATTTAGTTTCCTGTGTGATTAGATGAAGCAACCACCTTGAAATGAGTAAATTATGCCACGAAACTGTTGAGGGTCGAACAAATTTTTAATCCAGTTTACTTGTTTATTAACTCATTTGAGTGGTGCATAATGGGAAAGTTAATGGTTTAACATCATTGTGTGAGTGCATTTAGTTGAATAGCACAGCCGCTGCTCAAGATGCTGGTAACCACTACTATGCTGGTAATTTTTGTTTATCTTTATCAGCCTGAAAGCACTGCTGTATTTTACATTTGTTGAAGTGCCGGATTGAGTGCCGTATGGGGTGCCGGAGGAAACATTGGAAAATTGGCATGTATATGGTAAAGGTAATGAACATTGATGAAGGTAAGGAAGGTTGTATGATTGGCTAAGTCTTAATTGTTATTAAGGATTATGATTATAATTAAATGCTTTTTCCATAATACGAAAGTCGATGAGCTATGAACTACCATAATAACTTTGGAATTCATTTAATTGATACACCACAGTTTTCATTTTATGGTGTTAACTTTGAAAATATTTCATCCTTTATTATTGATTGGCAACCTTTGATAAAAATCATAACCTTGTTCTATTACAATTGGGGTTCTTACGTGTTATGAGGTTAGGATTAGTCCAAACGTGTTATATCGTGGTCATCATTTCCTGCGACGTGGGCAGTATGTGCCACCGCTTGTAATGATTTTCTTTTACCACGTTTATCGTCCGCATTACCTTTACTTCCTATCATTACCACTATTTACCGTGTTCTCTCGGGCTGATTACAGTCTCTATCTTTACCACGGGAGAAACATTGATGAAATTTTGTCATTGCCTGCGAATTGACTGTCCGATTTCTCTGCTATATCGCTGTCTTTCCTGTCTTCACCATGCTTAAACGGCATGAACCCTCAGCATATGAGCAGTTGTTAGCCATCCCTGAGTTCGTAGCATGCAAGGAGATGTTCATTCGGGCTGGGTGGCATTCATCTTTAACCAATTTACAGGGCCACGATGATGCTGTTTCTTTACAATTTGCTTTGGGTTTCGATTGGCATACAGCTAAGGTGGGGTCCCTGGAGTTTGCAGTGACAGAGGAGTCCATTTCATTGGCTACGGGACTTCCACGCACCGGTGATAGATGGTTTAAGAATTTTCAGTTACCACGGAAGGAGTATGACTGTGTGTTCAAACCTGAGTTTTTAGCCGTGAAGGGTGAAAAGGGCTTCTCCAAGCTCTGGATTCGAGATGAATTTCATAATTCTTTGATGATCATCAGTAAGATGATTACCTATGAAGGCCGATTTTCCACTTACAAAGCCTGTCATTTCCGCCTATTAGCTCACTTCGAGTTCGGTAAGCTTCTGAATTTTCCATTTTATTTTTGGAAGAGTCTGAGTAAAATGGCTTCACAAGTTAGGAAGAACCTAGAACATCCAACTCACAATATTTACCATCACGGGCTTATTAAAATGCTCATTTTAGCTGAATTAAAGAAGCAAGGCCGGGTATGGGAACAGTTCGTATATGAGCTATCTAATCCTCATCTTCAATCATCCTTGGGGAATGCATCAGGTGAGCCTCGTATCCCTGATTTAATGGAGAAAGCTTCCTCTGCAAACAATTCTGTTCACCAAAATGATTGCCCTCATGAACCAGCTGTTAACAGTTGTAAGAAACCTACCCCATTACATACTAAGAGGTCTTCAATCTCTAAGAGACAGTGTGTTAGCTCTCGGTCTGGGGGAGATAAGGGTCATGAAAACTTGTTTGTTTTTCCCAATAGAATATTTACTCGCAGCATGGCTGCTAACGAGGGGAGAAGGGAATCCAAGGGTAAAGAGCCCGTCCAAGTTGAATTGTCATCATCCGATGCTTCCTCTACTCATGATAACTCTGATTCTCCTGGTTCTCCTCATTATTCTACAATGTCAAGTCCTGTCAGTGAACCTTTGCTGCTAGCATCCCCTTCAAAATCAAGTCTAAAATCTGCCAAAGCATCACTTTCCAAATCAGGTTCAAAATCTACTAAATCTCATAAGTCGGAGGCTTCAGCACAGGGAATTGATTATTTCAGGCAGAAGAATTTTAAACTGACAAATAAATTGCAAGAGTATGTGAGATTGGATCGGTTCATCAAGTAGGAAAATGCCATTTTAAAGGCTAAGGTAGCTTCTTTACAAACTTTGGTTGATGAGGTTACAGGGACAAATCGCATTCTTCGGAAACAGTTAAAGAAGAAAGATAAACAGTTTGAACAATTGGTTAGTATACAACAACAAAATTCCCCGCCTCCTCCTCAGGTTCAAGTTCTATTTAATACCTCAACCTCAGTCTCTGGAGTTGGATCCAAGGATTGATCATTTACTTTGAGTTTCAAATTTTGTTTGTATGAGACTTTCTTGCATAGGGACCTGCAAGATCTTCGGTTTGGGGGAGATGTTGGTCTCCTATTTTGACTGTCCACTACAACATTTTCTAGCCTAAGTCTTATGAAACCACATAAAGATCAGTTTCATTTGTGTTGATTTGTACATGGTCATGCCTTTATGGAGATCAATGTTGATAGGTTTTGGTAAGTGCTTTTTAAATGCTTATTCATTACTTTGATTAGTTTTTATGCATATAATAAGGTCTTTTAGTTTCATTTAATGATAGGTCGAATAATAAGCCTTTGTTCTTTCTTTTCTTTGCAGGGATCTTTTTGTTACATGACTCAACGCTTGTCTCGGCGTTCCCAGGACAATTATGCTAGCTGAACCTGCGATTTGGGGATTCTGCCACATTGGAGATGTCTCTTGACTCACATCGCCTTCCAGATATCTATGCATATTTTTCAGGTGCTGTTTCAGGGATGTCCTTTGTTCGAGGAGCTGTTGTTTTCCCTCTTTAGTATTATGTGGATTTCAGGGGATTTGAGCTCCCATCTTTGGTTCAGATATGCCGAGATAGCTGTAGGGTTGTTAGCTGTATCGATCCTTGTTTCAAGGTCGATTTTACTTTGTATTTTCAGTATAAAATGATTCTTAAAACCCTAAGTAAAGGAGCATACGCAGATAAGACTGTAAACTCTATTTTATCAATATATCTAGTATTTATCTTCTTTTAAAGTTGTGATTTAAGACTGGAAGGTGTTGAGGGTAGGGCCCCCTTCAACACCAATCCTTGGTACGGTAGTATTGTGTATTTCGCAGTAGTAGAGTAACGATTTCTTCTTTTGACACTATTTTCTGGAATATTAATGGTTTTGTTTATCTATGAATCGAAATAGAATGTATGACTGTAGATCGTTAGTTAATCTCATTTGCATTTGATCTAGTACAAAGAATAGATTCTCGAGTGGTTTGTATTTAGAATTTCCTTTGGTTTTCAGTACGGGTTGTTTATTAATGATTACGACAATGATAAACTGTGTGATAACTTTGATTTGATTTATTATAGAATCCATTTAATGAGATTGAGAATAGGTTGAAAATTCACCTTTTCTTTACTGCCAGCATTGTAGTGATCACCGAATGGTTACAAGATTGGTTTAGAATCCTTTTGTTCATCGAAGTTGCAAGGATGTAGGGTGCTTTTATTATGATTGAACAGCATTTGCAGTATTTGTAAAGTTAGTAGAGGATTTAAGACTTTAGTCCATAGAGCATCTAGGGTTTGTTGAATAGTCTTTTGAGTGGGTGATTAAATAGGAGCTGAAGCTATGCTGTTTGTTATTGAATGAAGTTTGAAAAAGAGTCCTAGTTTATAACACTGTTTCCTAGAATCAACATTAGTTTCATAGTATATATATATAGACACGAACAAGTGAACGTTTCCTGCACAGCTCTAATATTTATTGATGAACATTATCTGAATAATCTCGGCATTCTCTTGTGTGCATTTGTATGCACAAAACACAAGCAGAGTATATTTAGATAACATCAGCAAGCCAAGCTTTCTTTTAATATGCTGTGTATCGGCAATTTAGAGTTAAGAGGTCATAGGTTTTAATTCAATAATCATTTAAGGAGTGTTTGTGTGGATTTAAGCATTAAACTTGGTAGGGTTGACGATGGGAGTTTAGATGTAATACAAGGTTGTTGAGATCGACTGAGCATTTGATAGGTAAACTCTTTCCTTAGCAGGTTGTTTGTTTGAAAAGTAAATCATAGTTACTGTAGCTTAAGATTGCTGTAGAGATTGTAGATTATTTTGGAAGGTTGCTGTAGTTTAGTATTGTTTTGAAATATTGCTGTAGTTAGTATTTCTTAGAAGGATTAGGATTGCTTTGAAGATTTCTGTAGTTTCATACTGCTATAGGTTGCTGTAGGTCATATTCAGTTTGACAGTTAGCAAATTGATTTCCTTATGACAGACCTAGGAGTCCTTAGTATCAGCTTCATCCATTTCATTTTGTTTGTAAGTAGACTAGAATTAATTTAAGTATGAGCAGTAAAACTATTTTGCCCGCACATACGGTGTAGCAGCTCAAAGTATACGTACTCCGGTCGATAATTAAATCAAGGTAAATTAAATAACATTAATTTTACCCAACAATCATGATCAACCACGGTCAACAATAGTAATGATCAACCATGGTCAACTATCGTCAAACCAAAATAATCAACCAGGTTCAACCATGATCTACCATGATGAATCATAGTCGATTATGGTTGATCAACCATAATCAACCTAAGTTACCAGAAAACTTGGGGATGGGGAAGCCACCTTTTGAAACAGGGGACTTGGGTACGTCATAAATCATAGTTGATTATGGTTGATCAACCATGATCAAACTAAGTTACCACGAAACTTGGGGACGAGGAAGCCACATTTTGAAACAGGGGACTTGGGTACGTCATGGGTACTGTGTATATATATATATATATATATATATATATATATATATATATATATATATATATGAAATAAAAGATCGAATCATTTTCACTTTCACTAGTATTCAATTTCAATATATATATATGAAATAAAAAATAAAATCAATTTTACTAGTATTCAATTTCAATAAGTAACATGCACATTGCTTCAGTTCATGAATCATTGATATAAATTGGAAATCACATATGAACCTTAAGTATAAGTTATAAACATGATATCATATAATCATAATACATAAACTGAGTGGAAATTCAAATCACTCTTTGCTATGATATATGTCTAATGTTATACAACATAGACTCTTGCGGGCTGTCTCCTCTATTGTATCCTCTGCAGGTTTCCTTGTTTCCCGTTGCGGCCTCTCTCCAAGTAACAAGTCAAATGTCAAATGAAAATAAAAAATGCGTTGGGAAGCCAAGGCATGGTGTTAAGAGGGCAGGGGGACCCACACCCACTCCTTGCCTCTTCAAAATGGCAAAAGAAATTATATATAAATATATATATATAGTTCGATAAGTAATATTAATAAATTAATTTTTAAATTTGATGTTAAATGTTATTTAAGATTCCCTCTAATTTTTTATAATTATTACTACTCTCTATTTTTTAATTTCCAACTAACAATTATTAATATTATTATTGCTAACATTATAAATTTACAATTATTTATATTACCCATTTATAATAAGAACATTGTAATGAAAGATTAAAGAATTTGTTATAAGTTTACTTTACAAAATATACCACCATAGATCCATCTTAAACTAGTATCTATCAAGTACCGAGAGGGATCCAATTTCTTGAGGCGTATTTCTTTTTTAAATTTAAACTAAAGAAATTTGATCTCTCTTGATTGATAGATCCGGGTTTAAGTTTTAAGTTTTTATTTTATAAACTAACATCTATTTTTTAATTACTTTTCATAATATTTTATTTTATGAACCAACATGGATTTTTTTTAAATACTTTTCATAATTTTTTTATTTTATGAGCAGACATGCATTTTTTTAATTATTTTGTTAGTAACAAACGTTACATCACAAACGTTACAACATCTCCCCCATATTGGGATGTAAAGCACCTCTCCGTGCAATAATGTTAAATATAGCACAAATATATATAATTTTAATTATATTTTTAAAAATGGACAACCATATTTAATTAAAGTTAACCATGTTCAACCAAAGTCAACCATAGTCAACAATGCCCACTATACCTCTAGTTAACCATTACTCAAACATAGTCAACCACGACTTCTCAGTATACCTCGAATCAACCATTAGTCAACCAAAGTGAACCATGATCAACAATAGTGAACCATAATGAATCATAGTCAACCATGTATTCCTCGATATAGCTCCAATCAACCATAGTCAACCATAGTTAGTCATGGTCAACCATTGTCAACTATACTTAAAATCAAGGTCAACCAAAGTCAACCATGATCAACTTTGGTCAACCATGAAAAACCATGCTCACGCATGAACAACAATAATCAACTTTAGTCAACCATGGTTGATCAACGATGGTCATGATCAACCATGTTAAACCATGGTCAACCATAGTCATAATCAACCGTGGTGAACCATAGTCATGCTCAACTATGGTCAACCCTCATTAACCATAATCAACCTAAGTTAACTATGGTCTACCATGGTCAACCATATTCAACCATGATCTACCACAATCAATCATAGTTTGTCATGGTTGATCAACCATGGTCATAATCAAACATGGTCAACCATGGTCGACCATAGTTATGATCAACCATATTCAACCATGGTGAACCATGGTCATCATCAAACATGGTTGACCACAGTCATGATCAACCTTGGTTGACCATGGTCGATCATAGTCATGATCAACCATGGTCGATCATAGTCATGGTCAACCATATTCAACCATAGTCATGGTCAATCATGGTCAACAATAGTCATGATCAATCATGATCATGAACAACCATGGTTAACCATGATCAACCATAGTCATTATCAACCATGATTAACCAAAGTCAACCATGGTTAACTTTAATCAACCATGTTCTGCCATAGTGAATATGGTTGACCATGATTAAAGATAGTCAGCAATAGCCAACCATAGTCATCCATCATATAAAAAAGTCTTTCATATTCCAAGATTGACATTCAAAGTTAACCATATGCACTCTAACATGGTCAACCATAAGTACTTTAACATAGTCAGCCATAGTTAACCAAGTCAACCATGGTAAGACATGGTGTAACATAGTTGACCATGGTGAACCATGGTTAACTATGGTGTAGCATGGTAAGACATGGTATCACATAATTGACTACGATGAACCATACTTGACCATGGTAAGACATGGTGTAGCATATTTGACCATGGTGAACTATGGTCAACCATAATCAGATCAACCATGGTCAACCACGATCAATCATGGTCAACTATAGTCAACAAAATTCAATCATAGTCAACCAAAGTCAACCATGATCAACAATAGTGAACTATGGTTAACCATAGTGAACAATAGTCAACCATGGATTCCCCGTTATACCCCTAGTCAACCATAGTCATCAATGGTCAACCATAATCAACCATTGTTAACCATGGTCAATCAAAATCAATCATAATCAAATATAGTTAACCATGATCAACTTTGGTCAACCATGAAAAACCATGGTCATCCATCGTCAACCATTATCAACAATGGTCACCATGAACTACCATGGTCATACACGAACAACCATAGTCAACCATGGTCAACTTTAGGAAAACATGTCAACCCTGGTTGATTATGATCAACCACGGTCAACAATAGTAATGATCAACCATGGTCAACTATCATCAAACCAAAATAATCAACCAGGTTCAACCATGATCTACCATGATGAATCATAGTCGATTATGGTTGATCAACCATAATCAACCTAAGTTACCAGAAAACTTGGGGATGGGGAAGCCACCTTTTGAAATAGGGGACTTGGGTACGTCATAAGTCACAGTTGATTATGGTTGATCAACCATGATCAACCTAAGTTACCAGGAAACTTGGGGACGAGGAAGCCACATTTTGAAACAGGGGAATTGGGTACGTCATGGGTACTGTGTGTATATATATATATATATGAAATAAAAGATCGAATCATTTTCACTTTCACTAGTATTCAATTTCAATATATATATATGAAATAAAAAATAAAATCAATTTTACTAGTATTCAATTTCAATAAGTAACATGCACATTGCTTCAGTTCATGAATCATTGATATAAAGTGGAAATCACATATGAACCTTAAGTATAAGTTATAAACATGAATCACTCTTTGCTATGATATATGTCTAATGTTATACAGCATAGACTCTTGCGGGCTGTCTCCTCTATTGTATCCTCTGCAGGTTGCTTTCTTTCCCGTTGCGGCCTCTCTCCAAGTAACAAGTCAAATGTCAAATGAAAATAAAAAATGCGTTGGGAAGCCAAGGCATGGTGTTAAGAGGGCAGGGGGACCCACACCCACTCCTTGCCTCTTCAAAATGGCAAAATAAATTATATATAAATATATATATGTAGTTCGATAAGTAAAATTAATACATTAATTTTTAAATTTGATGTTAAATGTTATTTAAGATTCCCTCTAATTTTTTATAATTATTACTACTCTCTATTTTTTAATTTCCAACTAACAATTATTAATATTATTATTGCTAACATTATAAATTTACAATTATTTATATTACCCATTTATAATAAGAACATTGTAATGAAAGATTAAAGAATTTGTTATAAGTTTACTTTACAAAATATACCACCACAGATCCATCTTAAACTCGTATCTATCAAGTATCGAGAGGGATCCAATTTTTTGAGGCGTATTTCTTTTTTAAATTTAAACTAAAGAAATTTGATCTCTCTTGATTGATGGATCCGGGTTTAAGTTTTAAGTTTTTATTTTATAAACTAACATCTCTTTTTTAATTACTTTTCATAATATTTTATTTTATGAACCAACATGGATTTTTTTAAAATACTTTCCATAATTTTTTATTTTATGAGTGGACATGCATTTTTTTAATTATTTTGTTAGTAGCAAACGTTACAACATCTCCCCCATATTGGGCTGTAGAGCACCTCTCCGTGCAATAATGTTAAATATAGCACAAATATATATAATTTTAATTATATTTTTAAAAATGGGCAACCATATTTAATTAAAGTTAACCATGTTCAACCAAAGTCAACCATAGTCAACAATGCCCACTATACCTCTAGTTAACCATTACTCAAACATAGTCAACCATGACTTCTCAGTATACCTCGAATCAACCATTAGTCAACCAAAGTGAACCATGATCAACAATAGTGAACCATAATGAATCATAGTCAACCATGTATTCCTCGATATACCTCCAATCAACCATAGTCAACCATAGTTAGTCATGGTCAACCATTGTCAACTATACTTAAAATCAAGGTCAACCAAAGTCAACCATGATCAACTTTGGTCAACCATGAAAAACCATGCTCACGCATGAACAACAATAATCAACTTTAGTCAACCATGGTTGATCAACGATGGTCATGATCAACCATAATCATAATCCACCGTGGTCAACCATAGTCATGCTCAACTATGGTCAACCCTCATCAACCATAATCAACCTAAGTTAACTATGGTCTACCATGGTCAACCATAGTCAACCATAGTCAACCATGATCTACCACAATCAATCATAGTTTGTCATGGTTGATCAACCATGGTCATAATCAAACATGGTCAACCATGGTCGACCATAGTTATGATCAACCATATTCAACCATGTTTAACCATGGTGAACCATGGTCATCATCAAACATGGTTGACCACAGTCATGATCAACCTTGGTTGACCATGGTCGATCATAGTCATGATCAACCATGGTCGATCATAGTTATGGTCAACCATATTCAACCATAGTCATGGTCAATCATGGTCAACAATAGTCATGATCAATCAGGATCATGAACAACCATGGTTAACCATGATCAACGATGATTAACCAAAGTCAACCATGGTTAACTTTAATCAACCATGTCCTGCCATAGTGAATATGGTTGACCATGATTAAAGATAGTCAGCAATAGCCAACCATAGTCATCCATCATATACAAAAGTATTTCATATTCCAAGATTGACATTCAAAGTTAACCATATGCACTGTAACATGGTCAACCATAAGTACTTTAACATAGTCAGCCATAGTTAACCAAGTCAACCATGGTAAGACATGGTGTAACATAGTTGACCATGGTGAACTATGGTGTAGCATGGTAAGACATGGTATCACATAATTGACCACGGTGAACCATACTTGACCATGGTAAGACATGGTGTAGCATATTTGACCGTGGTGAACTATGGTCAACCATAATCAGATCAACCATGGTCAACCACGATCAATCATGGTCAACCATGGTCAACTATAGTCAACAAAATTCAATCATATTCAACTAAAGTCAACCATGATCAACAATAATGAACTATGGTTAACCATAGTGAACAATAGTCAACCATGGATTCCCCGTTATACCCCTAGTCAACCATAGTCATCCATGGTCAACCATAATCAACCATTGTTAACCATGGTCAATCAAAATCAATCATAATCAAATATAGTTAACCATGATCAACTTTGGTCAACCATGAAAAACCATGGTCATCCATCGTCAACCATTATCAACAATGGTCACCATGAACTACCATGGTCATACAAGAACAACCATAGTCAACCATGGTCAACTTCAGGAAAATATGTCAACCATGGTTGATCGTGATCAACCACGGTAAACAATAGTAATGATCAACCATGGTCAACTATCGTCAAACCAAAATAATCAACCAGGTTCAACCATGATCTACCATGATGAATCATAGTCGATTATGGTTGATCAACCATAATCAACCTAAGTTACCAGAAAACTTGGGGATGGGGAAGCCACCTTTTGAAACAGGGGACTTGGGTACGTCATAAATCATAGTTGATTATGGTTGATCAACCATGATCAACCTAAGTTACCAGGAAACTTGGGGACGAGGAAGCCACATTTTGAAACAGGGGACTTGGGTACGTCATGGGTACTGTGTGTGTATATATATATATATATATATATGAAATAAAAGATCGAATCATTTTCACTTTCACTAGTATTCAATTTCAATATATATATATGAAATAAAAAATAAAATCAATTTTACTAGTATTCAATTTCAATAAGTAACATGCACATTGCTTCAGTTCATGAATCATTGATATAAAGTGGAAGTCACATATGAACCTTAAGTATAAGTTATAAACATGATATCATATAATCATAATACATAAACTAAGTGGAAATTCAAATCACTCTTTGCTATGATATATGTCTAATGTTATAGAGCATAGACTCTTGCGGGCTGTCTCCTCTATTGTATCCTCTGCAGGTTGCCTTGTTTCCCGTTGCGGCCTCTCTCCAAGTAACAAGTCAAATGTCAAATGAAAATAAAAAATGCGTTGGGAAGCCAAGGCATGGTGTTAAGAGGGCAGGGGGACCCACACCCACTCCTTGCCTCTTCAAAATGGCAAAAGAAATTATATATAAATATATATATATAGTTCGATAAGTAATATTAATAAATTAATTTTTAAATTTGATGTTAAATGTTATTTAAGATTCCCTCTAATTTTTTATAATTATTACTACTCTCTATTTTTTAATTTCCAACTAACAATTATTAATATTATTATTGCTAACATTATAAATTTACAATTATTTATATTACCCATTTATAATAAGAACATTGTAATGAAAGATTAAAGAATTTGTTATAAGTTTACTTTACAAAATATACCACCATAGATCCATCTTAAACTAGTATCTATCAAGTACCGAGAGGGATCCAATTTCTTGAGGCGTATTTCTTTTTTAAATTTAAACTAAAGAAATTTGATCTCTCTTGATTGATAGATCCGGGTTTAAGTTTTAAGTTTTTATTTTATAAACTAACATCTATTTTTTAATTACTTTTCATAATATTTTATTTTATGAACCAACATGGATTTTTTTTAAATACTTTTCATAATTTTTTTATTTTATGAGCAGACATGCATTTTTTTAATTATTTTGTTAGTAACAAACGTTACATCACAAACGTTACAACATCTCCCCCATATTGGGATGTAAAGCACCTCTCCGTGCAATAATGTTAAATATAGCACAAATATATATAATTTTAATTATATTTTTAAAAATGGACAACCATATTTAATTAAAGTTAACCATGTTCAACCAAAGTCAACCATAGTCAACAATGCCCACTATACCTCTAGTTAACCATTACTCAAACATAGTCAACCACGACTTCTCAGTATACCTCGAATCAACCATTAGTCAACCAAAGTGAACCATGATCAACAATAGTGAACCATAATGAATCATAGTCAACCATGTATTCCTCGATATAGCTCCAATCAACCATAGTCAACCATAGTTAGTCATGGTCAACCATTGTCAACTATACTTAAAATCAAGGTCAACCAAAGTCAACCATGATCAACTTTGGTCAACCATGAAAAACCATGCTCACGCATGAACAACAATAATCAACTTTAGTCAACCATGGTTGATCAACGATGGTCATGATCAACCATGTTAAACCATGGTCAACCATAGTCATAATCAACCGTGGTGAACCATAGTCATGCTCAACTATGGTCAACCCTCATTAACCATAATCAACCTAAGTTAACTATGGTCTACCATGGTCAACCATATTCAACCATGATCTACCACAATCAATCATAGTTTGTCATGGTTGATCAACCATGGTCATAATCAAACATGGTCAACCATGGTCGACCATAGTTATGATCAACCATATTCAACCATGGTGAACCATGGTCATCATCAAACATGGTTGACCACAGTCATGATCAACCTTGGTTGACCATGGTCGATCATAGTCATGATCAACCATGGTCGATCATAGTCATGGTCAACCATATTCAACCATAGTCATGGTCAATCATGGTCAACAATAGTCATGATCAATCATGATCATGAACAACCATGGTTAACCATGATCAACCATAGTCATTATCAACCATGATTAACCAAAGTCAACCATGGTTAACTTTAATCAACCATGTTCTGCCATAGTGAATATGGTTGACCATGATTAAAGATAGTCAGCAATAGCCAACCATAGTCATCCATCATATAAAAAGGTCTTTCATATTCCAAGATTGACATTCAAAGTTAACCATATGCACTCTAACATGGTCAACCATAAGTACTTTAACATAGTCAGCCATAGTTAACCAAGTCAACCATGGTAAGACATGGTGTAACATAGTTGACCATGGTGAACCATGGTTAACTATGGTGTAGCATGGTAAGACATGGTATCACATAATTGACTACGATGAACCATACTTGACCATGGTAAGACATGGTGTAGCATATTTGACCATGGTGAACTATGGTCAACCATAATCAGATCAACCATGGTCAACCACGATCAATCATGGTCAACTATAGTCAACAAAATTCAATCATAGTCAACCAAAGTCAACCATGATCAACAATAGTGAACTATGGTTAACCATAGTGAACAATAGTCAACCATGGATTCCCCGTTATACCCCTAGTCAACCATAGTCATCAATGGTCAACCATAATCAACCATTGTTAACCATGGTCAATCAAAATCAATCATAATCAAATATAGTTAACCATGATCAACTTTGGTCAACCATGAAAAACCATGGTCATCCATCGTCAACCATTATCAACAATGGTCACCATGAACTACCATGGTCATACACGAACAACCATAGTCAACCATGGTCAACTTTAGGAAAACATGTCAACCCTGGTTGATTATGATCAACCACGGTCAACAATAGTAATGATCAACCATGGTCAATTATCATCAAACCAAAATAATCAACCAGGTTCAACCATGATCTACCATGATGAATCATAGTCGATTATGGTTGATCAACCATAATCAACCTAAGTTACCAGAAAACTTGGGGATGGGGAAGCCACCTTTTGAAATAGGGGACTTGGGTACGTCATAAGTCACAGTTGATTATGGTTGATCAACCATGATCAACCTAAGTTACCAGGAAACTTGGGGACGAGGAAGCCACATTTTGAAACAGGGGAATTGGGTACGTCATGGGTACTGTGTGTATATATATATATATATATGAAATAAAAGATCGAATCATTTTCACTTTCACTAGTATTCAATTTCAATATATATATATGAAATAAAAAATAAAATCAATTTTACTAGTATTCAATTTCAATAAGTAACATGCACATTGCTTCAGTTCATGAATCATTGATATAAAGTGGATATCACATATGAACCTTAAGTATAAGTTATAAACATGAATCACTCTTTGCTATGATATATGTCTAATGTTATACAGCATAGACTCTTGCGGGCTGTCTCCTCTATTGTATCCTCTGCAGGTTGCTTTCTTTCCCGTTGCGGCCTCTCTCCAAGTAACAAGTCAAATGTCAAATGAAAATAAAAAATGCGTTGGGAAGCCAAGGCATGGTGTTAAGAGGGCAGGGGGACCCACACCCACTCCTTGCCTCTTCAAAATGGCAAAATAAATTATATATAAATATATATATGTAGTTCGATAAGTAAAATTAATACATTAATTTTTAAATTTGATGTTAAATGTTATTTAAGATTCCCTCTAATTTTTTATAATTATTACTACTCTCTATTTTTTAATTTCCAACTAACAATTATTAATATTATTATTGCTAACATTATAAATTTACAATTATTTATATTACCCATTTATAATAAGAACATTGTAATGAAAGATTAAAGAATTTGTTATAAGTTTACTTTACAAAATATACCACCACAGATCCATCTTAAACTAGTATCTATCAAGTACCGAGAGGGATCCAATTTTTTGAGGCGTATTTCTTTTTTAAATTTAAACTAAAGAAATTTGATCTCTCTTGATTGATGGATCCGGGTTTAAGTTTTAAGTTTTTATTTTATAAACTAACATCTCTTTTTTAATTACTTTTCATAATATTTTATTTTATGAACCAACATGGATTTTTTTAAAATACTTTCCATAATTTTTTATTTTATGAGTGGACATGCATTTTTTTAATTATTTTGTTAGTAACAAACGTTACAACATCTCCCCCATATTGGGCTGTAGAGCACCTCTCCGTGCAATAATGTTAAATATAGCACAAATATATATAATTTTAATTATATTTTTAAAAATGGGCAACCATATTTAATTAAAGTTAACCATGTTCAACCACAGTCAACCATAGTCAACAATGCCCACTATACCTCTAGTTAACCATTACTCAAACATAGTCAACCATGACTTCTCAGTATACCTCGAATCAACCATTAGTCAACCAAAGTGAACCATGATCAACAATAGTGAACCATAATGAATCATAGTCAACCATGTATTCCTCGATATACCTCCAATCAACCATAGTCAACCATAGTTAGTCATGGTCAACCATTGTCAACTATACTTAAAATCAAGGTCAACCAAAGTCAACCATGATCAACTTTGGTCAACCATGAAAAACCATGCTCACGCATGAACAACAATAATCAACTTTAGTCAACCATGGTTGATCAACGATGGTCATGATCAACCATAATCATAATCAACCGTGGTCAACCATAGTCATGCTCAACTATGGTCAACCCTCAACAACCATAATCAACCTAAGTTAACTATGGTCTAGCATGGTCAACCATAGTCAACCATAGTCAACCATGATCTACGACAATCAATCATAGTTTGTCATGGTTGATCAACCATGGTCATAATCAAACATGGTCAACCATGGTCGACCATAGTTATGATCAACCATATTCAACCATGTTTAACCATGGTGAACCATGGTCATCATCAAACATGGTTGACCACAGTCATGATCAACCTTGGTTGACCATGGTCGATCATAGTCATGATCAACCATGGTCGATCATAGTTATGGTCAACCATATTCATGGTCAATCATGGTCAACAATAGTCATGATCAATCAGGATCATGAACAACCATGGTTAACCATGATCAACGATGATTAACCAAAGTCAACCATGGTTAACTTTAATCAACCATGTCCTGCCATAGTGAATATGGTTGACCATGATTAAAGATAGTCAGCAATAGCCAACCATAGTCATCCATCATATACAAAAGTATTTCATATTCCAAGATTGACATTCAAAGTTAACCATATGCACTGTAACATGGTCAACCATAAGTACTTTAACATAGTCAGCCATAGTTAACCAAGTCAACCATGGTAAGACATGGTGTAACATAGTTGACCATGGTGAACTATGGTGTAGCATGGTAAGACATGGTATCACATAATTGACCACGGTGAACCATACTTGACCATGGTAAGACATGGTGTAGCATATTTGACCGTGGTGAACTATGGTCAACCATAATCAGATCAACCATGGTCAACCACGATCAATCATGGTCAACCATGGTCAACTATAGTCAACAAAATTCAATCATATTCAACTAAAGTCAACCATGATCAACAATAATGAACTATGGTTAACCATAGTGAACAATAGTCAACCATGGATTCCCCGTTATACCCCTAGTCAACCATAGTCATCCATGGTCAACCATAATCAACCATTGTTAACCATGGTCAATCAAAATCAATCATAATCAAATATAGTTAACCATGATCAACTTTGGTCAACCATGAAAAACCATGGTCATCCATCGTCAACCATTATCACCATGAACTATCATGGTCATACACGAACAACCATAGTCAACCATGGTCAACTTCAGGAAAACATGTCAACCATGGTTGATCATGATCAACCACGGTAAACAATAGTAATGATCAACCATGGTCAACTATCGTCAAACCAAAATAATCAACCAGGTTCAACCATGATCTACCATGATGAATCATAGTCGATTATGGTTGATCAACCATAATCAACCTAAGTTACCAGAAAACTTGGGGATGGGGAAGCCACCTTTTGAAATAGGGGACTTGGGTACGTCATAAATCATAGTTGATTATGGTTGATCAACCATGATCAACCTAAGTTACCAGGAAACTTGGGGACGAGGAAGCCACATTTTGAAACAGGGGACTTGGGTACGTCATGGGTACTGTGTGTGTATATATATATATATATGAAATAAAAGATCGAATCATTTTCACTTTCACTAGTATTCAATTTCAATATATATATATGAAATAAAAAATAAAATCAATTTTACTAGTATTCAATTTCAATAAGTAACATGCACATTGCTTCAGTTCATGAATCATTGATATAAAGTGGAAATCACATATGAACCTTAAGTATAAGTTATAAACATGATATCATATAATCATAATACATAAATTGAGTGGAAATTAAAATCACTCTTTGCTATGATATATGTCTAATGTTATACAGCATAGACTCTCGCGGGCTGTCTCCTCTATTGTATCCTCTGCAGGTTTCCTTGTTTCCCGTTGCGGCCTCTCTCCAAGTAACAAGTCAAATGTCAAATGAAAATAAAAAATGCGTTGGGAAGCCAAGGCATGGTGTTAAGAGGGCAGGGGGACCCACACCCACTCCTTGCCTCTTCAAAATGGAAAAAGAAATTATATATATATATATTTAAAATTTATAGTCAACAAAGTCTCCTCGGAGTCCCAAAAATTGGGGGACGGGTTCCCCAAACCAAACGAAGTTTCCAATTTTTTTGCCAAAGGTTTCTGGTACTCGAAAACTTCGACGAGGACTTCAGGAAACATTTGAGAGGTCCTAGACCCAGTTTTCGAGACTTGGTGACGGTACCCAAGACAGGGTTGAGAACCCAGTGCCCGGGGAAGGGTACTCCTGCAACACAGTGATCAACCATAGTGAACCATGGTGAACCTTGATCAACCATGGTCGACCACAGTCATGGTCAACCATATTCATTTTCAACCATGGTCAACCATAGTTAATCATAGTCAACCATGGTCAACCATATTCAACCATAGTCATGGTCAATCATGGTCAACAATAGCCATGATTAACCATAGTCAACCATTATTAACCATGGTCAACCATGATCATGATGAACCATGGTCAACCATATTCATGATCAATAATGGTCGACCATAGCCATGATCAACCATAGGCATGAACAACCATGTTCAACGATAGTCATGATCAACCATGGTCAACCAAAGTCAACCATGGTTGACCATAGTCAACCATGACAACCACGGTCAACTTTAATCAACCATGTCTTGCCATAGTGAATACGCTCGATCATGATTAAAGATGGTTAGCCATAACCAATCTTAGTCATCTATCATATACAAAAGTCTTTGATACTCCAAGATGGTCATCCAAAGTCAAGTTACCATAACTCTTACATGGTCAACCATAAGTAATTTAACATAGTCAACCATAGTTAGCCATGTTCAACCATGGTAAGACATGGTGTAGCATAGTTGACCACGGTGAACCATAGTTGTCCATGGTGTCGCATGTCCCATGGTCAACTATGGTGTAGACATGGCGTGGCATGGTAAGACATGGTGTCACATAATTGACCATGGTGAACCATAGTTGACCATGGTAAGACATGGTGTAGCATAGTCAACCATGGTTAATCATAGTCAACCATAATCAACCATGGATAACCAAATTCATGGTCAACCATAGTCAAGACATGGTTGACCATGGTAGGACATTGTAATATACCTAAAAGTATATTACAAATATTAGTTTACTTAGTATTTATTACGTTAAGTCATTAATTAGTTAAATGATATATGACATGTATCTTACTTAAAAGACATGTCCATTTGTTCTTGGGCATATATATATTGGCCCTTATTATTGTATTAATCATCAATTCATTATTCAAAAATGATTTATATTAATAAATATTTCAATATGTAATCCTGGTAGTTTACAAGTGGTATCATATCTCTCAGTTCTCTCATTCTTCTCGGTTCCTTCCATTCATTTTTATTCCCCTCTTACCACTATCTCCCGCTCATACCTCACCCGCTGCAGTGCTCCCTTCCACTGCCTGCTCCACTCTCTCTCTCCATCACTCTCCTTGCCACCCTCATGCGCTCCATTTCCTTCATGCCACCCTTCTACGCTGCATACCACCCCCCATTCCACCCTATGCCCTATCCTTGCATTTCCCTTTCACTTCATTCCACTCGCTGCTCCCTACGCTGCTCTAAACCCACCTTCGCGTGTGACCCCTCGCACGCTTCAATTTCCTCGCTGCATAGAACTCATCCCTCATCACCCTAGCTAACCTCCTACATTGCACAAGCCTTCTCTACACGATCTTCTCCCCCATGCGGCGTTTCCCACTCATCATCTCTGCACCCCTCCTCATACTTCACCCGCTGCACTGCTCCCTTCCACATGATCATGATTACAAGCAAGTTCAAAATTAAGAGTTCAGTGCCATACGAGATCATGCTGAGTGAAATGGGGGTTGCTTCTATTGAAGCAATTGCTATGGTGCGGCTAATAAGATATCTAAAAAGAGTTGAGAAAATGGAAGAAGGTAGATGGCCTAAGGCCGTCTTCAAAAACGTATTGTGCAAAAGAAAGAAGACTTGGATGCGGCAAAATATTAAATGGCTTAGTAAATGGGATATCTGCTTGAACATGTGCCCCACGAATAGTAAAGAGATAAAGGCTTTTGTTATCAATAAGTTCCACAAGCGAACTTGGGATAAAGAGTTAGGGAGAAAGAAAAAGTACGATATTGAAGAGTTTAACCCTACCTACAGTCAGCATCAAAAGGCGTACATAGGGGCCAATATACCTTGGAAAGCCAAAATACTAATTACTCAATTAAGAACTAATTCCCATCAACTCCGTTGCGAGACCGGGCGCTGGAAAATGCCAAAAGAAGCTTGGGAAGAAAGAGAGTGTATTTTCTGCACCTATGGTAAAGTGGAGACAGAAAAACATTTCATTTTAGAGTGTGAAGCCTTTAAGGACAGTAGTGATAGGTATGCAAGTGTCTTGGCAGATAAATCTTGGGATAATTTATTCAACAAAGAGACCGTGGAGAAATTGGGAGCACTCATCATCAAGTTAAATAGGCAAATGATTGAGTTGTAGAAAACAACATGTGAAATGATCTATCCCATAGGTTATTTTTAGCCTCATGGACCTTAAAATATTTTCTTCCTTCCTTCCTTCCTTCCAATCCAACTCCCTTCTTCCTTTGTTGCTGCAACACTCCCCCCGACCTTTCCATCATCATTCCTCCCTCCACACTTATTCCTACACCCCTCCATCTTCACGTGCCCTATCCTCATTCCCACACTCCTCCATTGTTTTTGTCCCGCACATTCTCACCCTCCTCTTCTACACGCCACTCGATCCATCTCCTCTCGCCTACAACGCTCCCTGCCCGCACCCCTACTCACCACCTCACGCATTCCATCTTCAACCCCTTCGCCCCTCTCCCTTACGCCCTCTTCTCCCATCACGCGCCCCTACTCACTCGCACTCTACTATCTCCATCCCGCTACAATCAACCATTCCTTACGCTGCTCAAACCACTCTCGCACTCCCTTCTGCTCATCCTTCTACTCCTCGTAGCCCTCACCTCTAATTCCTTTCCACTGCGGCCATTCCCCCATTGCTCCGCCCATCCTCCAATTACCATCACACCAATGCCCTCCATCCTCCTCTCGGATTCTCTCTCCCAGGCTCTCCCCCTACGCACAGGTGCATTCCCGTCCCTCCTTCACATCGCTCCTCCACACAAATACGCCCTTGCTTTCCCTTCCACCCATCCCACCCACCGTCCCTTAAGCCACCATCCTCCCTCGCTGTATCATTCTAGACTTGAGCCTCCAGTTCCTCCTGCCTGCCCTCGCCACTCCCAACACCTCCGCTCCAATAACCGCCTCCACTTAGCCACTCCACTTAGGCCACCATTCATCAAACCCTAATCCTTCCTTCCCAAAAATTATTATTATTATTATTTTAAAAAATCATAATATATTGTTATTATAATTATTATTATATAATAATTAATAATAATAATAATTGTATATATTATTACAATTATTATTAAAAAAAAGGGAAAAGAAGACAAAAATTCTTTTTTGGAATCACCATGTTTCCCTTTTTTAATAAAATCATTATTAGCCCGTTCCATAAACCTAAAATAGATGAACACATTGAAGTCGAAAACATAAAAAGAATCCATATTGAAGAAACACAAAACAAAGTGCTTAAAGACATAAAAATAAGCCACCGTGAAGAAAAATAACTATATGCAGAGCTGAAAATAGTGCTATTACAAATAAAAGAAGAGATATCTAAGAGGAAAGAAGAAGAACAAGAAGTGGTTACGATCCCTGAATTCTCAAGTGAAGAAGAGTAGGAAACTGGTACTATGCCTACAACAAAAGAATCGGATACGACACCTGAATTTTCAAGTAAAGAAGAACAAGAAACTGCTTCTGCATCCACGATGGAAGAAGTTACGACCCCTGAATTTTCAAGAAAGGAAGAGCTTAAATTCGCTATTACACCCAGAAAAGAAGGAGGACCATATTGACCGCCTCCTTATATCCCTCCTCACAAAAGGTCGAAGCCACTATACATAAGGAGGGATAAGGACAAACGTCTCAACTACAAGTCTCAAAATGCGATGCTAGGTAAAAAATATGGATGCCATACCAAAATTTCATTGTGGTTTCTTACAAGGTAGGGAAGTAAGTCGCATTAATATGCCAGCTGAAAAATCTATAAAAATGTCTAGTGGAACTCCAGAACAAGGACAAATCAGAGTCAATGATGGGATTTCCAACATAAGCAAAGTACATGATAAGAAAGATGATAACAAGGATGATGAAGCATAAGATGTAGAGGACAAGGATAAAGTCCAAAATATGAAAGATCAAGATGAACTTGAAGAAAAATCAGTTGAGATTAACGTTCTACAATTTGTTGCAACTGAAGATGTTTGAGAATCTCAAGATCAAAAGGTTCCCAAAGAACAACTGGAGACAAGCTTGTCTGATAAAGCCAAGAAAATAAATCATTTGAAAAATCTAATTCAAACCAAAATTAATGAAACAAAAACATTAAAAGGTGCTTCAAACCTAAAAGTTCATAATGAAACTGCAAATGAAGACACTTTAGCCAATCAAATTGAAGTAAGTACGTTTTTAATAGTTGCCACTACAGTTTAAAAGACCATACCAAATGTAATTGTAGATACAACCATGTTTGAAGACCCATCAAGCAACACTAAAGAAGCTATATGCCAGATAAAAACAAGAGTCATACCACAACATGCAATAATATCATAAGTCTATATGCCAACACAAGCTCTTCACGAGGACATTAGATTGGAAACTCAGAAGAACACCGTCGGATTAGAAACTCAGAAGAATACCCCCTATATCCATTATGTTTTTATCTACATAATTATATGCATGAAGAGATTTGAATGGAAATGTGATCAAATGTTTCAAGAACTACTAAATCGTGGTACTGTTATCTGGAACAAATCACAAATCACTAAAGAAGGGTTGTCTGTCATCAAGTTTGGAAGCCTCTCTGATGTCGCAATTAATTATGCAGAATTCAAGATTTGTGGTCAAATCTTTTCAAGGTAGGATGACTTGTAATATACCTAAAAGTATATTTTACTAATATTATTTTACTTAGTATTTATTACGTTAAGTCATTAATTAGTTAAATGATATATGGCATGTCTCTTACTTAAAAGACATGTCCATTCGTTCTTGGGTATATATATATATATATATATATATATATATATATATATTGGCCCTTATTATTGTATTAATAATCAATTCATTATTCAAAATTATATTTATATTAATAAATATTTCAATATGTAATCCCAATATCTTACAGACATGGTGTAGCATAGTTGACCATGGTGAACCATAGTTGACCATGGTAAGACATGGTGTATCATGGTAAGACATGGTGTACCATAGTGAACCATGGTCAACCATGGTCAACCATAGTCAACCATGATCAACCATAGTCATCCATGATTAATCATGGTCAATCATAGTCATAACCAACCATGGTCAACCATAGTTAAGCATAGTCATAATCAACCATGGTTTACTATGGTTGGGTTGTGAGTGTAAATTATTGAGGATATTAACATAATCATATTGTTAATTTTATATACATATTTTTTTATATTAATAAAATATTATTTAATTGTCAATATTTTCATTTTGTAAGCTAGCACCCACGGGGATTTGAACTTGTGACCTTCCATTTACAACTTCTCATCTCATTTATTCAATACCAATTGCACTACCCCCCATGGAAAATTAATTGTCAATAATTAATAATTATTTGATTATATATTGATTTCAAAATTAATATATAAATCATATAATTCATTTTACAATTATATTTATATTTAATTTTTTATAATAACAGTTTTATGGCTTCAAAGGATGTCGTCAACTAGAATAACATATTAATTAATAATATGTTTGATATATGCCAATCGATGGTATTATTATTTATTTTCTTCAAATAATGTCGTTGATGGTGTCAATCCATTTGGAGACATGAGTTCCGTTTACGCAGTGTGGCCTATTTTTGTTATAAACAACAATCTCCCTCCTCCTTGGATGTCAACAAAGAGGGAGCTCATAATGTTGGCTATGATCGTTCTAGGTATTTGTTCAAAATAGTTTTTCTAAGTATAAATGTCATGTCAATTGCACTTTACTTGTTTGTTACATGATATATTAATTTATTATAAGTTTAATATAATAAAAGTGTGTATTTTCAAATAATTAGGGAAGTACCAGGTTAAAGATATGGACATATTTATTGAACCTCTTATTGATGAACTTCTATAGTTATGGGATGGCATCACTATGTACAACATATCCAAACCAATAGGGTGGAAAAGACAATTTCAATTCCATGGAATACTTAATGGACAAATCATGATGCCCCGATCCCAATACATTTTGTGGTAATTAGTAATAAAGTATTGCATTCTAACAATATTTAATTTTATCAATGATTCATGCATTTTTTGAATAATTGCTTTGTATAATTCTAGCATTAACATAATTCCACATGTTGCAGGTCTTTAGACAAAGGGTATATTTGCATGTCCAATATGTGGTCCCAAAGTGATATCTCGATGCTCCAAAAGTTTGTGAAAGGAAGTGTTTGATGAATATAGGTACTTCCTCCCTAAGAACCATATGAATCAAACTATTGAGAAATATCTTTTTAATGGGAAGGAAGAGACTATAAAAAAACATCGAAGAATGAAACCTCAACTATGGAAATTGGAGTACACTAAGAGATGTTGTTGAGTTAATTGATTAGATTCCATATCACGTCATTAGCACATAGTGGAAAAATTCTGATGAAAGGATTCTGACGGTATGGACTCAATTGGTCGTACTGTCAAAAAATTCAATATAAATGTTAAAAATTTCAAGTTTTTTTTCTATCCCGTCCGATATCGTCGACATTGTGACGATGTCTCAATTTCTTCGCAATTGCAACAACATGTAACATACCGTTGCAAGTGAGACGGTACATGACATTATGTCGCAATTGGGACATTGGGTCGCAATTGCGATGAACCAAATAGTAGTTGTTTCCCTTTCCAAACAGTCACCCACTGTTTGACAAAGTCAACTTTGACTTGGTCAAATTTCGTCAGAAGT
The DNA here is from genome assembly GCA_027924585.1 of Larix kaempferi. Classification (NCBI taxonomy): domain Eukaryota; kingdom Viridiplantae; phylum Streptophyta; class Pinopsida; order Pinales; family Pinaceae; genus Larix; species Larix kaempferi. The sequence continues at coordinate 10,099,528 of BSBM01001110.1, read as the reverse complement.
TTGAGTCTTCAACATCGCAAAAATTATAAATATGTTCTGTTTTAAAGATTTTGTGATAATTTTTCTATAACAACGACGGTTTTGAAAGGGTGTAAGGTATTCTTGTCGAGCAAAAAGCAGATTTATTTTTATAATCATCACTGTATTTTTGTGGGAAGAATGTCAAAAAATATTAGAGGTGGGGAAATAAATGAAGAGGGTGAAAAGGGCAACGGTATATATTTTTTCCCTTGCAATAGTTGTTTTATGAGACATCCCGAGAGAATTTTAATAGAAACAATTAGAAAACATTCTAGGAAATATGGGAACATGGACAAGAGATTGAGTAGATACCATCCCATGGTAATTAGCTATATACTTATTCATTATCTGTCTTAATATTGATTGTATTTGTAAAAAATTATGTTGTTTTATTATTTGCTATACATGCACTAATTTTGCATGATTGTTTGTAATTATAAAGTTAGAGTTGCCCCCTAACTTTCTGCAGAATGCCTCTAGTAGTAGTAGAAATGATGTTGTACAAGTTGAGGAACATGGAACGAATAATGAAGATCAAGTTAATGATCCCATGGAAGTAGATGATGACCATAACATAGTTCAAGATGATGGGACAAATCAAATGATCCAAAGCTTGTTTGATCAGCTAGATGAGGATGGGGACAGTGATGGTAGTTATGACTTTGATGAAAAAGACAAATAAATGACTTTGTAAAGGGTCAAGCGCAAATCTTCTCTCCGCTACATTGCTTTTGATGAATTTAAATGTTATGAATCATTTTTCAAAACTCGTATGACACAGATCCTATGGTACATGTAATATGTTTCATCAGATATACATAAAGGTTGACATTTTCCCCTTTTTTTAGTGTTAGTTAATGTGTTAAATAAGAATGCAATATTTACTATTTATATTATTTACATTAACTAGTTATTTTTTATGTTGTAGATTGTTAGGTAAATTTATGTTACCATCGTCAAATATTTTACCTCGCACAAAACGAGATTTACTTGCCATTATGAAATACATTGGAATGGAGAATCAAAGTATAGATGCATGCCCTAATGATCATATTATATATTATGGACAACATGCGTCGAAAACTAAATGACCGGAATGTCATATTAGTAGATATTGAACAGATCAAGTAACAAAAATGGTGCTTTGAAAGGTTCTTCGTTATATTCCATAATTCCACATTTGCAACAACTGTTCAGGTGTAAAAGCATAGCACGGTTTATGGATTACCATGCATAGAACAGAATTGGAGATGGTGTTCTTCGAATGCATGCAGATGGTTATGCATTTATGGAAATTGCCGAAAACTGGTCAGATTTTAAAGACGAACCTCATAATATTAGGCTTTCATTGGCAGCTGATGGTGTTAATCCATTCACATAGATTAGGTATGTTTACTTAGTGTGGATTATTTTTGTTATCAACAGTAACATTCCTCCTTGGATGTCAATAAAGAGGGAGAACATAATGTTGGCAATGAGTGTTCCAGGTATTTGTCTACATTAATTTTTAGAATGTAACATTTTCATTTGTTTTGTTTTTTGCATATTATCGTTTATTTATTTACTTACATATACATATCATGGTAGTAATCGTGTGCAACTTCAACAATTAGGTAAGTACCAAGTTAAAGATATGAATGTATATATTGATCCTCTTATCGATGAGCTGATATAGTTATGGAACGACATCACTATGTATGACATTTGTAAACCAATCGTGCATGAGAGATTTCAATTATATGGAATGCTTGTATGGACAATTCATGATGCCCCAAGACTAACACATTTTTATGGTATGTAACATTCCATTTCACTTTAATACTATATAATTATTTTGAATATATTATGAATTTTTTTTTAATAATCCATCGTATAATTGACATTAATCCATATGTTGCAAGTCTTCAAACAAAGGGTAAATTTGCATGTCCAGTTTGTGGTCCTAAGATGAAGTATCGTTATTCAAAAAATTTAGGAAATATGTTGTTTGATGAGTATAAGCACTTCCTCTTAAGGACCCATAGGTTTCATACTGTTGAAAAATATATTTTCAATGGGAAAGAAGAGACTGGATTAAAACCACAAAGAATAACACCTCACCTATGGAGGTTGGAATATAATAGAAATTGTCAAGGTACGCAATTTGTTTATTTATTGTATATGTAATGTTTTGAATTTGAAATTCTATTTTAATTATTAAATATATTTTACCGTGTTTGATAATTATTGTTGTGATTTCTTTTATGCTTCATCAAGGAAGTCGTTGTAAAGGTAGTAATAATGGGCTTCCACGGGGAATGAAATGTTATCCCACTGAATTCATGAGGCTTCCCTACTATGAGCAACTAAAAATAGCTCATTTGTTTGATACAATGCATAATGGGAAGAATGTGACAGAAACATTATGGCGAATCATAGATGGCAGGAGGGATAAAGAAAAAATTGTCAAAATTTGTGCTGACATTCAGGAAGCCAATCATGCAATGCGAAGTGTGATCCGATCAAATAGCGATGGAGACAGAAATAACCTTCCATGGTTATTAATAGAACAACAAAGCAATGATGTGAAAGAGGTCATTCAAAGAATTAAATTTCCCACATGTTTTTCTTCAAACATAAATATATCTTAACGAAGAAAGTTAAATTTGGTGGGGTTAAAAACCATGACTGGCATACCTTCATTAAGGTAATAATTTTGGTATTCATATTTATATATTGGATGTATATATATTTTAGGATTTTTATTTTTTTGTCTACTTTAGAAACAAATAACGATTCTTTTTTATTGTTACAGTATGTTCTACCTCTATCTCTCCCAAACGAATTTGACAACAACGTCAAACAAGTTATATATGATCTTGACAAATACATGAGGTAAGTAGTTGTGATTAATTTACATGCAAAATATTTTTTCAATTTGTTGTTGTACTTAATGACGTGTTTTACTTGTATTGTAATAAATATTATGTTTTGTTTAAACATGTTATTTTCTTGCGTCATGATTTGTAGATGTTTGTCAATGAAAGAGATCCATCAAGATGATATAAAGTATTAGAAGAGAGAAATTTCTCGTCTAATGTGTGAAATGAAAAAGTATCTACCTCCAACATTTTTCAATGCACAAGAACACTACCTCATACACCAAGTTGAGAATATTGAAATGTGTGGTCCTGTACACACAAGGTAAATATGGATGGTGGAGAGGCACTTGAAATCATTGAAGGATTTGGTTAGAGAAAGAGAATGTATTGAGGGTTCTATGGTGAAGGGGTACATGGTATATCAATCCGTGGTGTATATTAATCAATATATTCCTAAGTTATCAACGCGAGTTATGCATGCAATGGATTGTATTTGGGATGTGAACTCCATAAAAAAATTGAAGTGGAGCACCTGTTGGGGAAAGGTAGAATGAAAAAAGTGAAAGGTAATTAAATTGTTGAGATTTATGATACATATAACTTTTTCTTTTATTTGTGTATATGTTCATACTCATTAATACTTATTCTTTCATAATTTATTAATATTTACCATGGTTATAACTAATATCTAATATTGTTGAATTATGATTTTTTGAGTCAAATCATCGAGATTGGGAGGCACTACATTTATACATTGCAAACAATCTCGACTGGATGAAGGTATGGATTGAAAGATGTAAAGAATGTCATGGTGGTATGTTATCATGGAAACAGCTATCTGAATTGGTTAGAGAAGCTCATCATAATGGAGATGTCGATGTTACACAGAGGAAAATAGATTTAACATATGGTTTGAAAGATGGAAAGGCAAGCAAATTCACCCATTTTATTCAGTTATTTTATATTATATTAATGTGACTGCAGATGCTTACTTTTTCAGATACTTTCCAAGTTATATAAATATGTTTATTAATTATCAATCCATGTTTTACATGTCTCGCATATTGCAGTTGAAACATCACAAGGCTTGCTAAATATATTGCATCAGGAGACATTCTCCAAACCAATATTGTGTAGCCAAGATTGATCCTCCCATATAGAGGTGAGCACTTTGATTGCCTTGTGTGGAAAGGTTATTCCTCCCGTATAGAGGTACTTGATCAAAGTAATGATGTTGTAAATTTTTGTTGGACAAGACTTCGGACTTGTGTGTCAAGTCGTGATTATCGTGTGAACCTTCCGTATAAAGGTATCCATGAGATGGACATACCGTATAGAGGTAGACCTTCCATATAAAGTTTACGCTTTACTTGTTAAAAGCATTTAATGTTGTGTGATGTATTATTAAATATGATCACCAGATTGCTATTAAGTCTCCTTTAGAGATTGATCACCTCTAAAGTGAATTACTTTAGCATATGATCATTTGGTCCGGAATAATATAATATGATCGCAACATCCAATAATTCTTCTTAGTATAATGTAATGTGATGGATAATTAAAGTTAGCACATATTGACCATGCATTAAAAGATAAAGAATTAAAATATAAAGCATAGAGATAAAGAGAATTCGAAATTGTCCATTCAAACACTACAACTAATTAAAGAGAAATCGAAGCTTCCGTTATAAAGATTCATTTAAGTATCAATGCTTCGGTTAAAGCATCAGTTAAAGATATGCCTCAGTTAAATAAAGAACTCACAGTGGCCACTTCAAGTAAATCAATCAACATGATTTCAGTTAACTAAGTGTTAAACAAGAAGGACTAGTTAACTAAAGTGTTTTCACTTTAGTTAAACTAAAATACGACACTTCAGTTAAAGAGAGTTAACTAAATGAAAACAAAGAAGATCTAGTTAACTAAGTGTTATTGCATGATGACACTTATGTTAAACTAAAATATGACACATGAGTTGCGACACTTGCATGTCGACACTTAAGTTAGATACCTAACTAAGTGGGAAAGCTTTCACTTAAGAGGTGAGTTCATCCTAAGTGACATCTCAATGAGATAAAGCACAACAAGAGAAGTGGGGTGCACTTCTGCATGCAAGATTAATACATCCAGTTTGAGGGTGAGTTCATCCCAAAGTTAGAAGTTAAAAATAGAAGAGAAGAATGTATAAATATGTTATATGGGATTGATGAATCTAGTGTGAAGCGAATTCTCTTCTCCATCAAAGGCAAGGCGCTTCTCTTTGTGCAGGGTATTGTTCGTGCTTGTTATTGTTGTGCTAGGCACACATCTGATTGATCTCTCTTCTCTATCGATTCCGTATCTTTATCAAGACTGTTTGGTGATCTCTTATCTTCCGAAATCAATCTGCTATGTTGTAAAAGAAAGCATTCTCTACTATCCATTATATTATACTGAGAAGAATTGTTGGGTTTTTTTGTTCTCATAATTTTGAGGATTTTCCCTAGGGTATATCTTGTGTTATGGTTGTATGAATTTCATGGATTGAATTGTCTCATTTCTTCAAGTCTCTGCATCTAAAAGAATTAAAGATCAAATATGAACCAAATATTAACAAGGCTATGTGGCGCAATGGCCATAAATTTTGCATCAAACAGTTGGATGAAACTAGTAAAACTTCTAATAGTGGGATAACTACAGTATTCCAGGTCACTAATGTTTCCTCTAGGAGAGACATACATCCCTACGAAACTGAAAATAATTACTATGGGTATTTGGATGATATAATTGAGTGTGACTTTAATTCCTTCAAAATAGTTCTGTTCGATGTCAAATGGTATAGGTTACTACTGCATGGAGGTGATGAGGATAGAACTTTTATTGAGCACGCCAACGGATTTCTGATGATTAAAACAACGGTGTTTGAAAATAAAAATGATTGCTACATTTTTCCAAGCCAATGTGAACAAGTCTTTTACTCAAAGGTTCCAGGTAAGAGGGAATGGTCATTTGTTGTTAGATATGATCCAAGAGGAAGGCCAATAAAGTATATTGTAGAGGAAGAAGATGATACTGAAGAAGAAGAAGATGATGCAAAGCTGGAGCAGGAAGATGGGTCGACAGACGAAGAAGATGGAGAAGATGAACCAAACATATGAGATAATGTACTAGTTCTTGATGATGATATCAATGAAGATATGCTCGAAAATGACAATGATGATGATGATGATATCGTCATTCCTTTCAACAATGTTTTTGAATCGGATGATGACACAAATGTTGAGTTGGATGAAGAAGAAGATATAGAAGAAGGATGATATAGATGTTGAGTTGGATGAGGTACATAGATATATATTTTAATTTGTATGAATTATTCTCTTTAAATAATTTACTTATGTGGGTTTATTACATGTTTTAAAGTTTTATGTCATTTTTTTATATCCTACGTTACATGTTTTTTATCATGTTAAACTTGGAAATAGTGGCCATAGTTATGTCACCATTCTAAACAAAAATTATAATTTACAAACACATGATAATTTACTTTACCTTAATTAATTTTTGTTTTGGTAGTTTCTATGCCCGAATCTAATTAGTATGTTGCTTTCGATTGTTTTATATTTTGTAGATTGGGTGTTGGGGAATTGAGAGTGATGTGAGGGGGAGGGGAGGGGCCATATGAGCTTCCACCTTCAAGTGGTTGGCCTTTTCCAGTAGATAATAAATTATTATTGAAACCAAGAGAATCTCATTCATCTTTGGCGGTAGACGAAATTTCATCTTGAAATAATGGGTCCGTACTACTATATATGGAGCAAAAAACTTAGATGAGATCAAACAACAAAGACAAGAAATAACCGATGAAGCTTGTGCAAGTTATCATGAAGTACTTGTTTATAGACATTATTTCCCTTGCACTCCTACATCTCGAACCAACTTTATGTTAAGATTCATTATGCTAAGATAGATAACATCAGTATTCAATTCAATTTCACAACAATAACATATAAATGATCACTGAAAGAATAACAAGCACAGCATAAACACAAGAGACACAGATTTATCCTGGGAAACCCTCATGGGGTAGAAAACCCAACAAAAATTCCTCAATATAGATGATCAACAAGTACAAAGATGTAGTCCCCAAACAAGAGCTCCTTCTCCTCCTTTAAATGAGGAACACACCTCCTCTATTTATACTTTACATTCACTTGCCTTTTACACTTGACTTGTCGACCTCAATAGTTTATTCTATTGCTGATTGGGACGAACCCTCTAGGGGACTTAAACACCCCATTACAAATGACTCTTAGGGGATCTATTGCCCCGAATTACATGGGAGGATTTACCTCAATGACTTTACATAATAATAACATCCTGACAGAGGAATAAAATATCTCCGGATGAATAATAATAAAGTACAAATAGAATATTCTTTGAAGTTACAATATTTCAACACTCCCCCTTAACGAGAAGGATATTCTAACAACATATGCATGAGCAAGGAGTCATCAACTACATCACAGTGATACATCTATAAATCATTGGAATTTTTCTTCAATCATCATCAATAACTCAAACAGCTACTAGAACATCTTCAATATCTTCAATACTGGAACATCAACATCTTCAGTATTGAGACTTCATCTTCTGCAGCACTCGATCACTCGATCAGCTACAACAACAACATCATCTGTATCTCCCGATCAACAACATCATCTGGATCTCTCAATCAACAACATCATCATCTGGATCTCCCGATCAACAACATTGTCTGGATCTCTCGATCAAGAGCATCATCATCTAGATATCTCGATCAACAACATTATCATCTGGATCTCCTAATCAACATTATCATCATCTGGATCTCCCGATCAATAACATCATAATATGCAATACACATGATCCAATTACGGGATGATAAATCCCTCTCACTTTAGGACATAAGTCCAAGGATGATACAATCCTGATCCACTTGCGGGATGATCAATCCCTATCAATTTAAGACACCATATCATGTCTAGGGATGATGCAATCCAGATCTACTTACGGGATGATCAATCCCTATCAATTTAAGACACCATATCATGTTTAGGGACGATGCAATCCAGATCTACTTACGGGATGATAAATCCCTATCAATTTAAGACACCATATCATGTCTAGGGACGATGCAATTCAGATATACTTACGGGATGTTCAATCCCTATCAATTTAAGACACCGGATCATGTCTAGGGACGATGCAATCCAGATATAATTATGGGATGATTAATCCCTCTCACTTTAGGACATAAGTCCAAGGATGATGCAATTCGGAACCACAGTGCCAGTACTTTTTCATATTGGATGTGACCTAGATCAAATCTAGGATTTACCACCACAGAGCCAGTCCTTTTTCATACTGGATGTGACCTAGATCAAGTATAGGATTTACCGCCACAGAGCTAGTCCTTTTTCATACTGGATGTGACCTAGATAAAATCTAGGATTCACCACCATAGAGCTAGTCCTTTTTCATACTGGATGTGACCTAGATCAAATCTAGGATTTACCACCACAGAGCCAGTCCTTTTTCATACTGGACGTGACCTAGATCAAATCTAAGATTTAACAACATAGAGCCAGTTCTTTTTCATATTGGATGTTACTTAGATTAAATCTAGGATTTACCACACAACATCATCACATTCTCGGAGACAAGAGTCTACGGATCTCTTTTAGGACATATGTCTAGGGATGATACAAGCCCACTGCAACATCATCAATATCTTTCATGGAGACAAGAGTCTACAGATCCCTATAGGACATGTGTCCAGGGATGATACAATCCCACTCGTCAACTTAGATCAAGTCTAAGGACCACTCATCGACCTCATCATCGGTACAGGTATCCTCATCATCGACCTCATTGTCAACACAAGCATCCTCATTATTGACCTCATCGTCGGTACAAGTATCCTAATCATCGATACATGTATCCTGATACAGGTATCCTCATCATCAATACAAGTATTCTCATCATCGATACAAGTATCCTCATCATCGATACAGGTATCCTCATCATCAATACAAGTATCCTCATCATCGATACAGGTATCCTCATCATCGATACAAGTATCCTCCTCATCAATACAAGTATCATCATCGACCATATAACTCCCCCTTTCAAGGAGGGTCCTTCTAAACTACATCAATCTTGTCTCGGAAATACTCAAACTTTATTCGAGACAGAGGTTTGGTTAGTACATCAGCAACTTGTTCGTCAGTGCTCACATACTCGAGCTTTATAGATCCTTTCTGCACCATATCTAGTATATAGAAATATCGTATCTCTATGTGCTTTGACTTATCATGGAACACTGTATTCTCCGTCATCTTGATACAACTCTGGTTGTCACACAGGATCACAGTGGGGTCCATCTCTAAGTCAAATAGTCATGAGAAAAACTTCTAAATCCATATGGCTTCACAACTAGTAGAGCAAGCTACTATATATTCCACTTTAGCTGTGCTGAGAGCCACACTGGACCGCTTCCTTCTAAACCACGAGATCATAGCAGATCCCAGACAATAAAATCCACCCGATGTGCTATTTCTGTCTGAGACACTTCCAACCCAATCTGCATCTGTATAACCATACAATCTGAAGTCGTGATCTCCAACATAGTATAGATCAAAGTCTATCGTACCTTTCAGGTACCTCATCACATGCTTTGCAGCTACTAGGTGAACACGTCTAAACTCAACTAGATACCGAATCATGGTGTTCACAGCAAAGCATGTATCTAGCCTGGTATTTGTCAGATACATCAATGAACCAGTCATCTGTCTGTAAACTGTAGAAAACACCATCCATCATCATGGATATCTACTTCACATTTTCCTTGGCTAAGGAAAAATCTCATATGATCTCAGCCACATATCTAATCACAGAATCATGCCAGGATTCTTTAACTCTGAGATCTACTCCCTCTGAAGTGGAGTCTTCTACATCTGAGTATTGTCCTCCTTCTATGACTGAATATCATTCACACTCTACACTGAGTGATCTTCTGCATATCTATCCGTGCCATCTCCCGTCATATGGTTCCACTGATATGAGCCTCAAGATCACTCGAACTCTATGGTGAGTTCCTTCTTGCTTCCATATGAGAGAAGCATGTCATCTGCATATAGAAACCATCTTCAACGTTGTAGCAAAGGTTGAAATCCTCATCACTCGTGGTGATAATCAAGCTCATCAAATGACTATCGATCCTGGGTACCTGTTGAACCCGTACAGAGCCTTATTCAATCATTTGATTATCTATCGAATCCTGGGAGTTTGCTTGATTCACATTTATTCTTCAATTACACCATTCAAGAGAACAATATTGTCATACATGGGTGTAATCTATCTATGGAAGTGTGTCTATCCACTTGGAGCAAACATCTCGTCATGATCCTCTCCCTCTTTCTAAGAGAATCCTCTAGCCATGAGCCTTCTATAGTACGTTTGATTTGTAAGTCTTCTTGTTGAACATCCATCACTTGTTCTTTGGAACAAGTGTTCATCATCCTTCTTTTGTAGATCATAACACATGATCTTTCCTACAAATCAATTTTAATTACATGATTAGTAACACTTCATAATCATCAAATCATGTTGACACTTCAATGATAACCTATTATGCATATTGATATGATTCACATAGTTATGCAACTACCTTGACCAATAATTTGGCACAACACTTTTCCATATCCTGTATGCATACAGTGGCTATCTAGATGCCTTCCATCTCTACCAGAACATACTATCAAGAGCGTGCACAACTCTCAACATGTCAGCAAAGAGGTTTCATTCTAGACAAGCAACAATGGAATGTTTGCCCAACTTACCCATCATATGCATATTAGTAGTATACTGTTCAATGCTATATGAATGCTTACACTATGCATGGTATATTATAGCAATACAAATATGAGCAATATCATTTCAATAAGTAATTCAAATAACAAGTCAAATACTTATCTTTTATGCTTGTGTCATTGCCTCCCTCTTGATCTCTATTTTCCCTTTATGATAGCATCATGATTATATGTCTTTGAACTTCTATCCATCCTGGACCACTATGCATGCTTAAGTGTGCACTAGTTTCATCATTGTGTCATCCTCAAAATCTCATACATAATCATACATTCATTAGTATAATCTCAATACTATCAAAACATTATAATTCTAAATAATCTTAAACATGTATGGTCATGATCATTTCATACACAAGTATACTTATCTAAGATCCTAACACAAAGTAGGATTCTAACTCGATATAGGAAAACATACCTGGATTATCATGCTTTCTAGTTATGTCTAACATACCCAAACAATGTCTTCTTTGTTCTCTTCAATGATTTAGAGACCTTGTGCTAGTAACCTGCATATTTCATAAGTTAAGCATAGTAGAACCAAATCATACATACCTCGTAAGTAGAGATTCTATGTGATCAAAGACTATGGATGAGTCTTTGTCTTCATGTCATCATGGTCATATATTCTTGATCTAGAATTTGATTTGTCTTTCTTGATGTACCTTTCATATTAGCAGACAACATCATCCTCATACAACACCACAAGTGCATTAGTACAATCATAAGTGTCATAACCCTAATCAATGAATGTTTTCTATCATTCACATGCATTCATACTTTTACTAAGGTGATCAAATAATCTAAAATTAATCATGACTGTACTAACCTCAATAATATGAAGACAAACATATCATGAACTTAATCATGAAACAGATTTCAAAACATACATGTATCTTCTCAAGTCATACCTATCGAGATTGCTTGTCGTCTTCTCTATAAGGGTAAAACCCTAACCATCCAAGGTAGATCACTTGTAAACATATTATATAGGTTCATGGTGCTAAGATGATAGAATATCAGTTCCATTTAAACCTCTTTCATTGCTTCCCTATGAGTCTCCCAACTTTGCTAGGGTTTCTTCTTACTTGGAAACCCTAATTTTCAATCTCCTTCCTCCCACAACATTTTGATGGAGGATTAATATCTATGATGAATGGATTCCAAATACATTTTCAAAGTTTCCAATGTTGCATTAGGTGTCTCCAACATTGTGTCAGGTTATGCCATACCTAAAAATTGAAAACCCTAAGTGAGAGCTTCTTCCTCCTCTTCTTTGATTTCCTCTATTGAGCCATTTCATATGTGCCATATTGTTTCTGGTGTATCTCTAAAATTTCGGATCTGAAAGGTCTGAAACTTTGACGTGTGGTAGCCTAACCTGTAATATTTCCAACCACACAGGTTTTATCTTCATTGTATTCTCCATCAGAGATATATGCTCAGTTTCCCAACATGACCTGTTTAAGGGATGAAACAACATATAGAACTTGTACGGAGTTCCACGTGTCATTGTTTCAACTTAGGCCTCTGAAACGCGGACCTGTGAAACTAAATACCGTTCCCTAATTGTCAATTTTTACGGAATCCCATTTGGAGCTTCCTAGCCTGAGATATGACCTTTTTACCTAGGTCACCTGTTTAGGGCTTCATTTTGGAAGGGGCAGAAACCCTAACTTGTATGGATCATATATCAGAAAGTACAACGAATTTGAGGTTGAAAATAAGACACAAGGTATAGAAAAATTTCATCTTTGGCCTGTCCATGTTTTAGATCCCGAACCTTCTCCAAAATTGATTTATAGTGAAAGTTCCATGATGACTAGGTTTTTCTATACAAAACCCTAACTTTCAAATTGTCGCAAGTGAAACAAGTGTCGTAAGTGCCATACATTGCCTTCCTTCAGGATAGATGTGATACCATGTTAAGATTCAATATGCTAAGATAAATAACATCAGTATTCAATTCAATTTCACAACAATAGCATATACAAGATCACTGAAAGAATAACAAGCACAGCATAAACACAAGAGACACAGATTTATCCTGGGAAACTCTCATGGGGTAGAAAATCCAACAAAACTTCCTCAATATAGATGATCAACAAGTACAAATATGTAGTCCCCAAACAAGAGCTCCTTCTCCTCCTTTGCATATCTCTGTCTCTCCTATGCGAGTTCACAAGTGAGTGTGTGTGTTAAATGAGTAACACACCTCCTCTATTTATACTTTACATTCACTTGACTTTTACACTTGACAAGTTGGCCTCAATAGTTTATTCTCTTGCTGACTAGGCCGACCCCTCTATGGTGTTGATGTATATGTAACTTCAGAATGTATTTCATCTATGTATTTCATATATATTTATTGTACCCTTATAAGAGATGTGCTATTCCTCTATAAGGAAGTGTCGTCATGTGGATTGATAAGTGTCTCAAGTGTGTGTACTTGTCGATGGGTTATTAGACCACCATGTGTGGGGTCGGCCCTAAAATATATATTATATTGTGGATGTATCTAGATAGACAAGTCGGCCCCATAAGGTCACTGGGAAAAAGTATAAATAGAGATCGGGAGATCTCTATTTGGATCATTTGGAAAGACACACTTCTCTCACTCAGAAAGTGGCGCACTAGTGAGGAGGAGGATCATATGCTCTAGGAGACTATCTCAAGTGTATTTTGGTTGATCCATTGCTCTCTCTATCTCTGAGGAAGTTGTGGGGTTTTTCACCTTAGGGTTTTCCCCACGGAAACTCTGTGTCTCTTGTCTCTCATGCTTTTGATTCTTGTGATGCTTGTCATGATTATTGTGATTGTTATGCATTGATATACTGTATATGTTATTCTCTCAGTAAAGATCCAAGAGTATTGTGAATTAATGCTCAAATTTTAACATGGTATCAGAGCTAACCTGAGAAGAAGACATTTTGCAGTGACAGAAACTTGAGTTTCTTGTTTATTGGGTTTCTCTCCACATTTTTTGGAAAAGCAGTATAGTATATTGACTCTACTCATCAAGGAGAATCTATCTGTCCAATCAGAATTCAATTCTGAGCATTTTCAGATTTGGCCCTAAAAATTAGGGTTTCCACAAAAATAGGAATTTCTTAAATATGAAGCCATAGCCGAAAGCTCCTTGCAAAAATCGAAGTTTAGAGCTTTGGATCGAGATTTGTGGCTGGGTAGATCTCCGGGAAACTCAAACCCTAATTCAGGGCTCTCCCTAGTGAACCCGAGAGGACAAAAATAATAATATGAAGGGTAAAGCTTTGCTGATCTCAAATTATGAATACACCAGGCTGATCAGCTCATCAAGGCGCATCTTTCTATCCTTTCAGAAAGTTGAAATTCACATTTTGAATTTTTAGGGTTTTTCCAACAAACCCTAATTCAGGACCAGATCTAGTTTTCAGCTTTTCAAGTGATAAGACATAAATCTTTTCTATTTCATTTGAATTACTCTTTAAGATGTCTCACCACACCAAGCTTGAGGATAAGCTTGAAGGGGCTGATAACTTTCGAGCTTGGAAGTATAGGATTGGGTTAATCCTGTAAGAGAATGAGTTGGACTCATATATAAAAGAAGACATCCCTATCCCAGAGGATGAAGAGGCTAAGGTATTGCATAAGAAGAACTTGGTCAAGGCAAAGAGAATCATTGCTGATTCTATAAAAGACCATCTCATATCCCATGTGTCTTCTCTAAAGACACCCAAGGCTATGTTTGACTCTTTGACCAAGCTATTTGAAGGAAAGAACATAAATCGGAAGATGACCTTGAGGAATCAATTGAAAGGGGTCAAGATGTTGAATGGAGAAACCATTCAATCCTATTTCTCCAAGGTCTCTCAGATCAAGGAACAACTTGAAGCTGTAGATGAAATGGTGGAGAATGGTGAAATTTTTATGACTACTTTGAATGGCCTACCTAGGTCATGGGACTCTTTTATCCAGGGGATCTGTGCCAGAAAGAAGTTAATCTCCTTCAGCAGATTATGGGAGGAATGTTCTCAAGAAGAAGCAAGGCTTGTGGCAAGAGAAGAGAAGATGGGAAATGAAGATAAGCTCTCACAGCTCACACTAAGAAGGGAAAGTTCAAGAGGGAGCCATCCCATCACAAGAAGAAATCTTCTCATCATTTTCACAAAGACAAGAAAGATCTAAGGTGTTTCACTTGTAATGAGAAGGGTCACTTTGCTTCAGAATGTCCCAAGAACAAAAGGGACAAACACAACAACAACAACTCCAACAAGAAGAAGAAGGGTAACAAAAGAAGGTACCATGCTCATGCTGCTGAAGATGATGAACCTCCAAAGAAGAAGGCTAGGGCAGAAAGTGATGATAGTAATGATGACTCATCAAGTGAAGAAGAGTATGTTCTAATCTCTGCTCTCACAGGTACTATCTCCCATGGTTGTAATGATTGGTTAATTGACAGTGGGGCTTCCAAACACATGACTGGGTTTAAAGAATCCTTTGTAAATCTGTCTGAACATGAATCACCCCATAAAGTGAAACTTGGGGATGATTATCAATATCCCATCAAAGGAAGTGGTGAAGCCTCCTACAACCTAGATTCTGGAAAATATTTGAAGATGAAAGAAGTCCTTTATGTACCTGGGCTCAAGAAGAACTTACTCTCCATCTCTGCATTGGATACAAAAGGTACGAGGGTTGCATTTGTGGATGGCCAAGTCCTAATGTGGCCAAAGGGAAAGACCATAGATGATGCAGTTGTGATTGGAGAGCAAGAGGGAGGTTTGTATAAATTAAAAGGACAACTTGAACATTCCATGGTGAATGAATCCATGGAGCCAAGTGAACTTTGGCATAGAAGACTTTCTCACATGCACTATAGGGAAATTCCAATTACAAGCAAGGTTGTAGAGGGTCTTCCTAAAATCAAGACCAAACATGAAGGTGTTTGCAAAGGATGTGCAAAAGGTAAGAATATTAAGAAGGCTTTCCCAAGCAGTGAAAGCAAGGCAAAAGATATCCTGGAAATCATCCACTCAGATGTATGTGGTCCTATGTCATCGAGTTCTCTAAGTGGGTATGTTTACTATGTCTCATTTATTGATGACTTCTCCAGGAAGACTTGGGTATACTTCTTGAAAAAAAAAGATGAGGTGTTTGATAAGTTCAAGGAATTCAAAACCTTGATGGAGAATCAAACTGACAAAAAGATCAAAACATTCAGATCCGACAATGGTGGATAATTCACCTCAGGTGATCAAGAAGCTTTGCAGTGATTCAGGGATTAAGAGGGAGTTGAATGCTCCTTATAATCCTCAACATAATGGAGTTGCAGAAAGGAAGAACAAAACAATCATGGAAGAAGCAAGGGCAATGCTGCATGACCAGGATCTACCTATGCATCTATGGGCAGAAGCAGCTAGAACAACTGTATATGTGCAGAACAAAACACCCCACAAGATATTGGACAACAAGACACCAAAAGAGGTCTTTTCTGGTAAGAAACTTGAAGTCATCCATCTCAGAATATTTGGTTGTCCAGTATACACTCATATCCCAAAGGAAAAGAGGAACAAACTAGATCCTTTAGGAAAGAAGGGTATCTTTGTGGGTTACAGTGAAAGCTCGAAGGTTTACAGAATATACTTTCCAAGGTTCAAGAAGATTGATGTCAGCAGGGATGTAACATTTGATGAAAACTCAGCATTCATCAAATCAAGGAAGGCACCTATCGAAGTTTATGAAGAACCTAAGGAAACTAGATTTCAAGACACTACCATGACTGAAGCAATTCCAGAAGTTGTTCGTGAGTTTGAAGATCCGCAAGAACCTATAGATCCACCTCGTGAGGATAACTCTCACAAGAGGAAACCTGCATGGGCTAGAGAGCTCATTCAAGATGCAGAAAGATTTGGCATTCCAGAAGAAGAACACAGAGCAAAGAAGAGAACCAGATCACATACCAGCTATGTTGCTTTACTCTGTGACATTATGAACAAAGAACCTTCCAGTTATGAAGAAGCAGCGGAAAATAAAGAATGGAAGGATGCCATGGTTGAGGAATACCAATCAATAATGAAGAATGATGTTTGGGATGTTGTCCCAAGACCTAAAGAGAAGTTTGTTGTGACTTCCAAATGGATCTAAAAAATCAAGCATGCTGCAGATGGTAGTGTAGAGAAATACAAAGCAAGATTTGTAGCTCGTGGCTTCTCTCATAAAGAGGGAATAGATTATGAAGAAACTTTTGCACCTGTAGCCAGGTATACTTCCATCAGAATAGTACTTGCCCTGGCTGCAACTATGAAATGGAAAATACACCAGATGGATGTCAATACTGCTTTCTTAAATGGTGTAGTTGAAGAGGAAGTATACGTGGAGCAGCCACTCGGTTTTGAAATACACGACAGGGAGTCATATGTGTGCAGATTGAAGAAAGCCTTGTATGGCTTGAAGCAAGCTCCCAGAACTTGGTATGGTAGGATGGACAGTTTCCTATCTAGCTTGGGCTTTACCAAGAGTAAAGCGGATTCCAACCTCTACTACAAGGTTGAGGAAGGGAATCCTGTGATTCTACTCCTGCATGTGGATGACTTATTTGTAACAGGAGATGATAGATTGATTGCAGATACTAAGAGGAAGCTTGCTGCTGAGTTCGATATGAAAGATTTGGGAATGATGCATTATTTCCTAGGTATGGAGGTGTGGCAGAATTCAGGTGGGATCTTCCTTGGTCAAGGGAAGTACACAGTAGATATTCTGAAGAGATTTGGGATGATGGATTGCAAGTCCATGGCCACACCCATGGCATTGAATCTAAATCTTCTATGTGATGCTTCATCTGATCCGGTTGATGTATCTATGTATCGTCAGATGATTGGGTCCTTGATGTACCTGATGAACATGAGACCAGATATTTGCTTTGCAGTGAACACATTGAGCCAGTTCCTAACGGATCTGAGGAGTGTTCATCTGGTTGCTGTAAATCATGTTCTGAGGTACCTGAAGGGTATAGTGGATTATGGGCTCAAGTATGAAGCGAATCAAAAGTTTAACCTGCAGGGTTATGTTGATTCAGATTGGGCTAGCAGTGCTGCAGAAAGGAAGAACACATCTGGGTGCTGCTTCAGTATGGGATCAGGTGTGATCTATTGGTTTAGCAGGAAGCAGTCCTACGTAGCACTGAGTACAGCTGAGGCAGAGTATGTTGCATCCTGCTCAGCTAGTGGTGAGGCAGTATGGCTACAAAAGCTATTGTCTGAGTTATTCGATCTCCCACTGGATGCTACTAGTATCTTCTGCGATAACCATAGTTGTGTGAAGCTGTCTGAGAACCCAATGTTTCATGACAGATTGAAACACATAGAGATCAAATATCACTATATCAGGGATATGGTGCAGAGAGGAGCCGTGAAGCTCCTGTATGTTGCGACAGATGAGCAGATTGCAGATGTGCTGACGAAGCCACTAGCCAGGGTGAAGTTCAAGTACTTTAGGGAGAGGCTTGGTGTTCTTCAGATCGACGACACTTCGAGGAAGAAGTGATGGACACATTTGCTAAAGCCATCCCAAGCATGTTGGAAGGAGGATCCTTCACATGGCTGTGGATGTAAGCGCTGGATGATGAGTATCAGGACGATGCTCCAGTTACTGCTCTGTATATGCATCATGTTGGATGCTGGATATTATCAGTTGGATCATTTATATTTGTATGTATGTACGCATCATGTTGATGCTGGATATGATCAGTTGGATCATTTATATTTGTATGTATGTACGCATCGTGTTGATGCTGGATATGATCAGTTGGATCATTTATATGTATGTACGCATCATGTTGGATGTTGGATATGATCGGTTGGATCATTTGTATGTATTTGTATATGCATCATGTTGGATGCTTGGACCATGTATCTGTATCAGGTGGATACATTGTATGATCAGGTAGATCATGTATGTTGATATGTATAATGTATTTGTATTTGTATCAGGTGGATACACTGTATGATCAGGTGGATCATGCATGATGATATGTATCAAGTAGATACTTCGTGTGTATTAGGTGGATGCATTGTATGATCAGGTTGATCATGATGATGAGCTTCAGGATGTTGCTCCAGATGATATGTACCAGGATGGTACAAGTGATGATGATCAGTATGATCATGGGCATAAGGATGATGCCTCATGCGATGATGATCCGTTGGATCATGAGTACCAGGTTGATACTTGGAGGTCAGAGATGATATGTGTCAGGTTGTGCAAATAGCATGTAATCAGTCCTGGGAGATCTTGTCGGTCGTGCTGCGGCACATAAATGTTCCCGGGGTACTCTTTCTAGTATTGCTATGTAGTATGTAATCAATCCTCAGATATCCGATAGGTTGAGCTATGTGCTCGTAATCAGTCCTGGGATGAGGTATTACTACGGAGACATGTAATCAGTCCTGGAGATCCGAGAGGTTGAGCTGTGTGCTCGTAATTAGTCCTAGGATGCTCTTTAGATATCTTTCCGGTCGTGCTGCGGCACATAAATGTTCCTGGGATTCTCTTTAAAGGTTTTGTCTATTCACGATGATGATGATGATGCATCGGTGACGATGATCCCGAGAAGAAGACTTGTCGAGCAGAACCGTGTTGAGAAATACCTTCCTAGTTAAGAGGGAGTGTTGATGTATATGTAACTTCAGAATGTATTTCATCTATGTATTTCATATATATTTATTGTACCCTTATAAGAGATGTGTTATTCCTCTATAAGGAAGTGTCGTCATGTGGATTGATAAGTGTCTCAAGTGTGTGTACTTGTCGATGGGTTATTAGACCACCATGTGTGGGGTCGGCCCTAAAATATATATTATATTGTGGATGTATCTAGATAGACAAGTCGGCCCCATAAGGTCACTGGGAAAAAGTATAAATAGAGATCGGGAGATCTCTATTTGGATCATTTGGAAAGACACACTTCTCTCACTCAGAAAGTGGCGCACTAGTGAGGAGGAGGATCATCTGCTCTAGGAGACTATCTCAAGTGTATTTTGGTTGTACTTTGGTTGAGCCATTTCTCTCTCTATCTCTGAGGAAGTTGTGAGGTTTTTCACCTTAGGGTTTTCCCCACGGAAACTCTGTGTCTCTTGTCTCTCATGCTTTTGATTCTTGTGATGCTTGTGATGCTTATTGTGATTGTTATGCATTGATATACTATATATGTTATTCTCTCAGTAAAGATCCAAGAATATTATGAATTAATGCTCAAATTTTAACATATGGGACTTAAACACCCCATTACAATTGAATCTTAGGGGATCTATTTCCCCGACTTACATGGGAGGATTTACCTCAATGAATTTACATAATAATAACATCTCGACGGAGAAATAAAACATCTCCGGATGAATAATAATAAAGTACAAATAGAATATTCTTTGAAGTTACAATATTTCAACACTTTAAAATAAACAACTAAATTAAAGACATTGTAATGTGATTATACATGGGAAACAATGACCTCTGAATGGGGCCAACATTGAAATTTGCTCAAATTGTTTCTGTATGCACTGAAATTTGACATGGGCATACTGTTCGCATGCCTTCATGATTTGGGAGGCTTTTAAGACTCAAAGATGACTCACACACCCAGTACTACTCTACATCTCTAATATCATCCTAGTTTCATTTGATCTTTCAAGAAGAAGGTGGTAGATGACATTTCATCTTGAAATAATGGGTTCGTACTACTCTATATGGAGAAAAAAAATTAGATGAGAGAAAAAAACAAAGACAAGAAATAACTAATGAAGCTTGTGCAATTTATCATGAAGTACTTGTTTATCGACATTATTGCCCTTGCACTATATGTGGTAATGTGCATTTCAAACCAACTTTAAAAGAAACAACTAAATTAAAGACATTGTACTACGACTAGACATGGGCAATAATGACCTCTAAATGGGGCCAATGTTGAAATTTCCTCAAACTGTTTCTGTATACATTGAAATTTGACTTGGGCAGACTGTTCACATTCCTTCACGATATGGGATGCTTTCTGGACTCAAAGATAACTCACACACCCATTACTACTCTATATCTCTGATCTCGTCCTATTTGAAATTTCAAGAAGAAATCGGTACACTACATTTCATATTGAAATAATGGGTTTGTACTACTCCATATGTAGCAAAAAACTTAGATGAGAGAAAAAAACAAAGACAAGAAATAGCTGATGAAGCTTGTACAATTCATCATGAAGTACTATTTTATCGACATTATTTCCCTTGCACTAGATGCGGGAATGTGCGTCTCAAATCAAATTTAAAAGAAACAACTAAATTAAAGACATTGTATTGTGAGTAGACATGGGAAACAATGACCTATGAATGGGGCCATCATTGAAATTTCCTCAAATTGTTTCTATATGCACTGAAATTTGACATGGGCAGACTATTTGGATGCCTCCAAGATATGAGAGGCTTTCCAGACTCAAAGATAACTCAAACACCTAGTACTATTCTATATCTCTGAGCTCGTCCTAGTTTCGTTTGGACTTTCAAGAAGGCGGTAGACAAAATTTCATCTTGAAATAATGGGTTCGTACTACTCTATATGGAGCATAAAACTTAGATGAGAGAAAAAAACAAAGACAAGAAATAATTGATGGAGCTTGTGCAATTTATCATGACGTACTTGTTTATCAACATTATTTCCCTTGCACTAGATGCAGGAATGTGCGTCTCGAACCAAATTTAAAAGAAACAACTAAATTAAAGAAATTGTACTATGACTAGACATGGGAAACAATGACCTATGAATGGGGCCAAAGTTGAAATTTCTTGAAATTGTTTCTACATGCACTGAAATTTTACTTGGGTAGACTGTTCGCATGCCTTCATGATATGGGAGGCTTTCCAAAATCAAAGATGACTCACACACCTAGTACTACTCTATATCTATAATCTCGTCCTACTTTCGTTATTTGAACTTTCAAGAAGAAGGAGGTAAATGAAATTTCATCTTGAAATAACAGGTTCGTACTACTCTATATGGAGCAGAAACCTTAGATGAGAGAAAAAAACAAAGACAAGAAATAACTGATGAAGCTTGTGCAATTTATCATTAAGTACTGGTTTATCGACATTATTTCCCTTGCACTAGATACGGGAAAGTGTGTCTTGAACCAAATTTAAAAGAAACGACTAAATTAAAGACATTGTACTGTGAGTAGACATGGGAAACAATGACCTTTGAATGGGGCCAACGTTGAAATTTCCTCAAACTGTTTCTGTATGCACTGAAATTTGACATGGGAAGATTATTTGCATGCCTTCACGATATGGAAGGCTTTCCGGACTCAAAGATGAATCACACACCCAATACTATTACTTTATATCTATGAGCCTAAAAGCTCCAAATAGGTGACAAATTTAATATAATGACCCATTTTAGATCATAACTTGACCATCATATATTGGAATTTCAAATTTCAACTTTAAAAGGAATATTAGAAAATGGAGTTTTCAATTTTTACATACTCACAAATATTTTAAATTTGTTTTGTTGTGATCCCTTAATAATTCAACATACTCACAAATATTTTGAATTAATTTAAATACGTGAGAAGTCCTCTATGGAATAAAAAGATCTACCATTACATCGATTGGAAATGAGTGAAACAAGTGATGTTAGTGTAAGAAATATGTAGTCATTCAAAATAATAATAATAAAAAAATGAAATAATCCCCAATGACAAGTGAGAAGGGTAACTCATATCAAGACAAAATACTAGTGAACATAGAACGTAGAGGTCAATGTCCACTACACAAACTATATATATGGAATCTCATTCATTAAAGAAGAAACAATGAAAATAAAGCATATAGTGAAATGGCACTAATTAACCTAATCAATCTAAAAGAGTTTGACTAAATGGAACACCCCATTTATTTAATTATCATATAATAAATCCTAATCTCTCTACAAAGTCTACAAGAGTTAAATAAATTGTAAAAAGGGTGGAAGTGTCTTCACCTTTAATTTTTCCATCATCAAAGTAAAATATAGATAACAAATTCTATTAGAAGAAAAAAGGAAAACAAGTTTAAAATCATCCAGAGATTCCAAATACTATATTTTGTATACTTCGTGTATTCTATAATTTCTATTAATGAAAGAGAGTGCGAGAGAATCATGGTTCTGTTGTCCCATAATATTCAAAGAAAGCAAAAAGGGGAAATTAGAGTTATATTGGGTGCAAGAGAAGGGTAAAAGAAAGTATAAGAATGATGAAAAATTAATGATTCCCATGAGTAAGACTAGCTACAACGAATGACTATAGAATCCCCTTATGTTTCATGCTTCTCTTATATAATGGGGCTCCAAATTCCATGCCTATTAAGAAAACACATTCCATTCAATTAAAGATTTGTTAAGAATGATTCATTTATCATTTCTTGTTCAATTTTTTTCCTATTCATAATATTCAAAAACCTTCTATTCCTTTTTTATTTTGATACTAAGGGGGTAATTACCTCTTTTTGTGTTCAATGGTATTGTTGTAAATTCTATTTTTGATATTAAGGGGTAATTACCTCTTCTCGTGTTCAATGGTATGGTTGTAAATTCTATGAAAATAAATTTGTTGCATAAGGAAACCTTATCAAATGTGTATCTCTAAGGGATATATTCAAAATATTCTCACATAGTTTGGAAACTTAGGTTATTCATATGATTTGTCTTTTCTCTCCTTCAAGGGGTTGTCAAGAAAATATGAACATTTAATCTCCGTTTTCATGGTAATCTTCATCAAAATTAAATAGGTTAATTTCATGTTTGTTGGCAAGTATGGTTTTCTCCCTTCTCTTATCCCTTTGATTGGCTATATATATTTATCTTATTTAATATGAGTCGCAATTTTGGTATGTTGATTTTTACATCATTTTTATTTTGAGCATGGGGCTCTTCAAGTCATGCAAATTTTAAATTGCTTCATTGTTGTCCTTTGTAAATAATAGGCCCAACTTGTCATGTGATAATCTATGACTAGTCCAATTGTCCACATTTAGGTTACTAATAGTGCCTTTCCATGAGGGTACCATGTAAATCCACTATATAAACAATGTAAAACCAAATATAGCATTAATTGTAGATAACTATAATATATTATCATTGTCTCGTTATAATACATTTGATCCAAGGTTTCTCTAAATTCCTTTTACAATACAAATCTGGTGGCCTATTTATACAATTTTAGAAAGTGTTGCTAATCATTTTGGAAAGTGTCAAATTCCCTTCATTGTTCACTAATTCAAGATTGAGACGTTGTTAAGCATTATTTAAGGTTTATTCCATATCAATGTTACAACTTATATTAACAAAAAATGGCCTCTAGCATCTCTTAACCAACTTTAATTCAACGTTAAATCTTAGTATCGACGCTTGGTCAATGTACCCGAAACGTCCAACACACGTCGATACTATAGGTTTAATGTCAAAGAGTTAGCGATTAGGGGGTTTTAAGGGTTACTTTTTGGAGTTATATTCATTACAAGAGTGCAATAATATGTCCTCTAGGTGTTACATAGTATGAATTATGTGTTATAACAATCAATGTTGATAAGGGTTCCGGGGATAGAATTTATAGTGGATAAATGTGAAACATTAAGAATGATTATAGTGGTAAAATATTATAAGGTATTAGGTTAGTGGTCATCACATAACGCTTATAGAGGTGATAATATTATGTGTTAAGAGGGGTTTATAGAAAGAAGTGTTAGTCAAGGTTATAATGGTTAAGATTGATAGGGTTGATAATATTTAATTGTTACAAGGGATATGTTCTATAATTATAAGGCTATATAAGAGTGTTAATTATGTAGTACATGTTTAGAACTTAGGGGTTAAGGATTATTCTTGAGGGTTATATGTGGCATGGGCTATGTGGGTTATATTTTATAGGGAATTCAGGGTCCATGGTGATAATATGTATAGGGTCATGATGATGATGATGATGATGACCTCGATAATGATGATGATGACAATGAGAATGATGATGATTATGATGATGACGACGACGATGATGATGATGGCAGTGGAGATGGTGATGATGACAATGACATTAACATTTATGACAAAGATGACGATGATGTGTGGGTTTTATAAGTGTTGTGGGCTACACATTATGACGATGATGATGATGAAAATGATGATGATGATGGTTTATAAGTGTTTCTCATTTGGTTTATATGCTATATGATTGCAGATTAAGAGTTACAAGAGACACAAATTAAGGGTTATATGTATTGGTGTTGATAAAGGTTAGATGTTAATAATTGTAAGAGTAGGGGGATATATGTTGTCAATTAGGGGTTTTCAAAGGTTATTTTTTAGGGTTATATGGAATTCAAGAGAAAAATAGTATGCTTTATAGGGTTTTCATGGTATGCATTGTAAATTTAAACATTAAGCAAGGTGATAATGGTCATAGTGGTAAAATATTTTAATGTTTTAGGGGGAGAAAGTCTCCACATAGTTAGTGCCTTCTTTCTGTGCAAAATATTTTTCCACAAGCCTCACCTTATGCTTATCAAATGAGCCTTCTGATTTGTACTTGTTCTTGTAGACCAACTTATAGCCAATTGGTTTGATTTCAAATGAGGGTCCACCAAATTCCACATCCCATTCTTGATGAGACCATCATATTCATTCTACATGGAT
This sequence comes from Larix kaempferi, assembly GCA_027924585.1. NCBI lineage: Eukaryota > Viridiplantae > Streptophyta > Pinopsida > Pinales > Pinaceae > Larix > Larix kaempferi. Next base: position 10,074,072 of record BSBM01001110.1, on the reverse strand, counting down.
TCTTTACACTCCAAAAACTTCTTCAAAAAAATTTGGTTCAAGGTTAGTAGATAATTTCAATTCAAAATCATATCAAACATCCATGTGTTCTACATCACTCGTGAATTTGAATTTTCCACATCTCTTCCATCATATTTCCTTGTCAGATTTTTTATTCTTGTATTTCCAACTTCATCAGGATAGACACTTTCAAGTGTCTTTTTGGACCACTTTAAAACTTTCTATGAAGTTATAGGTTGCTCAAATGGTGGTGATTCATACTCTTCAAGATTCAGTCTTCCAATCCTCTTTATCATCCCATCCAATTGAACCTCTTGTTTTGGTGAAGTGGCATTAAATTCTTCATGAGGGGAAGATGGTGTTGCAATAAGAAAATCCAATGATTGATCCAAATAGTGATCCCCCCTTCAATATGTGGAATCTCATTTTCAACTTCATGAAATGTCTTTACATGGGTAAAATTATGTAGGTGATCAAACCACATTTCAATAGACTTGTATTTTTTATTCATTTCAAGAAAAATGACATCTATGTAAACTATAAATTTTTTTCTTACCACATCGCAAAGACAATATTCCTTGGTGGTGTTTGAATACCCCAAGAATATGCACTTCGATTCCTTGTACCAAGCTTGTTTCTTTGTTCCTTTGGAATTAAGGAATAATAGGTGGAACCAAAGACCCTGAGATGCCTCACTGAAGGAATGTAACTATACCACATTTCATATGGAGTCTTGTTTCCAAGAGAATGAGTTATAATTTTGTTTCTCAAATAAACTGCACATAACACTACATCAACCTAAAACACCAATTTCACATTTTTGAAAAATACCATGGAGCATACCATATTCAAGTGTTTCATGTTCATTCTTTTTGTTGCACCATTATGATGAGGATTATATGGAACAATTTTTTAATGCATAATCCCATGTTGGAGAAAATAGTTTTCAAAATCATTAGAGGTATATTATTTTCCATTATCAGTATGAAGAGTGCCAATGTGAGATTGTGCATCATTTTCAATCCATACATGAAAAATTTCATATGCCTCAAATTTTTTCTTTAGTAAATAGACCCAACACATCCTGGTGTAATCATAAAAAATATCATGGGATATTTACCTTTTTGTAGAATCAACATGCATGGGACCACATAAGTCAGAGTTTATCAACTCTAGTTTTGTACATGCTCTGGAATTTGACTCATGGAAAGGTTGCTTACTATGTTTGGAAATAATACAAGCATCACACCGTTTCAACTTCATTGGAATGGTGGGAAAACTAGAAGCACCATTATTCTTCAACATTATTAGATTGTTATAATCAATGTGTCCATATCTAGCATACCATAGAAGATTGGAAGACAATGTACCTTCTTCATGCTCAAAGAGGCAGGGAAATTCTGAGCTCTTGCAGAAGTTCCTTTCAACTTCAATAGTTTCGCATATTCATATCCAATCATGATGAATTCATTGACAAAGTATATACTTATCTCAAATATCCCATCGAACATGTGGATTGAATGACCTTGTTGTTACATAAGGGACAACAAGTTTTCTGCAACTTTGGAAAATAGAGAACATTATACAACATAAATTCATGGAATCTAGACGATTTGAGCCTAATGGTGCCAATTCCCTTTGGTTTGAGGCTAGAATTATCTGCAAAATATACTATTCCATATACATCATCATTCAATTATTCAAAGAATATTTTCTAAATGTCCTTTAGGCAAGTTTCACTAGTGTCAAGAAAGCAAGTATCCCTCCAAGATGAAAATGAACTATTGAACAAAAATTCATTTATTCCAAATTTAGCAAATTTAGGAGCTTTACCAGACTCATGAGATTTATGTTTGTCCTATTTCTTATGGTTACGATTCTATTTAATAGTATCCCATGTATCCCAACAATGTTCTACATCATGTCCATTCTTTCCACAATAGCCACATTAAAGATTAGTCATCTTGTTGTTATTGTTTATGACCCCCCAACATTTCAAATTATTTATTCCAAATCCTCTCTTGATACTTTATCATTTAAGAAGAATCATTTCATTAATTTTTCCCTTTTTGGGAAAGATACAAAGTATCTTAAGTGGGTTGAAGTGTCTTCTTTCTGAAGGCTTTTCTCTTCTCCAATCTTCTCCACCAGAGCATCAAAAGTGAGGGATTTCAAGTTACCACTAGCTTGAAGTGATTCAAGATAGTGTGTATATTAGGGGTAGAGGAACTTTATTAAGGTGGTTAGAGAAAGACCTATCTTCACATCGGTAGCATTAATGTCATGCATGATTGCTCTAATCTCATATGTTGTAGTCATGGGATAATTTTCCTTCACCTCTAGGCTGAAGAGTCTCAATAGCAACTAAATTAGCTCTAGTTTTGAATGTGAGTCATACAAATCCTTTAAATTTTTCTAGGAAGCATAAGAATTTTTGGAAAATGAGATATGTCGACTAACCTTTTCACTTATTGTAGTAGCAATCAATGCAAATTCCTTCTTGTCTCCATTCTTTCATATGGAAAGCTCTTTGTTTGTTGTAGGTTGTTTAGGTGTAGTTAGTGTCACTCCATATGCTTCGTTAACAATCTATCCTTAAAAACTGTCATCCCTTAGGTCATTGAAGATGAGGATATGCTTGATATTTTTTGACTAATCTGGGTAGTTCTCTTTGTCGGTGAGAACAACTACTCCAACAATTGAAACCAACAAATGCATCTTCAACAAGTAATTTGCAATATATTACCTACATTAAACTTTGTAATACAATAGGTTCTATAACACATAAGTTACAAAGCAATCTTTATAGTACAATCTATACAAGAGTTATTGTGATACAAGTGCAGATCTAAGTCTCTGGAAATAGTTTACAATATAGAGTGTATGTAACTTTTCAACACACTCTCTAAATACAACTTCCTTCTACAATCAGATCATAGGTCAAATATTAAAGCTTTAAGTATCATTGTTGCAATATAATGGCGTAAATATAACACTACAAGGAAAAGGAATTGTAGTGAAGGTTATATCGGATGCTCCTATAAAAAGATCCCAACTATCCATTTATAGCGGAGGTCACTACGGAGGCAAGAGGGCAGAGGTTTTATCAGATGTTTTTTTGGGGTGCTTTTATACATACAAAATGCACCAATGCGAATTAGACACAAACGCATCGGTGCGGCCATAAATCATGTGGCACTGTGGTTATAAACACCATCAAGAGAAAAAAATGTATAAATTTACAACCAATGTGTTTAACTTACGTAAGCGCACTAGTGTGTAAAAAATTTGAAGGTACCGAAGTATGGTAAATAGATAGTGGAGGGAACCAGATTAGATTATTTTGTATTATTTTTAATTTTCATTAATGATGCGGTCGTTCTCAATAACAACACTAGGCGTTCGAGTTTAGGGCGCACTGTAATAGGGTTAAATACAAAAATTACCAAATTAAGAAAATCATGGATTAGATTTTTTATTTATTTTAATTGTCGGTGCGATCCTTCTCAATAACCACACTGGGGTGTTCGAGTTTAGAGTGCACCGTAACAAGGTTAAATTAAAAAAAATCAAATTACAAAAACCACACATTAAATTAATTTTTTAATTTTTAATTTTCATTTCCTATTCGGTCGTTCTTAATATCAACACTGGGGTGTTTGACTTTCGGGCGCACTGTGAAAGGGTTAAATAAAAAAAATCAAATTAAAAAAACAACGTATTAGATTAATTTTTTATTTTTAGTTTTCATTTTTGGTGTAGTCATTCTCAATAAAAACATTGGGAGTTAGAGTTTACGACACACCATGAAAGGGTTAAATACAAAATTTACTAAATTAAAATATGAAAAATTGGATTAAATTTTTATTTTTAATTTACTTTCTTCAGTTCATTCGTTCTCAATGACATCAATGATGCGTTCTAGTTTCGAGTGCATCATAACAGGGTTAAATAAGAAAAATACGGAATTGAAAAACCATTTTACCATATTTGTAGTGCCCTTGACCACCTGAGCACCAGTGACATACCTCCCCTCCTTAGATTCCCTACCATCAGTGCTCCATGTGGTCGCATTGCTTGCTTTTGTTTCTTGGTGAGTGGATTTTGAATTTCGCCAAACCGTGGGAAAAAATTGAAATTTGGTATAAATCGCAACCATGCCCCCCTTATTTGCAAGTGACCAGGTAAACTCTTTGTTACCCTTTAATTTGAATTTTTAGCAGATTGAAAATTAAAATTGAGATTTAGTTTACTTAAAAAAAAAAAAAAAACTTGTGCGGTGTGCTTGAGTCGTCCGGATCGCACAGCTACACGGTGCATCTTGTAAATTTATAATGTGTAGCACGACCGGTGAATTATATGTGTAGCGCACCACATTCACAATGCGTTATACTTTTCATTACACACTGCCAAAATTTTAAAATAATGTTTTTTTACCAGCAATAACCATTGCATTTATAAAAAAATAACGCATTGCTAGTGGTGCACTATATTATTGTAATGCATCGATACTGGTAAACACAAACACCAATTTTTTACAGTGCTTGACATATTTTCAAATGCACCGCTAAAGTAAATTAAAAAAAAATCACAACGTTAATCGATGTGATTTTTAAACATGAACGCACTGACAAGAGGGGGCGCTAACGTTTACTGGGCACACCATGATCCCGTTCAAAAATACTTATAAAACTCAGAAATTGCTGCTCCTATTATGGTGCACTCTATAAATCTTTTCACTGGTCATTTATGGTGTGATGCCGTGTCCGCACTGTACTAGTTATTCCTATTGATGGAAGCACCCTTTGTAATATTTATAAAATATTCTAGTGCACTTTAGTAGAACACAAGCATCAGTGTTTGTAAACACATAGAGCGCTGGTTTGTGGTGCTTGGGATAATATTAGAAGCACCACCAAACTTATTATATTTAAAAAAATTCACCACATTAACCAGTGCACTTTGTTAACATGTACGCAACACTTATTCAGTGCGCTGATGTGTAACAGGCACACCGTTCTGCCGATAAAAAATACTTACAAAATTAGGAAATAGGTTCTCTTATTATGGTGCGTTTTCAAAAGGTTTGAGCATCGTTGATGGTGCATGGACGTGTCAACACTGCACCGATGCTTCCTATTAATAAAAGCACTATTTTTTTATTTTCAAAATATTTCCAGTGCATCTTAAAAGCAAACATGCATCTATGTGTTGGATTTAAAAGTGCACCTTTTTTGTTTTAAAAAATAAATTGTCACATGGTGCATTAGGGTCAATGTAGCGCACCGTTTACGGTGCATTACTGTAATTTAGGCACACCGCTTGTAAAATTCATTTATTTTGAGAAAATAATTATTATTAGATGTTGATAAATAAAATGATCATTTACTGAAATAGTTAATTTTTTTTATGTCTATTTATGAGACTGATCAATATTATATGTGAATCAAAGATGTTAACGACGAGAGGCCAACCAAAAATGGTAGGAATAGGTTGAACAGTACAACTTTGTACGGGAGTGGGAGGCTAGAGAGAGGGAGAGGGATTTGTACTCTCGCCCGATCACCGATTAGGTAGGAGACATATTGATGGTTGTTGGTCTCCTGAAGTTCTATCGGGAGGATACATCCCCCAAGGAGAACTCAGGTTTGAAGGTGCAGTTGATCCGTCGTTGGGATCACCATAGACAATTATTTTGCATTAGTTTCAATCAATGGTTCTATCCCACTGAGGAGGACATTTAATTCATCACTGGGATATCTAGAAGAGAGGGATTTTCCTTAGTTCCTTGATATCCCTGCTAGTGTTTCAGTAAAGAGTCAACTAGCTCACTTACCCTCAGAGATATATCGGTGAGCATGTCACCGATCCTATTGATTTTTCAGGTGCTCGGTGGAAAACTACAAATTTTTTCTTTCGGTGTGGAGGAGGTTAGGTGCTTCTCACTGTTGGTGACGACTATCACGCACCTCACCACTGATGGGAAGCACATTAGTTTCCCTCTTTTATTTAATATAGATTCTTTAGTGCAGAGACCTAAATGCATTTGGTGGTCCGCCATTTTTTTGCGGCATTTTTGCTTTGCTCTGGATCGATGTTGTGCATAGATTGATGGGAGGGCCAACTTCCATTTTGGTTTAGACATTTTTTGTTTATTTTTTGAGAGTATTTTGTCCACGAGGACATCATTTGAGAGCTCCCATCCTAGGTCAATGACCGAGGTACGTATGCACATGTGGGGACATATGATACCCAAGAGGGGCCAGCCCGAGTTCCCAGGCAGGATCAAATCAAAGGTGTTGTAGATGTTTTCCAACAAGGAGGACCATGCATTTGAAATTCTGTCATATCAATACATGGGGTTGTACCGGAGATCATGTCACAACATCTTTTTCACCCAAGCCCGAGTCACCGGATGATAGAGATAATATTAGCATTATGTTTAAATTAATTTAGTTGCATTTTATTGTCTTATTTAATGCAAATGAAATATATTCTAACATTTTATTTAAATTGTTTAATCAAATTGTCTAATTATTGATGTGTACTATATATTTTGTAGACATTGTCACGTTCGATGGGGAGGGGAATCCACCCATTCATGATGATGAGGATATGCATGAACTTGATTTTCCTGCATTGTCTAGATCCAAACTACGACATAGGCCATATGATAGGTTTCAACATGGCGTACAAGTTGTCCGCATTATTGGATCGATGAGGAGTCTATCCTATACAAGCCCATGAGATCATGCGAAACTATGGGCTTGTAGAGTTATGGAGGATGGTTCCTCGTGCTAAGAGGTTTTTGATGCAATATATCATCGGTTCATCGATCCTTCTATATTCTTGGAAGTTGAAGGATGATTCTACGTCATCTAATGAGGGAAATGATCCCCGTCCTCCTTCACCACCTCCTGCTCCTCCTCACCATGAAGGACCTCGAAATCTCATGATCCACATCCTCCTTCTCCGAATCACCATGATGAACAGTCAGTATCTACTCCTCCACACCCAACCGATCAACCATCATATTTTACTCTTAATCCACAAGTCGAATGACCAAGCTCTCCTCATCGACTCGGCCATCCACCATATCCTATTCCAACCATCTCCCAAGAGGATCTAGATACGACTGTTGTAATGGGTGAGATACATCACGAGGGAGATATCGGCTATGTTGATATCTTTGCTACTCTCATTCCTAACATGATAGGTATTGATGCCTATGGCTCTATTGGTGGAGGTGTCGATGCTTCTGGCTCTGTTGGCATAGGTAGTGATATGTTTGGTTATGGAGGTGGAACATATATCTCATAGCATTTATTGGAATGGATATGTATATTTGGAATGTATCATGAGTTTGATATTATTGTTCTCTATCTCTCTCTCTCATACACACACACATATACTACATTTTTCATGTTTATGTTGATGGTGATGTGTATGTTAGGCCATGTTAGATATCTTTTCTAGGTGTGCTTGATAGATGTGTATGTTAGATGGTGTTTATTAGATGTGTGCATGATGGTTATGTTAGATAATGCATCTTGTGTTTTGTTAGATGTTATTATAATAGTTGTGTGTTAGATGATGTTTGAATTTGTTAAATGTATATGTTAGATGATGGTAGGTAATGTTTACATGTGTATGTTGGGTGATGTTTGATGTGTATGTTAGATTATGTTAGTTATTCTTTTATGTGTATGTAAGATGGCGCTTATGTTTGATAGGTGATGATAGATGTGTATGTTAGATGATGTTTATTATATGTGTTCATGATGGTTATGTTAGATAATGCATCTTGTGTTTTGTTAGATGTTATTATAAGATTTGTGTGTTAGATGATGTTTGAATCTGTTAAATTTATATGTTAGATGATGGTAGGTAATGTTTACATGTGTATGTTAGGTGATGTTTGATGTGTATGTTATATTATGTTAGTTATTCTTTTATGTGTATGTAAGATGGTGATTATGTTTGATAGGTGATGATAGATGTGTATGTTAGATGATGCTTTTCATATGTGTGTGATGGTTATGTTAGATGATGTTTATGTTTAGTAGGTGGTCACGATGATGATGATGATTGTACGTTACATGATTTTAGGTGATGGTGGTGGTGGGAATTGATTTTATGATTACATTTTATTGTTATGTATATATAGGATTGTTTTTTTATGAACTCAATGGGCTCTCAAATTATTTTATGATATTTATCTTCATGTGTATGATGTATTTTTTTTTATGTTGATGAGTATGATTCATGTGTGTGATGCAATTTTATTTATTTATTTATGTATTTATGTCAATATATTTTAAATTAGCCATAATTATAATTACAAATTGTGCACAATCTTAGTTATATTTTCAAGTTACAATATCAACAATAAAATTACAATTTACAATCATTACTACAATTTCACAACTACAAATTGCAATTTACAATAAGAAATTACTAATTAGATTTACAAATTACAAATTACAAATTGGACAATTACAACTACAAATTTACAATTGCAAATTGCAATTATAGTTACAATCAAAACTTGCAAATTACATTTACAAATTTGCAATTATAGTTACAATCAAAACTTGCAAATTACAATTACATTTACAAATTACAAAATAATTTACAAAATTGTAAAATTACAAAATAATTTACGAAATTGCAAAATTACAATTAAAAAATACAAACTTGCAAATTTACGAATTTCAATTTCAATTACAAGTGTACAATCACACAATACTCTTACACTTACAATTTTGCAATAGCAAGATACGTAGGGAAATAAGAAATGGAAATACCAAGTTCATAGTGCTTTTGATAAGGAGAAAGAGAAACTAATATATAAATCTAAGTAAGTTTTTTATTACATTATTAAATGTGGGCCATGTGAACATGAAATTATGTTCTTTCCTCACCTCCTATTTATCACAAATTTTACTAAATCAATAATTCCAATCTATTGTTTTTGGTTAGATTATTGAGTAGTTTCATCATGGAGGTTATGAGTCCCACTGGTTTTAATTTTGACAGTATTAATTTTGTTCTTTATGCACATAAAATTGTAAAAATAGTTTTGATCATTAGGATTTATAAAATCTTTGTAGTATCCATGTTCCTTTTAATAATCATTTCACTATTGTCCTTCTATTTTAAATGGAAATTTAAATTGATGCCTATGTAGACTGTTACCACCATAGAAAATAATATGATATATTTTTTTTTGTCTTAGGCTTAATTATCACATTCTTAATTTTATCCATGCTAATGTTAAGTTTATAAAAATTGTAAATTGATTAAGAAGGTTGATTTTTTTATTCATGAAGGAATTTAAAATTTAAAATATAAAAATAATATGTAATCTATGCAGGATCATAATAAGTCTATCCATGTTAATTTAAACATATCCATCCTCTTTTAAACATTTCTTGATTTTATTAATATAATTGTAAAAAAAGATGCTATAAATAGGGTACCTTTGCTTTAGGAATTAACTATTACAACTACTATGCACTTGAACACTAATTATTACATTTAAACTTTATATGAGGACTTAATAAGTATATGATTAATTCAAGAAAATAGTGATGTCATTATGGCCAAATTTTGTTGTCAAAATCATATGAGGACTCCATTAATTTATAACTAGAACGGAGTGGTACTTAGGCATTACAGGGATGTATAATCTTCTGGGTACAAGTTTATTATGCATCAAATTATCAATAAGGCATGGTTTGGAGAGTGTATGTGATATTGTGGGGATAAATGCCAAACATTAATTAAGGTTGATTAGATAAATGAATTTGACTATATTTTCCATGTAGAAACCCAATAAAGAGTTTGCCTAGGATAGACTATGATATGGGTGTAGATTAGGGTCAAGACTCTAGGTACACACTTCCCTTCAATATGCAAGGAGATTGGTCATGAATATCCCTCAGGTCATGCTAAATAATTAATCTTGCTAGTGGCAATGAGTTTGTGAAATGTTATAAATAACTACGTTTAACAAAACCTTAATGTGATTGCGTTGTTAGAGCTTGAAAGTGGTTTTGTGATTAGTGAAAGCATTAATATTATCTAAATTAATAGAATGAAATCTAATGATAGAGTGTGTTAGTGTTACTTAACAAATAAATAAAATGCATTCACACATTATAGATGTTATTTCGAAGTGTAATTAATTGCAAATGAACTATACATTTTGAATTAATATTAAAATTCGTATATTACTTACTAGTTAATATTAACATAATTAATATAAAATGACTATTTCCATATTGTTAGTCAAAATTCATATTAAATATCGACACACATATGACACACACTAACTTGTATTTTTCAATGTTGACATGCCATAATAATGGTGCCACAATAATTCTAATATTTTATACTAAATATTCAATGAGATATAAATACCTTCAAGTACAATAAAATTATTTTTCAATCAATCATCCACACAATCACAAATTACTGACAGACAAACACATTTCACATCAAATTGATTGTTAACCAGCTAACATTGTTTAAAAACATCCAGTAATCAACTTTCCATTTCCACGTTCATCACATGAAAAATAAAAAATATAATTAGAGAATTAAAGATAACAATAATACAATGATATATCAACACTGTAAGTGATGAAATAAAAATGTACATGTCACTCTTCATTGCCATCACCTTGATTATGTTTCTTGCTTGGCATGATAGCACTGTTTTTCTTAAAATATTTTTATATCTAGGGTTGTGTCGTAATACGAACCACCAATACCTATCCAACGTATACAAGGTAAAAAACACTTTTATGCAGTGTTTGGGAAAACATAAGGAACCACCAATCCCACATATTTCTAGACTTTATACATATCATCCCACTATCATGATATTCCTTTACATTATTCCTGTTGAATGTGTCCCACTTCTTGCACCTTAAAATAACATATTGGAAAGACGAGAATTCCACTTGAATGATCTCTTGTATCATTCCGACATAACCCAACTTCCCCGCTGTTGTAGAGATTTCTTCCTACGGATAGAAAGAAGCCCTCTTAGGATAAAGCAGGGTGAACTGACTCTATACTAAGACAAAAGTGAAACAAATGTGATCTTGAATCCTAGATTAAACCAGTATTTCAGAATTTCTATATTGAAGAAAGCGAGAGAAGATAACTAACCTTTCACTCTTGATGTTTGTCCCGCTCGTAGTCCAGATCTTGAAGTCCTCGCGATGAACCTGTTAAGATCAGACAATGTACAAGCATATACAATTCTCTAAGAACCCTTAAGCACAAGTTAGAATCCAAATCTAGATAGATACAAATCATGAAATTGAAACATAATCAACACACATGAATTGGGAAATAAGACAAGTTATCTTTATTACAACTTGAAGATGCTTACAAAGGTTTCTTGATGTCTAAGCCAACTTTCAGCTCCAAGTTCTTCCTCTAGATATCTCTGCAAAAGTCTCAAGATCATAGGTTGGATGCCCCCAAAGTCCTCCTTTTGGCTCATGGAAGGCCTCTCTTTTATAGTGCTTGGAAGGGTTAACCAAAAGGAGAGTAAGATGGATCTAATGAGTGTTTAGTGGATCAGGCATACTAAACAGAGAGAGGGGGCTGGGATCGAATCAAAGCTGGTAATCCCAAGAAAATCTCTCGAAAGGTGAGATCCAAGATCCATGGAAAAAAGGCTAAAAGGGGATTTTCGTGCCCCTGGATCTGAGCATAACGCAAAATTATAGTGCCCCAGGGTATGAGAATAGCACGACAACCCTAATTGTCGCTACCTAGCAGATGTGCAAAGCGCACAAATGTATGCAGATTGGGTCAGTTTTGGTGACACGTGGCAGGTAAGGTGTTTTCTTTGGCATTCAATCAATGGATTTTGCTCCTGGGTGTCTATATGAGACCAAGGACGGTACCAGTAATGTATAATGATCATTAGGGAGAAGTGTCGTTAGATCACTTGGTATAAGGATGCGACACTAGGGCTTAATGTGTAACTTTGAGGTATAACAGATGCCCCCTAAAGTGTGAGGTTAGAAGAGACTGATGGCCGAAAGAATTTACAAATAATATTCCGTAGAGATAGCATCGAGAGAAGCAACAAGGAGTTGAAACAAAAACAAGATGTAAAAAATCCAATTGAGACGGGCATACCCATGCTCGAAACAACTGACTCAAAGCATGGCTTCCGACCAATACATTGCAAATCTATGAGTACTGAGGTGATATAGACTGTAGACAAGTCATGGCTACTATGAACAATCGTAGATTCATGACCGTCAAACAACACAGCGCAATAATCGATAATTTATGCGCTTCCCAATGGAGGGAGGCCGCGAAAATTCTAGATGGAAAAAGATGCCCTAAAAGGCTCCTCAAAAATTAAAAATTGACATGAAATCAAAAATAAAAACATGAAATGAAAGAGGAGCTTGAGAGCTCTTACCTGGTACAGACGACTGTCAAAATGGTGCCTCTGATCTCTGGATATGGTCACTTGAAGATTTTCCCTCCAATAGGTGAAACTCCCTCTACAAGTGAAAATGGCCAAGTTAAAATGGTAACTTCCTCTTTTACCTCTTATTTATATAAGTTACATGGCTATTTTTGCTCATTATTTTATTATAAATATCTTTTAGGTCAATTTTTTTCACATTACTAATATCTTTTTCCAAGGTTTCATAAACCAGTTTTGACAGGATCTCCACACTTTGTTCACAGTGGTGATATATCACTGTTTTGACCTTCATTTGAGCTGACTTTATCTTTTTCATGCCCTGGATTAAAACTTGAAAAATATTCGAAGTGCGTTTTCACACCTGTGTCGTGCTTGTTAAAATTAAGCAAGCGGGGTCGAGCTTAGTCGACTTTACTCGTGCTCGTAAAACGATGAGGAAAGTATCGTTTTGGTATTATTTTATTCTTTTTTTGGACCGAAATGATTAAAAATTCTGAAAAATACCATTGGAGTTCTCTTTAAGCTCTTTTCGGGCTCCCTCATTACGAAAATATTACCAAGTGCACTTGTCCCTTTCAAACTTGTAAAAGTATTTGAAAGGACTTCTATTCGGTGATAGGTTACCCCTTTTTTGGCCCTTCTAGACTATTTAGGAGAAAGGAATACCTTAAACAATCTCTGACTGAGAGAGTTCCCTCAGGAATTGTTTTACACTTTTTCGGGACTGGGGGAGTAAAATTACAAAAAAGTACACTCTGGAGTCTTCTTTAAGTTTTTTAGGATCTCTAAATGTCAAAAACTATGGAGTTTTCCTTTCATTCCGTTGGGTCTGAGCATAACACGAAATTATCGCACCCCAGGGTCTGGGCATAGAGCGGCAACCCTTTTATCCTTTTTTCCATGGATCTTGGATCTCACGTTTCGAGAGATTTTCTTGGGATTACTAGCTTTGATTCGATCCCAATGCCCTCTCTCTGTTTAGTATTCCTGATCCACTAAACACTCATTAGATCCATCTTACTCTCCTTTTGGTTAACCCTTCCAAGCACTATAAAGGAGAGGCCTTCCATGAGCCAAAAGGAGGACTTTGGGGGCATCCAACCTATGATCTTGAGACTTTTGCAGAGATAGCTAGAGGAAGAACTTGGAGCTGAAAGTTGGCTTAGACATCAAGCAACCTTTGTAAGCATCTTCAAGTTGTAATAAAGATAACTTGTCTTGTTTCCCAATTCATGTGTGTTGATTATGTTTCAATTTCATGATTTGTATCTATCTAGATTTGGATTCTAACTTGTGATTCAGGGTTCTTGGAGAATTGTATATGATTGTACATTGTCTGATCCTAACAGGTTCATCGCGAGGACTTCAAGATCTGGACTATGAGCAGGACAAACATCAAGAGTGAAAGGTTAGTTATCTTCTCTCACTTTCTTCACTATAGAAACTCAGAAATACTGGTTTAATCTAGGATTCAAGATCGCATTTGTTTAATTTTTGTCTTAGTATAGAGTCTGTTATCTCCCCAAATAAGTTAGGCTAGGCGCTTGTTTAGGAGATAGAAGTTTGGTCTTTTCATTTTATTGTATTTGAAGTTGCGTAACATAGGATTGGATTATGTAATGAAGCTTGAAATAACTGTTGAAGTTGCTCTTCTCCAAATAGAATTTTCAGGTTTCGGTAGCTTAGGCAGGCCTATCGATGGTTCTTCAGATCGACGACACTTCGAGGAAGAAGTGATGGACACATTTGCTAAAGCCATCCCAAGCATGTTGGAAGGAGGATCCTTCACATGGCTGTGGATGTAAGCGCTGGATGATGAGTATCAGGACGATGCTCCAGTTACTGCTCTGTATATGCATCATGTTGGATGCTGGATATTATCAGTTGGATCATTTATATTTGTATGTATGTACGCATCATGTTGATGCTGGATATGATCAGTTGGATCATTTATATTTGTATGTATGTACGCATCGTGTTGATGCTGGATATGATCAGTTGGATCATTTATATGTATGTACGCATCATGTTGGATGTTGGATATGATCGGTTGGATCATTTGTATGTATTTGTATATGCATCATGTTGGATGCTTGGACCATGTATCTGTATCAGGTGGATACATTGTATGATCAGGTAGATCATGTATGTTGATATGTATAATGTATTTGTATTTGTATCAGGTGGATACACTGTATGATCAGGTGGATCATGCATGATGATATGTATCAAGTAGATACTTCGTGTGTATTAGGTGGATGCATTGTATGATCAGGTTGATCATGATGATGAGCTTCAGGATGTTGCTCCAGATGATATGTACCAGGATGGTACAAGTGATGATGATCAGTATGATCATGGGCATAAGGATGATGCCTCATGCGATGATGATCCGTTGGATCATGAGTACCAGGTTGATACTTGGAGGTCAGAGATGATATGTGTCAGGTTGTGCAAATAGCATGTAATCAGTCCTGGGAGATCTTGTCGGTCGTGCTGCGGCACATAAATGTTCCCGGGGTACTCTTTCTAGTATTGCTATGTAGTATGTAATCAATCCTCAGATATCCGATAGGTTGAGCTATGTGCTCGTAATCAGTCCTGGGATGAGGTATTACTACGGAGACATGTAATCAGTCCTGGAGATCCGAGAGGTTGAGCTGTGTGCTCGTAATTAGTCCTAGGATGCTCTTTAGATATCTTTCCGGTCGTGCTGCGGCACATAAATGTTCCTGGGATTCTCTTTAAAGGTTTTGTCTATTCACGATGATGATGATGATGCATCGGTGACGATGATCCCGAGAAGAAGACTTGTCGAGCAGAACCGTGTTGAGAAATACCTTCCTAGTTAAGAGGGAGTGTTGATGTATATGTAACTTCAGAATGTATTTCATCTATGTATTTCATATATATTTATTGTACCCTTATAAGAGATGTGTTATTCCTCTATAAGGAAGTGTCGTCATGTGGATTGATAAGTGTCTCAAGTGTGTGTACTTGTCGATGGGTTATTAGACCACCATGTGTGGGGTCGGCCCTAAAATATATATTATATTGTGGATGTATCTAGATAGACAAGTCGGCCCCATAAGGTCACTGGGAAAAAGTATAAATAGAGATCGGGAGATCTCTATTTGGATCATTTGGAAAGACACACTTCTCTCACTCAGAAAGTGGCGCACTAGTGAGGAGGAGGATCATCTGCTCTAGGAGACTATCTCAAGTGTATTTTGGTTGTACTTTGGTTGAGCCATTTCTCTCTCTATCTCTGAGGAAGTTGTGAGGTTTTTCACCTTAGGGTTTTCCCCACGGAAACTCTGTGTCTCTTGTCTCTCATGCTTTTGATTCTTGTGATGCTTGTGATGCTTATTGTGATTGTTATGCATTGATATACTATATATGTTATTCTCTCAGTAAAGATCCAAGAATATTATGAATTAATGCTCAAATTTTAACATATGGGACTTAAACACCCCATTACAATTGAATCTTAGGGGATCTATTTCCCCGACTTACATGGGAGGATTTACCTCAATGAATTTACATAATAATAACATCTCGACGGAGAAATAAAACATCTCCGGATGAATAATAATAAAGTACAAATAGAATATTCTTTGAAGTTACAATATTTCAACACTTTAAAATAAACAACTAAATTAAAGACATTGTAATGTGATTATACATGGGAAACAATGACCTCTGAATGGGGCCAACATTGAAATTTGCTCAAATTGTTTCTGTATGCACTGAAATTTGACATGGGCATACTGTTCGCATGCCTTCATGATTTGGGAGGCTTTTAAGACTCAAAGATGACTCACACACCCAGTACTACTCTACATCTCTAATATCATCCTAGTTTCATTTGATCTTTCAAGAAGAAGGTGGTAGATGACATTTCATCTTGAAATAATGGGTTCGTACTACTCTATATGGAGAAAAAAAATTAGATGAGAGAAAAAAACAAAGACAAGAAATAACTAATGAAGCTTGTGCAATTTATCATGAAGTACTTGTTTATCGACATTATTGCCCTTGCACTATATGTGGTAATGTGCATTTCAAACCAACTTTAAAAGAAACAACTAAATTAAAGACATTGTACTACGACTAGACATGGGCAATAATGACCTCTAAATGGGGCCAATGTTGAAATTTCCTCAAACTGTTTCTGTATACATTGAAATTTGACTTGGGCAGACTGTTCACATTCCTTCACGATATGGGATGCTTTCTGGACTCAAAGATAACTCACACACCCATTACTACTCTATATCTCTGATCTCGTCCTATTTGAAATTTCAAGAAGAAATCGGTACACTACATTTCATATTGAAATAATGGGTTTGTACTACTCCATATGTAGCAAAAAACTTAGATGAGAGAAAAAAACAAAGACAAGAAATAGCTGATGAAGCTTGTACAATTCATCATGAAGTACTATTTTATCGACATTATTTCCCTTGCACTAGATGCGGGAATGTGCGTCTCAAATCAAATTTAAAAGAAACAACTAAATTAAAGACATTGTATTGTGAGTAGACATGGGAAACAATGACCTATGAATGGGGCCATCATTGAAATTTCCTCAAATTGTTTCTATATGCACTGAAATTTGACATGGGCAGACTATTTGGATGCCTCCAAGATATGAGAGGCTTTCCAGACTCAAAGATAACTCAAACACCTAGTACTATTCTATATCTCTGAGCTCGTCCTAGTTTCGTTTGGACTTTCAAGAAGGCGGTAGACAAAATTTCATCTTGAAATAATGGGTTCGTACTACTCTATATGGAGCATAAAACTTAGATGAGAGAAAAAAACAAAGACAAGAAATAATTGATGGAGCTTGTGCAATTTATCATGACGTACTTGTTTATCAACATTATTTCCCTTGCACTAGATGCAGGAATGTGCGTCTCGAACCAAATTTAAAAGAAACAACTAAATTAAAGAAATTGTACTATGACTAGACATGGGAAACAATGACCTATGAATGGGGCCAAAGTTGAAATTTCTTGAAATTGTTTCTACATGCACTGAAATTTTACTTGGGTAGACTGTTCGCATGCCTTCATGATATGGGAGGCTTTCCAAAATCAAAGATGACTCACACACCTAGTACTACTCTATATCTATAATCTCGTCCTACTTTCGTTATTTGAACTTTCAAGAAGAAGGAGGTAAATGAAATTTCATCTTGAAATAACAGGTTCGTACTACTCTATATGGAGCAGAAACCTTAGATGAGAGAAAAAAACAAAGACAAGAAATAACTGATGAAGCTTGTGCAATTTATCATTAAGTACTGGTTTATCGACATTATTTCCCTTGCACTAGATACGGGAAAGTGTGTCTTGAACCAAATTTAAAAGAAACGACTAAATTAAAGACATTGTACTGTGAGTAGACATGGGAAACAATGACCTTTGAATGGGGCCAACGTTGAAATTTCCTCAAACTGTTTCTGTATGCACTGAAATTTGACATGGGAAGATTATTTGCATGCCTTCACGATATGGAAGGCTTTCCGGACTCAAAGATGAATCACACACCCAATACTATTACTTTATATCTATGAGCCTAAAAGCTCCAAATAGGTGACAAATTTAATATAATGACCCATTTTAGATCATAACTTGACCATCATATATTGGAATTTCAAATTTCAACTTTAAAAGGAATATTAGAAAATGGAGTTTTCAATTTTTACATACTCACAAATATTTTAAATTTGTTTTGTTGTGATCCCTTAATAATTCAACATACTCACAAATATTTTGAATTAATTTAAATACGTGAGAAGTCCTCTATGGAATAAAAAGATCTACCATTACATCGATTGGAAATGAGTGAAACAAGTGATGTTAGTGTAAGAAATATGTAGTCATTCAAAATAATAATAATAAAAAAATGAAATAATCCCCAATGACAAGTGAGAAGGGTAACTCATATCAAGACAAAATACTAGTGAACATAGAACGTAGAGGTCAATGTCCACTACACAAACTATATATATGGAATCTCATTCATTAAAGAAGAAACAATGAAAATAAAGCATATAGTGAAATGGCACTAATTAACCTAATCAATCTAAAAGAGTTTGACTAAATGGAACACCCCATTTATTTAATTATCATATAATAAATCCTAATCTCTCTACAAAGTCTACAAGAGTTAAATAAATTGTAAAAAGGGTGGAAGTGTCTTCACCTTTAATTTTTCCATCATCAAAGTAAAATATAGATAACAAATTCTATTAGAAGAAAAAAGGAAAACAAGTTTAAAATCATCCAGAGATTCCAAATACTATATTTTGTATACTTCGTGTATTCTATAATTTCTATTAATGAAAGAGAGTGCGAGAGAATCATGGTTCTGTTGTCCCATAATATTCAAAGAAAGCAAAAAGGGGAAATTAGAGTTATATTGGGTGCAAGAGAAGGGTAAAAGAAAGTATAAGAATGATGAAAAATTAATGATTCCCATGAGTAAGACTAGCTACAACGAATGACTATAGAATCCCCTTATGTTTCATGCTTCTCTTATATAATGGGGCTCCAAATTCCATGCCTATTAAGAAAACACATTCCATTCAATTAAAGATTTGTTAAGAATGATTCATTTATCATTTCTTGTTCAATTTTTTTCCTATTCATAATATTCAAAAACCTTCTATTCCTTTTTTATTTTGATACTAAGGGGGTAATTACCTCTTTTTGTGTTCAATGGTATTGTTGTAAATTCTATTTTTGATATTAAGGGGTAATTACCTCTTCTCGTGTTCAATGGTATGGTTGTAAATTCTATGAAAATAAATTTGTTGCATAAGGAAACCTTATCAAATGTGTATCTCTAAGGGATATATTCAAAATATTCTCACATAGTTTGGAAACTTAGGTTATTCATATGATTTGTCTTTTCTCTCCTTCAAGGGGTTGTCAAGAAAATATGAACATTTAATCTCCGTTTTCATGGTAATCTTCATCAAAATTAAATAGGTTAATTTCATGTTTGTTGGCAAGTATGGTTTTCTCCCTTCTCTTATCCCTTTGATTGGCTATATATATTTATCTTATTTAATATGAGTCGCAATTTTGGTATGTTGATTTTTACATCATTTTTATTTTGAGCATGGGGCTCTTCAAGTCATGCAAATTTTAAATTGCTTCATTGTTGTCCTTTGTAAATAATAGGCCCAACTTGTCATGTGATAATCTATGACTAGTCCAATTGTCCACATTTAGGTTACTAATAGTGCCTTTCCATGAGGGTACCATGTAAATCCACTATATAAACAATGTAAAACCAAATATAGCATTAATTGTAGATAACTATAATATATTATCATTGTCTCGTTATAATACATTTGATCCAAGGTTTCTCTAAATTCCTTTTACAATACAAATCTGGTGGCCTATTTATACAATTTTAGAAAGTGTTGCTAATCATTTTGGAAAGTGTCAAATTCCCTTCATTGTTCACTAATTCAAGATTGAGACGTTGTTAAGCATTATTTAAGGTTTATTCCATATCAATGTTACAACTTATATTAACAAAAAATGGCCTCTAGCATCTCTTAACCAACTTTAATTCAACGTTAAATCTTAGTATCGACGCTTGGTCAATGTACCCGAAACGTCCAACACACGTCGATACTATAGGTTTAATGTCAAAGAGTTAGCGATTAGGGGGTTTTAAGGGTTACTTTTTGGAGTTATATTCATTACAAGAGTGCAATAATATGTCCTCTAGGTGTTACATAGTATGAATTATGTGTTATAACAATCAATGTTGATAAGGGTTCCGGGGATAGAATTTATAGTGGATAAATGTGAAACATTAAGAATGATTATAGTGGTAAAATATTATAAGGTATTAGGTTAGTGGTCATCACATAACGCTTATAGAGGTGATAATATTATGTGTTAAGAGGGGTTTATAGAAAGAAGTGTTAGTCAAGGTTATAATGGTTAAGATTGATAGGGTTGATAATATTTAATTGTTACAAGGGATATGTTCTATAATTATAAGGCTATATAAGAGTGTTAATTATGTAGTACATGTTTAGAACTTAGGGGTTAAGGATTATTCTTGAGGGTTATATGTGGCATGGGCTATGTGGGTTATATTTTATAGGGAATTCAGGGTCCATGGTGATAATATGTATAGGGTCATGATGATGATGATGATGATGACCTCGATAATGATGATGATGACAATGAGAATGATGATGATTATGATGATGACGACGACGATGATGATGATGGCAGTGGAGATGGTGATGATGACAATGACATTAACATTTATGACAAAGATGACGATGATGTGTGGGTTTTATAAGTGTTGTGGGCTACACATTATGACGATGATGATGATGAAAATGATGATGATGATGGTTTATAAGTGTTTCTCATTTGGTTTATATGCTATATGATTGCAGATTAAGAGTTACAAGAGACACAAATTAAGGGTTATATGTATTGGTGTTGATAAAGGTTAGATGTTAATAATTGTAAGAGTAGGGGGATATATGTTGTCAATTAGGGGTTTTCAAAGGTTATTTTTTAGGGTTATATGGAATTCAAGAGAAAAATAGTATGCTTTATAGGGTTTTCATGGTATGCATTGTAAATTTAAACATTAAGCAAGGTGATAATGGTCATAGTGGTAAAATATTTTAATGTTTTAGGGGGAGAAAGTCTCCACATAGTTAGTGCCTTCTTTCTGTGCAAAATATTTTTCCACAAGCCTCACCTTATGCTTATCAAATGAGCCTTCTGATTTGTACTTGTTCTTGTAGACCAACTTATAGCCAATTGGTTTGATTTCAAATGAGGGTCCACCAAATTCCACATCCCATTCTTGATGAGACCATCATATTCATTCTACATGGATTCTTTACACTCCAAAAACTTCTTCAAAAAAATTTGGTTCAAGGTTAGTAGATAATTTCAATTCAAAATCATATCAAACATCCATGTGTTCTACATCACTCGTGAATTTGAATTTTCCACATCTCTTCCATCATATTTCCTTGTCAGATTTTTTATTCTTGTATTTCCAACTTCATCAGGATAGACACTTTCAAGTGTCTTTTTGGACCACTTTAAAACTTTCTATGAAGTTATAGGTTGCTCAAATGGTGGTGATTCATACTCTTCAAGATTCAGTCTTCCAATCCTCTTTATCATCCCATCCAATTGAACCTCTTGTTTTGGTGAAGTGGCATTAAATTCTTCATGAGGGGAAGATGGTGTTGCAATAAGAAAATCCAATGATTGATCCAAATAGTGATCCCCCCTTCAATATGTGGAATCTCATTTTCAACTTCATGAAATGTCTTTACATGGGTAAAATTATGTAGGTGATCAAACCACATTTCAATAGACTTGTATTTTTTATTCATTTCAAGAAAAATGACATCTATGTAAACTATAAATTTTTTTCTTACCACATCGCAAAGACAATATTCCTTGGTGGTGTTTGAATACCCCAAGAATATGCACTTCGATTCCTTGTACCAAGCTTGTTTCTTTGTTCCTTTGGAATTAAGGAATAATAGGTGGAACCAAAGACCCTGAGATGCCTCACTGAAGGAATGTAACTATACCACATTTCATATGGAGTCTTGTTTCCAAGAGAATGAGTTATAATTTTGTTTCTCAAATAAACTGCACATAACACTACATCAACCTAAAACACCAATTTCACATTTTTGAAAAATACCATGGAGCATACCATATTCAAGTGTTTCATGTTCATTCTTTTTGTTGCACCATTATGATGAGGATTATATGGAACAATTTTTTAATGCATAATCCCATGTTGGAGAAAATAGTTTTCAAAATCATTAGAGGTATATTATTTTCCATTATCAGTATGAAGAGTGCCAATGTGAGATTGTGCATCATTTTCAATCCATACATGAAAAATTTCATATGCCTCAAATTTTTTCTTTAGTAAATAGACCCAACACATCCTGGTGTAATCATAAAAAATATCATGGGATATTTACCTTTTTGTAGAATCAACATGCATGGGACCACATAAGTCAGAGTTTATCAACTCTAGTTTTGTACATGCTCTGGAATTTGACTCATGGAAAGGTTGCTTACTATGTTTGGAAATAATACAAGCATCACACCGTTTCAACTTCATTGGAATGGTGGGAAAACTAGAAGCACCATTATTCTTCAACATTATTAGATTGTTATAATCAATGTGTCCATATCTAGCATACCATAGAAGATTGGAAGACAATGTACCTTCTTCATGCTCAAAGAGGCAGGGAAATTCTGAGCTCTTGCAGAAGTTCCTTTCAACTTCAATAGTTTCGCATATTCATATCCAATCATGATGAATTCATTGACAAAGTATATACTTATCTCAAATATCCCATCGAACATGTGGATTGAATGACCTTGTTGTTACATAAGGGACAACAAGTTTTCTGCAACTTTGGAAAATAGAGAACATTATACAACATAAATTCATGGAATCTAGACGATTTGAGCCTAATGGTGCCAATTCCCTTTGGTTTGAGGCTAGAATTATCTGCAAAATATACTATTCCATATACATCATCATTCAATTATTCAAAGAATATTTTCTAAATGTCCTTTAGGCAAGTTTCACTAGTGTCAAGAAAGCAAGTATCCCTCCAAGATGAAAATGAACTATTGAACAAAAATTCATTTATTCCAAATTTAGCAAATTTAGGAGCTTTACCAGACTCATGAGATTTATGTTTGTCCTATTTCTTATGGTTACGATTCTATTTAATAGTATCCCATGTATCCCAACAATGTTCTACATCATGTCCATTCTTTCCACAATAGCCACATTAAAGATTAGTCATCTTGTTGTTATTGTTTATGACCCCCCAACATTTCAAATTATTTATTCCAAATCCTCTCTTGATACTTTATCATTTAAGAAGAATCATTTCATTAATTTTTCCCTTTTTGGGAAAGATACAAAGTATCTTAAGTGGGTTGAAGTGTCTTCTTTCTGAAGGCTTTTCTCTTCTCCAATCTTCTCCACCAGAGCATCAAAAGTGAGGGATTTCAAGTTACCACTAGCTTGAAGTGATTCAAGATAGTGTGTATATTAGGGGTAGAGGAACTTTATTAAGGTGGTTAGAGAAAGACCTATCTTCACATCGGTAGCATTAATGTCATGCATGATTGCTCTAATCTCATATGTTGTAGTCATGGGATAATTTTCCTTCACCTCTAGGCTGAAGAGTCTCAATAGCAACTAAATTAGCTCTAGTTTTGAATGTGAGTCATACAAATCCTTTAAATTTTTCTAGGAAGCATAAGAATTTTTGGAAAATGAGATATGTCGACTAACCTTTTCACTTATTGTAGTAGCAATCAATGCAAATTCCTTCTTGTCTCCATTCTTTCATATGGAAAGCTCTTTGTTTGTTGTAGGTTGTTTAGGTGTAGTTAGTGTCACTCCATATGCTTCGTTAACAATCTATCCTTAAAAACTGTCATCCCTTAGGTCATTGAAGATGAGGATATGCTTGATATTTTTTGACTAATCTGGGTAGTTCTCTTTGTCGGTGAGAACAACTACTCCAACAATTGAAACCAACAAATGCATCTTCAACAAGTAATTTGCAATATATTACCTACATTAAACTTTGTAATACAATAGGTTCTATAACACATAAGTTACAAAGCAATCTTTATAGTACAATCTATACAAGAGTTATTGTGATACAAGTGCAGATCTAAGTCTCTGGAAATAGTTTACAATATAGAGTGTATGTAACTTTTCAACACACTCTCTAAATACAACTTCCTTCTACAATCAGATCATAGGTCAAATATTAAAGCTTTAAGTATCATTGTTGCAATATAATGGCGTAAATATAACACTACAAGGAAAAGGAATTGTAGTGAAGGTTATATCGGATGCTCCTATAAAAAGATCCCAACTATCCATTTATAGCGGAGGTCACTACGGAGGCAAGAGGGCAGAGGTTTTATCAGATGTTTTTTTGGGGTGCTTTTATACATACAAAATGCACCAATGCGAATTAGACACAAACGCATCGGTGCGGCCATAAATCATGTGGCACTGTGGTTATAAACACCATCAAGAGAAAAAAATGTATAAATTTACAACCAATGTGTTTAACTTACGTAAGCGCACTAGTGTGTAAAAAATTTGAAGGTACCGAAGTATGGTAAATAGATAGTGGAGGGAACCAGATTAGATTATTTTGTATTATTTTTAATTTTCATTAATGATGCGGTCGTTCTCAATAACAACACTAGGCGTTCGAGTTTAGGGCGCACTGTAATAGGGTTAAATACAAAAATTACCAAATTAAGAAAATCATGGATTAGATTTTTTATTTATTTTAATTGTCGGTGCGATCCTTCTCAATAACCACACTGGGGTGTTCGAGTTTAGAGTGCACCGTAACAAGGTTAAATTAAAAAAAATCAAATTACAAAAACCACACATTAAATTAATTTTTTAATTTTTAATTTTCATTTCCTATTCGGTCGTTCTTAATATCAACACTGGGGTGTTTGACTTTCGGGCGCACTGTGAAAGGGTTAAATAAAAAAAATCAAATTAAAAAAACAACGTATTAGATTAATTTTTTATTTTTAGTTTTCATTTTTGGTGTAGTCATTCTCAATAAAAACATTGGGAGTTAGAGTTTACGACACACCATGAAAGGGTTAAATACAAAATTTACTAAATTAAAATATGAAAAATTGGATTAAATTTTTATTTTTAATTTACTTTCTTCAGTTCATTCGTTCTCAATGACATCAATGATGCGTTCTAGTTTCGAGTGCATCATAACAGGGTTAAATAAGAAAAATACGGAATTGAAAAACCATTTTACCATATTTGTAGTGCCCTTGACCACCTGAGCACCAGTGACATACCTCCCCTCCTTAGATTCCCTACCATCAGTGCTCCATGTGGTCGCATTGCTTGCTTTTGTTTCTTGGTGAGTGGATTTTGAATTTCGCCAAACCGTGGGAAAAAATTGAAATTTGGTATAAATCGCAACCATGCCCCCCTTATTTGCAAGTGACCAGGTAAACTCTTTGTTACCCTTTAATTTGAATTTTTAGCAGATTGAAAATTAAAATTGAGATTTAGTTTACTTAAAAAAAAAAAAAAAACTTGTGCGGTGTGCTTGAGTCGTCCGGATCGCACAGCTACACGGTGCATCTTGTAAATTTATAATGTGTAGCACGACCGGTGAATTATATGTGTAGCGCACCACATTCACAATGCGTTATACTTTTCATTACACACTGCCAAAATTTTAAAATAATGTTTTTTTACCAGCAATAACCATTGCATTTATAAAAAAATAACGCATTGCTAGTGGTGCACTATATTATTGTAATGCATCGATACTGGTAAACACAAACACCAATTTTTTACAGTGCTTGACATATTTTCAAATGCACCGCTAAAGTAAATTAAAAAAAAATCACAACGTTAATCGATGTGATTTTTAAACATGAACGCACTGACAAGAGGGGGCGCTAACGTTTACTGGGCACACCATGATCCCGTTCAAAAATACTTATAAAACTCAGAAATTGCTGCTCCTATTATGGTGCACTCTATAAATCTTTTCACTGGTCATTTATGGTGTGATGCCGTGTCCGCACTGTACTAGTTATTCCTATTGATGGAAGCACCCTTTGTAATATTTATAAAATATTCTAGTGCACTTTAGTAGAACACAAGCATCAGTGTTTGTAAACACATAGAGCGCTGGTTTGTGGTGCTTGGGATAATATTAGAAGCACCACCAAACTTATTATATTTAAAAAAATTCACCACATTAACCAGTGCACTTTGTTAACATGTACGCAACACTTATTCAGTGCGCTGATGTGTAACAGGCACACCGTTCTGCCGATAAAAAATACTTACAAAATTAGGAAATAGGTTCTCTTATTATGGTGCGTTTTCAAAAGGTTTGAGCATCGTTGATGGTGCATGGACGTGTCAACACTGCACCGATGCTTCCTATTAATAAAAGCACTATTTTTTTATTTTCAAAATATTTCCAGTGCATCTTAAAAGCAAACATGCATCTATGTGTTGGATTTAAAAGTGCACCTTTTTTGTTTTAAAAAATAAATTGTCACATGGTGCATTAGGGTCAATGTAGCGCACCGTTTACGGTGCATTACTGTAATTTAGGCACACCGCTTGTAAAATTCATTTATTTTGAGAAAATAATTATTATTAGATGTTGATAAATAAAATGATCATTTACTGAAATAGTTAATTTTTTTTATGTCTATTTATGAGACTGATCAATATTATATGTGAATCAAAGATGTTAACGACGAGAGGCCAACCAAAAATGGTAGGAATAGGTTGAACAGTACAACTTTGTACGGGAGTGGGAGGCTAGAGAGAGGGAGAGGGATTTGTACTCTCGCCCGATCACCGATTAGGTAGGAGACATATTGATGGTTGTTGGTCTCCTGAAGTTCTATCGGGAGGATACATCCCCCAAGGAGAACTCAGGTTTGAAGGTGCAGTTGATCCGTCGTTGGGATCACCATAGACAATTATTTTGCATTAGTTTCAATCAATGGTTCTATCCCACTGAGGAGGACATTTAATTCATCACTGGGATATCTAGAAGAGAGGGATTTTCCTTAGTTCCTTGATATCCCTGCTAGTGTTTCAGTAAAGAGTCAACTAGCTCACTTACCCTCAGAGATATATCGGTGAGCATGTCACCGATCCTATTGATTTTTCAGGTGCTCGGTGGAAAACTACAAATTTTTTCTTTCGGTGTGGAGGAGGTTAGGTGCTTCTCACTGTTGGTGACGACTATCACGCACCTCACCACTGATGGGAAGCACATTAGTTTCCCTCTTTTATTTAATATAGATTCTTTAGTGCAGAGACCTAAATGCATTTGGTGGTCCGCCATTTTTTTGCGGCATTTTTGCTTTGCTCTGGATCGATGTTGTGCATAGATTGATGGGAGGGCCAACTTCCATTTTGGTTTAGACATTTTTTGTTTATTTTTTGAGAGTATTTTGTCCACGAGGACATCATTTGAGAGCTCCCATCCTAGGTCAATGACCGAGGTACGTATGCACATGTGGGGACATATGATACCCAAGAGGGGCCAGCCCGAGTTCCCAGGCAGGATCAAATCAAAGGTGTTGTAGATGTTTTCCAACAAGGAGGACCATGCATTTGAAATTCTGTCATATCAATACATGGGGTTGTACCGGAGATCATGTCACAACATCTTTTTCACCCAAGCCCGAGTCACCGGATGATAGAGATAATATTAGCATTATGTTTAAATTAATTTAGTTGCATTTTATTGTCTTATTTAATGCAAATGAAATATATTCTAACATTTTATTTAAATTGTTTAATCAAATTGTCTAATTATTGATGTGTACTATATATTTTGTAGACATTGTCACGTTCGATGGGGAGGGGAATCCACCCATTCATGATGATGAGGATATGCATGAACTTGATTTTCCTGCATTGTCTAGATCCAAACTACGACATAGGCCATATGATAGGTTTCAACATGGCGTACAAGTTGTCCGCATTATTGGATCGATGAGGAGTCTATCCTATACAAGCCCATGAGATCATGCGAAACTATGGGCTTGTAGAGTTATGGAGGATGGTTCCTCGTGCTAAGAGGTTTTTGATGCAATATATCATCGGTTCATCGATCCTTCTATATTCTTGGAAGTTGAAGGATGATTCTACGTCATCTAATGAGGGAAATGATCCCCGTCCTCCTTCACCACCTCCTGCTCCTCCTCACCATGAAGGACCTCGAAATCTCATGATCCACATCCTCCTTCTCCGAATCACCATGATGAACAGTCAGTATCTACTCCTCCACACCCAACCGATCAACCATCATATTTTACTCTTAATCCACAAGTCGAATGACCAAGCTCTCCTCATCGACTCGGCCATCCACCATATCCTATTCCAACCATCTCCCAAGAGGATCTAGATACGACTGTTGTAATGGGTGAGATACATCACGAGGGAGATATCGGCTATGTTGATATCTTTGCTACTCTCATTCCTAACATGATAGGTATTGATGCCTATGGCTCTATTGGTGGAGGTGTCGATGCTTCTGGCTCTGTTGGCATAGGTAGTGATATGTTTGGTTATGGAGGTGGAACATATATCTCATAGCATTTATTGGAATGGATATGTATATTTGGAATGTATCATGAGTTTGATATTATTGTTCTCTATCTCTCTCTCTCATACACACACACATATACTACATTTTTCATGTTTATGTTGATGGTGATGTGTATGTTAGGCCATGTTAGATATCTTTTCTAGGTGTGCTTGATAGATGTGTATGTTAGATGGTGTTTATTAGATGTGTGCATGATGGTTATGTTAGATAATGCATCTTGTGTTTTGTTAGATGTTATTATAATAGTTGTGTGTTAGATGATGTTTGAATTTGTTAAATGTATATGTTAGATGATGGTAGGTAATGTTTACATGTGTATGTTGGGTGATGTTTGATGTGTATGTTAGATTATGTTAGTTATTCTTTTATGTGTATGTAAGATGGCGCTTATGTTTGATAGGTGATGATAGATGTGTATGTTAGATGATGTTTATTATATGTGTTCATGATGGTTATGTTAGATAATGCATCTTGTGTTTTGTTAGATGTTATTATAAGATTTGTGTGTTAGATGATGTTTGAATCTGTTAAATTTATATGTTAGATGATGGTAGGTAATGTTTACATGTGTATGTTAGGTGATGTTTGATGTGTATGTTATATTATGTTAGTTATTCTTTTATGTGTATGTAAGATGGTGATTATGTTTGATAGGTGATGATAGATGTGTATGTTAGATGATGCTTTTCATATGTGTGTGATGGTTATGTTAGATGATGTTTATGTTTAGTAGGTGGTCACGATGATGATGATGATTGTACGTTACATGATTTTAGGTGATGGTGGTGGTGGGAATTGATTTTATGATTACATTTTATTGTTATGTATATATAGGATTGTTTTTTTATGAACTCAATGGGCTCTCAAATTATTTTATGATATTTATCTTCATGTGTATGATGTATTTTTTTTTATGTTGATGAGTATGATTCATGTGTGTGATGCAATTTTATTTATTTATTTATGTATTTATGTCAATATATTTTAAATTAGCCATAATTATAATTACAAATTGTGCACAATCTTAGTTATATTTTCAAGTTACAATATCAACAATAAAATTACAATTTACAATCATTACTACAATTTCACAACTACAAATTGCAATTTACAATAAGAAATTACTAATTAGATTTACAAATTACAAATTACAAATTGGACAATTACAACTACAAATTTACAATTGCAAATTGCAATTATAGTTACAATCAAAACTTGCAAATTACATTTACAAATTTGCAATTATAGTTACAATCAAAACTTGCAAATTACAATTACATTTACAAATTACAAAATAATTTACAAAATTGTAAAATTACAAAATAATTTACGAAATTGCAAAATTACAATTAAAAAATACAAACTTGCAAATTTACGAATTTCAATTTCAATTACAAGTGTACAATCACACAATACTCTTACACTTACAATTTTGCAATAGCAAGATACGTAGGGAAATAAGAAATGGAAATACCAAGTTCATAGTGCTTTTGATAAGGAGAAAGAGAAACTAATATATAAATCTAAGTAAGTTTTTTATTACATTATTAAATGTGGGCCATGTGAACATGAAATTATGTTCTTTCCTCACCTCCTATTTATCACAAATTTTACTAAATCAATAATTCCAATCTATTGTTTTTGGTTAGATTATTGAGTAGTTTCATCATGGAGGTTATGAGTCCCACTGGTTTTAATTTTGACAGTATTAATTTTGTTCTTTATGCACATAAAATTGTAAAAATAGTTTTGATCATTAGGATTTATAAAATCTTTGTAGTATCCATGTTCCTTTTAATAATCATTTCACTATTGTCCTTCTATTTTAAATGGAAATTTAAATTGATGCCTATGTAGACTGTTACCACCATAGAAAATAATATGATATATTTTTTTTTGTCTTAGGCTTAATTATCACATTCTTAATTTTATCCATGCTAATGTTAAGTTTATAAAAATTGTAAATTGATTAAGAAGGTTGATTTTTTTATTCATGAAGGAATTTAAAATTTAAAATATAAAAATAATATGTAATCTATGCAGGATCATAATAAGTCTATCCATGTTAATTTAAACATATCCATCCTCTTTTAAACATTTCTTGATTTTATTAATATAATTGTAAAAAAAGATGCTATAAATAGGGTACCTTTGCTTTAGGAATTAACTATTACAACTACTATGCACTTGAACACTAATTATTACATTTAAACTTTATATGAGGACTTAATAAGTATATGATTAATTCAAGAAAATAGTGATGTCATTATGGCCAAATTTTGTTGTCAAAATCATATGAGGACTCCATTAATTTATAACTAGAACGGAGTGGTACTTAGGCATTACAGGGATGTATAATCTTCTGGGTACAAGTTTATTATGCATCAAATTATCAATAAGGCATGGTTTGGAGAGTGTATGTGATATTGTGGGGATAAATGCCAAACATTAATTAAGGTTGATTAGATAAATGAATTTGACTATATTTTCCATGTAGAAACCCAATAAAGAGTTTGCCTAGGATAGACTATGATATGGGTGTAGATTAGGGTCAAGACTCTAGGTACACACTTCCCTTCAATATGCAAGGAGATTGGTCATGAATATCCCTCAGGTCATGCTAAATAATTAATCTTGCTAGTGGCAATGAGTTTGTGAAATGTTATAAATAACTACGTTTAACAAAACCTTAATGTGATTGCGTTGTTAGAGCTTGAAAGTGGTTTTGTGATTAGTGAAAGCATTAATATTATCTAAATTAATAGAATGAAATCTAATGATAGAGTGTGTTAGTGTTACTTAACAAATAAATAAAATGCATTCACACATTATAGATGTTATTTCGAAGTGTAATTAATTGCAAATGAACTATACATTTTGAATTAATATTAAAATTCGTATATTACTTACTAGTTAATATTAACATAATTAATATAAAATGACTATTTCCATATTGTTAGTCAAAATTCATATTAAATATCGACACACATATGACACACACTAACTTGTATTTTTCAATGTTGACATGCCATAATAATGGTGCCACAATAATTCTAATATTTTATACTAAATATTCAATGAGATATAAATACCTTCAAGTACAATAAAATTATTTTTCAATCAATCATCCACACAATCACAAATTACTGACAGACAAACACATTTCACATCAAATTGATTGTTAACCAGCTAACATTGTTTAAAAACATCCAGTAATCAACTTTCCATTTCCACGTTCATCACATGAAAAATAAAAAATATAATTAGAGAATTAAAGATAACAATAATACAATGATATATCAACACTGTAAGTGATGAAATAAAAATGTACATGTCACTCTTCATTGCCATCACCTTGATTATGTTTCTTGCTTGGCATGATAGCACTGTTTTTCTTAAAATATTTTTATATCTAGGGTTGTGTCGTAATACGAACCACCAATACCTATCCAACGTATACAAGGTAAAAAACACTTTTATGCAGTGTTTGGGAAAACATAAGGAACCACCAATCCCACATATTTCTAGACTTTATACATATCATCCCACTATCATGATATTCCTTTACATTATTCCTGTTGAATGTGTCCCACTTCTTGCACCTTAAAATAACATATTGGAAAGACGAGAATTCCACTTGAATGATCTCTTGTATCATTCCGACATAACCCAACTTCCCCGCTGTTGTAGAGATTTCTTCCTACGGATAGAAAGAAGCCCTCTTAGGATAAAGCAGGGTGAACTGACTCTATACTAAGACAAAAGTGAAACAAATGTGATCTTGAATCCTAGATTAAACCAGTATTTCAGAATTTCTATATTGAAGAAAGCGAGAGAAGATAACTAACCTTTCACTCTTGATGTTTGTCCCGCTCGTAGTCCAGATCTTGAAGTCCTCGCGATGAACCTGTTAAGATCAGACAATGTACAAGCATATACAATTCTCTAAGAACCCTTAAGCACAAGTTAGAATCCAAATCTAGATAGATACAAATCATGAAATTGAAACATAATCAACACACATGAATTGGGAAATAAGACAAGTTATCTTTATTACAACTTGAAGATGCTTACAAAGGTTTCTTGATGTCTAAGCCAACTTTCAGCTCCAAGTTCTTCCTCTAGATATCTCTGCAAAAGTCTCAAGATCATAGGTTGGATGCCCCCAAAGTCCTCCTTTTGGCTCATGGAAGGCCTCTCTTTTATAGTGCTTGGAAGGGTTAACCAAAAGGAGAGTAAGATGGATCTAATGAGTGTTTAGTGGATCAGGCATACTAAACAGAGAGAGGGGGCTGGGATCGAATCAAAGCTGGTAATCCCAAGAAAATCTCTCGAAAGGTGAGATCCAAGATCCATGGAAAAAAGGCTAAAAGGGGATTTTCGTGCCCCTGGATCTGAGCATAACGCAAAATTATAGTGCCCCAGGGTATGAGAATAGCACGACAACCCTAATTGTCGCTACCTAGCAGATGTGCAAAGCGCACAAATGTATGCAGATTGGGTCAGTTTTGGTGACACGTGGCAGGTAAGGTGTTTTCTTTGGCATTCAATCAATGGATTTTGCTCCTGGGTGTCTATATGAGACCAAGGACGGTACCAGTAATGTATAATGATCATTAGGGAGAAGTGTCGTTAGATCACTTGGTATAAGGATGCGACACTAGGGCTTAATGTGTAACTTTGAGGTATAACAGATGCCCCCTAAAGTGTGAGGTTAGAAGAGACTGATGGCCGAAAGAATTTACAAATAATATTCCGTAGAGATAGCATCGAGAGAAGCAACAAGGAGTTGAAACAAAAACAAGATGTAAAAAATCTAATTGAGACGGGCATACCCATGCTCGAAACAACTGACTCAAAGCATGGCTTCCGACCAATACATTGCAAATCTATGAGTACTGAGGTGATATAGACTGTAGACAAGTCATGGCTACTATGAACAATCGTAGATTCATGACCGTCAAACAACACAGCGCAATAATCGATAATTTATGCGCTTCCCAATGGAGGGAGGCCGCGAAAATTCTAGATGGAAAAAGATGCCCTAAAAGGCTCCTCAAAAATTAAAAATTGACATGAAATCAAAAATAAAAACATGAAATGAAAGAGGAGCTTGAGAGCTCTTACCTGGTACAGACGACTGTCAAAATGGTGCCTCTGATCTCTGGATATGGTCACTTGAAGATTTTCCCTCCAATAGGTGAAACTCCCTCTACAAGTGAAAATGGCCAAGTTAAAATGGTAACTTCCTCTTTTACCTCTTATTTATATAAGTTACATGGCTATTTTTGCTCATTATTTTATTATAAATATCTTTTAGGTCAATTTTTTTCACATTACTAATATCTTTTTCCAAGGTTTCATAAACCAGTTTTGACAGGATCTCCACACTTTGTTCACAGTGGTGATATATCACTGTTTTGACCTTCATTTGAGCTGACTTTATCTTTTTCATGCCCTGGATTAAAACTTGAAAAATATTCGAAGTGCGTTTTCACACCTGTGTCGTGCTTGTTAAAATTAAGCAAGCGGGGTCGAGCTTAGTCGACTTTACTCGTGCTCGTAAAACGATGAGGAAAGTATCGTTTTGGTATTATTTTATTCTTTTTTTGGACCGAAATGATTAAAAATTCTGAAAAATACCATTGGAGTTCTCTTTAAGCTCTTTTCGGGCTCCCTCATTACGAAAATATTACCAAGTGCACTTGTCCCTTTCAAACTTGTAAAAGTATTTGAAAGGACTTCTATTCGGTGATAGGTTACCCCTTTTTTGGCCCTTCTAGACTATTTAGGAGAAAGGAATACCTTAAACAATCTCTGACTGAGAGAGTTCCCTCAGGAATTGTTTTACACTTTTTCGGGACTGGGGGAGTAAAATTACAAAAAAGTACACTCTGGAGTCTTCTTTAAGTTTTTTAGGATCTCTAAATGTCAAAAACTATGGAGTTTTCCTTTCATTCCGTTGGGTCTGAGCATAACACGAAATTATCGCACCCCAGGGTCTGGGCATAGAGCGGCAACCCTTTTATCCTTTTTTCCATGGATCTTGGATCTCACGTTTCGAGAGATTTTCTTGGGATTACTAGCTTTGATTCGATCCCAATGCCCTCTCTCTGTTTAGTATTCCTGATCCACTAAACACTCATTAGATCCATCTTACTCTCCTTTTGGTTAACCCTTCCAAGCACTATAAAGGAGAGGCCTTCCATGAGCCAAAAGGAGGACTTTGGGGGCATCCAACCTATGATCTTGAGACTTTTGCAGAGATAGCTAGAGGAAGAACTTGGAGCTGAAAGTTGGCTTAGACATCAAGCAACCTTTGTAAGCATCTTCAAGTTGTAATAAAGATAACTTGTCTTGTTTCCCAATTCATGTGTGTTGATTATGTTTCAATTTCATGATTTGTATCTATCTAGATTTGGATTCTAACTTGTGATTCAGGGTTCTTGGAGAATTGTATATGATTGTACATTGTCTGATCCTAACAGGTTCATCGCGAGGACTTCAAGATCTGGACTATGAGCAGGACAAACATCAAGAGTGAAAGGTTAGTTATCTTCTCTCACTTTCTTCACTATAGAAACTCAGAAATACTGGTTTAATCTAGGATTCAAGATCGCATTTGTTTAATTTTTGTCTTAGTATAGAGTCTGTTATCTCCCCAAATAAGTTAGGCTAGGCGCTTGTTTAGGAGATAGAAGTTTGGTCTTTTCATTTTATTGTATTTGAAGTTGCGTAACATAGGATTGGATTATGTAATGAAGCTTGAAATAACTGTTGAAGTTGCTCTTCTCCAAATAGAATTTTCAGGTTTCGGTAGCTTAGGCAGGCCTATCGATGGTTCATTAGCTACCGAAAACCCCACTTTTGGCATCTTGCTACGTGAAAGATGAAACGCTCCAACTACTGAAAGGGCAAGATTACAGCGTGAGTTGTGGGAAAGTGTTTGGTGGCTTGGGTGAATACGATGGTGTTCATTAGCCACCGAAGGGTAGATATTTTCCGCAGTTCACAGTTCAAGAATGAAACCTTCCGTAGATGCCGAAAGCAAGGTCATTTTCATGATCCATGGGGCCATTTCCGGTGGCTTGGGCGAACATGATGGTGTTCATTAGCCACCGAAAAGGTGGATACTTTTTCGTAGCTTACCATCCAAAGGCTAGATTGTCTACAGCCACCGAAAGCAAAAAGCATTGGTGAAGATTGTTTTCCGGCAGCATATAGGGTTAAAAGCAGATTATCGGCTACCGAAACTGAGTCGGCATTAATCGGTGGACACGTCAAATCAGGGGTTTGGTCGTATTTTAAAGGGAACTGATTATGGCTTAGCCACCGAAAGGGTCACTACAACGAATACACAATCTGCCTCAAGGTGAGGCCGGACGCCATCGTCATACCTTTGGCCAGATGGACCTCGTTTCCTGGCCGCATATCGGCGTTCTAAAATTTTGTTCCTCTAGTATAATCATGCTGCAGTAGCCATCATTATGCCCTCATGATTAACCACATTTTCACCCCCTCGGATTCAGTTCCCAAAAAGCCACACCACCTTTCCTCTTTCACCCTCACCACGGCGATTGAACTCGTTTTCTCTCTGATTTCGCGTCTCTCCCTCAGCCCCGTTTTCAGCAGTAGGCGCCAGCAAGCAGGTTGCAAATGAAGAAAGGAGGAGGAGTGGCCCTGAGAAAGGAATTGAACAACATCTGCTACTTGGAGGCACACCCCGAGGTATGTCAATTCTTCAAAAATGTCGGCTGCTATAATTTTTTCAAAAAACTACAGGGTTCTCATCAACAGGTGGATGAAGCATTTTCCCTCACGTTTGACGGCAATAGGGCGGTAATAGGCAAGGAGGAATTCCAGGTGGACAAGGCCATTATAGCCTAGGTGAAAGAACTTCCAACGACCAGAGAAAAATGGTTTAAGACCACTGTCACAAAATATTTCAAATTTCAATCCTATCTAAAACCTGAGCATAAGAACCTGGTATGG
Organism: Larix kaempferi; assembly: GCA_027924585.1. Lineage (NCBI taxonomy): Eukaryota > Viridiplantae > Streptophyta > Pinopsida > Pinales > Pinaceae > Larix > Larix kaempferi. The sequence continues at coordinate 10,037,374 of BSBM01001110.1, read as the reverse complement.
AAGAAAGACATTCCTATGTCATATTTGGAGGATAAATGGCAACTTCTACTGAAGTCGATTCTGGTTTACATAACCTGTGAAGAAAGGTATAACAAGGTGCTGATTTACCATTTTAGATTACTAGATCACTTCACTGGCAAGAGTCCCTTAAATCTCCCTTTTAACCTCCACAAGAGCCTGACCAAAATGGCACATCAAGTTAAAGCCCAGCGAACCAAAATTGCAGGTAGGTTGTACCACCACAGTTTGATCAAACTCATAGTCTCTGAGTTGTTGCAAAGGAAAAAATGAATTGGGCTTTCTTCCTTTTTTGGAGTGGGTTCGAAACAAAATTGCGACCGGAATATGGAAAGAAGTTTTCCACCCCTAGAAGTGGGAAAAGGAAGAGGAGGGATATCTCCCCAATTACAACCGACCCCCTTTCCTCATCCCCCAAGGTGAAGAAATCCAAAAGGAAATTAGAATTCAAAAGCAAGACTGAGGACGAGGAGCTGTTTCAGAAGAGATCCCTTCAAGGAATGAAAACCTTTTAAACATCCCCTACACCAATTCTGAGGAGGATGAATTACAGGGAGATGGAGCAAGAAAGAAGGAGGTGGCAACATAGCAAGATATCCAGGAAGTAGCTCTGTCTATGATGGAATGGGAGACCACTTATGTTAATTTTCCTTCTCCTACACCTGTGAAAGAGCAGGAAATTGAATGCGTAAAATTACCTTCCCCTACACCTGAGGAGGAACAAGGTTAGCAGGTGGCTAAAGAATTAATGCATAAGACAAAGAGATCCTCCTCACAGAAAATCAATAGACTCCTCAAGTAGGTGTATGAACTAGAGATACTCCAAAGAGTCATCAAGGATAAAAATGTGAGGCTCACTGAAAGACATAATGAGATGTACGTTTCTTTTTAGGGGTTGACCAAAAAACATGGTAAGATGAGAGGAAGAAACATTAGGCTTCTCAGAGAAAATATCAGGCTGAGTAGGAAGGTTGAGTCTCTGAGAGGTAAGGAAAAAACTTAGAATCCCCAGCCCAAGGTACACTCAGACCTCGACACCTTAGCAGCAGCTGCAATCAGCTTTGCTGACACTCCAGCTTTGGCCCAGGAGGAAGAGGAAACCAAGCAAAAGAGAGAGGAGTAGCAAAGGTTAGAAAGCGCAATTTTGGAAAATATTTGTAGGTTGGGCCATACACTGTTTTCGGAAGCTTAGGCGAACATAAAAATTGTTCATTAGCTGTCGAAACCCAAATTCGACAGTCTACGATGTACAGGTAGGAATCCCCTAGCTACCGAAAGTAGAGGAAAGTTTGAAACACCTGAGGGCGATTCCGTGGTTTAGGCGAAACACTAAAATCATTTCATTAACCACCGAATGAGGGGTTTTCCGTAGCTTATTAACTTCGAGCCCATTTTTGCTAGCTACCAAAAATGCAGAAAATGCAGTGGTCTGTCTTGGGGCATCAAAACCTTTTTTGGTTGGTCCGAGCATATTAAAGGCATTTTTTCTAAGAGATTGATAAACGTTCAAGGCATCATGATCACCTTTGGTTCCAGACTGAGGGCGCCAGCAAGGTAAACAGAGGAATATTCCTGTTTATTATTAGAAAAAGACACCTACAAGTTTCTATAGGCAGCGTTTCAAACTCATCCTCCAGCTCCCAGAGGCTCGTTTCAATTGTCGAGTATAGGTGTATCAGCAAGTATCAGTTACTTTGATCATAATACACTGTCACATCTTTCATAAATATGTTCTTAGTTGTTATTTTTAGTAGATTCGATCCATCTTTTCAGGATCTGAAAAACGTTTGTAAAGGCTATAAAACCTATGAAGTATGTAGAACAGGGGTTCAATTTTGGAGAGACTGAGCTTAACTTGTATTATCAAACTGCTCGTTACATTACCATTTATATAAGATTCTTTTGCCATATGTGTGTTCAATTTTCCTTCTTTTATCTTTTCATACGTGCAGTGAAATGCCTATTTCATGAGTTTCCATTTGTCTATGCCAGATAGCTGTAATCCTATCTTCGTATTGAGAACTGGATATCAAGTTCCTTTTTCTTATTGTGATTATCCATTTATATGTATGTGCTGTATGTATGAGTCTGCTAGCACGATAAGAATTCTTCTATCTATCTTTTATAAACTTTCTGAACATCAGTGGCTAAAAGCCTTGTCTTCTTGAAATGTGTCCATGTATGTTTTGAGTATGTGAGTTTCAATCTTAGTTGTCCAACTTGATCCAAATATACCGCATCCTTCAATTTTTTTTAACTTACTAGGCTTTTCCAAGTGCAACCTAGGAAGACTCTTGGAGGGATAAAAAATTGGCGTCGTTGCCGGGGAAATATTATTGAAGCAGCAACTTCCTTGGGAGACGACATAGTTCCAGCTTTGATGATAGATAAAGCATGGGCATTATTTCGGTTGTAATCATCTATCTGGCGACTCCATTGGAACGAAGTGGCTTCGAGAAGACCAAGTACTAGAGCAAATCCTCAAAGGCCACCAGTGACACCTGTTTTAGACCCTGAACAGATTGTAAGGAGAGGAAGGGCTACACAAAGACATATTTCCAGATCCACAAGGGGAACTACATTAGGCACTACCAGAGGTATTTCTTCTGTCTCATCAAATGAAACTCCTTTCGAATCCCCATTCCTTGAAACAGCTGGTTCACAAGAAACTATAAGTAGATCAGAAGACTTATGGGATCAAGTATCCTCATCCGTTTCTGCTGCCCAAGACCCTAGTCCTGAATCTGATACCCGAGCTGACCTAGGAAAAGAAATCCTAGAATCCATCAAAGAAGTAGGTTGTTCCTCTTACCTGCAGCCCTTATTGACTGAACTAGAAGAGAAGTACCCTTTTGTTTACACCAATGTACTTTCCATTGAAATTTTTTCCAGGACCTTTTAGACTAGCGTGAAGAAAGGTTGTCCTCGTTACTTGCACAGTGCGGTAAGAAAGATTATTTTCGAGAACAACCTTCCATTTCTTTAACCCCAAATCTTGGCGACTCCACTAAATTAGAACCCCCACCTTCATCGTTACCTATACCCCCTCATCCACAACCCACACCAAAAACATCTTCTGCCACCCTTTTAGTACCCACATCCACTATGGATGTTCCTCTGACCAAAATGGAAAAGATCCTCATTTCTAGGTATGCCCCTCTAAATTTTTCCTAATCCCCTTACTGCTATGCCTACCAGAGATTACCAAAAGTACATGCCTAAGTTCACTGGAGAGGGAGATTTCACAGCTAAAGAACACCTAGAGGCATTCTATAGCTATGCTGAGAACATAAATATTGAGCACGAGGATGTATGGACTAGGGTGTTTGTGGAAAGTCTAGATGGCCAGGCCAGGAAGTGGTTCAAAGAATTACCTGCTGGGTCAATAAATGATATCGAAGCCCTAGATGAATTGTTTTTGAAGCATTGGGGGGAAAGAAGAGGCCACCTTTATTAGCTCAAAGAATTTGACAATTTGAAGAGAGAAAGTGGCGAGTCTGTGTCTGCTTTCAACAAGAGGTTTAATAAAATGTTTAGCAAAATCCCTGCGGAGATCAAACCCATAGATACCTCAGCCAGGATTACTTATGCAAATGCTTTCGATCCTGATTTTTGTCTTCATCTCCGATAAAGAAGATCTGCCTCTTTAATTCTCATGCAAGATGCTGCACTCGAATTCGATGCTAATATGGACGCATCTAAGATCCTCAAAGGGAAAATCGATAAAAAAAGGAAAACTCCAGATTCTTCCTCCTCGTCAGAAACCAACTTGGAAAAAATGGCCAAAATACTGGACAACTTGACCTCTGAAATGTCCAAGCTGAAAGTGCAAGGCCAGCAACCTGCAAAGAGTAAAGGTCCAAATGAATTTGTTCCCAGGAACACTAATGCTCCCCCTTACAGAAGGAACGACCCAAAGGCTCAAATCCTCAAGAGAGACAAGAATCCTGCTGAAGAACAAAGGATTAGAGTCCCTTTACAGCATGCGGTATTAGAAGAGGAACATGAGCTTATTCATGGAGGAGAAGAGGAAGAAGACAATATTAATTGCATGCAGGATAAGGTCGACCCCTCCTTCCTGACACAATATGATTATGAGGAAGCCCTCATGAATGAAAAAATCACTGAGGAATGACTGTATCAGGATGACGATCAAAGGAGCTATGATTTGAGGTCCAAGACTGTTGCTAAGAAACCATTAACCCTTGCTCCTGGGAAGAAGACTCCTGCACCCACGAAGCAGCCTGCTGCTCCTGCAAAACATCCTGTCACTCTTTCAAAACAACAGCCTGCTACTCCTGCAAAACAGGTGGTTGCTCTCGCAAAACAGCAGCAACGACCATCTCAGCCAACTGTCCCAGATCCTGTCCAACTTACATCTCTAGCTCAAGAGGCAAGAATTCCTGACAAGTTTCCCTATTCCTTCAATCTTGAAACTGAGATTTAGAAAATAAAAATTCCTTTTCCACTAATTGAGCTTATGAAAAATGATTCCTTTAAGTCATCTATACTGAAATCCCTTCAGCCAAAGATGCCCATAGATGCTGACTTCATGAATTTACAAGGCGATAAGCTCTCAGTTACCCTAGGCCCCATGGTTGAAGAACTGGACGGGTCCTTCCCACCATTTTATATCTCCTTAAACATCCATGACAAAATCCTTCACAATTGCTTACTTGACTCAATTGCCTCTCACAATCTCATGCCTAAAGCAGTGATGGATGAACTTGGGATTAGCATTACAAAACCCTACCATGATCTCTTCTCTTTTGACTCCAGAAGAGTCAGATGCCTGGGTCTCATAAAGGATATTGTCATAAACCTAACTTAGCTTCCTTCAAAAAGCATGGTAATGGATTTAGTGGTTTCTGACATCCCACCGAAGTTTGGTATCCTCTTGTCCCGATCGTGGAGTAAATGACTAGGGGGTACCCTACAAATGGATCTGACTTATACTACCATTCCTACGTTTGGAGGTGAAACTAAAAGGCTCTACAGGGAAAACCGGCTAGCTTATATCATCAGCAATGAGAAGAATTCTGTAAATCATCCCATTTATGCAGTGGATACAGATTTTGGAGCATGTATCCTGCAAATAGATGACGATCAACCGACCTCTTTACAACTCACAAAGCCTACTAGTCAGCAACCTGAGGAAGTAACCACTACTTTGTGGAGCATGTTTTTTGATGGTGCCAGTACCCAGGCTTCAGCAAGTGCAGGTGTAGTCTTGATCTCTCCTCTGAAGGACGTTACCCATTTGTCTTATAAACTGGATTCCAAAACTACAAATAATATAGAAGAATACGAGGCTTTGCTATTGGGAGTCAAGGCTGCCAAAGAGATGGGAATCATGTGCCTGAAAATATTTGGAGATGCAAAGCTAATCATACAGCAAGTGAATGGAAATTATCAGGCAAAGAACATCAGACTGAAGTCATACAGAGATGAGGTATGGAAACTTAGAGATTCCTTCATGTTTTTTGATATTTCTTATATCCCGCGATCCATGAACCACCTGGCTGATTCCCTTGCTGTCTCTGCTCGAACGTTCATTCCTCCCATGCCTCCCAAGTTGAACTATGATATCTAAGTCAGGTACAGGCCATCCCTACCAGATAATGTCAAATTTTGGAAAGTTTTTGAGAATGATGATGACCTTAATAGGTTTCTCTAAGTTGTTGACAAATTTTCTGACATGCATATTGACCAAGAAAACCTGAATACAGAAGAATCTCAGAGATCTAAATTGAAAGGGAAAATAGGCCAACATGACATTGTTCAATTGCCAGGAAATCATATACCTAGGGGCCTAATACCTCTTGAAAGGCTGTTTGACCATAATGACATCCCCTTTAAACCTGTGAATAAAGAAAAAGACCCAGCTGTCCATGAACATAATATAGGTAGCCAGGATCACCCTAAATTCATAAATCTGTCCACTGAGTTGACAGCATATCAAAGGTCAGGTTACTGCATCCTGGTAAAGGATTTCGTAGATGTGTTGGCTTGGGAATATAGTGACCTGAAAAATTATGACGAAGACACCATTCAACACAGAATTCCACTAGAAAAGGGAACCACCCCTTTAAACAGAAGCTAGGGCCTATCAACCCTCTCCTGTTACCTGTGATCAAGAGGGAAATAAAAAAATACTTGATGCTAAGATCATAATCCTGCTAAGGTATTCTAAATGGGTCTCAAATTTTGTGATAGTAAGGAAGAAGAATGGTGAAGTCAGGTTATGTGTCGATTTTAGGATCCTAAACAAAGGCTCCCAAAAAGATAACTACCCTCTGCCCAAGATGGAGCATTTACTGCAAAGAGTGTCAGGAGCTAGGCTCATGTCATTTCTATATGGCTTCTCGGGCTATAATCAAATTTTTGTACACCCCGATGATCAGGATAAGACAACCTTCACCACTCCCTGGGGTACCTTCATGTACGCCAAGATGCCGTTTGGACTGATGAATGTCGGGGCCACTTTTCAGAGGGCCATGGATATAGCACTTGTGGGGATTAAGGATACGTTTGTACTCATATACCTCGATGATATCACAGTATAATCAAACAGTCACGAATAACATTTGCAGCACCTGAGGGAGGTCTTTCTAAAATGCATACAATTTGGAATCTCTTTGAATCCTAAGAAGTCTCAGTTTGATCTTGGGGAGGGAAAGCTCCTGGGTCACATAGTCTCAGCGCAGGGCGTAAGGATTGATCCAATTCGGGTTGAAGCGATTCAGAAGGTATCTATACCAAGGTCGAAGAAGGACATCCAATCTTTCTTGGGTAAGATAAATTTCGTCAGGAGGTTTATTCCAAATTTTTCTGAGTTGGTAAAACACATAACCTCCATGCTAAAAAAGGGAGCCGAAACCAAATGGACAGAAAATGCGAGGTACTCTTTCGAAGCCATCAAGCAGGCTATCATGGAAGCTCCTACCCTGATTAGTCCAGATTACACCAAGGTTTTCTCTATTTTCTCTTTTGCTTCCCATGATACAGTGGCAGCAGTATTACTACAGAAAGATGACGAAGAGCTTGATCATCCAATTGCCTTCTTCAGCAAAACATTGAGGGATGCCGAGTTGAAGTACGATCCCATAGAGAAACAGGCGTATGCTCTGATTAAATCATTAAAAGCATTTCGAATTTATATCCTACATGCAAAGGTTATAGCCTATGTCCCTTCAGCTTCTGTAAAGGACGTTTTAACTCAACCTGACATTGATGGCAAGAGGTCCAAATGGATTGCCAAGCTGATTGAATTTGACATAGAGGTGAAGCCCACCAGGTTAATAAAGGGTCATGGTCTGGCCAAGCTGATGGCTGAAGAGAATTGCAAACTATTAGACATTAATTTCATCGGAATAAATTCTACAAATTTTCCAACAGAGGTAGCTGCAGCAGAACAATGTAACAACCAACAGGTGGCTGAAAATTTGCTCTCATGCGAATGGTATTCAGGTATCATTCATTTCCTGCAGAATTTAGAAGTCCCCTCTGGACTTAGTACAGCCCATGCACGATCTCTCATGCTTAAATCTGTAAAATTATGCATAAGTGGTAATCTGCTGTATTGGAAAGATCCTGCTGGCGTTCTGTTAAGATGTCTAGATAAAGAAGAATCAGTCCAAGTCATGCATCACTTCCAGTCAAGCATGTGTGGGGGCCATCATTACTGGAAGACAATAGCTCACGAGATTCTAAGGGCTGGGTACTATTGGCCTGTTCAATTTTTGGACGTATACACTTTCGTGAAAGCTTGTGACAAATGCCAAAGATTCACAGGAAAACAACAGCTGAAATCCTTGCCCCTGAAACCTATTGTGGTTAATGGTCCATTCCAACAATGGGGCCTTGACTTCATAAGGGAGATCAATCCTTCATCTAGTGGTCAACATAGATGGATCCTAGTAGCCACTGATTATTTCACCAAGTGGATAGAGGCAATTCCCTCCAGGAATGCTAATCATCAGGTTATCATGAAGTTTCTCTATGAAAACATCCTTGTCAGATTTGGTTGCCCAAAAAGGTTGGTAATTGGTAATGCACCAGCTTTCAAAGATAAAGCATTAGTTCACATGTGCGAGTCCATGGGCATCCAATTGGTTCACTCTACTCCATACTACCCTCAAGGCAATGGCCTCGCTGAGTCCTCCAATAAAATTCTAGTCAGGATCATCAAAAAACTATTGGAGGAAAATCAAAGGAGTTGGGATTCAAAGCTAAAATTTACTCTTTGGGATGACAGGGTGAGAAATAAGAAATACATAGGGACCTCTCCCTTTAGATTGGTTTATGGTACTGATGCCATTTTCCCAATTCAGCTAATCCTGCCAGTGACTAAATTTATTCAGGAGGAACAAGATGAACCAAATGAGATGGTAAGAAGAATGCTTGATTTGGTTGAATTGCAGCAGACTAGAGAACAAGTGGTGGAAAGGTCAGAATCTCATCAGGAAAGAATAAAAAGCACTTTTGACAAGAAGGAAAAGATGGACGTTTTTTAGGTGGGAGTCTGGGTGCTGAAATGGGATGCCCCCATGTAGGACAAAGGAAAGCACCACAAATTTGATTCTCTTTGGGCAGGTCCTTACGTAATAACTCAAGCACAACAGAACAATACTTTCAAACTGCAAAGTATGGAAGGTCAAGATATGTTTGGTGTCCCAGTCAATGGGTGTTTTCTGAAACTTTATTTCATCTGAGCCTTCACAGCCTGGTCATTGTAATTACTGTTTCTGTTTTTAGGTTTTAGCTTTTGGTTTGCAAAATAAATCCATGCCCAATGGAACACTAGAAGATAGGTTTTGAGTTTTTGTTTTCAGGGGAAAGGCATTAGACCTGTGGTTCTTGGAACCTTGCAGGGAGGTTTCCATCCCTGAGTAGGAGCCAGATGTTATCTCCCCAAATAACTTAGGCTAGGCGCTTGTTTAGGAGATACAAGTTTGGTCTTTTCATTTTATTGTATTTGAAGTTGCATAGCATAGGATTGGATTATGTAATGAAGCTTGAAATAACTATTGAAGTTGCTCTTCTCCAAATAGAATATTCAGGTTTTGGTAGCTTAGGCGGGTCTATCAATGGTTCATTAGCTACCGAAAACCCCACTTTTAGAATCTTGCTACACGAAAGATGAAACACTCCAACTACCGAAAGGGAAATCTTACAGCGTGAGTCGTGGGACAGTTTTCGGTGGCTTGGGCGAACACGATGATGTTCATTAGCCACCAAAGTGTATATATTTTCTGTAGTTCATAGTTCAAGAATAAAACCTTCCGTAGCTGCCAAAAGCAAGGTCATTTTCGTGATCCATGGGGCTGTTTTTGGTGGCTTGGCCGAACCTGATGGTGTTCATTAGCCACCAAAAAGGAGGATACTTTTTCGTAGCTTACCATCCACAGGATGGATTGTCTATAGCCACCGAAAGAAAAAAGCATTGGTGAAGATTGTTTTCCGGCAGCATACAGGGTTAAAAGCAGATTATCGACTACCGAAACTGAGTCGGCGTCAATCGGTGGACACGTCAAATCAAAGGTTTGGTCGTATTTTAAAGGGAATTCATTGTGGCTTAGCCGCCGAAAGGGTCACTTCAGAGAATACACAATATGCCCCAAGGTGAGGCCGGACGCCATCGTCATACCTCTGGCCAGATGGACCTCGTTTCCTCTCTGCATATCAACGTTCTAAAATTTTGTTCCTCTAGTATAATCATGCCACAGTAGCCATCATTATGCCCTCATGATTAACCACCTTTTCACCCCCTCAGAGTCAGTTCCCGAAAAGCCACACCACCTTTCCTCTTTCACCCTCACCACGATGATTGAACTCGTTTTCTCTCTGATTTTGCGTCTCTCCCTCAGTCCCGTTTTCAACATCAGGTGCCAGCAAGCAGGTTGCAAATGAAGAAAGGAGGAGGACCGGCCTTGAGAAAGGAATTGAACGACATCTAATACTTGGAGGCGCACCCCGAGGTATGTCAATTCTTCAAAAATGCCGACTGCTATAATTTTTGCAAAAAATTACATGGTTCTCATCAAAAGGTGGCCGAAGCATTTTCCCTCACATTTGACGGCAATAGGGCGGTAATAGGCAAGGAGGAATTCCAAGTGGACGAGTCCCTTATAGCCCAGGTTACAGAACTTCCAATGACCAGAGAAAACTGGTTTAAGACCACTGTCACAAAAGATTTCGAATTTCAATCCTATTTGAAACTTGAGCATAAGAACTTGGTATGGAAGAAAGACATTCCTATGTCATATCTGGAGGATAAATGGCAGCTTCTATTGAATTCGATTCTGGTTTACATAACCTATGAAGGCATGTATAACAGGGTGCTGATTTACCATTTTAGATTACTGGATCACTTCATGGGAAAGAGCCCCTTAAATCTCCCTTTTTACCTCCACAAGAGCATGACCAAAATGGCACATCAAGTCAAATCCCATCCAACCAAAATTGCAGGTAGGTTGTACCACCATGGTTTGATCAAACATATAGTCTCTGAGTTGTTGCAAAGGAAAAACATGAACTGGGATTTCTTCCTTTTCTGGAGTGGGTTCGAAACAGAATTGCGACCGGAAGATGGAAAGAAGTTTTCCACCCCTAGAAGTGGGAAAAGGAAGAGGAGGGCTATCTCCCTAATTACAACTAACCCCCTTTCCTCATCCCCCAAGGTGAAGAAATCCAAAAGGAAATTAGAATTCAAAAGCAAGACTAAGGATGAGGGAGTTGTTTCAGAAGAGATCCCTTCAAGGAATGCAAAGCTTTTAAACATATCCTACACCGATTCTGAGGAGGATGAATTGCAGGGCGCTGGAGCAGGAAATAAGGAGGTGGCGACAGAGCAAGAGCTCCAGGAAGTAGATCTTCCTATGAGGGAACAGAAGACCACTTATGTTAATTTTCCTTCTCCTACACCTGTGGAAGACCAAGAAATTGAATGCGTAAAATTACCTTCCCCTACACCTTGTGAGGAACAAGGTCAACAAATAGCCAAAGAATTAATCCATAAGACAAAGATATCCGCCTCACAGAAAATCAATAGACTCCTCAAGTAGGTGTATGAACTAGAGATATTCCAAAGAGTCATCAAGGAGAAAAATGAGAGGCTCACTGAAAGACATAATGAGCTGTATGTTTCTTTTCAGGGGTTGGCCAAGAAACATGGTAATATGAGAGGAAGAAACACTAGGCTGCTTAGAGAAAATATCAGGCTAAGCAGGAAGGTCGAGTCTCTGAGAGGTAAGGAAAAAACTTAGAATCCTCAGCCCAAGGTACACTCAGACCTCGACACCTTAGCAGTAGCTGCAATCAGCTTTGCTGACACTCCAAATTTGTCCCAGGAGGAAGAGGAAACCAAGTAGCAGGGAGAGGAGTAGCAAAGGTCAGAAAGCGCATTTTTGGAAAAATTTTGCAGGCTGGGCCATACACTATTTTCGGAAGCTTAGGCGAACATAAAAATTGTTCATTAGCTGTCGAAACCCAGATTCAACAGTTTACGATATAGAAGTAGGACTCCCCTAGCTACCAGAAGTAGAGGCAAGTTTCAAACACTTGAGGGTGATTCGGTGGTTTAGGCGAAATGCTAAAATCAATTCATTAACCACCGAATGAGGGGTTTTCCGTAGCTTATCACCTTCAAGCCCAGTTTTGCTAGCTACCGAAAATGCAGAAAACGCAGTGGTCTATCTTGGGGCATCAAAACCTTTTTTGGTTGGTCCGAGCATCTTAAAGACATTTTTTCCAGGAGATTTATAAACGTTCAAGGAATCATGATCACCTTTGGTTCCAGACTGAGGGCGCCAACACGGTAAACAGAGGAATATTCCTGTTTATTTTTAGAAAAAGACACCTACATGTTTTTGTAGGCAGCGGTTCAAACTTTTCCTCCAGCTCCCAGAGGCTTGTTTCAACTATCTAGTATAGGTGTATCAACAAGTATTAGTTACTTTGATCATAATACACTGTTACATCTTTCATAAAACTGTTCTTAGTTGTTATTTTTAGCAGACTCGATCCATCTTTTCAGGATTTGAAAAAAGTTTGTAAAGGCTATAAAGCCCATGAAGTATGTAGAACAGGGCTCGATTTTGGAGAGACCGAGCTTAACTTGTATTATTAAACCGCTCGTTACATTATCATTTATATAAGCTTCTTTTTCCAAGCCACCGAACACTTTCCCACGACTCACGCTGTAAGCTTTCCCTTTTCAGTAGTTGGAGCGTTTCATCTTTCGCGTAGAAAGCTGCCAAAAGTGGGTTTTTCGGTAGCTAATGAACCATCGATAGGTCTGCCTAAGCTACTGAAACTTGAAAATTCTATTTGGATAACAGCAACTTCAACAGTTATTTCAAGCTTCATTACATAATCCAATCCTATGCTACGCAAATTCAAATACAATAAAATGAAAAGACCAAACTTCTATCTCCTAAACAAGCGCCTAGCCTAACTTATTTGGGGAGATAACAGACTCTATACTAAGACAGAAGTGAAACAAATTAGATCTTGAATCCTAGATTAAACCAATATTTCAGAATTTCTATAAATAAGAAAGCAAGAGAAGATAACTAACCTTTCACTCTTGATGTTTGTCCCACTCGTAGTCTAGATCTTGAAGTCCTCATGATGAACTTGTTAAGATCAGACAATGTACAAGCATATACAATTCTCCAAGAACCCTGAATCACAAGTTAGAATCCAAATCTAGCTAGATACAAATCATGAAATTGAAACATAATCAACACACATGAATTGGGAAACAAGACAAGTTATCTTTATTACAACTTGAAGATGCTTACAAAGGTTGCTTTATGTCTAGGCCAACTTTCAGCTCCAAGTTCTTCCTCTAGCTATCTCTGCAAAAGTCTTAAGATCATAGGTTGGATGACCCAAAAGTCCTCCTTTTGGATCATGGAAGGCCTCTCCTTTATAGTGCTTGGAAGGGTTAACCAAAATCAGAGTAAGATGGATCTAATGAGTGTTTAGTGGATCAGGCATACTAAACAGAGAGAGGGGGTTGGGATCGAATCATAGCTGGTAATCCCAAGAAAATCTCTCGAAAGGTGAGATCCAAGATACATGGAAAAAAAGCTAAAAGGGGATTTTTCGCACCTCTGGGTCTGAGCATAACGCGAAATTATCGCGCCCCAGGGTTTGAGCATAGTGCGACAACCCTAATTGTTGCTACCTAGCAAACGTGCAAAGCACGAAAATTTATGCAGATTGGGTCAGATTTGGTGACACGTGGTAGGTAAGGTGATTTCTTCGGCATTCAATCAATGGATTTTTCTCCTGGGTTTCTAGATGAGACCAAGGAGGGTACCATTAATGTATAATGATCATTAGGGAGAAGTGTTGTTAGATCACTTGGTATAAGGATGCGACACCAGGGCTTAATGTGTGTGTTCAATTTTCTTGATTTAATCACTGGCATAATAGAATGAATCATATATTATGTACCCCTCTGCCATAGACCCCTCAGGTTTTTCCCTTTGTTGAACAAATCCCTTCAATTTTTTCATGTACCTCTCTAAGAAGAACATCTAGCGACACGATATCATCTCGACTAATTCAACCTTGTCAACTAGGTGAATTAGAAGATGAACTTGCAAGTCCATGAAACTCATCATTAGTTCCTTATCAAACATATAAAAAATATACGGTATCTCTTTAATCCACTATGTAATGTTAGCCATGTGAATCTCCTTTGATGCGATCCACCGTACACATGTAGATAGTTTAGATATGACACACCGCAGGTCCTCATGAAAGTCATGGTTCACACACCTATGCACGAGCAAAGCATAGTGACACTACAAAGTGAACACACAAATTTAATTGTGTTTTAATTTGTGGGGTAAAATATAAAAACATTTTTTTTGACATATGTACCCTAAAAAGGTTTAGATGGTCATGTGATTTGAAACCCAACAAATGTTCATCAACAGTGAAGCAGTGCCATAAATTACAACCATATAAAGAAGATGCTTTCACACCCAATAGAACTTCATTTTCCAAAGAAAGATCATCTTTCTTCAAAACCCATGGGACATCACCTTCTTTAAATGACCAATAGGAGCCAACATTTCCTCTATTTTCCTATGTTGGACAATGCTTCCTTTTATTTTTTGAAGAAATAAGATCTCTCCTTACAACCAACGTGTCACTTTGTTTCGATGATATGTGGGCCTACAAAAATAAGATGAAACATTTTTAAATATATGCATGGGATCTAGTAAGTGGACAATCTTAAGATGCTCCCAATATGGGATCTCATAAAATGCCGATTTCCTTTTCATCCCGATGGACATTTTCTCAACATAGGTGTTGAAGAATTCAGGATCATTGAACATAGGTTCCCCATTGGAATTAAACATATTTTCAATTTTCTTCTCCTTCTCTATGTCATATGCCCTAAGCTAATGAGGCGATATCATTGTTTTAGGCCTTTGGATTCTATCTGCTTTACCATTAAAAGCAGATGTTTCTCTTCTACAAGGTGGTTTTCTGGAAGGAATATCCTCGAGCAGTCACACACTGAATTTTGTAGGTGGTTGGACTACCTAGCATTCATAGAAATTCTACAACTTATACATCCATGATACCCTTTCGTTACAAGACCTACAATGTTATGGTATATATAGCACGTTAGTGTTGAAGATTAATACAGTCGCACCGAATTAAATATGCCAAAAATACTGTTACGAATATAAACAAATAAAAAAACATGTTTACCATCCCTAACTCCTAATCTTGGATAATCATGTGGTGTATGCAAATATGACATACATGGTAAAAATCCTCTTTGTTGGGATGGGCATTGATACCTTGTATACATGTATACCTTACCATAATTTATTCAATTCATTGATCAATGGTTGTAATTAAACATTCACATTCTTCACTTGTCTTCTACTAGGGCCTATAAGAGCGAACATAAGATGTTCATTCTTCATGGAAAACTATGGGGGGATATTGTTATTGATCACTTCTATAGACCAAACATAATAGTTGTTGTTTTCCAGGGAATATGGGTTGACAACATCCATGGCTATGCTCAATCCAAGGCTTTGTACTTCATACTTGAATTTGTTGGGCCATGTATCCTCTATATGTTTCATGGCTATGGCCATGTATCTCTATATGACGTCTATTGTTTTGCATAACTCTTGACTCACTTCAGTGCAAGGCATGCCATCCCTGCAATATAGCTAATTCTTTGCAATGAAAGAGTCTTTGAATCCTTGGGATTATAGGCATGTGCTTCAATATCTTATGAGGAGGACCATGTGCTTTATCCTTGTTTCTTTATTTATGGTACCTATCATGCCCATATTTTGGACATATTTCTTTGTCTGCATATTCACCTCTATATAGAATACAATCATTCAGACATGCATGATATGATATGTACTCAACACCCGACATTTTCAACATTTGCTTTGCCTCTTTGCAGCTGCTGGACAAGAAATTATCACTTGAAAGTAAACTATATTTGAATAACCTGCAGTTAGTGGGAAATTAAATGTACAATTTCATTTAACATTCATAAAATCAACCATTTTCAATGTTGATTGCATGACAAGATTCCTCAAACTATAAGGGAATCAATGGTGAATTACCTCAAAACTGATGAGAAACAAATGTCTAACATGCCATACATTTCTTCCAAGTTGTATAGTAACATTGGTGTGCCCAACTAGGTATACTTTGACAGGCCATGTCCAAAGAGAGGGGTGGTGGAAGCTGATTTAAGGCTTTGGAAGAAGGTATCAATGATATGAGCATCATCCCCTAGCTCATTTTCCTAGAAGGCATCTAACAACATTGCGTCCATGGAATTTGTGTGTCGTAAGAACCCATCCATACCAGCCTCTATTTCATTGCCTCTATTTCCAACATGTAAAGAACTACTATTACTATAGGCATTCCCAATTGGTGAGTCTAGACGCAACAAGAATTGAATAGGTGGTTGATTCAACCATGCTTGTTACGCTTCCTCTTTGAATCACACTCTTTTTGCAGCTTTCTCTTGATTTGACATTGTAGTGGTGTGAAATGAAAGATGGTAGATAGCTCGCTCATTGTTAGAATCCCGATGTCAAAAATATTGAACATTACATCGATGATATTAGTAAGCGCAATGCAATTGGTTTGTTCCAACATTATACCAAACAATTATTATAGAAGCATGAGAACTGTTTTCAACAGTAAATGTTAAACCACAAATAATTTATAAAACGAAAGTTCAAATTGAGAAATACATTAACATCAATCCCATTGAAAATTTAAAAATACAATTAATCAATGTTTTTGGTCTTACGCCCCAAGGGGACGTCTAAAGGTAGTTCCAATGCAAGGAATCTATGAAGAGTGGTTGGTGGTATATGAAAGTTATAGTTTATTAATAACTCATCACCAGGAGGAAAACTACGTATTGTATGCAAAACAACAAATCTGTTCACTTTCCTTTTCATAAAGAACTCCTGATCATTTAAGTGTTCCTCAAATGAAAAATTTGTAGAAAATAAAGAACACCTAGAAAACTATTTATGAACCCTGCAATGTTTCCATGAGTGCGTGGATGATAATCGATATATAACATGTTCTTCTTGTTAATTTTTTCAAAAATATAACCATTCATGCACATACTATACATGGAAATGCTATGTTTGTATTTAACAATATTCAAGTAATCCGACCGACAATAAATAGGACCGCAAAATGGAATAAGTGATACTGGTTGTTTGAGATGACCAAGTACATGTGAAAGGATAAACAACCCAATATTTACAATATCTATATTAGAATTAGCAATCATATAACTTGTTGGCTTGTATAACTGTTCTTGAGGTTTTCTATAAAGACCCAGGTTCTACGCAGTTCGAGGAACCAGCAAAACCCCTTTTCACCGGCCCTTTCAGCAACAATATGCGAACAGACTGAGGTCTCACTTGGGGCGAAGTAATGGGGGGGTTGCAGAATTAGGTTTCCACAACCAGGTGATGATTGTTTAAACAGATTGGCGAGCAGCACGTTACATGACTCACGCTGCGGACTTCGGACTGTGCGGAGTTCCACTTCTTCGTGACAAACAATTAGGCTATCGCGCATCCATGGATTGCGCGATGAGGGGAAACTCTTCAACGGTGGGACAACGCAACTGATACTGAACTTCCTCTTATAGACTTATGCAACTCGATAGATCTTACTTAGTGTAAAAGACCCATTCAACAACAAAATAGCTTACAACCCTGGTGAACTTATACTCTATGACGACCAATGATACCACTGCGCACTTCCGGTGCTGCGCTAAGTGTTTATCCGATTAACTCATGCATTCTTCTAACTGCGAATTACTTGTGCATTCAATCATCCATTCATACATGCGGTCACTTAACATATTATTCCCATCATCATCCTTATGGTGAATACATATAAAAGCAAAGCACATAAACTCATAACAACATTGACCATTCATCATAAGCAAAGACACAAATGCAAACACATAAGCAATCGAATAACACAAAATTTAACGTGGTTCACCCCCAGAATGGGAGCTACAGGGTATTTTTTAAGGATTATAAAAGTATACCTAAGTACAGAATTCTAGGCGATTATTTTGGATTGAAAAAAACATATATATAGATTGGTAGGCGAATATTAAAAATGAAACATATGATTTACTATTGAAATTTGTAAATTTTGGCGAATATTAGGCTAAAAACCATATTTTATGTAAATATAGGCAATATTAGAGGCTAAAAATGACCAAATAATGAATTTATTTTTTGAAACAAAGTCCAAAAAATAGCCAATTGGCTAAATTTCGCCCCTAAAAATTTCCCTGGAGCTATGTCCACAGGAACTGTTGTTGCATTATCTTTGGGAATGGTACAACAGTTCCATTCTGGACACTCAACTGCAGACTCTCTCTCTCTCTCTGTAGGTCTCTGTGCACACAGCTTGCAGATCCTGTACAATCTTCTCTTAATAGATATCAATGTTCAACAACAAATATTAAGAATTCATAAATAGAAGATTCAACCTTACATATATTCAATGAAGATTATTCAACTATCAAAGATCAACCCTTTCCCATGTAAAATGTGCCCTTTTATAGATCGTGCTCGTAGCTCACGTCTTTACAATGAATGGGCTCAAAAACCCTAAGGTTCCCCAAAACTGGTCCGGTTACACTGCTGACCAGGACTGTTAGGCTCTCATAGCGACTTCTCCGTCGTGGCCATCCTCTGCGCGTGGTCACGTCACTTTCAGCTTGTCATTTCGACCGCATGCCGACTGTCTCTTTCACCCTGCCGTTCCTTCTCTAACGGCTTTGTGTGGGTGGTTCATGTCTTGCTTCCTTTGCTCGTGTGACCGGTCGTTGACTTCCACACCACTCCTTACCCGCCTGCTGGGGAATCATGGAGTGCTTCAAAAAAATAGGTCACTTTCACGGCTCAACCTTCCCTTCATTTTTTACCCAAAATAGGTGCTCTTCTGGCACTTTGTGGTGCTACCACTTCGCGGAACTGGACCTCAGCTGCGCGGTTCCCATCCTGCCGATACTATGCTGCGCTCAACTTCACAGCTTCCAAAACTATTTTTTCAAAAATTCCTTCATCTAAGCTGCGCTGCAGCTCCAAAACTGTTCTTCTAAAAAATGCCTTACTTGGGCCAGGTCCAACAGACCCCTAACACTTACATGTGGCTCGTCCCCAAGCCACTTTCAACTCCTGCTTCTCCTAGTTGCTCTTCCTCCTGCGGAGCTAGCTTAGCAGCGAATTCTTGATAGGTTGCGCTCAACTTAGCAACCGTATTCTTGGCATCCTGTTCAATAGTTTTGATGGTGTCTAACACCGGATCCAGTTTTATGTCATCCTCAGTTTGCTCTTTGACTGAATCATGCACGTCGCAGAGCTCTGTTAGTTTTAATTCAATCTTCTGCGATAGCTCGTGGGATTCCTCCTAGAGGGACTACGATTTATCTCCGACTTCAGCCTCCCTATCTCTCAATACTTGAAGTTTTTTTTTTAGTTCTTTGACTTCCGGATATCTGCGGAGTCTATCCCTTGGTTGCAGGGCCTTCACCTCCGTGTATAGGGCGTCTAATGTGACCTACTTTTCCTTCAAAGTTATTTGGACCTCCTGCAGCTTAGGATCCTCTTCTAGCATGGTAAACATTCTTGTTGCCTCGTCTAGCAAGGTTTGGCACTTAGCCACTTCACTGGCTATTGTTTCCGCGACTGCTTTTACTTATGCTACTTTGAGTTGTTGTTGATCCGGTGGTGTCTTCGGTTGATTCTACGCTTCCAAGGCGACAATATTTTCTTGTTAATCAGTCTCCATATTTTTCATCTCAGCCTTAATATCGCTGACCACCGAGCCGATCTTAAGTATAGTATCCGCGGGCTCTGGTTGCTCTTCACATACTGGTATCTCTGCACAGACCGAAGCAACAGTATGCTCTATTCTTCTTCGTCGGTCCTGCTCATCTGGAAGTGCCATGGTATTCTTTAAGCTTGCTTCCTACAGCTGCTTATAATTTGCATATAACTCATGGTGCTAGTTCAAAGAGACTACATTTCACTCATGGATCTCCTCCACAACCTGCAGATGCAGATTGTGTAGACCCTCCATTGGTAGCATTGCGATGTCGATGTCCACATGATCTATGTCCTTCGCGTCCGAAGCTAACTATTCACGCGGTAACCTTATGCTTAGTGTTTCAAGTTGGAATATGCACGACTTCGGTGGCAAGGTCAGGGCTAGAGGTGTTTTCTTTGGCTGCGAAGTGTCCCCTGACCTTCCTTCCGACTTTGAGTCTCGCGAAAAGGGAAAGCTGCGTTGGACTTGCCCGAAATTCTCTGTTATGACTTGCAACGTGGTGAGATTCTTCTGTAAACTTGCCTGGATCACCTCATCCTTACTGTCTTTGAGGTTCAACGCATATTCTAGGTGCACGATGATTGTGGATGCGATCATCTCATAATCATCATCGTGGAGCTTCACTTCTAACTGGCCCTTTACAGCCTTCTGTTTCTTTTTCTGAACTTTTTCTGGTACTGAGCTTCCTGGCTCCTTCCTTTTTCTTGATGGTGACTCTTCAACAATTGGTGTTGAAATGGGATTACTTTATTTGGAGTCATTTTCAATGATCATAGGTCCTTCGACCTTCCATTCATCAATCCATTCCTTCATGATGAGGTCTATGTCTGCTTCATTCATGTGATAGCTCCCTTGGAACCATTCTGAATTCCTTTTCTGCGCCTTCACTGAAATGTGGATGGAATGCATGTTAGCGTAAAAATTTATACTGTGAATGTATTTAGATGTTACCTGCATGGCTATGCGCGGTGTGCGAATGATGGCGTCGCGCAACTGCTCATAGTATGTGTGGAATACTTCGTTCAACACGTCCTGTCTCTTTGCCATCATATTTTCCCAAAGGTTCGCATACCTTGGTCCTCTATAGTAAGTTTTGGAAGTGGTGAGGCCAACATAGTGTTTTGAGTTCTTCCATCCCACAAATGAAATCAAGACCATCAACCAGGTATAGTGGAAGTTGCTGCCATGTGTCTGCATTTCATGCACATCTTTGAGAAATTCATTCAACAGGTATTGGCACTAGTTAAATCTTTCGCCCGTCGCGGCCTTCTCCCTAAGGAGCAACGCTCTGACTGGTACTTCAGTAGGTCTTTCCTTGCACAAAATTTTCCCTACTATCATTTGTGTTATGAACTGCGTAGCATTATCAGCGATATTGTCCATGACAAATCCTCTTTTTCCTTTCGGGACACTATGTGTTGACTTCATCTACGCGACAACCTCCTTGTCCCTGCTCTTTCCTTGAAATGATTGCTTAGGGTCATCGACTCGCTTTATTAACCCTGTGATGCGATGGATTAGGTCAATGTTCAAGTCGAAGTTCCTATCCACCACAGATAACCTTGGTGTGTGCACGAGATGAGTGTGCGCACCGCCACATTCAGTTCTGGGCTCCGATTGAAGTGCGGGAGCCTCAACAAGTTCAACAATCCCGATTTTACTACTTTAGATAACCAATTCTGCACGACTAGCATAGAATTTCCCCTCACATCCCTCTTCCAGCACATATACTGATCTGGTTGAAATTGCTGGTACCTCGACTCGACCGGTTCCTTTTGTATTTGGAATAAGTTGTGGTCCTCGAACTTACATTTTGTGATTTTTCCCAACATATTTTTGTCTAGCATCACATGCTTGGATATTGCTGGAAGCGGTATCTCGTACTTTGCGTTCTTGGACAACTTAAGGGACGGTGTATCCTGTGCACATGGAGAGATATACTGAGGTGTCAAAGTGAGTGGGATTTCCTTGTCGCTGAGCGACACTTTTGGTAGTGTGGAGCTCCTCATTTTTGGTTTTGTCATTGCCACCGCTGGCTCTTTACCCTTGTCTTGCATAGCTGTGGAATGTCATGGAAATCATCGTGAACCTAGTCCTTGCTTAGTAACAACCTTCTTAGCGGGGGTTCTCATAAACCCTTCGATCCCTCTGTGCTTAAACACCCTCATAGTCTCCTTGACTGTGAATTCTTGCTCAATAGAGGAAATTTTAGACATTCATTGGATAATCTCTTAACGGAATGACGGGATCACTTAGAAATCACTGTAAAGAAGTTCAAGCTCTGGCTCGCAGGAAAATTTCAGAGTTTCGGTAACGCCTGCAAGTCCAAAAACAATGATATTTATGGCGCAGTTGAGCCTTATCTGCACCCATCAACGGTTAGAAAAGCATTCAATGGCATATCCGTTGGCCAAATACGCTAAAGATACGGGTCCTTTCCTTCATTAATTCCTCGAGAGCGTCTATTTTCGAGTTAAATGCTTAAACGGTCGTCGACAAAATCGCTGTATAACGACTAGTTTTTCGATCAACATTGCAACAGCTAGTTTCTTGGAGTTTTGCGTCAAACTGTATGGAGGGTCATCACTAATCCGGCGCAGTTACTTCGCGTTGTCATTCTTCTTGGTTCTGAACTTTGCATCTTTTCTTCTTCATTGGATCTGCGCAACTACCTTTTGTAAGCTTCCTGCTGCGCGGTTCTTCTTTTCTTTTCTTTTTCTCTTCTTCCCCCTTTTTTTTTCACTTTGCGGCTTCATACTACTGAGGGTTCTGCGAAGTAAGGCTATCTCGATAGTGTTTTAGCCTACTTCCATTCACCAAATTTGGTAAGGTATCGCCGACTAACTGAACTGCGCCACCGTCAGTAACATGTATAACAGTATATGGACCAAGCCAATGCATTTTAAACTTTCCAGGAAATTTCATAAACTTTCTATCATACAGGAGGACTAGGTCACCTACCTGAAAGGAATTGTTCTTGATATGGCGATGATGCCATGCTTTTTCTTTGTCTCTCTGCACTTGCTAGTGAAATCCTGCGATTAAGCGATCTTCCTCCAATCCAACCAAGTGTAGAAGCCTTTCTTCTAGTGCCTCTTGATCTTCCATTCCTGTAAAGGCAACTATTCTCAAGCTGGGTACAATATACTCCATAGGAATTACTACTTCCTGTCCATAGGCCCATAACACAGCTGGAATGCACAGATCCCAATCATCCCTGTTAACATTGCATACTTTTGTCAGCGCATTCTCCAGTACCTTATTGAAAGCTTCAACAGTTCAATTTGCTTGAGGATGGTACGATGTACTCCTCTGATGATAAAGGTGGAACTCTTCAGTAAGGGCTTCAATAGTTCGGTTCAAGAAATGAGTGCCCTGATCACTCATCAATATCTTCGGACATCCAAATCGAGTAAGGATGTTCTCAAAGATGAACTACGCGGCAGTAACTGTGCTATAGTCCTTCACTGGTTTAGCTTCTGCCCATCTGGTGAGATAATCAGTCACAGTGATAATGTATCTCACACCAGTCCTCTTTCTTGGTGGGTTAATAGGTCCCATGAAATCAATAGCCCATTTGTCAAATGATTGAAGTGTCAACTGTGGATTCGATGGCATTTAGTCTCTTCGCGACGACCTTCCTATCCTCTAACAGACATCGCAGCTTTGGCATCATCCTGCGTAGTGACCTCCCGATACATCGGAATGTGCATCATCCAATATGAATGATTTCTCATGTTCCAACACACATCGGCGCAACACTTAATCCAGTCCCAACTTGTATAACTGTCCTGCGATTATAGTGAAGTCTGCTGCTTTGACTACCAGCTGCTTCATTTACTGCGTAGTGAAGTCCGTGGGTGCTAATTCTGCAGTAAAAAAGTCTACAATGTCTTTATAGTAGTCATCTGCGATCTGTATAGCAAATAACTGCGCGTCAGGAAGACTGTCTTCAAGATTGGTGGGTTCCTTTCCTAACTCAATCCTTGAGAGATGGTCAGGTCCTAAGTTCAATCTGCCTGGTTTAACCACAATTTCAAAATCATACTCTTGGAAGAGAAGAAACCATTTGCAGATTCTCCCCCCTAACATTGGCTTATTGACCAAGTATTTCAGAGCTAAATGGTCAGTGTACATGGAGAAGTGCGCACCCAACAAATAGTTCCTAAATTTTTGCAGTGTGTAGACCATAGCTAGACCCTCTCTTTCAGTGGTCGTATAGTTCTTTTCATCTAAAGATAGCTTTCTACTCGAAAATGCAATGGGGTGATCGATACCCCCTTCACCTGGTTGAGTGAGCACAACGCCCAACACCATAGATGAAGCATCAACGTGTACATGGAACGACTTATCCCAATCCGAAAAACTAGGATTGGCAAAGTTACCATCTTCTCTTTCAGTGTGTCCAATCCCTTCTCACATTTTGCGTTCCATATGAACACCACTTCTTTCTTCAGTAGTTTCTCCATTGGCGCGGTTATCTGCGCATAACCCTTGATGAATTTTCTGTAGTAACCTGTATGTCCCAACGTGGTGTGAAGCTGCTTTACTAAGTTTGGTGTAGGTAAGTTTACAATCACTTTAATCTTCGTAGGATCAACCATCAGACCTTGTCTGCACACAATGTGTCCTAGTAGAATACCATAAGGCACACATAAAATACATTTCTTTAAATTCAATGAAATTTGATGTTGTCTGCACTTAGCTAACATCATTCTCAGGTTTTCAAACTGGTTCTTCAACAAACCAAAACACAGTCCAATCATCAAAATAAACCTCTAATAACTTATGTATAAAGTCCTTGAATGTAGCCACAACAACTCTGGAAAATATGGCAGGTGCATTCTTCAAGCCAAATGGCATAATTGTATATTGATATGATCCCCATTTAGTAGCAAATGTTGTCTTATGCATGTCTGCTAGATCAATCCTGATCTGATTATATCCAGAGAATCCATCAGTAAATGAATAGGCCTCATTTCCTCCTACATTGTCTAATACCTCATTTGTAAAAGAAGTAGGAAATGGGTAATGCAGCGAAGCATCATTAAGCTTCCTTAGATCTACGCAGATCCTGATTTCACCTTTAGTCTTCTTATCTTGGCTAACCATCGGGCTTATCCATTCTGATTCTTCAACTGGCTCAATGATCCCTGTATCGAGCATCTTATCAAGTTCTGCCTTGACTCTTTCTTTATATCTAAGATTCAGTCTATAGGGCTTCGTGCTTGGCTTGATAGGTATCTTCATAACCCCCAAGTCACCCAAAATTCCTTTCATCTCAGAGAACTTTGTTGGAAACAGATCCTGATATTCATGTAGGAGGTCTGCGATCTGCGTGACCGTCGCATCATCCCAATAACCTCCAATGGATGCGAAATTCAGCTCTTCACTTGTGCCAATGTTCACTTTTCTCGTCTTTATAGGGCCACTCATATTGGTAATTTCAAGTGGAGGTCCCTCTACATCATGTGCTCCATCTAACTCAGGTATGTTGATGTTGCGTGGATCCTCCTCATCGCTTTCTTCTTGTTCTTCTTCATTTTCAGCGAGGTTATAGCATTCAAAGGCATGTTCTATTTCTCTTGCCCATTCTGGTTGTACGTTCACATGCACCTTTACATCTTCAAACACTCTCTCTTTGATTTTCTCCAATGCCTCGTTTATACTTGGGCATTAAGCTCTGAATATCCTTTCTTTGATAACTTGTAGAGATTCGTTTATGCTCGGACTTTCATCTTCAAAGCTAAAAGTTCTCTGGAAGTCCGCAGTTAAGATAGACCAATCTGTAGTTCCTTTGTGCAGCTCCGTGTCTAGATACCAATTCTTTGGAATCTGCTCCTCCAATGTGTGCAAAAACATATGAAACCATTATGCCTGTGGTCTCTTTATCCATGCTTGTGAACAAATTTCCATATGATCCCTCGGATCTGTTTGTCCATTATACTTCTCAAATGTCAGCGCAACTTTCTCTGCGAATCTGATTTGCATCATTTGTCTGCACTGATCCCAAATGGTCAAAGTCTGCTTATGCGCAGCCCACCATCTGGAAGGGGTCCTGCGCAGCGCTATATCTAGTGTTGGTATGCGATGTTCAGCTGCAACTGATACAATATATTCTTGAATAAATGAGTAAACATTAGTCGAACCATCATAGGTGGTGATTGGACTTACCTCGGTTCCAATCCAGCACAATGACTTTGTGATCTACGCGCATCTCCTTGCAGATACTTCATGCATACGTATTTTCCAGTTTTCCAGTCCCGCATCAGAGTCTCAGATGAAAGAACTGTCACATCGCCAACTAAGTGTTCCATCTGCCGTAGGATTAATGTATTCATCTTGATTCCTAGTCATCTTGTAAATGCGATCAAGATCCCATGCTCTGGATTCTTCCTGAATCGGCTCACTGTATCTTTCTCCTTGTGAAGGATCCAATGGTGCTATGACCCTTATATCCCTCCCTTCAAATATCATCTTCTTGGTCTTCAAATTTATGACTGCGAGGTTATCCATCGCCCAGTCTATACCCAGCAGTGCTGGATAAGGCTGACTATCATCCACAATTTCGATAACCTCGAAGTCTGCATAACTTCGCACTCCATCGATGTCAACAATAATATTGGCTAATATTCCAAAAAGTATGAATTTATGCTGGTTGGACATTCTCAACTGTATGGGTGACCATGAAAACTTTGGTCTCCCCATCTGCTGCCA
This sequence comes from Larix kaempferi, assembly GCA_027924585.1. Classification (NCBI taxonomy): domain Eukaryota; kingdom Viridiplantae; phylum Streptophyta; class Pinopsida; order Pinales; family Pinaceae; genus Larix; species Larix kaempferi. The sequence continues at coordinate 10,011,241 of BSBM01001110.1, read as the reverse complement.
TGTCTGCTTAGTCACCTTTGATCCTAAGTCAAGGATGATCTCATCCATCTCGTAATCTCCTATCTGCGCATTGAGCCTCATTTCTCTTCCTGTTCCTTTATGGCTCTTGATGTGATGAAATGCGCTATGGGAAGTATTCGTCTCACTGCATGGTTCATATTGGTTTAACAATTTTTGTAATTCCACTACAGCGTCTGCGCTCTTTAATAATTTCATGCAGCTCCGTAGGAACTGCGCAACAGAGGTGCCTATCTCTACTATTGGGCACGTTTTATCATATGTGGCTGGCATATCTTCTATATGCGTTGTTTCAATTCGCAACGAGATTCTTGGTGACATAGGTGCTTGCTCTTTGAATATGTCCCGTGCTTCTACAAAAACTTTATTTTTCTCCAGATTGAAAACAGGTGTTTTCCCACTAGCTTTTCTAATCCAAATTGTTTCAACAGGGGTCTGCTTAGTTCAAAGTCTCCAGAAGTCGAAGCTTCTGCTTTCCTTTCTCTTCCTATGGAAGCGCCACTTCGTGTCACTAAATTGATACTTGGATCCGCATCCCTTCTCTCTGCTGCGATCAACTGAATGTTTGGGTTAGGTACATCTTGCTTTCTCTTCTGCATTTCTGCTGCTAACACTGGGCAGTCCTCAATAACATGATCAAAATATTTACAGTAATGACAAGTAGTACATGGATTGGTACAATCTCTAGATAAGTGACCTGGCTGGCCACAGTTATAACCGATCATATGGCCTCTTCCTCTTCCTTGTCCCGGGCCATTATTTCTTCCTCTTCCGCGGAATCCTCCACGGCCTCTGTATGTGCCTTGATCATACTGTGCGTTCTCTTGTTTCTGCAGATTTTCCTCTTGGACTCTATATACTCCACCATGGATATGCTCCATTTATTTCTTTCTTTCCATCACGAGGTCATACGCTCTACAGTTGGAATCATCATGTCCAACTGATTTACAGAATGTGCAATATAAATTCTTAGGAGTTCTCACATACTTCTGAATTAAGTAACAATCTTCTGGCCGATGTCCTCTAGTTCTATAGATCTCACAACATGGTGCTTGGTTCTGATTACATGGATTTGGTGCTCCACTGTTAAGGTATTCTGAAAATAAGGGACAGTGCTCTCTGGTGTGTCCTTCCCCTCTGCATCCTGTACACCATACTTCTTGTCTTTGTTTTTTCCCCTTCTTCATGTCTTGCAACTGTAATGTCATGGTAGCTAGTTGGGTCTAGATCTAATACATTCTAGTTCTACTCTCTGCTATAGGTGAATCATCTCGCTTCATAGCAATTTCCAAAGCTTCTTCCTGTGAAGCCACTTTCTGTTGCATCAATGACAGTCTGATATGGGGCAACATGACAGCTATAAACCATTCTTGGTGCTGTTGCGGTGCTATGACAAAACTGACCTGGTCTAACAATGTTTTAAACTTTTGGTCAAATTCCCATATTGTCTCATTATGTTTTTGATTAAATTCCTTCAATTGTGTTATACATTGGGATTCTGAATTTGGTTTCTTGAACTCACTAAATAGTGCACCCTTAATCTCCACTAAGGTTCTCTGATGTCCTTGATTTCATGAACCAATTCAAGGCTATGTCTCTAAATGTAGTGACGAGATGCACTTGCTTCACATCATCATCCTGAACTTGCTTGACACTCCATACGGCTTCACATAGAAACAATTGTTGCTCAGGGTCCTCTAGACCCGTGCCTTTAAATATCGACAGCTTAATATCTTCAGTCATCTTTTTCTAGGTGGTATGGTAGTATTTTGCGTAGTGTTCTGAGTGGTGTTAGGGATGTTAGTGCGTGGAATGTTATGAATCGAAATATTCTGAGTTGGAATAGTTTGAGTCGGGATGGTCTGAGTTGGGATGGTCTGAGTCGGGATGGTCTGAGTACTCACTCCTGCGGTGTTACCAGTATCGACGCTCTGAGGATTAGGAATATTAACAACAGGAGGGTTCTGAACTGGTGGATTTTGTGCAATAGGAGGTGTGGTGTTCATAATCGGTGGGTTCTGTAGAGTCGGAGGCTGATAGGTGGCTGATGGAGGTGCGGTCTAGCTATCATGCTTAGATTCTAAGTCAATATCTATGCGGAGTCCATGTTCACTGGAAGTATTCTTAGTAGTATACTTATATCTTTTTCCACTTCTCAAATTGTGTGTATCTTCGTCAGAATCACTATATATGCTATTAACCATTACAGATTCAAAATATTCTAGGAATTTTATTGCATTCTTAAAGCACCTTTCTTAGCTAAAAGCATTTTAATATATAAACTCAGATTGTTCAGGTACTTACCTCTGAAACCTTTGAAAAATTTCGCTTCTGCTGCGCTGTAGGACTTTAGCATGTCCACAATGAACTCTGTCACGAAGCCTTCTAGTATGCTGTCAACCCAAAAGTCAACTTCCCACGAGAGTGGGCTATATATTTCTTTAAGCCCCTAAATGAGCTTTGGAGTCCACTCGGTAGGTACTCCTTCTGGCCGAAAACAGTTCTTTCGCTCTACGAGTCTTGATAACCACTCATGCAACTCGTTTCCAAAGGATGCCCAGAAAATTTCGTGAACGTCCTTCCACAAATATTTATTTAACCAGTCGACGTCGAAGATATGCGGATGTCTATTCTCCTTTCTGGAAAAATATCTTTCTATCTTATCACACCAAGCCCAGATTTCTTTCTTGTTTGGATGCCAATTTTTAGTGCCAGTACTCATCACCAGTTCAAGTGCGGAAACGAAACCATTTGTTGGCTTGTATAACCGTTCTTGAGGTTTTCTATAAAAAACCAGGTTCTGCGCGGTTCAAGGAACCAACAAAACTCTTTTTCACCGTCCCTTTCAGCAACAATCTGTGAACAAACTGAGGTCTCACCTGAGGCAAAGTAATGGGGGGGTTGCAGAATCAGGTTTCCACAACTAGGTGATGAGTGTTTAAAGATATTGGCGAGCAGTGCGCTACGGGACTCGCGCTGCAGACTTTGGACTGCGCGAAATTCCACTTCTTCGTGACAAACACTTAGGTATCGTGCATCCACGGACTGCGCGATGTAGGAATATTCTTCAACGTAGGACATCACAACTGAGACTGTGCTTCCTCTTCGGTACTTAACTACTTCGATGGATCTCACTTAATGCAAAGACTACTTGACGATAGGACAGCGCCACAGTGGCTGCATTTCCTCTTACAACTTATGTAGCTTGATAGATCTTACTTAGTGTAAAATACACATTTAACAACAAAATAGCTTACAACTCTGGTGAAATTATACTTTATGACGACCAACGATACCTCTGCGCACTTCTGGTGTTGCGCTAAGTGTTTATCCGATTAACTCATGCATTCATCTAACTACGAATTACTTGTGCATTCAATTATCCATTCATACATGTGGTCACTTAACATATTATTCCCATCATCATCCTTATGGCTAATACATATAAAAGAAAAGCACATAAACTCATAAACAACATTGACCATTCATCATAAGCAAAGACATAAATGAAAACACATAAGCAATCGCATAACACAAAATTTAACGTGGTTCACCCCCAGGATGGGAGCTACGTCCACAGGAACTGTTGTTGTGTTATCTTTGGGAAGGGTTCAACAGTTCCAGTCTGCGCACTCAGTTGCAGACTCTCTCTCTCTTTGTAGGTATCCACACACACAGCTTGCAGATCCTTTAAGATCTTGTCTCAACAGAGATCAATGTTCAACAACAAATATTAACAATTCATAAACAAAAGATTCAACCTTATAGATATTCAACGAAGATTATCCAACCATCAGAGATCAACCCTTTCCCATACAAAATGTGCCCTTTTATAGATCGTTCCCATAGGTCACGTCTTTACAATAAATGGGCTCAAAAACCCTAAGGTTCCCCAAAACTGGCCTGGTTACACCGCTAACCAGAACTGCTAGGATTTGATAGCAACTTCTCCGTCGTGGCCATCCTCTTCGTGTCATCACGTCGCTTTCAACCTGCCCTATTGAACGCATGCCGAATGTCACTTTCACCCTACCATTCCTTCTTTAACGACCTTGTACAGACATTTCACATCGTGCTTCCTCTGCTCGTGTGACCATACGCTTTCCTTCCGCAACACTCCTTTCCCGCCTGCTATGGAATCATGGAGTGCTTCGCCAAAACATGTCACTTTCGCGGCTCGACCTTCCCTTAATTCTTTACCTAAAATAGGTGTCCTACTGGCACTTCGTGGTGCTGCCACTTCGCGGAATGGGACCTCAACTGCGCGGTTCCCATCCTGCCGATATTGCGCCGCGCTCAACTTCACAGCTTCCAAAACTGTTTTGTCAAAAATGCCTTCATTTGATCTGCACTGCAGCTGCAAAACTGTTCTTCTAAAAAATTCCTTACTTCGGCCAGGCCCAAAAAAACTATTACCACAAAAGGAGAATTCGGTTCCAACATCAGGCACAGGTAGAGAAGATGACCAAGTGCCATACAAAGCGCGGCTGTAACAAGTTTGATATTTACTTTGCAAATTCAAGAGAAGAGAGAAGTCATTGTTTCCCTCCAACAATTGGACCAACCTTGGTGTGTACTTGGACATTTTTTGTCTCAACTCATGCAACCTTTTGGATCTCCTAGTAGAGATGTTTTGGGGTACATTGATATCATACCTTGGATAGCTAGAAATTTTATTTGACTGCACAAAAGCAGAGGGGTTGGTCAATTTAGAACGAAACATAGTTGTTTTGACTTCCAAATTTTCCAAAAATGAGCAGAGGGAAGTGTTCTTATGTGTTTTTTCTATAACACCTATTAGATTTTTTACTGCAATAGGGAGTATTAGACCATCAACATTGGGTAGTCGAACATTAGTATAATGTGTGAGAGTGACACACTGAGGGTTCTCCTTCAACCCTTGACATTTTGAAAACCACATACTACTAGTGTGTCATAAAACAGATCCAACTCACAATGAATTACCATCGATGACCTAGGATTGTGGCTAGAAGAAGATGTCATGTCAATTGGTAGGGTAAAGCAGGTGCCCATTTTCATCTACCAACTACTTGCAATATCTTGCTCCTGATAAGAGATTACGAAGTTTTGCAATTGGTGGAATAACTTATGCATTTGAACTCGATCCTCCAAAATAGAATACATTTTTATTCAGATTCACATGGATAAGTAACATAAATTACATTAGATAATCAAAATATAAATAAAATCTGAACTTATTGAAGATGGAAAGGGAGAGCTCACTGAAATTTAAACAATATGCAATGATTTGGAATTTGAAGAATTGGCCATTTGATATTATAACCTTTTCTTTCTACATTTGAGTCAAATTAGCAACCGATATGTTTCTATAGTCCTAAAATAAATTTTGAGAACCATATCACAATCTTACTTCCAATATAGTTTCAAAACCATTTTGTAAGAATAAGGTGAGTTTAAGGAGCATATGTATATTATGAAATCCATATGCTCCTTTCACGACGGGATTTTCTGCAGTGGTCCCACCACTGTCCCTGCTACCACTTCAAAATCCATCCCTGCTATGCCATCTATAGGCCTTACACCTGCCATTCCAGTCACTACCGGTAGCTGATCTTTTCCCACCACAGTCCCTTTGGTAACTAGTAGTACCCTTGGGGGTACTGACCCTTCAGCCTTGATCCCTCCACATTTCACCAACGGTCACTCGATCCCCTTCATGACTCACGCCACTGCACCACCCTTTGGTGGGGGTGGCCCTGTAATACCCCAAATGCTGGACTTTAACCCATTTATATTTCTACTAAGTATTATTTCATTTTACTTAGGTGAATTTAGAAATCATAAATTGATTTCTAATGACCATGTGGACCAACACATTAATGAGATGGGATTTACATTCCCCTATGGGTTAGAGGGAAAATTCCAATTAAAATAATAATAAGAAATTATTATTGGAGAAAATGACAAATCCTAAAGAAAAGATTTGAGAGACTAATGAAATAAAAGAATTCATAAAATAAGAAATTTCACACCTAAGAGAATAAAAAGTGAAACTCATTGAAACACTTCATTATTCACATTCTCATGATCATTAACACATAAGAAAAATGGGAGTTGGGAAGAACAAATGACCAGAGATAAATGAAGACATGTGAATGAGGACAATTTTGGGAGTACCAAACTGATCCATATTAAGAGGAATCATACAACTGGGTATTGGCTTTCCCACTTGATTGTGTGCAGGTAGGAGAACTACCCCAAGCTTGCAGGATCACTGCATTTACTCTGAATAGGTTGTCTTTAATTGATTCTCTTAATGGATGAGGCTTAAAATCCATTGGAGCATCCTGGAGCTCAGGAGTACTGAGTTGGATGTTGGGTTGCTTGCTGCCATAGAAATATCCTAAATAACTTGGGGAACAAGTTAAGGGTAATTTAAAATATACACTCTAACCTGGGGGATTGTGAACTTAGCTCGACGGTGACCTGAAAGCAAGGGGATCTTGCTGGTCAAAGGCTGGGAGGTTTGTGCTTGGTTCCATTGGTCATCAGATTTCAGATAAGTTTTTCTGCTGCACCTATTTGATAATTTTTATGGACAATAATGGAATTTGTTTATGTTTATTCCTGGAAGTACTGTTGAATGATTTACTATTCATATCTGCTTATATGTATAATATTATACTGATTACTGAGTATAGATCTGCTATAAATTTCTAGATATTTGTAATATGATACAATTTTATGATCTAAGTTGAAATGCCTGAAATATTCATAGTTCATGTTTGATGTATGAATGGATATAGTTTTGGTGCATTTAAGTAGACAAAAATATGGTTAAATAATGGGTTATGAGCCTGAGATATGCACCCTAGAGTAACCATTGTTTAAATGCTAACATATGGTTATATGTATGCATTTTATATAGAATACATTTATTTCTATCTTACTGACAGAACTTTGTTTATATCATTTTATGGTGTAAATCAAGAAGACATGTAAACCGAGAGGTTTACATGTCAAGCCTTAAATATTTATAAACCCTCATTTCTATTTTTATAAATAAACCCATAAAGCGGATAAAAGATGAATAGGATATTTTCCTAATTGTTTAAATGAAATGATCATTTCTGAATTTGCTTATACCTTCATGTTACAAATCTGTATAGGAAAGACTTGTATCACAGATTGGAGAATCAAGATCATTTTCTAAGCTATTTATGTGTATGCATTGTGTATAAACTTCATTGTAAAACTCGAATGGGGTTCCTATTATCTTGCATACATTGCTTGTTATACTACGGGATGCATTGTATTGAAAGAATGCGTTTTGCATTAATATTAATGCCCTTACTATAAGGGCAGAGTAGAGTCACGATATCCTTTTAAAGATCAAATCATGGTCCATGGGATGGAATCCACACTAACACAATTTATATATATTACAGAGCTAAGTATTGTATATAGTTAAGGGTTAAACATCCCACGATTCCATTCAAACATTTTATGTTACCACTATTTACACAGTCCGTGCATTTAAAAATAAACACTGCAACATAATAACATTGAAAACGATTTTCCATTTTAATGCATCTACCATGAATTATGCGTATGTTGATGGTTATATTTCGTGGATTAGTTTTGGATCATAGAGATGATTCTTTTAAACAGTGTTGCATTGTAAACTACTCTACGTATACATTATGCAACGATCGTAACATATTTATGCTTACGGCTATGCTCAGGGAGCAGCCTAGGAAACAAGTTTTACATTATAAATAACAAGTGCTGTAGTGTATACTAATACGACTTTTACAGTTTAAGTGAAATACGAAACCATTTTATGCAACAACCCTGTTAACATATGCGCGTGCCTATATGAGATTTTAGGAGCAGAGTATGCAGCAATCATTTGAATGCTGTAAATGTTTTATTTTAACCATTGCGAATCCATTTAAATAATGCACAGACAACATGGGAGAAAATGATACAATAAAGCCCCATTTCGGGAAGTTAAACGATTTAACCATTTCACATTTAAAAAGATGAATGCACACAGTATTCAAGATTAAAACCAGTTTTTCGTATCTTTCCCATTAATCCAAAAATTGGAGCCACAAATTTTAATTACAGAGAGAAAGCTCAGACCGAGTTTCCCAAACGGCGAGCACTGAAGTGCTACCTGGGAAGACTTCAAACAGTTGAATAAAATTTAAATGATTTACATCTTTCCTATAAGGCGTACAAATTTCAACCTAAGTCACGAAGACTGGTTTGCACAATAGTTAAGCATGGATATTCTGCGTTCTGGGTCGACGACCTTATCTCTTTTAAGCAGCGAAACAAAAACCTAATACTTAACCATTTCGAAATGCTTTGAGTAACTCAGCCCTGAACCAATAGGTAAAACACCACCCCGAGGCATCAATTTGGTTGGCGATTTACCAAGAAGCTGGGGAACTTTCCCCCATGCTCGACGATGGTCATGTATCCACTACACGTGCCCCAAACTACAGCCCCCTACTTACGTGCACATGCAGTAAACCTCAGTTAAAAGGTAACAAGTGAAAAATGTAAACATTTTAAAGTTACATAGCATGTAATGAGGATTGAGTTTCAAGACACATTACCTGTAATCCAAGTGGAATCGTCACCATGCATCACCTAAGGGACACAAAGAACATGGACGAGTGTTAGTCATGGCCGATTGAACTCATGCTGGTCAAGTAACGAAGTTTAAACAAGATAAGAGAGGTGTTTTCCAACTTACCAATGCTTGCAAGGGAAAATGATGGCGTCATCATCATGTTGTTCAAAGCATCCCTTTGGCGTTGAAACATCCCTTCGTGTTCATTGCATAGACCTGCTGCGCAGAGCAACATCTCTCTACTCAAAACCTCAACATGGCAACAATGACCTCTTCTATGATAATTGCACTTACAAACACTACTTACACCGGCGATGCAAGGTCACGTTACCACTGAAACCAGTGGCTGGAGAATTAAGGCTTAAGCCGTAGAGCAGCTGGGCACAAAGACCATTAACAAAGGGATCAACGGTGATGCATGAAACCTGATTAACCATAAACCAAATCGTTTTGAGATCAACGGGTGAAATCAAATGGAGATTGATGGAGCATGCGTTGAGTATGCAGTACAACTCATGGAAATGGTAGCACGTTGTCAAGATGCAGTTGGAAGCAGGAGTTTTCATTTAATGTCGACCAACCTTTGTCCACATAGACCAAAACCTTAATGTAGACGTCCGATCACTTCCACTTCACTGAGGATCTTCGTCTACCTTCCAAGTGGAAACCAACGCAGGGTTATGCTTGGTCATAATGTCATCACGTGACATTCTATAATGTTTATATTTTTTCAGGGTTATAACTTAGTGGCGCCAAGAATTCAACGTATTACTACATTGGCATGTTAAGCCTAGGTCCATAGTGTTGGATGTAATATATATATACATTAGTTTTAAAGTTTAGTTTTAATTACAAGGTTATTAACATAGGTAAGGTATTCTTGTTATTACATATTAGTATGTTGGCATTTTAAGCCAAGGTCCAAAACAATATATATATATATATATATATGTATATGTATGTATATTTTGTTTTTAAAGTCAAGTCATTCTAATAATTTATTAATATGTGTGAAGTAATATTATGTGGGGCTCATAGCAATGCTTTTTATATTTGCTCTAAATGTTTATGGAAATTAATATATATATTTATTAGGTTAATCCTAATGTTGTAAATAGTACATGATATTCTCCATTGTTATATAATTACTTATATTTTCATTATCATAGGTATAATAAGACTGCTCATAACATATTATACTTTAGCCTAGTTCCTTGCAAGTTAATGCGAGTGCTTGAGTTAATATAAACACCTAGGTTATATGTTGGAAACATATAACTATGTTAGGTTAAAATAGTATTCACATTAATACTATGATTAGTTTGTATTCCAGATTCAAAATATATTAATGGTTTAATATAGTTATTAATGGAATTGTTAAAGTTGCCTATTAAAGTTTATATTGTCGCAAACTGGTTAGTATAGTGGACACGTAATTGTTGGCATATGAATTATCCCTATACTAATAGGTTCTTGTATAGGTACACCTGCTTAAGTACATGTGTTCTTCATGTATCGATACTGGGGGAAAAGCGACAAAAATAATAATAAAGTATAGTGCACACACGGACATAAGATTATCTAAGTATGTTGTAGTGACAACTAGAGTTAGGCGTTTTCCGCATGGTTTAGTGATGAGATTCTTTACTAAAAAAAAAATCACGTAGAAGAGACGTGACAAATTTGTATCAGAAGAGACGTGACAAATTTGTATCAGAGCTATGGTCACCACACTAGGACCTTTAAGCTCGCTTGCGTGAACGTTGTGTTATATAGAAATAAACAAATAAAATTTATGTAGCATACTGTTTTATAAATTTAATGATTTAGTACATTTCTCTTTATGACGTCTAACCAACAGCTGTTGGCCACACATAGACAGAAAAAGTGGCTAAAACAGTAAGTGGCATAAATGAATTCTGCGGAACAAGAGGGAAGGATGGCTGTGGAAACATCCAGTCATCGAGGAGAAATGGCGAGTAGGCAAGAGAGAAATCAGAACTCTCCACAAGGAGCGACAACATCTAGTGAGATGATGGAAACAGTCAAAATTTTGAAGGCTGAACTGATCAGCATTAAAGAAGACAACATTAAAATTTTGAAGAACAACGAGAAATAAATGCTATTCCGCTGCAAAAGTTGACTGAAAAAGAAAACAGACACATCCCAACACCAGGTTTAAGACTACGAATCGCACGCAGAAAAGTTAGTGACGAAAAGAAACTCCAGGTTTAAGACTACACCTCCAAGAAATTCTATGAGCTATAATATGGATGTCAGCGACGAAGAGTCATGTGGCGAATATTCTGAGGAGTATGTTCCCAAGAAGAAGAAGAAAAATGGAAAAGTAAATCAGCCGCACACAGAGTTGAGAAATATCAAGCCTCCTACTTTTAATGGAGAAATTAAAACCCGAGAAGAAGATGAACTGTGGCTAAGGGACATGGAAAAGTATTTATGCATGTTCAATTATTATAGCCTTATAAAGGCTAGGATTTCTATTTTCAATCTACAAGGAAAAGATTTGACTTGGTGGGAAGATCTCAAGCTGACCCGCTCTATTAACGAGAAAAAGGTGAAGTGGAAAGCCTTTGCAACATTATTCAAACAAAATACTTGTCTGAAAGGTATTCTGACAGAGAAGTAAAATAATTTTATGACCTAAATCTGGGACAACAAACCATGGAGGAATTAATCATCAAATTTATGGAATTGCTCAAGTATGTTCCTTATATCCAAGATGAAAAAGTATGAATTCAACGTTTCCTAAATTGTTTATAGTTTGGTTTCAAGGACCGGATAGAGTTTGATGATCCAAAGACATTGGAAGATGCTTTCAGAAAGGCTAGATTGTGTTTTAAACAAGGTCAAAATAGGGCTGAAGTAGCTAAGTGGTGGAATGACAAGAAGAAAACAAAATCTGAAAGTAGGCATAAAGGTCATAAGCCCAACCTTTTCAGAAACCAAGTTACACAAGAACCTTTCAACAACAAATTTGAGGGAAGCAAGTCACACTCTAACACTTTTCCACCAAACAAGAGGAAAAACACTGAAGGCACGAGAAAACTGAAAGCCACACCATTTAAGCCGCGCTCAAATGCTGGGGTTGTGGAGAAAATCATAGATGGTATGACTGTCCTCACAAGAAGGATAAAAACAGATCAGTGCAAAATATTCAAGAGGCTTCTATGGTTCAAGATATAGCAAGGAGCCTGAAAATATATGCTGCATTGAACAACCGTCAAGCAGAACATCAAGATTCTATAATCGAGGTTGAAGGTATGATTTTCGGGACACCTGTGTCTATCTTGATTGATTCTGGCGCATGTAAAAGTTATATAGACCCAAAAATTTGTGAGTCATGTAAACTTAGTAAAAACAAATACATGCAGCCTTGGCTGGTTCAAATAACCACGGGGGCAAAAAGAAAAGTTTCTAAAGTAGTGAATCAGTGTCCTTTGAAGTTGAATTAATCTTACACTAGTGAAAATTTAAATGTTTTTCCATTGGGATTGTACAATTTTCTTATCGGTATGGATTGGATGGAAAAACATAGGGCTGTCATAGACTGCTATCAATAATCTGTCACTTTTATGAATGATGTTGGACAACCTGAAAATATTCAAGGGGTAGTACAAGCAGTGAAATTAAGGGAAATTTTTGCTCTTCAACTAAAAAGAAATGCACGGAAAGGGTGTAAACTTTATGCTGTTCACTTGACAGAAAATCAGAAAAGTGAAAATTCAGATTTCACTAAACACCCTATGTTGGTTGAATTTGAGGATGTGTTTCCTGAGGACATTCCTAAGTTACCACCTAAAAGAGAACTAGATTTTACAATAGACCTATCCCCGGGAAGAATACCAAATTTGAAGGCACCTTATCGGATGAGTACTCTAGAATTGATAGAGATGAAAGCACAATTACAGGAGTTGTTGGAAAAAGGTTATATCTGTCCAAGTGTGTCTCCGTGGGGAAGATGGCACATTATGACTATGCATAGATTATAGATAGTTGAACAAAGTAACCATAAAAAATCGGTATCCCTTGCCTAGGATTGACGATCTGTTCGATCAAGTTGGGGGTGCTACTGTCTTCTCAAAAATTGATCTAAGGTCGGGTTATCATCAAATCAGAATTAAAGAAGGAGATGTGCATAAGACAGCTTCCCGTACTCATTATGGACATTATTAATTTGTGGTGATTCCATTCAGTTTGACGAATGCACCAGCCACGTTTATGTTCCTAATGAATAATGTTTTCAGCAAGTACCTGGATAATTTTGTGGTGGTGTTTATCGACGACATACTCATTTATTCAAAGAATGAAAGTGAGCATGAGGAACACTTAAGGTTAGTGCTGCAAGTACTAAGGGAAAATAAGCTTTATGCAAGGTTGACTAAATGTGACTTTTACAAAGACCAAATACAATATTTGGGTCACATAATATCATCCCAAGGCATTGCGGTGGATCCGGATAAGATTAAGTCCATAATGAGTTGGCATACTCCCCAAAATGTAAGCGATGTCCGCTCTTTTATGGGATTAGCTGGGTACTATCAGAAATTCATTGAAGGATTTTCCAAAGTGGCTAATCCCATTACCTCTCTTCAGAGAAAGGAAGTCAAGTTTCTTTGGACAGCCAAATGTGAAGCTAGTTTCATGAAGTTGAAACAGTTTCTCACTTCTGGTCCTATTCTAAAGGTGGTTGATCCTTATGGTGACTTTGTTGTATGCACGGATGCGTGCAAGGAAGGATTGGGAGGCGTGTTAACGCAAGATGGTTTGGTAATTGGTTATGAATCTAGAAAGTTAAAGACATATGATGTAAACTATGTGACGCATGATTTTGAACTGACTTCCATAATTCATGCTTTAAGAATGTGGCGACATTACCTTCTTGGAAAAAGGTTTGTTCTTAAAACTGACCACATTGGGCTGAAATACATTTTTGAACAACCAAATATGAATGTAAGGCAAGCAAGGTGGTTGGCTTTCTTAAGCGAGTTTGACTTTGAAATTCAGCATATCAAAGGAAAATAAAATAAAATAGTTGATGCACTTAGTAGACGCATGCACATACTAACTATGGCTTCAGTTAATAGTTTTCAATCTGATTTAATGTCGTAGATCCATACAACAACTGAAAAAGACCCAAAATATCTGAATTTAAGACAAAAGTGTCTTGCAGAAAATTCAGAACAACAAGCAACATATTACATCATATCCAAGGATGGGATGCTTCTATTTAAAAATATATTTTACATACTGGATCAGGAAGAATTAAAACAATTAATTCTGGATGAGTTTCACAAAAGGGCATATTCTGGTCATCCTAGTTATCAGAAAATGATAACAACTGTTAAAAAACAACACTATTGGCCTAGACTGAAATCTGAAATTGCTGAGTATATCGCAAAATGTATGGACTGTAAAAGGGTGAAAGTGGAACATCAACACCCGATTGGTTTGTTACAGCCTATACCCGTACCAGAATGGAAATGGGAGACCATTTATATGGATTTTATCACCAGGTTTCCTAAAAATAACAAGCAACATGATGCCATCATGGTTGTAGTGGATAATTTGACTAAGGCAGCTCACTTCATACCAGTCAAATCCACATTCAAAGCAATAAACATTGCAGAAATATTCATTAAAGAAGTCTTTCGACTTCATGGGATTCCAAAAGTGATTGTATCTGATAGGGATGCAATGTTCACTTCACATTTATGAAAAGAGTTATTTACAGGTTTTGGTACTAAACTGAGTTTTAGTACAGCCTACCATACCTAGACTAATGGACAGATTGAGAGGGGGAATCGAATCCTTGAGGACATGCTTCTCTTGTATGTCATGGATAACCCAAAACTACCTATACTTAGTTGAATTTTCTTACAACAATGGGTACCAAACTTCTACAGGAATGTGTCCATTAGAAGTTTTGTATGGCAGAAAATGCAAAACCCCTATGCCTTGGGATGATCCGACAAATCAGATTGTGATGGGTCCTGAAATGTTAGCAGAACTAGAAAACAATGTGTTGAAAGTGAAAACAAATTTAAAAATTGCTCAAGACAAACAGAAAAGTTATGCTGATCAGCATAGAGAACATAAATAATTTGAAATTGGGGATCATGTATTCCTAAGAGTGAAAGAAAAGAAAAGTTCTTTGTGTTTGGGCAAGGTTTCCAAACTTGCACCAAGATATTGTGGTCCTTTACAAATAATTTCTAGAGTAGGACCTGTTGCTTATTAGTTAGCTTTACCAACAAATTTTAAAGTACATGATGTGTTTAATGTTTCATTGCTGAAGAAATATGTATATGATCCTAAGCATATTTTAAATTGGCATGCGATTTAGGTGGAATCAAAAGGAGAATTCTAGACAAATCCTATATGTGTACTGGATCGAAAAGAGGTGGTACTTCGGAATCGAACCATCGTTCAGGTAAAAAGTGCAATGGGAGCACTATAAGCCTGAAGAGGCTACCTGGGAAATGGAAAGGGAAATGCGAGCAACATACCCTTTCCTGTTCGAAGAAGTACATGACACAAACTGAATTTTGTTATTATGTTATTTGTTGTTTTTGCAAAACTGTTTAACACTGACGACGGTGAAAACTTAAGGGGAGGGGAAATGTAATACCCCAAATGCTGGACTTTAACTCTTTTATATTTATGCGAAGTATTATTTCATTTTACTTAGGTGAATTTAGAAATTTGATAAATTGATTTCTAAAGACCATGTGGACCAGCATATTAATGAGATGGGAGTCACAGTCCCCTATGGGTTTGTCACCTACCCAAATTTTGAGAATATTATTTTATTTGCAAAATACTTTATGTTAAATTATAATTACAAAGTTTTGTAATTATGACCAAGTTTGGTCAAGGATGATTGTAATTACTGATTATTATTATTTAATAAATTAAAATATGAGACAAACACCCAAGGGAACTGTTAAATGAGTGTTCACTGACCCACTAGGAGGAATGGAAGCTGTTAGAAGGTATGGGATAGATGGCAGCATTTGCACTCCACCACTAGTTGTTGGTTATGGGACAACTACCCCTAAATTTGTGGCATTATCCCCCAGGTGGGTGGAAGAGAGAAGGAAACTCATTAATGACCAGTTAACCACTAAAAGGCCTAGGCAGCCTAGAAAAGGCAATTCGAATTTAGCAAGTAGCTCCTACAATATTTTCTGCAGAAATATTCCTCAAGTGCATCAGGTGATCACTAAGAGATTCGAATAGGGAGGCTATGTGAGAATGAAATTGTGAATCTTCTAGTTATACTGAGAAGGAAATCCATAGGTGCTGGTGCAGGTCTCTTTGACTACTGAGTCTTGAGGACTGGAAAATCTATATTCTACTGCAAGTTGATGTACTAAGGCTTCTACAAAATCTTCCTCCTGGTGGTTCAGTGAACAGGCTCGTGGGTCCTAAAGCAAGTAAGTTGGCTGTCTTCAGGAGTAGGTTGGGTGGAACATGCTCCTTGGGTGGTTTATTCTCCTACAAATTATCAGGTTCTATTTTTCTGTTGTTATTTTTAGTCAAATAAATTCTATATTTATCAGTAATAAATTGTTTTATTTTTTGACCTAAATATGATTTCTGAAATGATAGATTCGATAACCATCTCTATATTTTTCCCCATGCTGTTTTTGCATCATACTCTAGTATAGAGAAGTAAATTAAGAAAGATGATTGATAGGAAAATTTCCAAATGATTGGATAGAATAATCCTATAATGTTTTCTATTAATGTTGATTTATTAATTCTTCATACAGAATAGTATATCACAGAATTTAGACTTATAGTAGACTTCATGTACTTAGAAATAAAAATAAAATAATCCATCTCTGCATCAGTCTAAGTCTGCAAACTTTTACTAAATGTTCTTTCTGTTTGCAATCTGATGTTTAATATAAAAGTAAAAAGTTTTCATTCACTTCCTGCATTATTGTTTTCTGAAATTTAACAGCTGCAAAAATATTCTTATCCAACTCAAAACAAGCATTCTATTTTTCATTCCATTTCTTTCATCAAAATTTTCCATGGGTTAAACTTAGTATTATTTCCAGTACTGTAATAGTCTGCTATATTTCAAATTTATGCAAACTAAATAAATTCTAGCTTGTATTTCTAATATCTTACAGTACTGTTACTGCTAAAACTTTCATCTTCATGAAGTCGAAAATATATATCTGATTCTTTCAAAAACCCTTAAGATTATTCTTTAGACAGTTTAAAACTACACATTTAAAACATAAATATAAATCTCTTGTATTTAGTTTTTCATTAACAAAAATACCTTTCGGTTTTCCAAACTACTATACACATATATTATCTATATTATAGGCGTCTGCTGTGTAAGAGTTTGTTATTCTCTTAAAACATTTTTGTTTTATGCCTCAAAAACCAGAAAACGATTATCATCTTCAAACAAACCCTAACTTAAATATTTAAGGTTCGTTTCAAGAAAACCATCTAACTTTCGGCACTCGGACTTTCATCAAAATGACAGTATTCTTGCTTGTCAAACCATTCTACTATCAAAACCTAGTTTTTATTTCTCAAACCCTAAGATCGAAAACTGTAGCCATTTAAAAACGTACAGCTTCTAATTTCTACCTTAATCGCATTACAGTACCTCGTTTTCATTCAAAACCTACATGGAACGAAATATCTATCTTTCACAGTTAAGTCAACCAACAACATAAAACTTGTTATCAAAACAATAACTATTTATTCCTCATCGATGATTTGGGATTTCAAAACATTACATAGTAAACATTGCAGTTTTAAAAACTGTATGATCCATTCAAGATAATGAGAGTTTATCCCTTAGGAATTACAACTCCAAAACAAGATACATTTCAATCAAAAATTTACAATAGATGCTGCATTAACCAGACTAGCCAACATCTTAGCAGTTGGGCACTTAGCATTACTGCCCACAATTTACATTCAATGGACAAAAACCGTGCCAAAAATTCAAACACCTAGAACCTTGTCAAACATCATTTGTCGACCTCAACTAAACTAGGATGACCAACGAGGTAAGGAAACCACCGAGGCTTACCGGTGGACAAGTAGAGCTCCTCCATCATTTCTCAAGTAAATGGTCCTCCGACGAAGGAAAACCTGTCACACAAACTGCGAATGGTTAAACAAGTTACTGGGTATGTTTATGGAAGCATTTAAAATAACAGTAATGGGTTAGAAGAATATATTACCTTTGCATTGAGAAGACTTTCCTGCAAACAAGGTTAACAAAGCCACCCATCCAGCTTATGGAAGAGAGAGTTCCAGTTTTGAGTTCGATAGTTACCATGGCATGAAAAGTCGAAACTGGTTCAATTACTTCAACACAGACCCTGAACTAACACTCTCTCAAGAATTACATAAAGAAATCATCTAAAGAATTGCTCCTTCGACGTTTTAGCTACTGTAAAAACTCTGCCAGAGGCTCGGCTTCTTAACATGACTTTCACTTGCAGGTTGAATGCACACAGGTCATAGGTTCGAGCTTGGGGAACCTACAACTATCAAAACCCTAGAACCCCTCGGCTTGTCAGCCTCTCCCCAAGACCATTACCTAGCAAATGAATGCCGAGGAACTTGTTTCAACGCTGTTGTAGTATGCAATTAGGGTTTTTCTTTACAATCTCGATAATCCATAGATCAACGATGGAGAATACTGCCATCTAAGCACGTTGAGATATGGACACCCACTGCATTAACACCACATTTATTATCTCAGCTACGTTATTTCCAACTCCATAGACTCTAGATCAAAGTTGATATAGCTCGATGATCAAATTATAGTTGTGAGCTACTTCACGTGCTTCCAAGCCTTGTGAGCATCCACATAGACCACACTCAGTACACTAGATTGAAGGATTGAGTGTTTATGACCTAGCTCATTAACGATGCCAGCAAGTCTCGTACTCCAAGCATTTAATAACCATCATTTTCACCTGCCAGCATTCAAGCATAGGGTTACAACATTTCATTTTATATCTAGTCTAATGTTGCTGAACGGTTCGTACATTTCATTACATCATTTAAATGAATACAAGTCATATTCTAAAGTTAGGGAATAGCTAGAGTTACATTGTTTATATCGTATTCATTTGTTTACATAGCATAGTTCATTCCATTATATAAATAATGGATTGAAAGGGGAAACCCATATAGTTTTGTAATTCCATATTAAAGCCATTATAAATATGAAGGTAGGATTGTAATGATAATTATTTCAATAATAGTTTGGTACATGCAATTAGAAATGCATAGAAACTATAGTTATATTATAATATTTTCCATCTTTATCCATGTTTTTCCAATTATACTAATTGTATCATAATTTAAAGCTTTATGCAAAGTCAAAGTATTCATCAATCAATATATATAATAATAATGAGATAATAAGACGTCTGGAAAATGTAGTTGGAAAAAGAAATACATTTAGATTCTAGGCATGTAATCATACCTGAAACAAAGAAGTACTTAGAATTATCACTAAGCAATGTTGACTAATTGAAAACAATAATTATTCTTAAACACTCATTTTGTCGCATTTCTCTTACCTGCGTTCTGCACATAGAAACATGATTCAAATGCTTTAGCTAAACGTAGCTAAGTAAACCTCAGGGTACCTCGTAGGACCCCTTTGTCATCAAAGAAAACAAACTATCAGTACCTTGTCAAGAGAACTTGATCATATGATATTTTGAATTTTAGTTAACACAAGCATAACTATTGTTGTAAGCTCGTTAAAAGAAGTGTGTCATGTCATTGTCATTAAATTGTTTTTAGTTATGAGATTCAGTAATCAATTGTTTTAAGCACTAATGACCTTATTATCTCATGATGTCTTGTTAAGCATTTATTATTTCCGCATTAGAAATTTATTTTACATTTAATGCTGTTTTAAAAATTTTAAATTTTTATAAAAATAATGGGATGTTACAGGGTTGGAGGGAAATGCCAATTAAAATAATAATAAGAAATTATTATTGGAGAAAATGGAAAACCCTAAAGAAAAGATTTGAGAGACTAATGAAATAAAAGAATTCATAAAATAAGAAATTTCACACCTAAGAGAATCAAAAGTGAAACTCATTGAAACACGTCATTATTCACATTCTCATGATCATTAACACACAAGAGAAATGGGAGCTGGGAAGAACAAATGACCAGAGATAAATGAAGACAAGTGAATGAGGATAGTTTTGGGAGTACCAAACTGGTCCATATTAAGAGGAATCATATAGCTGGGTATTGGCTTTCCCACTTGATTGTGTGCAAGTAGGAGAACTACCCCAAGCTTGCAGGAGCATTGCATTTACTATGAATAGGCTGTGTTTAATTGATTCTCTTAATGGATGAGGCTTAAAATCCCCTGGAGCATACTGGAGCACAGGAGTACTGAGTTGGATGTTGGGTTGCTTGTTGCCACATAATTATCCTAAATAACTTGGGGAACAAGTTAAGGGTAGTTTAAAATATACACTCTGACCTGGGTGACTGTGAACTCAGCTTGGGGGTGACTTGAAAGCAAAGGGATCTTGTTGGTCAAAGGTTGGGAGGTTTGTGCTTGGTTCCATTGGTAATAAGATTTCAGATAAGTTTATATGCTGCACCTATTTGATAATTTTTATGGATAGTAATAGAATTTGTTTATGTTTATTCCTAGAAGTACTGTTGAATGATTTACTATTCAAATATGATTATATGTATAATTTTATACTGATTACTAAGTATAGATCTTCCATAAATTTCTAGATATTTGTAATATGATACAGTTTTATGATCTAAGTTGAAATGCCTGAAATATTCATATTTCATGTTTGATGTATGAATGGATATAGTTCTGGTGCATTTAAGTAGACATACATATGGTTAAATAATGGGTTATGATCATGAGATAGGAACCCTAGAGTAACCATTGTTTAAATGCTAACCTATGGTTATATGTATACATTTGATATAGAATACATTTATTTATATATTACTGACTGAACTTTGTTTATATCATTTTATGGTGTAAATCAAGCAGACATGTAAACTGAGAGGCTTACATGTCAAGCCTTAAATATTTATAAACCCTCAGTTCTATTTTTATAAATCAACCCAGAAAAGGGATAAACGATGAATAGGAGATTTTCCTAATTGTTTAAATGAAATGCTCATTTCTGAATCTGCTTATACCTTCATGTTACAAATCTGTATAGGAAAGACTTGTATCCTAGATTGGAGAATCAAGATCATTTTCTAAGCTATTTCTGTGTATGCATTTTGTATAAACTTCATTGTAAAACTCGAATGGGGTTCCTATTATCTTGCATACATTGCTAGTTATACTACGGGATGCATTGTATAAACATAATGCATTTTGTATTGATATTAATGGCCTTAGTAAGGGCAGAGTAGAGTCACAATATCCTTTTAAAGATCAAATCGTGGTCCATGGGATGGAATCCACATTAACAAAATTTATATATATTACAAAGCTAAGTATTATATATAGTTAAGGGTTAAACATCCCACGATTCCATTAAAACATTTTATGTTACCACTATTTACACAGTCTGTGCATTTAAAAATAAACAACTCAACATAATAACAGTGAAAACGATTTTCCATTTTAATGCATCTACCATGAATTATGCGTATGCCAATGGTTATATTTTGTGGATCAGTTTTGGATCATAGAGCCGATTCTTTTAAACAATGCTGCATTGTAAACTAATCTACATATACATTATGCAACGATCATAACATATTTATGCTTACGGCTATGCTCAGGGAGCAACCTAGTAAACACGTTTTACATTATAAATAACAAGTGTCGGAGCGTATACTAATACGACTTTTACAGTTTAAGTGAAATTTACAAAACCATTTTATGCAGCAACCCTGTTAACATATGCGCATGCCTATATGAGAATTTAGGAGTAGAGTATGCAGTAATCATTTGAATGCTGTAAACATTTTATTTTAACCATTACGAATCCATTTAAATAATGCATAGATAGCATGGGCGAAAATGATACAATCAAGCCCCATTTCGGGAAGATAAACGATTTAACCATTTCACATTTAAAAAGATGAATGCACATAGTATTGAAGCTTAAACCCAGTTTTCGTATCTTTCCCATTAATCCAAAAATTGGAGCCACGACTTTTAATTACAGAGAGCAAGCTCAAACCGAGTTTCCCAACCAATGAGCGCTGAAGTGCTACCCGGGGAGACTTCAAACAGTTGAATCAAACTTAAATGATTTACATCTTTCCTGTAAGGCTTACAAATTTCAACCTAGGTTGTGAAGACCGGTTTGCACAACAGTTAAGCATGGAGCTTCTGCATTCTGGGCTGACGACCATATCTCTTTTATAGCAGCGAAACAAAAAACTAATGCTTAACCCTTTCGAAATTATTTGAGTAACTCAACCTTGAACCAACAGGGTAAAAACCACCCTGAGGCATCAAGTTGGTTGGTGGGTTACCTGGCAGCTAGGGAACCTGCCCCCATGCTTGGCGATGATTGTGGAGCCACTACGCGTGCCCCAAAATCCACCTCCCTGTTTACCTGCACACACAGTAAAGCTTGGTTAAAACGTAACAAGTGAAAACTATGAACATTTTATAGTTACCATAGCATGTAATGAGGACTGAGTTTCAGGACACATTACCTTTAAGCCAAGTGGATTCGTCGCCATGCATCACCTAAGGGTCACATAGAACATGGACGAGTGTTAGTCATGGCCTATTGAGCTCACACTGGTTAAGCAATGAAGTTTAAACAGGATATGAGAGGTGTTTTCCAACTTACCAATGCTTGCAAGGACGAATGTTGGCGGAATCATCATGTTGTTCATAGCATCCCTTTGGTGTCAAAACATCCCTTCATGTTCATGGCATAGACCTGCTGCGCAGAGAAGCAACTCTCTTCTCAGAACCTCAACATGGAAACAATGACCTTTTCAATGAGCATTGCACTTACAAACACTGCTTACATCGACAATGGAAGGTCACAATACCACTGAAATCGGTGGATGGAGAATTAAGGCTTAAGCCGTAGAGCAGCTGGGTGCGATGACCATTAACGCAGGGATCAACGGTGACGCATGAAACCCGATTACCCATAAACCAAAGCCTTTTGAGATCAACGGGTGAAATCAACTGGAGATTAATGGAGCTTGCATCGATTACACAATACAACTCATGGAAATGGTATCACGTTGTCAAGACGCAGTTGGAAGAAGGAATTTTCATTTAATGTTGACCAACCTTTGTCCACATAGACCAAAACCTTAACGCAGACGTCGATCACTTCCACATCGTCGAGGATCTTCGTCTACCTGTCAAGTGGCAGCCAACGCAGGGTTCAAAATATTTGTATGGGTTAGTAATACTGCGTGGCACAACCACCTCCCCACCCTTACAACGAGCAGTGTTGACCCCTTTAACCCTTGACTGCTCATGCATATGGTTATCCACGATAGATGGGTTGTTTGCATGGTTTCATAGAGCTTATCGTATTGTTTAAAACGTATTATGGTTGGTTATATTTATATAAACCTACGTCATTGGTTTGAAACCTTAGTCTTTACTTTGGATATCATTGGTTATGCTTGTTATAATGTCATCATGTGACATTCTATAACGTTTAGAGTTTGTTAGGGTTATAACTTAGTGGTGCCAAGAATTCAATGTACTAATACATTGGCATGTTAAACCTATGTCCATAGTGTTGGATGCAATATATATATATACATATGTAATATGTATATATATACACATTAGTTTTAAAGTTAAGTTTTAATTACAAGTTTATTAACATAGGTAAGGTATTCTTGTTATTACATATTAATATGCTGGCATTTTAAGCCAAGGTCCACAACATTATATATATATATATATATCTATATCTATATATATATTGTTTATAAAGTCAAGTCATTCTAATAATTGATTAATAAGTGTGAAGTAATATTATGTGGGGCTCATAGCAATGCTTTTTATATTTGCTCTAAATGTTTATGGAAATTAATATATATATTTACTAGGTTAATCCTAATGCTGTAAGTATTACATGATATTCTCCATTGTTATATAATTGCTTATATTTGCATTATCATAGGTATAATAAGAATTCTCATAATATATTATACTTTAGCCTAGTTCCTTGCAAGTTAATGCGAGGGCTCGAGTTAATATAAACACCAAGGTTATATGTTAGGTTAAAATATTATTCACATTAATTCTATGATTAATTTGTATTCCATATTCAAAATATATTAATGGTTTAATATAGTTATTAATGGAATTGTTAAAGTTGCCTATTAAAGTTTATATTGTTGCAAATTGGTTAGTATAGTGGACATGCAACTTCCGACGTATGAGTTATCCCTATACTAATAGGTTCTTGTATACGTACACCTGCTTAAGTACATGTGTTCTTCATGTATCGATACTGGTGGGAAAAGCGACAAAAGTAATAATATAGTATAGTGCACACACAGACATGATATTATCTAAGTATGCTGTAGTGACAGCTAGAGTTGGTGTTTTCCGCATGGTTTAGTGATTGGATTCTTTACTAAAAAAAAAATCGTGTAGAAGAGATGTGACAGGCCCCACGATCTCCGCCATGGATAACACGTAGGCCACTTCGATCATGTCACATCCTCCTACCATTTTTCCATTTATGGCTAGTCTCAAACTACCTGATCTGTCCTGATTGACTAACGATCTGATCCGACATGACCCTACATGGCCTCCCATGCCTAAAAAACTCCCTTCAAACATCCAAAAGTTTGAAGCGAAGGGTGGTGAGGACCCCCATAACCATATCATGTCCTTTCACTTATGGTGTTCCTCCAACTCCATAGTGGATGACTCGATCCACCTACGCTTGTTACAATAGATACTCACTGGAACTGTAGCCAGGTGGTATATTGAACAAACACATGGGACACATTCCACTTTTACATCCCTCACTTTGAAATTTCCTACAATTCTTCCAGCTACCATTTTGTTATGACACTCGTGTTGAGATTTTACTATCTTGCAGGCAAAACATGACCACCCATATCACATATCACATCCATGAATGGCGTAGATGTCGTAGTTTGTGTAATATCAAATTAGATGACCGTATCTTTTTATATTGGTTTTTGAAATCCCTCATACTAGTTATCTCCAAGGATGTGGCTTCTGAAAGGCCCCAAACTGAAGAAGAATCCATACTTACAGCCCAACAATTTGACTTTATCTAGGCACAGTCGGGCTACCTTTACTCCATTTTACCTAATGCTCCTCATAGTGATTCCTGTTGGAAGGACGCGTTGGGGGGATCCCATGCTGTCTATGGCATCATTGGACACCTTGCATCAACCAGTCATCCATATTTCCATATGCCTCCCATCACCACCCTAGCTTATAATCCCAAGCCTAGTTCCGCACCACCTACCATGAGTAGTGGTACCGACCTTTCGCACGCCACTGCCCACTCTGGAGCAACACCTTCATATGTTCGCTCGACCCAGGATCCTCATATACATGGAACTTCTTGTATGACCCATTGATACGATCATACCCTGCCAGCATACGTCCCCCTACTGCACCACCTGCTTACTACTATCCCCCAGTTGCACCTGCAACTGTACAACCTCAATCCCCCCCCACTTATTATCCACCATAGGATGCCCCAACACCCTCCCAACCGTAAACCCCCCCCATTCCCAAAGGGCATGTTTACGCTCAACAAAACCAATTGCAGAACCAACCTGCCCAACGGAACCAACAAGGACAACAAAATAGGGGAGCAAATGTAATCGAGGTAATAAACAGCCTCCCGACAGAGGTGGTCCACCACTGATCCCCCCTAATAATAATGGCGCCACGCCGTCTAACCAAAATCCTAATCGACCACCTCGGAAAGGTAAAAATCCCAACTTACGTATGAACCACCCATGTTCTATTTGTGGGGTCTCTGGCCATTACACGTACAATTGTCCCCACCTAGAGAGATCTCGCCAACTCTGGAGTGACGACGCCCAACGCCAAGGACATGCTGTGCCTCCAGCACCACCAAACACCTCGCAACCCAATGCACAACCCATGGTGTTGCAGATCCCCCCACCCACACAAGGAGTAGTAGCCACCCAACCTTTGAATCCCCCTCAAGGGGATGCCACACCACAACAGTCAACTGCCTACCCTACTCCTGTTAGTCAACCCATTGAATTAGGTACCCACCACCTTTTAATGATGTCTTCGACTGATATCAATCTTCAAACACGCCGTAACCAATATGGTTCAGCCACCGAAACCATTCCTACAAATAAGGACGCTAACACTATTCCCACAAATTAGTCGTTATGGCTACCACCCACACCGTCAGAGGGATCCCCTAAAGCTCCTCGATTTCCTTTTCCCCACATCAATAAAAACCCCAATGCTCATGCTTCCCCCAACCGCAACATTGTGGATGACTTATCCCAATCCCCCACTGTTATGCCAGCCTTAGAAGTTTTAAAGAAATTCCCAATGCAGCACAATACACTATTGTCTGCCATAGGTTCCATAGACCCTTTTGACTCACGAATCATGGAATTCGACTTAGACCAATCTGAACCACGCATACCTTCCACCTTAGCATTTCAAGTCTCTGTGTCGATCCAGAATCTGTTTATCCATCGATGCATCATCGATGCGAGTGCGTCATGTCTACATTCGTGTGGAAGAAGTTGGATCCCCTCTCCTACAAGCATCCACGAATACCTTATGAGATTATTATGACTGTTCATCTTAGCCCCAAGGCCTTTTGGCTAATGTTCCAGTCCAATTAGCTGGAAAAACTGTCTTGATTGACATTGAAGTTGTCAATGCATAGCTAGACTACAACCTGCTCCTAGTACGAAGCTACATGTACGCCATGAAGGTTGTTGCCTCATCGGTGTTCTATCTTATGATGTTCCCCCACGAGGGACAAGTTTTCAAAGTCGACAGGTCACTTAATATGACCCAAACGCTCCCGCTACACCCAAAAATGTTCTCCCCATGGTTGAACAACCTCTGTTTGGTGCACCTACCACTTTGATTTCCATCGTAGGGCATATAATTTATTTAGATCCTCCAATGGTCTCACCATTTCATTCCGTACCACCTCCCCCTCCGACCATTGAGATCTATGACTTGTGTACCATTTCATCAAGTCAATCATCCCCTCACCCTCAACCACCACTTCAGTCCCAACCACCATTGGTACCTAGCCATGTTGGAGCCACACCTATCCACACAATCCCGTTCTTCTTTCCACTATCAGCGGTAGTAAGTATGCCCATCATGGCCTCACTGAATCTACCAGGATTGACATTAGGAATCCCCATGTGGTATTTACCTACCCCTAATCCCAGTACAACTCCATAAGTCATCCTTCAACAGGTCCTACCGATCACCACCGCTAATCATCCACCTCCCCGTGTGGTGGAAACATCTTCCTCTAACACCGCCCACATGCAACGACCACCCCTTGGAGCCTCTTCCATCTTCCCAAACTTCAACTTTTGAGAAACCACGCAATAAGGAATGAATAGAGATGAAACTGATCTCTAATTATAGAAATATGATGCACATAAGAGTTGATAAGACTGCTGAAAAAAATTTGCTCAGATAATCAGAAGCTCCAAACAAAATCATGCTTACACTGTAAATCCTAGCAAGCTTCCATTCCTTTATATTGAACTACTAGAATTAGACTTCATTCCCCCAAAATAAAATGCTACAAGTTTTCTTACTTACGAGGAAACATTTTTCGTCCTCGGCTACGAAGAAAAAAAAACAAACACCCCTATAAATTGAATAAATGAATGGGCAATTTACACCTCTATGCAATACACACGTTCGACTTTGGTTTGTTAAACTAGAATGCAACAATAACAATTTAACTTTAAGCCAACAATCAAAATAGAATATGTATAAAGCTTCCTTTCAAGTGTCTTAGTTCATTGAGAACGAGAATCAATAGCCTTACTAGTTATTCATATCAAGACAGGTCTAAGCAATCTATGACAAATTTCAAAAAACTTTCAAAAATATCAATACTCTAAATATGTAAAACCAGGTTTTCACTTAACAAATCAAAGAGCATATAATTCACAGAAAACAAGCAGAATAGTATTGGGGCAATGAAATTCATTTATTTCATAATGAAATCCAATAGTAGATTATTGTGGTACTCTGAAGTTTATTTATAATCAACAAACCAAACTGAACGAATCAGCTCAACTGTCTATCAGCAATGTTTCTGGGCATTTGACTAGTTCTGTGCTAGTAGGTGCTCCATTCAAATCCCCTTGAGTTAATTGCACTAGTCTATTCTGGCTTCACTGCAGATGCCATCCGCAAATGTGGAAATATGGGAATGCATCCCTTGGGCTTAATGATTTAATCCCTTGGAAAGCAAGGGATATAAGCTTTCAACAATTCAATTCATAATGAAAATCTAATGGTAGATTATTGGAAATCTAGGGATATAATCTTGCAACAATTGAAGTCATAATGAAAATCTAATGGTAGATTATTGTTGCCCTTACAATTTATAATCAAACAAATCAAACACAAGGGTTAGCTCAACCACTTGTTGCCAACGTTTTTGGGTATTTACTTTTAGCTAGTTCTGTGTCAAACAAATCAAACAAGGTTTTAGATCAACTAGTAGTTTCATTTGGCTAGTTCTGTCCCAGTAGGTGCCTCATTCAAATTCCCTTGTTAGAGGCACTAATCTATGCCTTTTTTAGTAAATATGCCATCTACTAATACTAAGGATGCCATCCATTAATGTGGGGAAGCATGAAATGAGTTTATCCAGGAGTTTTTCCTAGTTTAAAAATAAAATGATTGCAAAACAAAATGATACATAAACTGTCTAGAATGATCACCTAGTTAATAAACACGTGGGCTTGTAACAGAGTATTCTACATAAATTATACATTTAATTTTCCTGATGCAAAGATAATATACATTATGATAACATTTAAGATGAAAGACAAACAATGCCTTACCATGGGTGGGTCAAGAATTCGACCATCTAAACATACCAACTATTTATCAACATTGATATTGCAGGCCTTCAATAATGTATCAGAATTGTAATTATTGACTTCCATTCCCTGCATCATCGAACACTAGTCACAATCTGTCACGTCCCCTCCCATTCTACCAGCTAGATGGAGAGGATCGTGAGGTTAACCCGGGTATCCAGCCCCATGAAATTATTTCATAAGCATTCACATAATAAAACAGAGACATATGTAGATGCATAACTATTTTATAGCACATCGGAAATAATATCATTTACACCTTCACCATACATTCAGATATTCATCAATTTAATAATGGCAAGAATATACAAACACAAGAGAATACTTATCTTAACAAGTAGTCCCTGAGCAACCAGCTACGCTTCTGCAACGTTCCACCCAACCGTAGGCCAGTGTGCTCCTTAATTTCTCAGCACCACTGCCACCCCCGTTCTGAGCATGATCTCCACAAGGAAAAAGGGGAAACCGGCTCTCACATAGCCAAAGATATGCCAGAATCAGCCAAGCCAACTAGCAGTTGGGTTTCTCAGGCTGCTAAGAGGTTGGCAGAGGTGAATTACTAGGCTAGTGGCTCAACCATGGAGTTATGGATACATCATTGGGCTCATCAAGCCAAATATGTCATCTTCCACTCTTGAAGCTTCTGCTCACATGTTCAAATCCAAAACGGGATGCACTGAACAACAAAAAACTCAATTACTGGGCATGAGGAAAACGCTTTCCACAGTGGGATGCATGAGATGGGGTTTCCAACTATCTCAGAAAAATGTGGGAACCCATAAAAACGAAATGGGAAGTTGGGGAACAACCCTGGGAAGCCAATCCGTTTTTATAAAAACGTCCTTGGACATTCGGGGCCAAAAACGACCTCCATACAGTCCCCAAAACGTGGCTCTCCTCTCCCAGGCTACTGCATATGCAAAAACGAACTCCCAGGCATGGAGAAATGCAGGATTTGGATGAAAAACGTGTAGGGAAAGACCCAGCTAGCTCCCCCTACGTGAATGAGAGAAGACTAACTGTTCAGAATGGCTTTGGGCACCATTTCGTGGGTGTTTTCTTGCACAACAAGCAAAACACGAATTTTCAGGCTGATGGCTTGCCCATGCACGAAATTGGCTGCCATACTTCTTCATTTCCAAGGCAATAACTGCCCCAACCAATCTTTGGAAGAATTAAATGATTGGGTGTATGAGACAAAATGGGTAGTTGGTGGTTTTTATGGGTTTCCCCATTGACACATGGATTAACACCATTGGCCCAAGGGTTTGAATAATCTCCCCCCCTATTCCTTGTAAAGATCATGCCCCCATCTCTTTTGTTGCATTGCGTAGCTGGTTGTGGGTTTTTCATTAAAGTTGCATATTTACATGATTTCCGATGTTACATTGTGTACCGCTAGCACAATAACCATATGCATCTATTCTAATTGCCGATACATAAAACGATAAATCAGTGGCCGGGCCTTGGCCTTGAGCTCCTCACCATGACTAAATGACAATATTTACATCATTTACAATATTCATGCAATAGGGTCAAGCTGGGGACGTTACACAATCTATTTGTTATAAAGATATTAAATGAACTGCAAACAAAACCATACTTTCCTTCAATAACACTTGCATTCATTCATCTGGATTTTGTCGGGATTGCTCCACAAGTGATGTGCGTTGTTGAGTAGAAAGGGACTTAGTATATCTCTTTCCAGGAAGGATTTTGCAAAGCTGGCGATTGGAGAAAACACACCCATTAGACAATCAATATTTTTCTCCATAAATTATTGATTCAACGCGCCTTATTGAAGCAACCTATGCATGAAATCTAGAAACATTTTATATTACTGACCTCAATTGGGAGATAATTGGGTTGTTTTTTCTCCCTACATCCAAGCATAATAGATCGCCTGAAAACTGCAACGGAGTTTGTTTTGTATTTACAAAGTAATCATACATCGTCACATCCACTGTTTGAAGAGGCTCTTCTTGGTTGTTGCCTTGGATTCTTACTTTCATTGAAAATATTCACACAGAAGGGTCCCACATAATTCAATACAGAATACCAAGTAACCAATAACATGATGAAGCTACCAAACATTAGAATTTTAAGTTATAACCCAAAAGAGAAAGAAAACATATCAGGAATCGATCATAAGAACAAGTGGCGATTTATACAGTTGTTCTTTGCACATTTTTTCGCTAAAACCAAGGATCTTAAACTCCATATTAGTGTGTAATGTTATAATGCGCACTCCTTTCAACACTTGTTTTTCCTGAAAGAAAACAACAGAATTTGACATTCCAACTGTTAAAAAATAAAAATAAAAGTTCCATGACAGAAATCCAAGGTAAGCATGTCTCGAGTTACATTTTACAGTTTTACCTTAGCCCAATTAATCTTCCATGGATTGTCAACACCTTGATTCAAAACAAAAAATCAATGACAACACTTTCTTTGATGAGCATTGTTGTTGCCACATCTGCACAAAATGGGAACAAGGCAGTAAACACTTAAATAGAATTCCTGAAGTTACTATAAAAGGCGTAAAACATAAGAAATCATATCCAACATGATTGAATGCACCACAGGTAAAACCATCGGTAACTACCATTTAGAAAACTAACCTAATCAACATATCATATAGTGAGGAGTGGCTTCCAAGCTTGAGTTGCCATGTCGCCCTTTAAGGCAAACTAAGCCCACTTTTCTAGACGGTTCATAATTCCTTCAAACATTTAGAAATTTGGTATTAAACACAAGACGACATCGAAAAACGACTATGATATTTAAATTATGTATGAATAATGCAAATATTATTACCAGTCTAAGTATTATAACTAAGTCCTAGCGATTTTACCTGCCAAGGATAGAAAAGACATCCATTAATTCTCATGAAACAGTTCACTAGTAAACAAAAGAGCCATGAGAATGACGTTTGAGACTGGAAACCAAATGATAAACAGTGGTGAGGAGTTAAGCTCTCCTGAGCCATTGGATAAATTTGGGAGAGCTTAGTTCATCAAGGTAACAGATGTTCTTACACATAGTAGGGTCTGCCACATGTAACATCTCCATGAATGAGTTAGTATTATTTTGAGAAAAATAAAACTTTTGGTCCTCTAGCCTTTAACCAATCACACTTTAAGACCTCAATTTATTCATAATACACTTTCTTGATACTGGTTATTATCAAAGAATGAAACCTAATGACATACATACCTATGTGTCGATTCAGTACCTTAAGGGGAACTTTGAGAACTCTTTACATTTGAACATCTACTCCTTAACATATTGCTTTAGTACTATGTAGTTAAATGATTAGCATTTCACCTCCCTTATCAACTTCATCCACACTAAGTAGTGATGCAAACACAAATGTACCAAACATTAATAGAAAACATATAAAAACGATCATGAGTAATCAATTGCTATCACACTCCTCACTGGATTCTTCATGAAATACTTTGTCATAATATACATTGAAAGTAATAATGACACAAGCATCTAAAATTAAACAAAGACTATAAAATCGCACAAGGGATCATCAAAACCACATAAATTACAAATACCGATCCATTTAATACATTTTAACAATAAATCACATGCCACAACACACCAGCTATCGTACACCATATATAAACGTGGTTCACCCAAAACTTGGGCTACGTCCACAACACCTGTCGCCATATATATTATTTCATCAAAATAAAATTACATCCTGCAACTCACCGGTTGCATTGTTTACCTTCCATTACTTGGAAGTCTCTCTCTCCTGGAGAGCATCTTCTAACATTCAAAGTGAGAAGCCTTGCCGTTATTCCCATAGTTCACATATGATAATACCTATATTATCTATGTTCTAAACATACACTAATAATGTTTTATAGTTGTTGCCATACTTTCCACAACCTCTCTTGTAGAGAGTATTTCCGAGACCTGCCAATGCTAACAACAAACTAGATCCATAATAATCTCATCATAGTTCTTTTCAGACATATAAATGAATTGAATTAGAGGGCTAAAGAAACTCTAGTGAGTGTTTTTGTTTCCCTTTTCAACCTCTCCGACAATAATATATTACATCAACATTCTTACCCAGATCTACTCTCCTATATGATAATAAATAGTTATTTCTAAGTACTACTTACTACCAAATAAGTACTACTTATTTAAATATGCCACACTATTTATTCGCCTCCTTAGCTAATCAATCCAAAGGATGTTATCACCAACTCTCAAGGGGAAAAAGTATGAGTCAAAGTTTCTTTTTAAAGTATGGGACAAGTATATTTTTTGAATACCCTTCCAAATTGACCGACTTAGACATATAGATGAAATCTGGTAATACAATACTTGTATTGCGTTTCCTACCGAGATCTAAAATATTTTACTCCACTGAGCTTTCAACAGAGTTACACGTGTTTTTCTATTAGCCTTTTGGGAACTCTCCTTTATAAATAAAAAAAGAGTCTTTCCCAGGGGTCTATAATAGCTCCGTAATGTAATTCTTTCATGGGGTATGAGTTCTTTAATCCACTCAAGGTAAGTAGGCAGAAGATCATGGCTCTCGATTTGGAACCCAGCTGCATGCTTAAGGCACTATAAAAGTATTAACAAAATTAGAAATGTTACTTATATATTTCGCAATATGCAGAGGATAAAAGGAACTCGATCTAAAAAAATGATGCAGAAACAGACTCGCTGCAATTTTCAACGATATAAGGTCTGCATGCCATCTCTCTCAGAGATGCCTGCAACGTCAATAAAGAGATCTGCGTGGATTTCTCTCTTAGAGGAAGAAAAAAGAAAGCACGTCCAGGTATTTCAACCCGCCTGCCAGATAAATATATATAACACTCCTTTAAAGGAAGTAACTATCAACGTCTTTGCAGCGATCTTATGCAGAGTATCAAAGGGATCAACATTTTTGCCAAGATCTAAATCAGATCATTAAAGGGTTCAATGTTTTTGCGAAGATCTAAATCAGATCATTAAAGGGTTCAACGTTTTTGCGAATATCTATTTCAGAACTTTTGCAATTATCTATTTCAGAACAATAAAGGGATCAAGGTATGCATAGTATAAAGCTAAATACCAATGCAGAGTTTTAAAAAGAGGAAATCACAACCTTTTCACCGAGAGACCTTACCCAAAAATCTAGGCACAACCCTAATGTAAATACAGAGTATAAAACTACATACCCATATGTTGCGAGCAGGTTATATCACTCCCAGCAAAATGCAACAACCGAAAACATAAGGATCTTACCGGAGGTCGAAGAGTTCTCCAAGAAGGATACTGTACAACGCTTTCCTTGTATGGAGGTCACCAACAGCTGTAGAATATCCAGCTAGCTCTTCCACTTCACAATTGCTGTCGCGAAGATTCGCATCCATCACGTTTCAAAATATCGTATCACCAGGTACAGAGGATTGTTCTCTCCCCTCTCGATGGCGATCCTTTGTAGTTATCCCCTCCCGAGAGAACCCCAAGCCCCCCCAATATGCAAAGATCTTTTCCCGTTTCCCCCCCCCTTTTCGTAAACGCCCATTCCAATACTAAAATCCAATGGCTTGGCGCTGGTAGTTTTCCTGCGTGACAAATGGCGGT
Organism: Larix kaempferi; assembly: GCA_027924585.1. Lineage (NCBI taxonomy): Eukaryota > Viridiplantae > Streptophyta > Pinopsida > Pinales > Pinaceae > Larix > Larix kaempferi. The sequence continues at coordinate 9,976,860 of BSBM01001110.1, read as the reverse complement.
CTTCAGGATTTGGATAGGCAACACGTGGTGGAGGTTAGGGTTCGGGTGCTCCACTAAGGAGACACCCTCCCAACATTTTCGATGCTGATCCATTTTTCATTGAATGCAAGCATTCAACAACACCGAAATAACAAGCAGTCAACTAATCGACACTATCTCTTATCTCAAGAGACTTATTAATTAGATATTCACCAAGATTCGTTTCATTATCATACACCTATATTTCCTTTAACTTATACCTTTATAAGTGTATGTTAAAAAGAATGCACATATCCTTTATAAATGCATGTTAGATCCTATTCCCCATACATATATATAACTATAAAGGTACTAATATCTTTTCCAAGAATATTATAGTAATTTAGACTATAATATATATAAATATAACTCAAAGAATATTAACGTCTAATTTAATTTACACTTCCTCCTTCCCTATACACCTATGAGTGTATATATGTACATGTTAGATGGTTAATAATCTTATAGATATATTTTGTTCACATACCAATATCTATATATATATGTCTTTATATAATCGTATTTCCCAAAAAGGGTCAAGGTAGTAGTACTAGTTTCTCATCAACAGGTATATAGAGTCTTAGTTTTAGCTGATAGTACTAGTGCTTAGTTTACCCTTTTTACTTATGAGTGGCTCAAACTCAAGATGACACCCATGGTAGTTAGATTCTCATGGCTTCTAGCCATCAGTTTCTCCTCCGTGGACTCGGTTGGGCCTTTGCTTCAGTCGTGCCACCGCCCTTAGTCTTCTGAACATAAACTTAGGAATAACCCAAAATATTACAAGGTTTTACTGGTGGGGGCCTTGACCTTGAACTCCTCACCAGAAAACAAGTACAACATACAATTTCATTTTAAAAAAAAATAATAGGTCATAGAGGAGGGATACCACACCACACTTGGCATTCCAGGAGGCACACAGTTGTAAAAAGGTTTAAATGCAAAGTTGCAAACCTGTCAACTTGTAAACCTTGATGCCTGTCAACAGATCAGGCTATCCACTATAAACAAAATATTTAGATGTTAACATTTGCAAGTTCAAAGTCCTATTTTCACTTTTACTTAATCCTTGCCAATGATGAAAATTGTCTTTTCAAGCACTTTCCACCAATCAGACTTATACACTTATTAAAATATTTTATTAAATAAATATAAATAAATACATAAATTATTTTAACATTGGATAAACTGAAGGAAAGTTTAAGAAATATTTTTTTACACAGTAAATTAATACTAAAAAGCGGAACATATAGTCTCTTGCAGGGACTAATAGTCGGATGTGATCTTTGGACACGTTTCAGTTTGATGGAAAAAAATGTGGCCTTCTCTTCTCTTTATGGAAAATCTTGTAGTTAGTGTGATTCTTTTAATGTGCTTCCAGAGATACCAATGGTGGTGGAGACTGAGCGGCAGTGTTTAGTGTCTTTTTTCAACTCAGTTGAAATTCCTATACTGTGTCTCAATGGTCTAAAAATGGTTTAAAAGAGACCCCATCTAAAGTTTTGTTGATTCATAGGTTGACTTTGGATGTATGTCTCTAGGTTAATGTGATAGTATTCTTAATATTGACTTTGGTTGACTTTTGCTAATCTTCATTTTGTAGAAGATAAATACTTTATCCTAAACATAACATCCTTTGTATATGGTAAATTATTTTTGTTAACATAGAATTATCATGTCAAGATATGAAACTTGAACACAACATTGCATTTGCACATTTTTACTTTATTTGCATGCTTAAAGACTGGCTAAAGACTCATAGTAAAACTCCATTTTTTGCAATGCATATTTGCATTTTTCAATGGCTTGTTTTGACCTACTTCCACAGCAGCATTCTCTTTTGCTTTCAGATAGTTCATTGAATTTTATATAGTCTCGATCACATAAAATTGTACAGTTGAAAGCATAAAAAAAAAAGTCAACCTATGCTAATTGAAAATAATGAATGGTAAACAAGTATTATTTATTGATGTTCTAAACATGATAATAGATTATACATGTTCTAATTGAAAATAATGAATGGTAAACAAATATTATTTATTGATGTTCTAAACATGATAATAGATTATACATGTTCTATGCCTGTCACTTATCAATTCAAAAAAGCAATATATGTAGCCAACTCAACTCTAACCAGTTGACACAAGTGAAGTGTCGCGGACATTGCCACCTTGTGGCTCTTGTTACATTTACATGCACAAGCTTATAATTGGACTTGATGGACTACTTACACTATATGCATGGCACTTTGAAAAAGCTTGAGGCTAGTTTAAAAGAATGAGAGTGCATTCTTACATGAACATGTGCGTCTTTTTCTTATGCTAAGGTTTTATTACTAATTTAATTGTTTTGTATTTTAATTTTTAATTTTGAACTTTTATTTTTTATATGATTTTATAATATATTTTATAGTTTAATTTTATTAGATAATTTTGTATTTCATTTTATAATTAGTTTATATATATATATATATATATATATATATATATATATATATATATATATAACAGGAACAGGGAAAAGAGTATATTTATAAAAGTTGTGAACAGCTATTCAGTACAAATATAAAAGAGTTTTTTCAGAAGGAGAAATCTCTAGAGAGACTGTAATTTCTGTCAACATATCTTTAAAAGCTCCAAGTCTTATCTTTCTAGAGCTATTCAAAATGGTACTCGAATAAACCCTGATAAACTGATTGTTTAGGAGAATGCAGAAATACATTGGCAAAATAGATACAAAATTTGAAACTTGGGCTAGAAAATGAGTTAGCCATAATTCTTTAACTGGGCTGAAACTGTGTCCACCATTTCCTGGTTTATCTCCTGATTGACCGTGGGGGTTTCCTGGACTTGACTTCCTTGCATTTTCTATGACAACACTGCAATGTCTTCCTGTAGAACATCAACCTTTCCCATAAGCTCGAACAGATTTTTCTCCAAATCATCTATTCTCGAATCCTGACATGATAGCTGGGTGACTGTGTAATTGAGGTCCGAGGCCATCTCCTCATTTTGCCTTACGCTGGTGCAGACGGCGTCATAAGTACTGCGAATTGAGATTTTTACATCCACCATGGTGCGGCTCAGGGAATCTATGGCTTCCATTACATTTTGCATTGTGCCGAGGCTATGATGAAGGGAAAATGGAGGTAGCAGAGAGGGTCTGGAGATAGGAGAAGGAGGGGAGTCCAAATGGCACAGAGAGAGCTAGCTAAGGGCAGAGCAGGGGAAATGAGGGGGACGAGCCATTGCAAAGAATGGATAGAAAGGCGTGAAGGGAGGAGTTAATACCGGCTCGTGGGAGCTGACAATGTGGCAGGAGGCCATGTGACAAGCGCGTGGAGGGAGTGGATGGCGTGTGGCGGGCACTAAAATGATCGGGGATCCTAACCTTGAGCAAGGGGTGGGGAGGACCCTCGGAGAACCATGGAAACTATGCTTTGAGCGTGAAAGTGAAAATCGAGCCCTTGGCATTTATTAGGGAATGTAGTGAAATCCCTTGGCACCATTGTGATCATGAATGTGCCCTGGTTCTAATAAAGTTCCTTTATTTTCCTCGAGGTTTGCTAGCCGGTTATTCTCTCTTAGAATGTGATAAAAAGAGACTTCAGTGGGGAGAGCATAGGATTTCAATCTTTGAAGGTATCTATAAGCTTTTGAATCTTAGGGGGCAGAGCCCTTTCTCATGACTTGGATGACATGCCTGGAATCACCAAATATTTTGAGATTGTTAATGCTGAAGGAGGAGGCCAATTTTATTGAAAGAATAAGTGCTAACCATTCAGCCTCGTTGTTCGTTTTCTTGCCTAGGCCCCATGAGAATGTTGCGACTTGGTTTCCTCTGGCATCAAAGAATATCCCTCCCGCACTTGCCGCCCCGATTTTATAAATATTTTTTTATTATATATAAATATAAATTTAATTTTAAAATTATTTATTATAATAATATTTATTTTAAAATTTTATAAATATATTGAAAATTAAAATTATTAAAAATAATATTTCCATTGCCAAAATGACATAAAAAAAGAAGACTACTTACAATGCTATAAATTTTGCTCAAACAATATTGTATCTCATAGGCTTCTTTATTGAGGTCTTTTTAGTTCAAAAATAAGAAAGGAACCAGATCCATGGACTTTTATGGTAATTTTGTTTCTATTTTATTATATTAATTAGAAAATGTTTATCAACTTTTCATCATGCATGTTATATATATATATATATATATATATATATATATATATATATATATATATATATATATATATATATATATATATTGAATTTAAATAATATATTAATATTATTTAATTTTAATAAATTTTAATATTAATAATTTTTCTAAATTTATATATATATAGAATTTAAATAATATATTAATATTATTTAATTTTAGTAAATTTTAATATTAATAATTTTCTTATCTTAGTGTTAAATAAAGTAAGTTTAAATTAAGTTTACATTTTCAATTTATTTTATGATATTGCAAAAAAATATTAAAGAGTCAAAAACGTTTGAATTCTAATCAATATGAATTTATTTAAAAATTAAGTTTACATTTTTAATTTAGTTATAGGATTGAATTGATGATTTGAAAAAGATGAACTAAAAAAGTAAAATACTTTTTAACTCCAATTAATATGAAATTATTTAAAAATTATGTATCAACTTCATTTAATTTAAATATATAAATTTAATTTAAAATGATGATATTAAAAGATAAATATCATATTAATCTTTAAAAATTTATAAGTTAAAAATAAATTATATTTCATAAGCAATTGAGTTGATAAAAAAGGCATTTATTGTTTGAACATGTTATTTCAAATTAGAAGTTTAATGAATTAACCCTCAAATATTTTATATCAAAGTATGTGCTTAATTTACTATCCACGTATTTCGACACATTATATTATTAATGTGGTGGTTGCTAGTAACGGGTATGCACATACACATATCCCCAAGATATTAATAAAATAATATTATTTAATAATTTTAATAAAATACATATTTAATAACATTGTTTAATTAAACATAATAATTATAAAATTATTTAATCCATATTAATGTTATTTAATTAATAATAACAATAATTAATTAATTATTATCATTATTTAATTAAAAATATTAATATATTAATATTGTTTAATTATTTTAATGAAATGGTTTGATTAACAATATTGTTTAATTAAAGAATATTATTAATTAAACAATACTATTATTTTATAATAGGGAATTAAACAATATTATTATAAAATAATTTAATTGAATATTTTATAAGTTTAATTTTAATATTTAAACTTTTTTATTTACTATTTCATAAGTTTAAAAATTTATTATGGTTGACATATACTTTTTTTGGAAAACTAAAATTTAATTTTCTTATCATAAATTGTTAATAATAAAAAAATAATTTCTATCAAAATATACGTGCATTTAAATCCAAATTAAGTTATACCTTTACTGCTTATTATGCACTTTTCACCAAATAAAATCAAGGCTACTAAACAAACTTTAAAAATAATTAATTAAATGACATGTTTTTAAGAATCATAAAAGTTTTTGAAGCTAGTTTATATGTTTTTATGATATAGCGAGGTCACTCGTTTATATGATTGGAAAATACAGCGACATCTTTCATCATGAATAATTGATAAGAGTGTTATACCGAGCTTGAGACTGCAGGGGATTAGAGTCTTGTCCTGCCCACTTCAAGATTCATCATTACTGATCTAGGTGTGTAGTATTTGGAATGTTTGGTTTTTCCGATCTATGCTGTTTTCTGGATATCTTTCACTATAGCAGTGCTATCAACAAACTTGCATTGGTGTTGAAATCGAAAATCAATGGCGGGTGAACCTAGAGTAACGCTGGATGAAGCTATTAATGGCTACCGCATTGCAAAGGATTGTTGTCAAGAACCAACTTTAAAAATAATTAATTAAATGACATGTTTTAAAGAATTATAAACGTTTGTGAAGCCAGTTTATATGTTTTTATGATATAGTGAGGTCGCTCGTTTATATGATTGGAAAATACAGTAACATCTTTCATCATGAATAATTGATAGGAGTGTTGAGACTGCAGCGGATCAGAGTCTTGTCCTACCCACTTCAATATTCATCATTACTGATCTGGGTGTGTAGTATTTGGAATGTTTGGTTTTTCCATTCTATGATGTTTTCTGGATATCTTTCACTATAGTAGTGCTATCAGCAAACTTGCATTGGTGTTGAAATCAGAAATCAATGGCGGGTGAACCTAAAGTAAAGTTGGATGAAGCTATTAATGGCTATCGCATTGCAGAGGATGTTGTGAACAATTATGGTCAGAGAAGCTATCACAAAACAAGAAGCAGTGTGAGAATCGTCAACATGTCCAGATCAGTCTCAGAGCGTAACACCAATGGAGTACATGGTAAACTATGGTCGACCATAGTTGAACATGGTAAACCATGGAAAACCATAAATACCTGTAGCCAACCTTGGTCAACCATTATCAACCATAGGGAAGAGTCAAACAAGGTTAACCAATATCCAACCACAGTTAACCGTGGTAAACCAAAGTCAATTATGGCCAACCAAAGGCAACCAAATTTAACTAAAGTCATCCACAGTCAAACGTGGTTACCCATACTCTTCCATGATCAACCAAAGTCAACCATACTAAATGGAAGTCAACATAGTGAACCAAGCTCAACGCAAGTCAACCTAAGTAAACAAAATTCAACCATGGTCACCCAAAGTCAACCATGGTCTACTAGGTCAACCATGGTAAACAATACTCAATCATAGTCAATTAGCCAAGCAAACTCAATGATAGTCAAACAAAGTTATCTATTATCAATTACAGCAAAACAAAGTCAACCATAGTTGACAATAGTCAACCCTAGTCGACAATAGTCAACCCTAGTCGACAATAGTAAACCATATTCAATTAGTATCCCAAAGTCGACCAAATTCAACCAAAGTCAAACAAAGTTAACCATAGTGAATCATGCTCAACCATAGTACACCAATGTTAACTATGGCCAACTAAAGTCAACCATAGTCGAACATGGTCAACCATGGTCAACCAACGTAATCCAAAGTCAATTATGGCAACCAAAATTCAACCATAGTTGAACATGGTTAGCCATGGTCAACCATAGTTTAACATGGTTAGCCATGGTCAACCATAGTCAACCATGGTCAACCACAAATAATTGTATCCAACCTTGGTCAACCATATGGAAAATTCAAACAAGGTCACCCAATCGTCAATCATGGAAAAACAAGGTTAACCATGGTCAACAAAAGTAAACCAAAGTTAATTGTGGCCAACTAAAGTCAACCACATCTAACCATGGTCGCAAAAGTCAACCATGGTAAATTAATCAACCAAGGTCTACCATGTTCAAGCAGAAGTCAACCATGGTAAACCGAATTTAATGAAATTCAATCATGGTTTACCAAATTCAACCATGGTCCATTATGGTCATTTGTGGTCAATGATGATCAACAATTGTCAACCAAAGTCAACCAGTAAACAACCATCGTTAACTATGTTCAACTAAAGTTAGCCATAGTCCAACAAAGTCAACCATATTCAACCAAATTCAACAATAGTAAAACAATAATGGAATTATAATCAACCAAAGTCAACCATATCCAACCAAAGTCAACATAGTGAATCATGGTCTACGAAAGTCAACCATCGAAATGTGCTATAAACATGTTTGAGAACTTAATATTCCAACACTTACAATTTTTTTGACCTCAATCAAAATATTTCGCTCTTCGCGGTTTATCCTAATATGGATTCAATTGATGGTGTATTTATGAGCTTTAACTTGCTCTTCATGTAAAAATAATTGTATAAAAAAAAATTCTATGCAGTGTTTAATAATATTTTTGCTTTGTACATTTCCTTCCAAATCAAAGTATTCCTATATATTGTTTTTGTATGTGTTCAATAGAAATTTCAATTTTAAAATATTTAACTTTTTCTGTTATTATTTTTCTTCATTGTGTACACTATATGTTTTTAACTTCCATGCTTTGATAATATCAAATACATTTACAAATGTCATTTCACATCTTACATTCATAGATAGCTTCCCCATATTTTCCATAAATATTACTGGTTTTGTAATTAATTATTTCATGATTATAATTATTTTCTTTTTAGGATTCATTAATTTACATTTATTTTACCTTTTCTAATAAGTAAATTTGAAATATAAATACAATTGTATTTTATTTAAATTTTTAAATATAAATTTCAAATATAATTTTTTTTTAAAATATAAATATAATTTAATTTTATTTAAAAAAATCCTATAAGTAAATTTAATTACTAATATTAATAGAATATTAAGGTATTATTAATATTAATAACAATTATTTTACTTTTCTTTAAATTCAATTATTATTTTACTCTGAATTTATCTTTAATATTAATTATTTTACTTATCTTTAATTTTTTTACATTTATTTAATTTATTTTTAATTTAATTTAATTTAATTTTTTTATAAATAAAACACTTTTTAATTCCAACTAATATGAAATTATTTAATGTTAAGTTTTATACTTGTTTCTAACTTACATTAGTTTCATGTTGTTCACATATGGATAGACAGTAGTTCATAATTCTTAAAGTTAGTGGTAGTTTGTTGATTTTTAGTTTTACATTACGATACATTTACTCCAGTTCCTATTACATTTGATGTACGTAATCAAAAAGAGTGGAATTAGATGGTTTAGTCTGAATTAATTTACATTTACAAGTTCTCCCTATTAAACATCTAATCTCCGTAGCTCTGATTTTGTTCATAGTTGTTATTTGGAAGTTTAATTTAGTAGTTTCTTACTTTTCTAGAAGTAATTTGTGTTTCAGTATTTGTTTTCATCTTTCTTATTAATTAACCATAGAAGTAGAGTAGTATGATCTAGTACTATTCTGATCTGTGATTTAATTGTATTCTTAAATATTTAACTCGGTTTTTCATTTTGAAAGATATTTCGATCTTTTTCCTTATTAAACATTTTTTAGGTCTGACAAACTTGAAACTTTAGAACCTTTTCTACCTTGGCCTATATTTTGCTTCAACTCTAAGTTTACTGATCCTGGTTGATAATTAATATTAGGTGTTTTTATTTGAGATAGCTCACACACCCAACAAGCTTCTTACTCAGATTGAATGTCAGGTTTTTGTGTTTACTTCCCCTCATTTTTTGCTTGTGCAACGTTCGAGTGCAATATGATTCATCATTTCCTTCATGGGGTTTCTTCGATGGTCAAACCTTCTTCACTATATATATATATATATATATATATATATATATATATATATATATATATATGCATGTTGTTACAATGTGTATCTACATGTAGGAGTCGTTGTCTGATTAGGTTTGTGTGTTTTTTATTCTCCTTGCGCCCAAAGTGTGCGCCATCTTCCAACGTGTGAATCATGGCGTACTTATCTCTTTTCTGCTACATGTTGTCTTTTGGTGAAGTGTTACCATCGTCACTGCCATCCTGCTAGTGCCATCCCCTCCTCTGTGTGAGATATTTGGTATAGTATGCGTCTGAGGTGGCTGGTGTTTTCTTGGATGCAGAAGGGTGTCATCCATTTCTGCCAGTTGTGGTTGTGAATAGTCCACTAGGGAAATGCCAAGGAGTGTCTCGTCGTGGATTCTGCCAAATCTGCATGGTGGACATTTTTCTTGCTACCTTCTCAACGTTTTCTATGGACTTCCTTTCCTTGTTTGGTGCGTGATTCCATTCTAATGTTCATTGCGTTTACGACTTGTGCGCGGCAGCCTCCTCTCTCCTCGTTCTATATCAAAATTGGCATTTTTTTAATGTACATCAGTGTGTAGTGCCTTCAAATCTGTGGATTAAATAGTGGGATTCACTCATGGAAATCACTCATTGAGACTGTGCTTATGCTCAACACTCGGAATTTCAACTTGGTAATGGGAATTATAATGTGAATTTGGTTCATTGCTATGGAAAATAAAAGAATCTTTGTTTTTTCATGCCATAGAATGTTTATACTTGATTTTCTTCTTTCTATTAAAATGAGGTTTTCTTTCTTCTTTAGACCTACCTTTCTATACTATTGTTATTTGATTTTGGCGTCTTCATTTGATATTTTATTCCATTCAATACCCTTCCCAAACTACTAATACAAAACCGAATTACTACCTTCTAAAGCTCAGTTCAGTTCTAATGTTATTAATATTAATTCTATTTCTCTATATTTTACTGCCCCTAAAATGCCAATATTCATCGACGCGTCATGTCAAATGGAAATGGACTCCACCACTACTGACTATTACATCACAAGGTCGAGACCCATTAAGTATTATGTTTAGCGTCTTATGGTGGAGTCCCACCTCTCGACCGGATGGTAAAGGTCAAATCCAAAAGCAGTTTTTTTAACGTTTTACTGCATCTGTAAATTTTTTCGTTTATACCACAAATCACTTTAATTTCGTCGTAGTACTTGCATTCCATGACGTCAGTAGTTGCATATTTTGAGGTTAGGATTTTGGATTGCATTAAATTTTATGTCCGGAGATCGATTGTACTGTAAGAATTCTGAGCTATAGAGGTTGCAGTCGACTTATATACATTGTATATATCATTGCTTTCCTCTTTGTATTTTTTTAATCTTGCTCAAAAGAGAAATCCAGCTTCTATTTATGTGTACATTATAGATTCTTTTTCTTTTCAAAGTTTACTTTAAAGATTAAAATTTATGTAAATGATGTAGTTTTTGGCATCAGTTTCACTATTGTAGAGCTTGAATATTCATTCATATTTGTGCCTGATATATACACATGAGCAGGTATTTGTGGAATTATGTTCTGTACTTTTTTTCTTTTTCATCGATTTGAAGTGTTCAGGACACCTGTGTTGTTGAAATTCAAGCAGCTTATAGTAGTACTCTAACACCTATGGTTGAGTTAACCCAATGAGTTAACTGTATCGTTTCTCTATGAAGGCTTTTAGTTTGAAGGTTATTACATCCTTATTTCTCGTATTGTGTTCATAAAATTTTCTTAGCATGGAAAAATTTCAGTATTTTTTTGAAAATTGTACAAGCTATCGTTGATCTTTAAGACTTTAAATCTTAATTTTAAAGACTCGATGAACTATACATATTTTACAGATTTTTTGTGAAAATTTCTACAATACTTAAAATGTTTCTTTAAATATTTGGATGGAATCTTCTAGATTACTCAAAGTTCTGTCCCAACCCAATCAAAGAAAAACAATATGCACAGTAACACGATAATATTCTGACGGATTCATTAACCCTCACACAAGCTCAATGCCCAAACTTAGATCCAATAGTCAAATTAATGTTGAATGAAATCCTGAACACCCGATATGCCATTTTTATTTTTATTTTGAGTAAGATTGAAACTAAGAAGTCATCATAAAGACAAAAATCTCAAAGAATTACAATGCAACTTTGAATTTGAGTAAGCTTGCAATTAAAAGAAGGCATACCAAAGATGGCAATCACAAGGAATCACCAATGTCAAAGAGTAGACAAAAAATACAGTTTTGTGCGACTAAGTCAAGCTGGGAGCCTGTATGTTGAATAACCAACCGATCAATCATGTTCCAAGCCACCGAGATGAAAACTTAGAAAGATCAAGTTCAAACCAAGGAATTCAATTTTATGAAGTGATGTCAAGGAAAATAAGCAGTCAATCCATCTTGAGAAATTATTAAAAATGTTATTATTATAATGGAATTATTGCCAAAGCCTTTCATAATGTTTCAAATAAATGTTTATAAGATTTATAACCTACCCCTAGCTAGCATGCCTGTAACGTGTCTGGTGTATTGCGATCAGAAACTTGAGTTATATTGTAGCGAGGATGGGATTTTCCGTTGGCTTCTTATCACGATAGAGAAATTCATTTTCATTGATTAGAGTTGTTGTTGTTGGGTTGATAGAGTGAAGACAAAGCACAATCGATGCAGTCGAAGGGAATAAGTTGTAAAATTTAATTATACCATGCAGGAGAACACCAAAAGCATGGTAGTATGCACTCCTTACTGCTGAAAAATTAGATTCAATAGGGCTCCATGGTCTCCAGAGGAAGACATCCTCCTCAGCAAATACATACAGGCCTTTGGGGAAGGTCCATGGAGGACTTTACCAAAAAAGGCACATAACAAGTTCATATCATTTCTTCATAGGCCCAAAAACAATCAAGGTAGCGCTTGTTAAAAGGGGACTAGGATCCCAATCGAATTAAGATTATTATGGAGAATCTTAATCAAAATATGTGTTGCAAATGAGCATTAGGGTTTGCATTCAAGGCATAATTTGTGAATGTTACTTGTTGCAGACTTGCAAGGTTTTATAATGGTGGCCTTTATATCGATAAAATTATGCTTGGATATTTGATCATTTCTGTAGATATGTTTTCTTACTTGTGGGTATGTGCTTCTCTTAGTTGTTGGGAAGCCTTTCTCCCATATTTCATCTCTTTATTCATGGAATTGAATGGATTCTTCGTCAAAGTTGGCTATATATTTTGCTTAGATGCCCATTATAGAAGAGTATAAGCTCTCAGGACTTGTACCAGTCCTGTCTATTAAGACACACCATGCCCATGAGGGTTTCACTAGTATGTGGTGAATGCAAATTTTATTGCTTGTGGTTATGTGCCTCTCTTCGTTGTTGGGAAGCCTTTCTCCTAGATTTCATCTCTTCGTTCACGAAATTGAAAGGATTCTTTGTCAAAGTTGGCTATAGCTTCTGCTTAGATGCCCATTACATAATAGTTTAATCTCTCGGGACTTGTACCGGTCTTGTCTTTTAAGACATGCCATGCCCATGAGGGTTTCACCAGTATTTGGTGAATGAAGTAGAGTTTGACTCTATCGAAGGTGCTTTGATAAACCATTATACATCAAGTTAAATCTCAAATATTTTCAATTCCTTGCTATAATATTGAATATGGTAATATTCTTATAATCTTGAATATGATATTATACTCTAAAGATCTGGAAACAAAATTACAAAGAAATACATTTTGTGAAATTTGATTAAAAACTAAACTAGAACTCAAAATAAATATTAAGTTCAAACTAAATCTAATATAAAATTAAATATTAAGTTCAAACTAAAATCCAATAAAAAGAGAAAATTATATCAAAACTAAGCAAAAACAAGAGCTACGAGCAACTTAGTCACTTCTATTTAAATCGAATCAGCCTAACCTTATATGTTTATGACACATTCAAAGTTGAGAGGTATAAAAAAACTTGAGAGCACCAATTTCAATATTTTCCGCACTTAAAATCTCAATGTTCAAAAAATTGATATTTGCATCTCAAGTTTTGCGATACCTTTATACCATATCTAATTGAAATCTATGTGCTTTTTAATTGATACCTACACAAGAAACAGATAATAGAATAGCAAGAATTTGAATCTACATACTATTAACTACTTGAAATACATGAGCTTGTTAGTATTTACTATTTATAACAAACTGGGAGAAGACCAACTCATAATTTGCTGGTATGCCAATTGGGAAAATAAGGTGTACCAACTTGACAGATAAGTATACCAGCCTATGTGAGCTTAACAACTGTCTATGTACAGTAACGCGATCTGATTGTGTATCCAAGACAATATTTCTAATTTTAATTTTGCAATTAAACTTTGATTATCATTTTGACAGCTGGACAAAGGAATCCCAACCTTTCAACAAAGACAATTTAGAACTTATAAACAAAATGTAAAAGCAATATATGGGAGTTTCAAAGTTTTCATGAGTCATTTTAAAACCTGCATTTAGTTGTACAAACAAAATGTCGTGCTAGTTTGGTTTATCAAGGTGCACATTGTATAACACAAAATCATACATGCAAGGAACCATCTCCAAGTGCCTACATTAGAAGAATATGCTACACATTGAGCTGTTTAGCCTCAAAAAATCCAATTCTACAAATGTTGTGTCAAATCAAGGCTCATGTCATGTTTATGATCACTTAGTAATGGCAATTCTTGCCAATGCCAAATGCCAAAAAGACAAGCATCTCATACAAGAAGAACTAATTACATCAAACTGAAGCAGTTTGTAATGTCATTTGGAAAGTATTTACATCTCTGAGATTTTGTATAGACATTTTCAGTGCTTCTTGATAGAAGTTGCAACCCATATATTTTTCAATATGTCTAAAAGTCCATTTCAGAGGTTTTGTAGTTAACTCCAAAATTGACCACGTAATACACAATAGATAGTTAAATAGTTTTAGAGGCTTGGACCAACTAATATATCTATTGGCCTATCTTCATGTTTTTTTTTAACATTCCACTCTAAATTATAGTATACTGAGCACCTTTCATGACGTCCAGAATGTGGGGATACATAATTTTCAACATAAAAGAGACCTCCATAATTAACTGCATTGGTAGTTGAGAATGCTCACCTGCATGTGCTATCTTAATTCAAAGTAAGGCCAGGACTGCATTTACAGTACTCATTTAAACCTCTCAAGGATTTTGTATGGTTGAGAATCAGTATCATGTCATTTGTGTGAGGATGGCATGAGAAAGTTGAGAATTAGTATCATGTCATTTGTGTGAGTATGGCCTTCAACCACCAAAACAATAAATAATCTATGAATAGCAGTCTAGAAAGTTAAAGCTCCAAGAGTACAATCCATAACAATGCATATAAAAAAATTATATAAATTTATAAAACATTACATAAAAATCGTAGCATGAATGCATTTAGGAATAAAAAAAACATAACTTGATAAACGTTTAATTAAAATCCCTAATGCTCTCAACTTCTTTCATGCAGACCCAAGTGGCGGAGAAAATAAGCCTACACAGACATTTTATTTTATTTTACCCTATGGATGCTTGACCATTTCCGGCCATTGATACCTGGACATTTTCTTCTATTTTAGAATGCAATATGCCATATATGAAAATATTTTAGATAAGCACAATAATTATACAATAGGACAAAGGGCTTAACCCTAAACTGGAATAAGTTTTTGAGATAGATTTCTTAACAAAACCTCATTTACATTTGAAATTCTTAAAATGTGATACAAAAGGGTCTGTCACTAAGCGACTCTATGGTTCAAGAGGATTATAGTAGTGTAACTATTGCAAACATAGTAGGGAAGAAATAGAAATCAATTCTGTGCACTGCACTCCCTGAAGAGTGATATCATGAGATGTATGCAATTTGAGAAGGTTCACATATCTGTGCATATCGTTTTCCAACCAGAAATAAGTTCAGGAATTGACCCAACCAGGAATTCTAATGACCCCAAAGAAAGACAACAACGGTATCTATCCAACAGAAAACAAGCACAAAAGAGGGGGATTGCTTGGTTACCAGAGTAACTGACACCGTCTTCCATCGTTGCTTATCCCACGAGGAAGCAAAACAATTCCTTAATGATTGTCACAAAAGAAGAAAGATCAAATAGGTCATCTCATTCTATCGAGCTCCACAACAGCAAAGCTATAAGAATATGAAGGAGGGGTGTGTTTTTTTAAAGTCCACACAACCCAGAATTGAACATTATGCCAATTGAAGGAAACAAACTATCACTATGAGAAAGTTACATGTTATGATAAAAAATATAATGAATGGAAGTACGTCTTACCAATACTTACACAAGAGGAACGAGGGTAAGCTTGAAAGAATTTCCTCTCTTCACGACCATCCTCAACTCCTAAACCCTCCACAAACATTTATATATGGATAACAGAAAGGATCTTTAGATGCTTCATTAACACATGAAAATTAAGTGTAGAGATGAACAAGGAAAAATTACCCTTGAGTTCATTTAATTAACCCGCCTCTAAGCTCCTCCTATTTTGTATTGCTTGTATATCGTCATTTGTTGCTTGACAGACTATGGAACTTTGCTGCCTATGCATCTAAACCTATTATTAATCCAAGTTACATATATTTTTCACTAGGTATAAGATGAAAATCCTAATTCTTAATATAGTATATACATATACAAAATTTAGATATGAAAAAACTTAATTTGTTGTCAAGCATTTTAGGATGAATTGATGTTTTTTATTTAAAGCTCCAAACTCATACATTATTTATTATTTATTCATATATTATTTATTTATTTATTTATTGCACTGATGAGTTTGATGCCAAATGAAGAAACAAAGACCACATTTACCTCCCTAGAGGATTTCATTTCCTGACTGCATTTCCGTTCAAAGTAGTCATTTCTTTGGAAATCAGATTGATTCCATGTACCCAAAGCTCTACATTTGCAGCACTCTCAAAATATTATAAGAAGTCATTGATATTATAAATCAAGATTGATAGGCCAAAATATGACAAGCAACTATGTATACACCAGAGCCGAACAGAGTTCACGTATGATATTAACTAGATAATGTCAAATCTGTCGACCAAATATATTCTAGTTATTATGAAAAAATAAACATAGAGGTCGAGCTTCTGTAGAAGACGGATTTAAGCGATCTCCATCAAATTAAGAAGCATATTCGGTAAATCATGGTTGTTAATAATGTCACGCCATAGTTTTTATTTCCATTCATTAAAAAGAGAACCCAGAGTTACTATCGGTATAAACCTAAATTTAAGAGCAAAGATCTCAAAAATTAATGAAAGGAACCCTTACAGTGAGGAGTGGCTTCCAAGCTTGAGCCGCCATGTCGGCCTTTAAGGAAAACTAAGCCCACTTTTCCAACAACAAGACGACATTGAAAAACGACCATGATATTTAAATTATGTATGAATAATGCAAAGATTATTACGAGTCTGAGTATTATAACTAAGTCCTGGCGAGCTCACCTACCAAGGATAGAAAAGACATACATTAATTCTCATGAAACAGTTTGTTGGTAAACAAAAGAGCCACGAGAATGACGTTTAAGACCAGAAACCAAATGAGAAATAGTGGTGAGGACTTAAGCTTACGTGAGCCATTGGATAAATTTGGGAGAACCTAGTTCAGTCGGGTAAGAGATGTTCTTACACCTAGTAGGGTCTGCCACACTTGGCATTCCAGGAGGCACACAGTTGTAAAAATGTTTAAATGCAAAGTTGCAAACTTGTCAACCTGTAAACCTTGACGCCTGTCAACAGATACGTATGTATGTATGCTCAATTGTGAGGCTATCCACTATAAGAAAAATATTTAGATGTTAACATTTGCAAGTTCAAAGTCGTTCTATTTTCATTTCTACTTAATCCTTGCCAATAATGAAAATTGTCTTTTCATAAACTCAGAAAAGCAAGATTGCAAGAAATTTAGATTTGTGAATTGTTCTAGACTGGGGGAGGGGTTTATCATTAAGAAAAAATGTAAGGTTTTAACTTTTAGGGCCCTGAGCAGACCCTGGGTGACATAGCTAAAAATTGATGGAGCACCTTGTTTCAGGAGATAGGTCATACAATTAGAAAAATCAAATAAAATAATCATCAATTTAAGGAATAGGTGTAAGCTTCTACAGAGGGAGAAAAAAAATACATGAGATCACTATAATGCACAGAGTAGTGGAGAAGAAGCAACTTGGAACAATGATGGACTCAAAGAGAACATAATAACAATAATACAATGCAAATATCAAAAACCAAACAACATTAATGGGTCCACAATAGTTTTCCCAAAGCACATAAACACGCAACTATGATACCCACCCACAGCATTGAACATCATCATACAAAATCTTTGCCATAAAATGAACAAACTTAAAAAAAACATGGCCGAAGTGATAAAAACTATAAAGAAAACCTACAAAGTGATAACACAAGAATATCTAGTTAATATCAAATATCAAAATTCATACCTTCAGTCCGAAACATTAAACTTCAGTCCGAAATATTTGTACATGTCACTATGATTGCCAAAAAAGGCGAGCATACAACTATGTAACACTGGACTGAACAATCTATAAGATCTTCGAAGAAAAGCTAGAATATATATTACAGAAAACATTACCAGATAACAACATATATTAAAATTTAAAATTAAGCATCTCTCAAATCCAGTCAAATGCCTTGATAACGTGTAAAAGATACATACCGCTGAAATTGAAGGTGAATTTGCATGTCCTGGAGAACTGTGTGAAACATCCATCCCAATAATAATTGTTGGTTTTGTAGATATCTTATTGTTGGTTTTGTAGATATCTTAGGTATCTTATGGGAAAATTCCACAGCCAACACAGAGTTGAGGCCACCAACCTGAAGGAAAAAATAATAGTTCTAGAAACACATCAACGTATTTAAGCAAGAGGCATGTCTAAAAAGAGAAAGGTATACCCACTAAAATTCAGATGCGGGAGGCTACCTTTGCATTTATTTTCAAAGCCACGTTTGTTAAATATTGATCATTGACCTTCTTCTTATTTTGAGGGGCAATATATTGATTAATGACCCCCAAGTCCGCCAAGAATTTCCTCTTCCAGGGCCCTAAAACAGGGAATAAAAATATAAAATAAGAAATGTTACGAAGTCACAAAATCGAGTTAGCATCATAAAAAGTAAAAAGTAAATTCATTTTATTAACACAAGAGTTACACAATCACCATAAAGATCAGTGTTCTTCCTCTCTGGTAAGAAGCAGAGCAGAAATTGAGGCGGCCTTGGAAGTTTAGACTTCATCTGATTTAGCATCCTATCTACCCTGTCAACAGGGTTCCTATTTCTATCTTGAGGCGACTCTTCTAGAACCCCCAAACAGTCGGCCATTACCTAGAGTAGACATTTCAATTATGCAATGTCCAAACATATAATATGTAAAATGCAATTGTTTAATTCATATGTAGATAACATACCAACCCTCTTCTGGCACAACATTGCTGAAGGTCACATCCCATGTTATTTATTTCATTAGAACGAACTCTTGAATTGAAACATGCAATTGCCAATTCTCCAATTTTTGTTGCCCGAACCATAGTCTCTGAACAAACGATTGGGATAGATTAAGAATCTTGAGTGAGGGAGTTTCAAATCAAATTTTCGAAAACATCAAAAGGTGAAAACCTTGTTATTGAAGTTCCAATGACCACCCCTTCAACTATTGAGAAACCACGCAATAACGAATGAATAGAGATGACACTGATCTCTAATTATAGAAATATGATGCACATAAGAACGATAAGACGGCTGAAAAACAAGTTGCTTGGATAATAAGAATCTCCAAACAAAATCATGCTTACACCGTAAATCCTAGCAAGCTTCCATTCCTTTATATTGAACTACTAGAATTAGACTTCATTCCCCTAAAATAAAATGCTACAAGTTTTCTTACTTATGAGGAAACATTTTTCCTCCTCGGCTACGAAGAAAAAAAAAACAAACACCCCTATACATTGAATAAAGGAAAGGGCAATTTACATCTCTACTCAATACACACGTCCTTGGCAGGACTTTGGTTTGTTAAACCAGAATGCAACAATAACAATTTAACTTTAAGCCAACCATCAAAAGAGAAGATGTACAAAGTTTCCTTTCAAGTGTCTTAGTTCCTTGAGAACAAGAATCAACAGTATTACTAGTTATTCATTTCAAGACAGGTCTAAGCAATATATGACAAATTTCAAAAAGCTTTCAAAAATATCAATACTCTAAATATGTAAAACCAGTTTTTCACTTAACAAATCAAAGAGCATATAATTCACAGAAAACAAGCAGAATAGTCTTGGGGCAATGAAATTCATTTATTTCATAATGAAATCCAATAGTAGATTATTGTGGTACTCTGAAGTTTATTTATAATCAACAAACCAAACTGAAGGAATTAGGTCAACTGGCTGTGAGCAATGTTTCTCGGCATTTGACTAGTTCTGTGTCAGTAGGTGCTCCACTCAAATCCCCTTGAGTTAATTGCACTAGTCTATTCTAGCTTCACTACAGATGCCATCCACAAATGTGTAAATTATGGGAATGCATCCCTTAGGTTTAATGATTTAATCCCTTGGAAAGCAAGGGATATAAGCTTTCAACAATTCAATTCATAATGAAAATCTAATGGTAGATTATTGGAAACCTAGGGATATAATCTTGCAACAATTCAAGTCATAATTGTTGGCAATTGTGATAATTTCTCCCACCACGTGTATGAGTTTGTGGTTGGTCTAATTAATGCTAGCATTTATTTTCCTAATTGCTTCTCCAAGAAGCCTCTCCATGGATGTTTCTAGACATCGTGGATGTTTCGAGAGAACTCTTCACATATGTAAAAATACTTTTCTTTTTGGTTAATGAAAGACAGAGTTTTCTGGGCCTTTCGGCCATTGTGTTTTCTGCTATGCCCTCCCACAATAATGAAAATCTAATGATAGATTATTGTCATCCTTACAATTTATAATCAAACAAATCAAACACAAGGGTTATCTCAAACACATGTTGCCAGCATTTTTTGGTATTTACTTTTAGCTAATTCTGTGCCAAACAAATCAAACAAGGTTTTAGATCAACTAGTAATTGCATTTGGCTAGTTCTGTCCCAGTAGGTGCCTCATTCAAATTCCCTGGTTAGAGGGCACTAATCTATGTCTTTTTTAGTAAAGATGCCATCTACTAATACTAAGGATGCCATGCATTAATGTGGGGAAGCATGAAATGTGTTTACCCAGGAGTTTTTCCTCGTTTACAAATAAAACGATTACAGAAAAAAATGATATATAAACTGTCTAGAATGATCACCTAGTTAATAAACACGTGGGCTTGTAACAGAGTATTCTACATAAATTATACATTTAATTTTCCTGACGCGAAGATAATATACATTATGATAGCATTAAGATGAAAGAAAAACAATGCCTTACCATGGGTGGGTCAAGAATTCGACCATCTAAACATACCAACTGTTTATCAACATTGATATTGCAGGCCTTCAATAATGTATCAGAATTGTAATTATTGACTTCCATTCCGTGCATCATCGAACACTAGTCACAATCTATTTTTTATAAAGATATTAAATGAAATCCAAACAAAACCATACTTTCCTTCAATAACAATTGCATTCGTTCATCAGGATTTTGTCGGGATTGCTCATAAGTGATGTGTGTTGTTGAGTAGAACGGGACTTAGTATATCTTTGTCTGGAAAGGATTTTGCAAAGCTGGCGATTGGAGAAAACACATCCATTAGACAATCAATATTTTTTCTCCATAAATTATTGATTCAACGCGCCCTGTTGAAGCAACCTATGCATGAAATCTAGAAACATTTTATATTACTAACCTCAATTGGCAAATAATTGGGTCGTTTTTTCTCCCTACATCCAAGCATAATAGGTTGCCTGAAAACTGCAACGGAGTTTGTTTTGTATTTACAAAGTAATCATATAGAGTCACATCCACTGTTTGAAGAGGCTCTGCTTGGTTGTTGCCTTGGCTTCTTACTTTCATTGAAAATCTTCACACAGAAGGGTCCCATATAATTCAATACAGAATCCCAAGTAACCAATAACATGATGAAGCTACCAAACATTAGAATTTTAGGTTATAACCCAAAAGGGAAAGAAAACATATCAGGAATCGATCATAAGAGCAAGTGGCGATTTATACAGTTGTTCTTTGCCTGAAAGAAAACAACAGAATTTGACATTCCAACTATTAAAAAATAGAAATAAAAGTTGCATGACAGAAATCCAAGGTAAGCATGTCTCGAGTTACATTTTACCGTTAATTACCTTAGCCCAATTAATCTTCCATGGATTGTCAAACACCTTGATTCGCCAACAAAGATCAATGACAACACTTTATTTGATGAGCATTGTTGTTGCCACATCTACACAAAATGGCGACAAGGCAATAAAAACTCAAATAGAATTCTTGAAGTAACTGTAAAAGGTGTAAAATATAAGAAATCATATCCAACATGATTGAATGAACACAGGTAAAACCATCGGTAACTACCATTTAGAAAACTAACCTGCTCAGCATATCATACAGTGAGGAGTGGCTTCCAAGCTTGAGCTGCCATGTCAATATTTAAGGAAAACTAAGCCCACTTTCCAATCGGTTCATAATTCCTTCAAACATTTAAAAATTTGGTATTAAAAACAAGACAACATCGAAAAACGACTATGATATTTAAATTCTGTATGAATAATGCAAAGATTATTACCAGTTTGAGTCTTATAACTAAGTCCGGGCGAGTTCACCAGCCAAGGATAGAAAAGACATCCATTAATTCTCATGAAACAGTTCGCTAGTAAGCAAAAGAGCCATGAGAATGACGTTTCAGACCGAAAATCAAATGATAAATAGTGGTGAGGAGTTAAGCTTACCTAAGGCATTGGATAAATTTTGGAGAACCTAGTTCAACCAGGTAACATATGTTCTTACACATAGCTGCAGGGTCTACCACTCTTGGCATTCCAGGAGGCACAAAGTTGTAAAAAGGTTTAAATGCAAAGTTGCAAGCCTGTCAACTTGTAAACCTTGATGCCTGTCAACAGATCCGACTATCCACTATAAACAAAATATTTAGATGAACATAACATTTGGAAGTTAAAATTCATTTTTTACTTAATCCTTGCCAATGATGAAAATTGTCTTTTCAAGCACTTTCCACCAATCAGACTTACACACTTATTAAAATATTTTATTAAATAAATACAAATAAATATGTAAATTATTTCAACATTGGATAAACTATAGGAAAGTTTTAGAAATAACTTTTTTTACACCGTAAATTAATACTAAAAAGCGTAACATATAGTCTCTACCTACGGCAGCTTCTCTTTATGGAAAATCTTGTAGTTAGTGTGATTCTTTTAATGTGCTGGAGAGATATCAATGGTGGTGGAGACTGAGGGACAGTGTTTAGTGTCAATTTTCAACTCAGTTGAAATTCCTATACTGTGTCTCAATGGTCTAAAAATGGTTTAAAAGAGACCCCATCAAAATTTTTGTTGATTCATAGGTTGACTTTGGATTTATGTCTCCAGGTTAATGTGATAGTATTCTTAATATTGACTTTGGTTGACTTTTGCTAATCTTCATTTTGTAGAAGATAAATACTTTATCCTAAACATAGCGTCCTTTGTATATGGTAAATTATTTTTGTTAGCATAGAATTATCATGTCAAGATATGAAACTTGAACAGAACATTGCATTTGCACATTTTTACTTTAATTGCATGGCTAAAGACTCGCTAAAGACTCATAGTAAAATTCCATTTTTTTTCAATGCATATTTGCATTTTTCAATGGCTTGTTTTTTACCAACTTCCAGTGTAGCATTCTCTTTTGCTTTCAAATAGTTCATTGAATTTTATATAGTCTTGATCACATAAAATTGTACAGTTGAAAGCATCCAAAAAAAAAGTCAATCTATGCTAATTGAAAATAATGAATGGTAAACAAATATTATTTATTGATGTTCTAAACATGATAATAGATTATACATGTTTTAATTGAAAATAATGAATGGTAAACAAATATTATTTATTGATGTTCTAACCACTCAACTCTAACAAGTTGAACAAGTGCAATGTCGTGGACATTTCCACCTCGTGGTTCTTGTTACATTTACATGCATGAGCTTATAATTGGACTTGTTGGATTAGTTACACTATATGCATGGCACTTTGAAAAAGCTTGAGACTAGTTTAAAAGAATGAGAGTGCATTCTTACATGAACATGTGCATCTTTTTCTATGCTAAGGTTTTATTACTAATTTAATTGTTTTGTATTTTAATTTTTAATTTTGAACTTTTATTTTTTATATTATTTTATAGTTTAATTTTATTAGATAATTTTGTATTTCATTTTATAATGGGTTTTTTATAAATATATTTTTATTATGTATAAATATAAATTTAATTTTAAAATTATTATTATAATAATATTTATTTTAAAATTTTATAAATATATTAAAAATAATATTTCTTGCCAAAATGACATAAGAAAATAAGACTACCTACAATGCTATAAATTTTGCTCAAACAAATTTTGCTCAAACAATATTGTATCTCAGAGGTTTCTCTATTGAGGACTTTTTGGTTCAAACAATATTGTATCTCACAGGCTTCTCTATTGAGGTCTTTTTGGTTCAAAAATAAGAAAGGAACCAGATCCAAGGATTTTTATGGTAATTTCGTTTGTATTTTATTATTAATTAGAAAATGTTTATCACTTTTCATACATGTTATATAGAGGTTATATATATATTGAATTTAAATAATATATTAATATTATTTAATTTTAGTAAATTTTAATATTAATAATTTTCCAAACACTAAAAGTAAGTTTATATATATATAGAATTTACATAATATATTAATATTATTTAATTTTAGTAATTTTAATATTAATAATTTTTTAATCTTAGTGTTAGAAAAAAGTAAGTTTAAATTAAATTTACATTTTCAATTTATTTTAGGATTGAAATATGATGATTGCAAAAACATTATTAAAGAGTAAAAAACTTTTGAATTTTAATCAATATGAAATTATTTAAAAATTTAATTTAATTTTTTTATGAAATTATTTAAAAATTAAGTTTGCATTTTTAATTTATTTATAGGATTGAAATGATGATTTGAAAAAAAATGAACTAAAAAAGTAAAATACTTTTTAATTCCAACTAATATGAAATTATTTAAAAATTATATATCAACTTGTGACCTTTTTTCCTAGGTCACCTGTTTATGATTGAGATCTGGAAGAGGCAGAAACCCTAACTTGTATTGATCATAAATCACAAAATACAACGAATTAGAGGATGTCCTTTGGACACAAGGTACAGGGGGATGCTATCTATGACCTGTAAAGGTTTTAGATCCTGACCCTTCGCCAAAATGTATTTATAGCGAAAGTTCCACGATGACAGGTTTTTGCTATATAAAACCCTAACCTTCAAATTGTCGCAAGTGAAGCAAGTGTCGTAAGTGCCATACATTTCCTTCCTTCAGGCTAGCTCTGATACTATGTTAAGATCAATATGCTAAGACAGAAAATATCAGCATTACATTCTATTTCATAACAATATCATATACAGGATCACTGAAAGAACCACAAGCACAGCATAAACACAAGAGACACAGATTTATCGTGGGGAACCCTCATGGGGTAGAAAACCGAGCAAAGCTTCCTCAATATAGATGACTAGCAAATACAAAGATGTAATCCTCAACCATGAGCTCCTTCTCCTCCATAGCAGATCTCTCTCTCACTTATGCGTTAATCACAAGTGAGTGAATGAATTGTGAGTGTGATAAATGAGGAACACACCTCCTCTATTTATACACTACTTCGACTTGTCTTTTACATTAATTAGGTCGGCCCCAACTTTAACCACTGGGTTAAATACCCATTACAACTGACTATGGGCCGACCCCACTAGGGAAGTCTAATAACCCAAGTTACCACATTCCGACGGAGGAGTAAACATCTCCGGATATACAATAAGGTCTTCACGGAGGAATGAAACATCTCTGGAATAATAAAGTACAAATATAATATTCTTAGAAGTTACAATATTTCAATAGTTTATACCACTTTTACATAAATAAAAGTTATATATTACGGACGGTGATCCGTTTTTCTAAGTTTCATCTTTTTACACTTAATTCTAAAAAAATTTGTAGGTAACTCTAATAATTCATTTTAATGATAAATTTTTGTTTTTCTAGCATGCCATTGCAACTAACGTGTCATAAGTGGGTATGATTACCTTGCACCAGACCTATAGCTTCTGCTTAGATGGCCATTACAGAAGAGTTTAATATCTCGGGACTTGTACGAGTCTTGTCTGTTAAGACATGCCATGCCCATGAGGGTTTCACCATTATTTGGTGAATGCAGTAGAGTTTGACTCTATCGAAGATGCTTTGATAAAACATTATACATCAAGTTAAATCTCAAATGTTTTCAATTCCTTGCTATAATATTGAATATAATATTATTCTTATAATCCTGAATATGATATTATAATTACAAAGTTAAATCTCAAATGTTTTCAATTCCTTGCTATAACATTGAATATGATATTATTCTTATAATTGTGAATATGTTATTATTCTTATAATTGTGAATATGATATTATAATTACAAAGTTAAATCTCAAATGTTTTCAATTCCTTGCTATAATATTGAATATGATATTATTCTTATAATCTTGAATATGATATTATTCTTATAATCTTGAATAATCTTGAATATGATATAATCTTGAATGTGCGGGCAGAGATAGCAATGGTGGTGGAGACTGAGCGGCAGTGTTTAGTGTCAATTTTCACTTCAGTTGAAATTCTTATACTGAGTCTCAATGGTATTAAAATGGTTTAAAAAAATATTAAAGAGTAAAAAACTTTTGAATTCTAATATGAAATTATTTAAAAGTTAAGTTTAATTTTTTTATAAAATTATTTAAAAATTAAGTTTATATTTTTAATTTACTTATAAGATTGAAATGATGATTTGAAAAAAAATGAATTAAAAAGTAAAACACTTTTTAATTCCAACTAATATGAAATTATTTTAAAATTATGTATCAACTTATTTAATTTAAAAATATAAATTTAATTTAAGATGTTGATATTAAAAAATAAATATCATATTAATCCTTAAAAGATCCATAAGTTAAAAATAAATTATATCTTATAAGCAATTAAGTTGGTACAAAAGTTATTTCAAACAAACATGTGAATCATCCATCTTAAAAAAAATCTCATTCATTGTGATTCCAACTTAGAAGTTTATATTGAATTAACACTCAAATATTTTGTAAATTTAATTTTAATATTTAAACTTTTTTATTTACTATTTCATAAGTTTAAATTGACAGTCAAATATTTTATAAATTTAATTTTAATATTTAAACTTTTTTATTTACTATTTCATAAGTTTGAATTGACAGTCAAATATTTTATAAATTTAATTTTAATATTTAAACTTTTTTATTTACTATTTCATAAGTTTAAAAATTTATTAAACTATTTTGGAAAACTAAAATTTATTTTCTTATCATAAATTGTTAATAATAAAAAATATTTTCTATCGAAATATACCAAATTAAGTTATACCTATATGCACTTTTCACCCAATAAAATCAAGGCTCCTAAACCAACTTTAAAAATAATTAATTAAATGACAAGTTTTAAGGAATCATAAAAGTTTGTGAAGCCAGTTTATATGTTTTTATGATATAGTGAGGTCACTCGTTTATATAATTGGAAAATACAGCGACATCTTTCATCGTGAATAATTGATAGGAGTGTTGAGACTGCAGCGGATCAGAGTCTTGTCCTGCCCACTTCATGAGAATAATTGATAGGAGTGTTGAGACTGCAGCGGATCAGAGTCTTGTCCTGCCCACTTCAAGATTCATAATTACTGATCTGGGTATGTAGGATTACATACTTGGAATGTTTGGTTTTTCCATTCTATGCTGTTTTCTGGATATCTTTCACAAATCAGAGAAATCGATGGCGGATGAAGCTATTAATGGTTACCGCATTGCAGAGGATGTTGTCAAGAATTATGGTCATGGTCAGAGAAGCTATCGCTATCAGAAAACAAGAAGCAGTGTGAGAATCGCCAACATGTCCAGATCAGTCTCACAGCGTAACACCAATGGAGTACTCTCCCACGGAAAAAGGAAAATGGAAGAGGGGATTTCCAAACATGTACAGAATCCTTATGTTGAACAGATATATATTGCGATTGAAGAGCTCAATTCTGCCATTGAAATACAGACGAGCTTGAAAGCCGGTTATGAGAAGAGACTTCAGTGTGTGAAAGAAATTTTCCAGTCATATTCTTCAATGAGTAAAAAAGCATCAGATGAGGTTAATAACTGCAGAGCCCAGATTGAGCAGATAAAGGCGGCAATTACACAACGAACTGGAAGTGTATTTGCGGAGAAATTCACTGGAGAAATTTGTGGTCTCTGGCAATCTGGCCGTACTGAGGATGAGGAATCGTTGAATGAGTTGTTCGCCAGGGAGAAATCTGGAATATCCGAATGCCTTAAAAAAGCTCAGATAGTATATGAGGCTTGTCGGATAAAACTTGAAGAGAACGCCGTGATTGAAGCGGCCTGCAAACGAAACAGGGACGAAAAAGCCGCAGATTTGGATAAGATTGAAGCCCAGATAATTCGAGTAAATGCTGCCATTGCCGAGTTGAAAAGTGCATTAGCAGTTCAAGAGAAATATAAGAAGAAGATGGGCAGGCTTCGTGTTTCCAAAAAGACGAACAAGGGCGTCTATTCACTGCATCCTCGACCAATCTGCCATCCTTTATGGGCAACGAGCGATACCAATGATGATATAATTGCCAGTATAAACGTTTCTCGCTGCCCTGTCTGCAATCTCGGCTTTGAAGTACACACCTTGGATATAATTGTGGCATCGTGCGGCCACACATTCCACCCCTTCTGCTTGGCTTCTGATGGAAAACTATTGACAAGATGCCCCAAGTGCCTCTGCCAAATGCATGAAACGTGGCTGAAATCTTTTGGAGTACTGGAATTAGCTGGGGACGTCCCATTCACAGCCCAAGAACAGTGAAAAGCTTAACGCTTTACAGCCCATGAACACTGAAAAGCTCAACGCTTCACAGCCCAAGAACACTGAAAAGCTTAATGCTTCATCCCAAGGTATGTGCTTTCTTGATAATCTTTCCTGAATTTTCATTTCTCAAGTGATAACAGAATCCATGGCACATAATCCATGATTTATATGTGCCAGCTTTACGATTTTCCAAGGTTTTGGGTTCGTAATGTTTCCTTCTGCTACATTTTGGGTAAATTCTTTCGATTGTAGATCTGATAATATTAAGACTGTAAATGCATAACAGAGGCGGAGATGCAACCAGCAGCAGCAGCAGCGTCAGCGATGGAGAGCTCAGAAGAAAGTGGTAACTAACTGGTTCCCAAATTCTGCATTGCATTATAATTCTGATCAGGCTTTCAGCTTTCTTGATGCCCAATAAAAATTACCTTGCTAAGCTTCTGAATAATTGCAGGCATCAAGTCGAACAGAAGTGACTGTAAATAGTTGTCCAGTTCTGCAGCCATTGTTATGTGAAAATCGAAGGTCTTGTGTGTTTGTCCGACGGCTTCTCCAGTTCTGTAGCCACTGTTGAGAAGATCAAGGGTCCGAGTGATTGTGAGACAGCTGTATAGGTTTGCACTTCTTTTGTGTGAAATATCCGCAATGCTGGTAGAGAAATGTTTTGTTATATAATACCGTTTTATACGAAATAGTCAACTGTTTACAAATACTCAGGTACAAATTACGTTTAACTAAACTTTATCTGCATATAGATGCTGAAATTATGTTTCACTAAACTTATCTGCATATATATATATATATTCTGAAATTATGGGTTAGAAAATTCATACTCTCAATATTTAATGTTTTGCCATTTTATTTGGTTAGTTAGTTTTGATTTGTTTTTATATATTTATGATTTTAATATTTAAATTATATAAATTTTAATTTATAAAAATGTAATAAATAATATTTTTATAATAGTTATAATTATTATTTTTGATGTTTAATCACAACAAATATATTTTAATATTGGTTAATTTTTTAAAATGTTGTTGTCATGACAGATAAACAATGGAAACTTTTTAAAACCATGTTAGTTGTTTTTGCTTTGAAATATTTATATCAATGGTTGTGTTTATAGTATATTTTTGAGTTGTTTTTGCTTAATGGTTGTGTTTATACAATATTTTTATATTTATAATAGTAATTTTACTGTTTATTTATTATTTTAGATGGTGTTATTCATTATTTTAGATGGTGTTATTGTGAATTGTTTTTAATTAAACAGATTTTGTTAGTGGCATACATTGTGTAGGTTATGTGGTGTGTTCCAAGTGTTATCAAACAACTTTAAATGAAATATGCACTCATAATAATAGGGTAAAATCAAACACAGCAGTGAATGCATTAAGCATCCACCTTATCACAAGCATAAGCAAGACTGAGTACATTATTTTTGTTTGGAAAATGTTAAGGATTATTTTATAAGGGGATTTTCATAGGGTTGTAGCTTGGGTGGTTGGGAGGAATGAGTTGCCTTCCCCACCATATTCAATTCTAATAAGTGACATGACGCTCTTGTTGAGCCCTATTGTAATGATTGTATTTTTAACCATACCTTAATTCTTTACGAAATATAGGTGTTGGCATTTTCTCAATGAACTAGCCCTCTAACAAACTCTGGACTACCATTTAAAAAAAAAATGGTAGTTGAAATCTCTATTCTCTCCTTCTAGAAGGTAATATGGTAGTTGAAACAATAAAAATAGTATGTAAAATATTCATAAATTTAATAATATAATGATTTGATTTAATATACTATTATTAAATAGAAATGTTATTTATAAATTTTCAAAAAAATCATATAAAATTATATTGAAAATGCAAAATCAAATATGTTCAAACTATTGGGTATGGAAAGGTTTGAATTCGAGTAATATTTATAGTATGTGTGATATCTGTGTTTGACTTTAAAAGCTATTATATGTCTTCTTCATTATTTTTTCTCAGCAAAAAAGAATGAAACAAGCTCCAATCTAACTAGCAAAGACAACTCTTGTAGTACCTTTTGTGTGATGGAACATATGCCATCGATTCCTTTCACATCATTTTTATCTTGTTGTGTGCTTGACATGATTTGAAACACGATATTGTGTGATTGATCTAAACTGAATTTTCGTTGCTCAATATGTCATAGATTTTAAATTGAAGACTAATATATCTCTATAGATTAATAAAAGTTTATTTACTAACGAATCTCAGTAATAAACCAATATATCATAATGCTAGTTGTGATATTTAGGTTAATGTTATCATTTCTATAAATATATGTAATACATAATGAAGCACTTTATATATTAAATATGATTAAAATAAATGTTTTTCAATTTATTATTGAGATATTTGTGTTTTAATAAATGTTGTAATCATAGCACATGTTTAATAACACAAAGAAATAAGTTTCTTATACGATAAAGAAGGGAGAAGCAAAATTGTTTCATTTGTAATTGTCATCTCCTTATCATCATCATCATTCATTCATTGATTCAATTATGGGCACTAAAAAGGCGAGAATAAATGGCTTGCACTTTGATTTTCCATCTTATAAATAATAAATGATAAATGTTTTATTGTGTTCTTCATCTTATTGATATGTGTTGTAGTTGGGAGAACAACCAATTGGTAGTGTATTTGCATAACGAGCACTCAGTCAACGTATTGTATGATTGGCACTATAATTGGATTTTGCCTTAGTCTTAGGTATGTGCGAGATCAAAAGTTGAAGGTCATCACTCGACTGACATGGAAAATGGGATTTCAAGTGGCACTATATCGATTGATAAAAGTGATGATGATTAACGTCCACTAAGACCAACTTTGGTCTATCGGACCGTAAGAAGGTTATTACTTCGTTTGCTTTAAAATTTTGTTCCGATGCTCAAAAAGCTTAGAAAGAAGCTTTCCAATATCACTATAGTTTTGCAAGTCAGGATGTTAGAAATGTTTGTATTGTAGCAAATACTATGAAACTCATATCTAATGTGGGTGTAAGTAGGACACTCTAAGAGAAAGTGATTTTCATCCTCAACGCTCATAGACTCACAAAGATGGAAAACCCTTTCCTCCCACGTAGTTTTGGGAATAGAACAACGCCGTGTTTCGCTATGGAGCTCATGACAGTTCGTTCTAATCTTGGCCATGCTCATTTTATTCTTTGAACTAGTTACTATCGAGAGATAGTTATGATCTTCCAAATTAGCGTTAATGACCTCCTTATAGTATCTTAGTTTTCTCTTAATCGCTAAATTTTCCTCGCACCACAATTTCTCTTTAAAATTAGAAGAAATAATATTTTTGACATTATCGATATTCTGCAAAGTTCCATTTTCATCAATGCCCCAATGGTCTAACCAAGCCATCGTATCCTTACATCAACTCCGTTTGATGCGTAATTGGTTTTCACTTTCAAATTTAAAGCAATTTAGGAAGTCTATTGTTTTCCATGTTATTTATCTTGTGCTTGTACACCATGTACCTAGTCATAGCCATGCTCTCGATGGGGGAAAGACTCACTTCTAAGAGGAGAATAGGATAAGGCACGTGTTGCTTTTAATTTTGAGGTTATAAATTATAAACTGCTTCTGGATTTGCTCAATCTTTCTCCAAAATTCTCTAGAAATACTGCATCCCCATACTTCACAACTGTATAAGATGATAGGGATGACAAGAGTTTCAAAGAGGAAATTCTTTTTTTCCAACATGACCAGGTTGGCTGATTTACAATTATTTTCAAGACCAGAATAAGCTTTCCATCCTCCATTAATATTTTTATCAATGCTGTGGTTCCAATTGAGCTTGTGATGAATACCAATTCCAATATACTTGTAAGAAGTCACTTCCTCCAATTTACTGTTATCATAAATACAATTTGCGTAGGTGTTTTTCTTAGATTTTATAATCATAACTTTTGTCTTGTCAATGTTAACAGTCATAGCCGTGTTAGAGTAGAAATCTTTGAGAATTGCACCCCTCTTAATAGAACATTGACGTGTAGGTTCCAACTTCATTTACATGACTAGACTTAATAAATACCTAAAGAGATATTAAAATAATAAATAATAAATAAATACCTGTAGAGAAACCTAAATAATTATTAAAATAATAAATAAATAAATTTAATAATTAAGAAAATATTAATATTTTTAAATTATTAATTATTTTTAATTTTATTTTATATATATTAAAAAAATGTATTATAGAGAAATTATTAATTTCGATCAAAATTATCCATTTTCCATTACGATGGTTGCCTTGAGCTCTCATTCTTATCAATCACCACCATCCCAATGAAAGCCAGTTTACTTTGTTGATTGACCCCGATGATTCAAATGTTGAAGGATTTTAAATATTTTGGATAACAGCTACCTCATCTCCAGTGTTCATTACCTATATATATATATATATATATATATAAATAAGAGCACATCCTCTTTATCCTCCTTTGTCGGGTGAGCGATTCTTCCTCTCTGTTACCAATATTACAGAAGTTGTCGTGTGGTTGATAGAACTCAATTATAAATGACTATAGTTAGAATATAAAAAATAAATTTATTTTATTTTTATTTTAAAGAATAAAATTAAAATTTCTTAAACACAAGAACTATTGTGACACCATACATTTAACAAGACTTAAAAAATACTAGAAAGAAAGAATATGTAATATTTGTATTATTTTGAAAATGGAGAATGAAAAGTAGAAAGAAAGAATATGTAATATTTTGAAAATGGAGAATGAAATATACATATTCCCTTAAAATGTTATTCTTATCCACACATTTTGTGCACTTCTACAATATTTATAATATTATTTTTCATATCCACACATGATGTGCACTTAAAATGTGATTTTTTTAATATATTAAATTATAAAAAAAATGTTAAATTAAATTAATTAATTATAAAATTTGTTAAGGTTTAATATATTAAATTTGGTCTTAAAATTTCGTTTTTATAATCAAAGAGATTAGAGAGAGGCTTACCTAAATCTTTGTAGTTTTGTGAGTTTAAAGAGTATGAAGTTCATTAACATTACAAATATTTTGAAATTGAGATTGAAATATAATGTGGGTATACACATAACATTTTAAGAAAAAGTGATTTTCACTCTTTATATTCTATTCTAGTTATGACAAAGACACTTCTAAAATGGAGTTAATGGCTTCTTTATAATACCTTAATTTTCTGGTATCCACTTTTTCTTCCTTACACTAGAATTTCTCGTTAAATTTAAATGATGTAATATTTTTAATGTTATGAATACTATATAGAGTAAACTTCTCTTTTAATCTTCGATAATTACCATTTTTATGTCACAATTTCCTCCATAACGTAAAACAATCCTAGAAAGTCTCGTCATTGTTGCCAAGTTATCTTGTGCTCATACATAATGTGTTAATCACATTTTCTATCATGCTTACAATATTTGTGCTTTAACAATAAAGTGTTCATTTAAATTTTATAATAACATATTTATATAAGATTTATACAAGTTTTATTTAAATAATGAAATTTTAAAATGTATACAAATTAAAAATAAAAACCCAATACATATATTTTCTAATTTTTATGGTAAGAATAATATAAACAAGTTGATGATGATGATTATTAATATCCAATGAGACCAACTCGATCATTGTTAAAGTTATAAAGCAAGTTATAAAGCGAGGCCTAACTCGATCAGTGTTAAAATTATAAAGCAAGTTAAGTAATTCCTTACTTTAAGGAATTACTCGACTTGCTTTATAATTTTATCTATGTGCTTGAAAATATTTAAGAGAAGCATTCTTAAATCACCGTAATATGAATTAGTTAAAAGGTTAAGAAGGTTGATATTGTAACAAATATTTAGAAAATATGATTTGATGTGAGCGTGGGTATGCCCATCTTCAATCCTTGTATTTTAACAAACAAAAATATTAAATAAATTACAAATACTTTGCTTCCACCCTAAGTTAAGCCATAACAACCATCATCGATACCAACACCTAAATGAAAAAAAAACTTCTCAATGGTATTGCATTGTGTGATAAAACAATTACAAACATAATTAGAAATTAGTGGGTTCACTTCCACCTACAATTGAACCATAGAAATAACCATAATTGCAGATGGCCTATCTAAACTTGGGCTTCAATTTTGGGATGGCATCTGGCGGAAATGAGAGTGTTTAAATGACACCATCACAGAAGATGATCCTAGACCTATAATATTTTAATCATCTAAAAACAACAAGAATACATCAAAAGAGGTCATTCAGGAACTTGCATGGCTTCCTTTTGCATATTTTCTCTAAAGTTTTGTTTTTCAGGTAGTATGATGAG
The DNA here is from genome assembly GCA_027924585.1 of Larix kaempferi. Taxonomy (NCBI): domain Eukaryota; kingdom Viridiplantae; phylum Streptophyta; class Pinopsida; order Pinales; family Pinaceae; genus Larix; species Larix kaempferi. Next base: position 9,941,944 of record BSBM01001110.1, on the reverse strand, counting down.
GTGTTTTTTTTTTCCCTCATGGATATTTTATTAGAATAGAGAAGATGAGAATTATCTAGAATTATATTTTTGTATAGTTGTTACTTCTTATGAATAATAGTTTAAAAGAATATCTTATATATTATAGACTATCTTTTGAAGAGACTGTTATAACTTCATTACTTCCACAAATTTTTGTTTTATGATTACTATGTAACCGAGGTTATTCTAGCCATAAAGAATGTGATTCATTAATATAATGAAATATGATGTTTTTTCTTTGGAAAAAAAACAATAACCATCCTTAATGTTGACAATGAAATGAAGAATCAACTTCTTGATGTCATTTCATTGTACAATAGAATAATTGATGATCAGAATTAGAATAATTGATGAGGGTAAATGAATCTAACCCTTGGTCATGACAAAATTGTGACGTTAATCAAATTAATCCAATGTCAAAAATCTTGTAAAAAGAAAAAAATCGAACCGGTAGGTGACGCATGCATATAAGTCCATCGTGAGTCATGACCCTAAGTTAACAAGGAAGCTATTTTCCATAAGTGTTCATTAAAAAGCGTTTGGCTCAAATACTTTTTTATGGTAGTTGGTGGAATAAAAAACCATGTGTTCATTGATCAATCCATTTTGACCATTTTGTATGACGTTATTTAGTTAAACAATCAAATCCCTAATTTTATTAAGTTACCATAGTTAGCCCAGTAGATAGAATAACCACAATTAAATAGTCAAAACCCTAATTTGGCTATATATTTGTATATAATAGTTTAATGTGGGACTTTAGTAATGCTTTGATTTCAGAAATGTTATTTCTTAGTGATGTTAATATGCATTGTTTAAAATGACGAGCATCTATGATCTATTGTTCTATGTATTTAGATGGATATTTGCATTATGATCTAACATCCCTCTAATTTAAAATTTGTGCATTGGGGAATGCAACATGATCTAATAGTATTTTTAAGATGCATTGATTTCAATGATCTTAATGTCATGTCCCCATTTTGACCCTTGTAATATTTTGGGCTATAATGTAAATATTGTATGCATATTATGTATGATTCCTAGCGTGGAGCTCAAGGCCAAGGCCCCGCTAGTGAACGCTCGACCTTGAAGAGGCAAGTATTTGATATTATGCTACCCGTGTGCTAGTGAGCCATTGGAATTGTAAATATGCATTTAATAAAATACCCACAACTAGCTATGCAATGCAACAAGAGATGGGGGCATGATTTCACAAGGAATTGGGAGGGAAATATTCAAACCCTTGAGCCAATCAAGTCAAGCTAAGTGTCAATGAGAGAACCCATAAAACCCTCAACTACCCATGTTGAATTTTGCACCCAATCATTCATTCCTCCCAAGAGTTGGGTGAAGTAGTTAATGCCTTGGGGAATGGGAGGTATGGCTGTCCAAAATTCGAGTATGGGAAAGCCACCCTTCATGGAAAAACGTTTTTGGCTCCCTGGGCACAAAAAAGAGCCATGAATTGCTCCCCAAGCCATTACCCATCAACCAGTTTTGCCTCTCTCACGTTTTTGGAGCTGCCTGGGTGTTTTCCATCCATGTTTTTCCTGTGTTTCCTTGTTTTTAGCTGGGAAGAGGGCGTTTTTGGTGTTGCAGAATTGTTTGGAAGAAGGGAGCTCGAATTGGGGTTTCATGGGGGGCGTTTGGGCCATTTGAAATGCTCATAACCTGTGGGAGAAATCATTTTTGCTCCCTGTTGATGTATTTGTAACTTCGGAAGATATTCACTTGTATATTGTATGTATTACATTTGTACTTTATTGTATCCCCAACAGAGATGTATTATTCCTCCGATTGGAAGTGTCGTCATTTGTACTTGCAAGTGTCACAAGTTATATTGTAAGTGTCGCAACTTACATTTGATGGGTTATTAGACCACCGGTGTGGGGTCGACCCTGTATGAGTCATGTGGGTTAAAGGGTTATTAGACCACCCTAGTGGGGTTGGCCCAGTCAGCATTATTTTAAGTGTTTAAGTTGAGGCTGACCTAGTTGAGTAAAGGTCAAGTGAAAGTAAAAGTATAAATAGAGAGTGTGACTCTCTCATTTGACACATTCTCTCATTCACTCACTTCGCATTAGTGAGAGAGACAGAGGAGTGCATAGAGGTGGAGGAGGAGTATGTTGCTGAAGACTTCTATCTTTTGGGTTTGATCTTTGTGATCCTTGTATTGGTGCTTATTCTATCTCTGAGGAAGTTGCGGGGTTTTTCACCTTCTTGGTTTTCCCCGATGAAATGCTTTGTGTCTCTTGTCTCTTATCTCTTGTGTTTGCTATGTTGTACATGTTGTTGTCTCAGTTAAGATCCTAGATCATATTGAATTAAATGGTGAAAAAATAACATGGTATCATAGCTAGCCTGAAGGAAGGCATGGTATGGCATTTATGACACTTGTTGCACTTGCGACAATTTGGAAGCTAGGGCTTGATATAGAAAAAACCAGTCATTGTGGAAATTTCGCTATAAATCCATTTTGGCAAAGGTCAAGTTCTGAAAATTCTACAGGTCGAAGGTAACATCCCCATGTACCTGGTGTCCGAAGCACAACATCAAATTCGTTGCAATTTCTGTTTTATGATCCATACAATCTAGGGTTTCTGCCTCTTCCACATATCAATCATAAACAAGTGACCTAGGAAAAAAGGTCACAACTTGGGCTAGGAAGCTCCAAATGCAATTTCGTAAAAAGTGACAGTAAGAGAACGAATTGTACTTTCACAGGTCCAGGTTATAGAGGCCGAATTATAACCAATGACATGTGGCGCTCCGTACAAGTTTGCTATCCTGTTTTATCCCATAACTAGGGAACGTTGCGACATTTGGTATATCTCTCTTTCAGAGAATCCATTTGAGTTCAGACCTGTGGGGTTGGAAATATGATTGGTCAGGCTACCGCAGGATGAAGTTTCAGACCCTGTGGATCTGAAATTTCAGAGATGCGCCAGAAACAATAAGGCACATATTTATGTGAAATAGAATTGGATTCTGAGCATTCTCATTTTTGGATTGTCACTACTGCGGGAAATTAGGGATTTTGACAGAAGTGGAATTTTGGAGTGATCTCAGCATAGGATTTCTCTCCTCAGCAAAATATAAATTTAGAGACCAAGATCAAATTTTTTGGTTGGGCATAACCCCGGGCATCATCAACCCCTAGTTCGGGATTTTGATGAGAAAGGTGGAAAATTAGGGTTTCTGCAAAATTTGAAATTTTTGGAATCTGAGACCACGGCTAGAAGCTCCTCAGAAAGATTGAACCTTTTGGTTCTGCAGAAGACCGAGCTTTATAAAACTCGGGATCCTGTCCAGAATATACAGAAGTTTCAAAGTCAATTTTGAGGGGTCAAATTTTGCAGTTTTCAAAATTGAAGTATACCAGCTTGATCCGCTCAGCAAGGCACATCTTTCCATCCATTCAGAAGTTTGAAATTCAAAATTTGAATTTTTAGGGTTTCTCTGACAAACCCTAATCCAGCTCGAGATCCAATCTCAGCAAATCAAAGTGGATTGGGTTAATCCTAGAAGATAATGAATTGGACACCTGCATAAGTGAAGAAGTTCTAGTTCCAGAGGGAGATGAGTCTAAGGCCTTTAATAAGAAGACTACAAGCAATCTCGACAGGTATGACTTGAGGATATATAGGTATGTTTTGAAATATGTTCATGATTAAGTTTATGATATATTTGTCTTCATATTATTTAGGTTAGTACAATCTTGATTAATGTTAGACTTGTCTTAGCACCCTAGTAAAAGTATGAATGCATGTGAATGATAGAATACATTCATTGATTAGGGTTATGACACTTATGATTGTACTAATGCACTATGATGTTGTATGAGGTTGATGTTGTCCGCTAACATGAAAGGTACATCAAGAAATACAAATAAAGTTCTAGATCAAGAACATATGACCATGGTGACATGAAGACAAAGACTCGTCCATAGCCATTACAGAAGCTCTACTTACGAGGTATGTATAATTTTGGTCTACAATGGTTAAATTATGAGTTATGCAGGTTACTAGCACAAGTCATTAAAGAGAACAAGAAGACATTATGTGAGTATGTTAGACATAACTAGAAAACATGATAACCAGGTATGTTTTTCCTATATCAAGTTAGAATCCTACCTTGTGTTAGGATCTTATACTTTTGTATGAATGATAATGATTATTCTTGAAGTTAGAAATTTAAGTAATCAAGGGTTTATGCGTATTATGTTTCTTACTTTGATTGATGATATGACTAACCAGAAGAGTCCTATGGTCAAATAAGAATATGCATGAGTAAAAGAAGTTTTCCCTGAAACCTTGAATACTAACACTTATTACCTATGTATGAAATGATCATGACCATACATGTTAAGATTATTTAGGATCATAATGTTTAGATAGTATTGAGATTATACTAATATATGTATGGTTATGTATGAGATCTTGAGTATAACACAATGACGACACTAGTGCACACTTAAGCATGCATAGTGGTCCAGGATGGATATAAGTTCAAGGACAGATAATCCAGGAAGCAAAGATCAAGAGGGAGCACACTCCAGTAGTTCCTGCAAGGAAGCAAAGATTGAGAAGGAGTCCACCCTACAACCAAACAAAGATAAGCATTTGAATTGTCATTTCTTATGATTACTTAAATGATGTTGTTTAGTCATGTACATACTTATGTTCCTAGATTTAAGATGTATATTATGCATTTTAGAAAAGTTGCATTAATGAACAAGATACTACTAATATAGTAATGGGTAAGTGGCCTATGGTACTGTACAACATTCCATTGATACTTATTTAGAATGAAACCTCTTTGCTAACATGTTGGGAGTTGTGCACACTCTTAACAAATGTTCTAGTAGAGATGGAAGGCATACAGAAAGTTACCGTGTGAATACGGGATATGGATAAATGTTGTATTGAAGCATTGGCTAAGATAATTGCATGACTATATGACATATGTCTTTATGCATAAGAATGTGTTTTTGAAAAACTATGAGAAGTTTATAACCATGCAATTGAATTTGACTTGTAGGAAAGATCGTGTACAATCACCTACAAAAGAAGGACAAACAACATTTGTTCAAGAAAACTATCTATTGAAGATATTGAAGATTCTGAATCCCAAGATATGGGATGCAGTAATGGAAGGATGCCATTATCAAGGAGTACCATTCGATCATGAAGATTGATGTATGGGATGTGGTCCTGATACTAGAAGGGAAGTCTGTTGTGACTTCCAAGTGGATCTATAAGATCAGGGATGCTGCAAATGGTAGCATAGAGAAATACAAGGCAAGATTTGTAGTTCGTGGCTTCTCCCAGAAAGAAGGGATAGATTATGAAGAGAATTTTTCAACTGTAGCCAGATACACTTCCATCAGAATAATACTTTCTATGGTTGCAGTGATGAAGTGGAAGATACACCAGATGGATGTTAAGATAGCTTTCTTGAATGGTGTAGTCAAAGAGGAAGTATATGTGGAGCAGCCACTCGAATTTGAGACACATGACAGGGAGTCACGTGTGTGCAGATTGAAGAAAGATTTGTATGGCTTGAAGCAAGCACCCATGACATGTTTCGACAGGATAGACAGCTTCCTGTCCAGTTTGGTCTTTACCAAGAGTAAAGCGGATTTCAACCTTACTACAATGTTGAGGAAGGAAATCTAGTGTTACTCCTACTGTGTGTGGATGACCTGTTTGTGACAGGTGAGGATATATTGATTGTCAACTCGAAGAGGAATCTTGCTGTCGAGTTCGAGATGAAGGACTTGGGTATGATGCATTACTTTCTAGGTATGGAGGTGTGGCAGGGTGCAGATAGAATCTTCGTTGGAGAAGGGAAGTATGCAGTAGAGATCCTGAAGCGGTTCAGGATGATGGAATGCAAATCCATGGAAACACTTATGGAATCGAACTTGAAGCTATTGTGTGATGCTTCATATGAATCGGTTGATGTCACAATGTATTGTCAGATGATTGAGTCCTTGATGTACCTGACGAACAAGAGACCAAATATTTGCTTTACGATGAACACATTGAGCCAGTTCCTGATGAATCCTAGACATGTTCACCTGATTGATGTAAAGCATATTCTGAGGTACCTGGATGGTACATTTGATTATGGGCTCAAGTATGATGCGAATTAAAAGTTTAACGTGGAAAGTTATGTTGATTCAGATTGGGATAGGTAGTGCTGTCGTATGTTTAAACACAATAAAACATTATAGTATAGCACAAATTGCAGTATAGAATTCATGTAAATATTAATTGAAAGAAAACATAGTATGCTTCTGACAGTTCCATATATTTCTCTTGTCTCTATTCATTAAGATAGCAAGAAAATGCAATCAAAATTAAACATTTCTTGATTTTCCAAGTAATAATATTTTAAAGAATTATAGCAGCTGCAAGAACTAAACATTATATAGATTTCATGTCATCATACATATTTTATTTCTTCACTAAGTTCCTGCTTTGATTTCAAGTATCGAATGTTTATTACAGTAGTATCAAAACCTAATACACTACAAACCCTAATTTTGTATACACACATCATAATTTCTATATCAAGTCTTCAATGACAAACTGTAGACATTATTCAGAGAATGATAACATTTATGAATTATTAAACCCTATTCATCACTTTCTAGAACCATACTATCTTTTATATATGGTAAGTTTACTATCTAAGAATTATCTAATAGTTAGCCGAAGGCACGATTACATTTCATGTCTAAACATTAGCTCACAATCCCTAGCAATACACACATACATTATCGAAAATTATGATTACAAAGATTTAATCTTTGGTACAAGCCCGGCACAAGCCTCATAGAAATCGTGAGCTACAGGTAGAGTATCCTTTGTAAAAACAAAACTAGAGTATTAAGGCATATCCATTTCGACATCTATTAACAGTCAACCATTTTCATCTATTTCCAAATAATATTATCAACAATGAGAACAAAACACAGACATACAGTTTTTAAGTCATGCAAATTATAAATTTCTTCCAAAAGAACTATTGTTGTTTGGCATCACTGTAACCAGCTTTCACACAGTCAACTGTTATTTAAATATAACTTTCCATTGAAAAGAAAATGAACCATAGTTTACATGTGCAATAAGAACCCTCGATTATGGATTTCCATCCAAACAAATAACAGAGAATTACAAGAGTTACCCTCGACATTTTAAAAACAAGCCGAGACTGTGGAACCACAAAACTACATAGGGTTTTACCCTGAACTTAACAACTTACGGTGTAAAGACCAACTCAAGGTCGGTTCCGACGCTACAACAAAAATATTACTGAGCCGAACATCAAATACAAGATTGAAGATCAACCTCTTACAGTATAATATCAAAACAAAACAACCTTAAACTTCTTTGCAGCCATCACTAATATAAGCTGGAGGTTTCCAACTCTCGGCACATAAAAAAACACATCAAAGGCACCTATGAGGCTTTGCAAGAACCACCAGAGCTTACCAGGAAGTGGTAGTAGCTTTCCTTTCCCAAAACCGTTGCACATAAGACTTTCAATGAAGAGGGTACCTGCACAGTTACACATCGAAGTGGTTAAAAATAAGAAGATACAAGAAAACAATTAAGCAAAACAATATTTTGTTATTATCATAAACATTACCTTCTAATCGAAGCTCGGTTCATTGGCACACCACACCAGCAGAAGAACAACGAATTCTGGTAACAACATCAGTAACCACATTTTTCAAAACCCTGAAGATGATTCCGAAAGAAAATCCAAACTCCAATACAAAACCACTCTCAACAGTTGACAGAAACCACGTTTCGTATTATTGTACCGTGACTCTATGGCAAGGAGCTAAGCCTGCAACTATTAAAGAAATTACATATCACAGGTCACAGGATCGAAACCCTGGAAGGGAATTTCCTTTGACCCTACATTTTGGTAGCTTGTCGGCCTCAACTCAATGTAACAATGAAAGGCCGAGAAACTTGCTACCACTACATAAAACAAGGTTAGGGGTACACAAATCAACGATTAAGATTTGGTGAGATCAACGCACAGGAAAGAGCCAACAGTGCTACGTTGAAAGATGAGCAACATCGCATTAACATCTCATTAATTACTTCAACCACAAAGTGACCAACATTACATGCCAAGTGAACATTACCATGTACAGCGTGGAGGAGAGGCGATACAACAACCTTGCCAACTAGAACTCTTAGTTACATTATCGATCAAAGTTCACATGGTTGGACTACGTGGGTTGACAATCAAGCTTTCCACTATGGAGTTCGGTCATAACAATTAATACATGATCGTAACCCTGTCAACCTGTCAACAACAATTTCAATGCACATCAACTCATCACTCCATTAACGAGACTTTGGCGATTACAACAACATATGTTAATAACACTTAGGATAAGAGCTAATACATATAGCATGGGTCAAACTACTGCTTAATCCATAACCTTTCTAAGGTTGTTTAGATCGTATTCATGTCTGCATATGATAATATCCGATGGTGCTAACGTATAGCTAGGTTTGCATATTATAATCATATCATTGCATAATAAAAACCTTATCATTGTAAAATGTAGCGTAAACTTTATATAGGCCCAAGTTTAAACTTAGCCATATAGATATCATATTGTTAATTCATGGAAAACTAAATATAGTTAGGATTCTAACTATGTACAAGAATATTAGATACATGTACACTATAGCATGCTTATCCAATCCATAATATTAATATGAATCTATAAGTATAGATAGTGGGGTAGGACACATTCAATACTAAGTCCATTGCATAATCATCATACGTACATCATATTAGAAATGTTAGCTATGTATTACGAAGTCTAACGACAAATGTAATACTATAAGTATAGTTTAAATAATGACGATATTCATTCTTTTACTAAGTTCACGAGCACAAGCAGTAATCACTATACTTTCTATAGATTAACTGTGTATTGAAATGATAAATACATGACATAGAGTAGTCTAATACTTGTAGACACCCAGTTTGATGATAGTTCGAAGGTGTAATCATTATTTGTACAAGATTCACAATAGCATACTTAATAGATAGTAGTATCGTTGTTTTAATATCAATGACACTATTCTTATGACAATGAATGTAGCATCATAACAAAACTTTTGGACAACATGTAATGATAACCTTGAAGAGCTTCGTAAGACAGTACATAAACTAGGATTAGAACCATGTATCCATACCTCCAGTAACTGGTGATGCAAGGAAGTACTTAGCATTTTAATTTTACATTGATGATGAATTGAAAGACACAAGTACTCTTAACTTATGTTGTCTTATAAGATTTCTTACCTGTGGTCTGCACATGGAAACAAGATTCAATGCCTTAGCTAAACGTAGCTAAGTAAACTCCAGGGTACCTCGTAGGACCCCTTTGTCAACATACAAACAAAATGTCAGCACTCCATCAAGAATATCATAACAGTACAAACTGTGACAGCATGCAATAATATCCAAGAACTTAAACACATCTGTAAACTGTACTATTATTGCACAATCATAAAAGATCTTTCATTCAAGAGATTAACATCTGCTTAAATCTGAAGTAGAAAATACAATTAAATCATATTTAGTGGAGAAGTATGATGTGTCATCGCTACTAATTATCTTAGTTAAGAAATCAAGTTAATTTATATGTTCCGCATTAATGACTTTAATAAATATTGCTATTATAATTTTTTATTTTTATTTTTGGTATTTTTGGGATGTTACAATTCCAAGCATGGTGGTAGGAGGATCCTTCCCATGGCTATGGATGTAAGTGCCGTGTGATGAGAATCAGGACGATGCTCTAGTTTCTGCTATGATGATATGCATCACGATGATGCTGTGTATATGATTAGGATGATCATGTGATGATAATACAAATCAAGACGATGCTATGACGATGATCAGGATGATCATATATGATAATATGCATCAGGTGGATGCATTGCATGATCAGTTGGATCATGTGTGATGATTCCGGAAGATGCAGATGCACATGGGATTTTCTGACATGGTGTAGATGTGTTCTCGCATGGTCACGATGTAATTGCCGAGCTTTTCCGACACGGTGTAGATGTGTTCTCCCATGGTCGTGATGTAATTGGTGAATATTTTTCGACACGGTGTAGATGTGTTCTCCCATGGTCGTGATGTAATTGGTGAATATTTTTCGACACGGTGTAGATGTGTTCTCCCATGGTCGTGATGTAATTGCTGAGCCATTCTCATATGGTGTAGATGTGTTCTCCCATGGTGAATATGTAAGGGATGAAGCCATTCTTCACAAAGGTGTAGATGTGTTCTCCCACGATGAAGATGTAAGGGATGGAGCCATTCTTCGCAAAGGTGTAGATTTGTTCTCCCATGGTGAAGATGTAAGGGATAAGCCATTTTTTACAAAGGTGTAGATGTGTTCTCCCATGGTGAAAAAGTAACGGCTAGAGCCTTCCCCGAATGGTGGTAGATGTGTTCTCCCATGTCAGTGGTGTAAGTCTTGTATGATGTGCATATGGGATGTGCTTCATGGACGATGAGATGATATGATCAACATGATCATGAGTATCACGATGATACTCTGTGGCCGTGGACAAGTTGTGCAGTTGCATGTAAAAGATCCTGTGAGATCTGATAGGTTGAGCAGTGAGCTCGTAAAATTCCTGGGATGCTATTTCGAGGTTTTTTTGATGCACGTAATCAGTCATGAGGATTCGACAGGATGGCCAGAGATGATGAAGACCTATAGGAGGCTAGGCCTAAATCCATCATGAAGAAGGGTTGGATCTGTAGAACTTCCTATGATGAGAAGAATTGAGATATAGCACCAGTGATCGAGATGACAAGTACAACAGTAGTGACGATGATGCTCCGTGATCCAGTGACGATGATCCAGCTCTAGAATTGAAGACTTGTGCCTATATGTATTGATGACTAGTGTCAAGAGAATACCTTCCTAGTTAAGAGGGAGTGTTGATGTATTTGTAACTTTGGAAGATATTCACTTGTATAGTGTATGTATTACATTTGTACTTTATTGTATCCCCAACGGAGATGTATTATTCCTCCGATTGGAAGTGTCATCATTTGTACTTGCAAGTGTCGCAAGTTATATTGTAAGTGTCGCAACTTATATTTGATGGGTTATTAGACCACCAGTGTGGGTTCGACCCTGTATGAGTCATGTGGGTTAAAGGGTTATTAGACCACCCTAGTGGGGTCGACTCAGTTAGCATTATGTTAAGTGGTTAAGTTGAGGCTGACCTAGTTGAGTAAAGTTCAAGTGAAAGTAAAAGTATAAATAGAGAGTGTGACTCTCTCATTTGACACATTATCTCATTCACTCACTTCACATTAGTGAGAGAGAGGAGGAGTGCACACAAATGGAGGAGTATGTTGCTGAAGACTTCTATATTTTGGGTTTGATCTTTGTGATCCTTGTATTGGTGCTTATTCTATCTCTGAGGAAGTTGTGGGGTTTTTCACCTTCTTGGTTTTCCCCGGTGAAATGCTTTGTGTCTCTTGTGTTTGATATGATGTACATGTTTTTCTCTCAGTTAAGATCCTAGATCATATTGAATTGAATGATGAAAAACTAACACTCCACATGGTAGAATTCACCTTTCCACAGTCCATGTTGGTGTGCCCATGATTTGGGGAAAACCCATGGCCATCCTATTTGTAAATCCCATTGTTGGAAATGTGTATCCATGCCCAGGTTTTGAGTTTGTTGTGTGTAAGAGAATGTTGGGGTTGAGATGGGTATCCATTGCTTTGGCTTGAGCTTGAGTGCAAGCATCCATAAGAGAATGTTGGGGTTGAGATGGCTATCCATTGCTTTGGCTTGAGCTTGAGTGCAAGCATCCATAAATGAAGAGGGTTCAGATTTAGCCTGGAAAAACGTAGTTGTGCACTGGCTTGGCTTAGATGCAGTGATTATTGGGTGGTGTATGAGTATGAATGTCCCCTTTTCCTTGTATAAATCATGCCCTGCTCGGGGGTGGTCTCTGAGTGCTGAAATAATACAGGTTGAGCAGAGACCTATGGTTGGGTGGAACATTGCAGCAACATAGCTAGTTGCTTGGGACCATTTCACCATAAAGATAAGTATTTCTATGTATATGTGTTTTACTTTTGAAATGTTATAATTTGATGATTGTATTGATATGTTGTATGCATATGAAATGTGTGTGGACGGTTTTTTTTATTTCCGTTGTGCATGTTTGTTGAATTGCATCTTCACACATTGGTTTTAATTCGTATGAATCTAATGAATTGGGTTGAGTTTATGTAAAAGCCCCACAAATAGGTATCATGTTCCCTTCTAGTAATTGGGTCAGTGGGAGGGGACGTGACACTTTCATTTTGTATAATAATATTCAATTAAATATACATGTAATGCATCATTAAATTTCATAGAAGAAAATGTTACAATGATGAAGATGAGGAAAATTTACATTGAAACTTACTTGGGGTTTGACAGTCCACAAGTCGCAAGGATTAACATTAGAGAAAGAAACTATAAATATTGGAAATAAAGAGAAACATGGTCTCACATTTACAACAATATCTCGTATTAAGGGTGAATTATGTTTGAACTCAATCTCCTTTCACATATAATCGATATGAGAAGATGACAAAGGGGGTAGGAGTGGTTTTAAAAAAAGCATAAGAAGACATATATTGAGAATGATCACTCTATAATATATATGTAATTCATCATTAAATTTAATTTCATTCTTTGACAAGTATTATCACTGAACATTATTATTACTTTATTACAATTCACCATTTCAATTGCATAAATATTTTTTTTCAAATTTTGGATGAGATAATTTCTACATGTGGTAATTTTGATTTTTAAGCAACATTGTTTTGATGTGGCCACAGCCATTGGAACCAACATATATCCATATTAACTCTAGCTCTATCAATCGCTGGGAGGAATCAAATCCCTTGAGGTGTAAACCTTTCCTCAAGTTTAGGACTCTAAAAGGCGTTTCCACCTAAAGGGATTTGATCCCACTCGGTACTTGATAGAGACTTACTTCTAAAAAAACCAATAATTAATTGTGCATTTCCAATATATAAAATCATTTTTATTATTTAGTTTTAAAGATTAAATGCTTTAACACACATCAATAATATCCTAATCAGTTAGTGGTGGAATATCACTCGTATTTTTGGTTTCCAAAGGAGTTCCCTTCATCCCAAATACTTAGGTTCCCCTCTCTCTGATTCCCTTCTCAAACAATCATCATGGGATAATCTTTTGTCCAAGCTCTCTAGAAATCTCTCTAATTGGACCCTACACCCCCTAAACTTAACCAACTAACTTGTATTAGTCAAATATGTTCTCCAATCCATGTAATTATATTTATTTTCAGTAATGGTGGCTCTAAATCAGTTATAAAATATATTTGTGTTGTTAGATGTGCTTTCCTTCGGGGGGGTTCAAAAGATAATCACAAATGGATGCTTGTGAGATGGGAGACCTTATGCAAGATAAAGATTTCAATGGGACTTTTCCCTAGGGATCCTGAAAATATGAGTAAGGTTTTGGGAGCAAAATATTGGTGGAGGTGGGTTACTCATTCCATGGAGGCATGGGCTATTCTTTTGCACCAAAAATATACCCCTTATCTAGACAACTAGGAACTGATTCACCTCTATGAAGAAAAGAATGGGTCACTCGTTTGGAACTTATCCTCTTAAAGCAAAGAATTAATCCAACAACACAATTTTTGGGAGATAAAAATGGAAAAACGGCCTCATTTTGGGTTGACTTGTGGCTACAAATCCCTAGTATGATCTCTTCCTTCCCAGTGGATGAAATCAAACAACAACTACATGAAATGGGAATTGTTACATTTAGTCAATACTAGTATGATGAACCAAATAATGAATACAAGCACTAGAAACATCCCACCAATTGGTCATGCAACCTTCCATAGGAGGAAACCACAACGATTTGGGAAAAAATGGAAGAACAAGTCATAAATACCCAAGGGATCTCGGACATACTACGTTGGGGATATCTCTAGAAAGGTTTCTTCTCTGTGAAACAAGTTTGGAGTTTGGTTGCAATGAATCACAACCTCCCTAGGGAACCCAGACCATTCCTGCATGTAAGTAAGATAAATCAATATTCAATATACATTATGAAGTTTAGAGATATTCACTTTACTAACCCGTGATACTAACACCATTGAATATGTTTTGAAATGAATTAGTGTAGTTACGTTATATAGTTATGTACTTGAAATGTGAGTATTGGACTAATTTATATTCAACAAGTCAATTCAATATATTTTACTACCCTAGATACGACATATACCATTTATGGTTGCAAGAAGGGTTAACCATAAACCCTCATATTTTTTTTTTCTTGTTAACATCATTATTGTTGTTAATGCATATTGTGTCTACATGATACCGGATTGCTATTATGTTTTAATAGTTCCCCAGTTTACTTGCTCAAATCTAATAACACATATATCAATTATGATTTATCAAGAATGTTATGAGCTGATTATTAAAAATCTGCTAAGGTTGTTGTCATATATTCACTTGTGTTACCTGGAACTATACTTTTCTGAGTTATTAGTACAAATGAAATATATCTAAATTCATTTACACATATAGTGATTGAATATCCTATTGTGTCCCTTCATTGTGTTTCGAGTCAAGTATCAATTGTTTTTCCTATTGAGACTTTCTTGTTATAAAATGATAAAAGCTCAGAATTATATATCTCGGGTTGATAGTGGTCATATTTATTTCTCCTATGTAGTATTTCATCCCAAATAGGTTTAGAAATATATCAATATCCATTCCATAGTTTTATTAGACCAGTCCTCAGTACGATATATAGTCCCTGCTGGTAGTGACTTGCTTTGTTTACCAAGATCTCTCCCTTAAATTCCGCCAAGTTTGTGAAACCGTTGCCATTGTTGATCGAAAGAAAAAGGATAGTTGGGGAATGCCACGTCTTTATTATAGAAGGAATCGAATCATTACTTATCAACCACGAATTCGCTAGGGCCGGGGAATGGATTTCTTGTGCGAGTGCGAACCAACTCTCGCAGGGAAACCCAATGCAATTACCAAGCACCAAGCAAACCACGAAAACCACGAATACCTTCTCCAAAAGACAACCGCACCGTCTCGAAAATATTAAACGAAAACTTATCGCCCAACCACCAAGCAGCGAAGAGGAGCACCACAAAAGAAACAATGTCGCCAAGCTTAGCAAAACCAACGAACGAAAAAGCTACAACCCACCAGTAGCGCCCCACCGAAAGAGACCATGGACACCAAAGGGGAAAAAGAATTGCGGAAGCAGTGAAAAAGCACACCCAAAACAAAAAACAACAGCAGACATAGCTGGCCCAAATGAAAATCCTCCAAGTTCACCGCTCAAATGCCTTAAAAAACAATGGCCAAGACCCAATAAATCTCATATCCATTGGTGACCAGATCACAGAAACTCATTTAGGAAAAGCACCAATGCGACAGAGTAATTTCTAGAATTTAACACAGACAGATAAAACCCACCATCCCAACAAGAGAAATAAAGGATACAGTAGATTCAAGTACTAATGACATTGAAAGAGAAAAGTACATGAGCCTGGGACAAGAGCGCAAAAACAGAGAGTCCAACCAAATTAATACACAACTGACACGCATTTAAACCTTATGATGCCAACACGCTGTCGGGACCCAAGGCACAAGAACCCAGAGTGGCGTCATGGCCCACGGAGCCAATAGAAACAAAGAAAATTCACTATTTAGAAAATAACCAAAACAAAAAATTATCACAGACTATGAGAAAACCTTAATGTAGCAGAAAATTTTGAAAAACTTGTCCTGATTAATGTCCCTGACCGAAAATAAATGTCGGGGACATAATAAAGCATTGTTATTATTGTTAAATAAAACGTTGATCATCTGAAGCTTCAAATGAACATGACAAAGTCAATAATTTTTTAAAATCTTAATATTATACCATCTTCGTCAATAATTTTTTAAAATCTTAATATTATACCATCTTATTATTATACTATCTTCCAATTGAAATTCTATCTCCATAATGTATTGGTTTATTCTTTATCAAATGAGTAAAATTAATAAATTTGTTTTTTAGCATGCAATACACCTCCATAATAAGCCTTTTAAGAAAAAATTACATAAAAAATAACAAGTAAAAACATGATATTATAATTTGGAAGTATCCAATTTGCAATAGATATTTCATATCAAAGATATTAAATGTATAGCAATTGTTCAAGATTTTACAAAAATCAAAATAGAAACTAAAAGTCATTAATAATTTTTATATACATAATATAGTATAAATAAAAATACATAAGTCAATGTTTTATAAGAATATAAAAATATCCCATAAATTTATTGTAAAATATATGGTGCATAAGCAAAAGCTCTTGCATCATAGTTGGTTTAATTTAATACAAATACAAATCCATTAGTAAACGCAATATATCTTATAATTTTATAATTTTAGCAATCATTAGTATTAATAACATTTGTAAACACTAATATATATATATATATATATATATATATATATATATATATTTAATTAATATTGTTTACTTCGACATTTGTTATACAATATGAAAAAACGATATATTCTAACTTGTAAAATGAAATTTATTAAACTAACTTATTTGAAATTTTAACAATATTATTAATTTAAAAAATCATGTTAAACAAAGTTGTGAACATTTAATTTAAAAAGTGATGTGGAATGAAATAAATAATTTTTATATAAAATTTTAAAGTTAAATAAATATATTTTTAAAATATTTAATTTTTATTTTAATATAAAATATGAAATATAATTTAAATTTAAACAACAAATATATCTATATATATAAAAGATGATAAAAATTAGAAATTATATTGATTATTTAGTAAATTATATCGTATATAATTAAAGTTTGTAACTTTCAATTATATATATATATATATATATGAGTGAAGAGTAAAAGAATTATATTTAAAATGATAAGGGTAAACAATTTAAAGTTAAAATAATTGTATATTGAAAGAGATGGTGTGTTAGAAATTATAAGATATATTTTATAAAATTTAGTAGTTTTATCATGAAATCAAAAGTTATTTAAAATAATAATAATAATATAATAAATGTTTATATGTAATAAAGTTGGGATATTCTTTTATAGACGTGATGTTTCACTGATGTAAGACACATATGTATTGAAGCCCATATTGCATTGAGGTAAATGATGGATCCAATTCTCGGTTTTAGAGATTATCGTTTAAAGTAAGTGGCGTGACAAACAATGATGTATTGCCATTAAACTTGATGCTAAGTAGCAAGTCCCTGCCCTAAGTTCTTACATTCAAAGTCTCATCTAGGAGCAATCTCCCAATGACATTGTCATAGAGATGGGAACTCTGAAAGGCATCAATGTTGACATAATAGTGTTGACTTGTTGTAGTATTCAAGAATAGCATCCAAAGGTTTTTTGGTTTTCGTGTTGCTAGTGTCATCTTGAAATCAACATCCCTGAAAAAAAACAATGAAATTTGTTTGAATGCATCATTTTAAGTAAAGTTTAGCTTCAAATGATCAAAATGACCAACACTAGCTAGGGCATTATCAATTCAAAACTTAGTACAAAAGCTCCATCATTAGATATCAATTTAAAATTGTCTTTTCTCATTGAGTTAACATGCACGCGTGTTATTCAAAGTTAAGTATAAATGTTGTACATTGGTGGCTCAATGCCCTTCTCCATAGGCCTTATAGTCCCCATAAAATCTTGAGGAGATCTCTTGTAAAGGTATTTGTGCCATAAACCAAATCTTTATTTTTAAGTTTTTTTCAAGTGCCATAGTTATCAAAGTTTACATACGTTTGTCATTACGCGACATCAAGACTTCAAGTCATCTCAACCTTAGCACCATTTACAACACATAC
Organism: Larix kaempferi; assembly: GCA_027924585.1. Lineage (NCBI taxonomy): Eukaryota > Viridiplantae > Streptophyta > Pinopsida > Pinales > Pinaceae > Larix > Larix kaempferi. The sequence goes on along the minus strand of BSBM01001110.1, from coordinate 9,923,910 downwards.
CACCCATGTGCCCATACCATAATACTATGTGATAAGTCACTTAGATAACAAGCACACACTAATTGCATTTCACTTCCATATTAATCATTGTTTTTCATATACAAGAGATCGAAGAATAAGCATAAAAGAGAGCCACCATAACCTTGACAAACATGTGAATACTTTCCAACAAAGCCATACATCATTTTCCATTGAACTCATGCATTTAAATAGCAAGCACTTGGCCATCAATTCCAAGTCATCTTACAAGCCATTATTTCATATCATTAAAAACATGAATTTACAAGTCATTATTTCATGTCATTAAAACTAAACTTAAGGAAAAAATGATCTTTGAAAATTTAAGCTATTTGCAAAAGATAATAGAAGAACGTTCTTACGGAAGAAAGGCTATTATTTAGACTAAGCAAAGTATATTTAAGAAGTAGAGAGAAAATGAAAATAGATAATAGAAACATGTTGTTAGGGAAGAAAGGCTATTATTTAGACTACTGTAAATAATAATAAAAAATTAAAGCAAAGTATATTTAGGAAGTAGAGAGAAAATGGGAAGCATGGAGGTATCCCCTTGCCAAAACGTTCATAATAATTTTTCTAATTAGAATATACATTGAACCCGTTGACATGCACATTACATTGTGACATTTAGCATAGAGTATGACTAAAGAGTTGGAAGATCTTAGAGGTATCACATTATTTTGGTTGTGATAAAGGTATCACAAATGGAGAATTGCTAGAAAGGCTTAGGTGGACAGGAACATAGAAAATCATAAACATTTTGGTTTGTGTAAAGAGAGATCGAGATCGAGATCATGCATTTAAACAACAAACACAATTCAAAACTCATTGTCATCAATGGCCATGTCAAGGACTTCCTCATTGATGTGATGGGATGTGCTCATTTCACACAATTCAAAACCTTTTTCAAAAAAACACATGCAAATGGAAATTGACGCAGTTTAGGCACTCTTTTGATTTGAAAACCGTTTTGTTTCAAGTTGGAATAGAGGGAAAGAACCCCTCGCCTATTGATTTGAGAACCGTTTTGTTTCAAGTTGGAATAGTTGGAAATTGACGCAGTTTAGGCACTCTTTTGATTTGAAAACCGTTTTGTTTCAAGCTGGAATAGAGGGAAAGACCCCCTATTTATAAAAACAAAGAGCTTATAAAAGCACTAGCGGGTAAAGTTATCATTAAAGCCTCGAGAAAAAACCCTAAGAGATGTCTTGGACGGTTAAACACAGACAACCAACAAGTGGTCATAGCTCACCCAATTGGCAGTTAACATGTTCTATGCATTCTAAACAATTGCGATGGAAATTAAATCAAATTTATGGTTCAATGTGATAAATGACCACCCAAAAAAACTATCAAAGAAAACCACTTGTCCTATGCATGTTGAAAAATTGAAATGTGGACATCACTGGATTCTAGATATTGTTGTAGAGTGAACTATGGGGAGTGAAAGTGTAAAATTTATGGGTCAATTTCATGAAGGGGAACAATTAAAACTATCAATGAGAAAACCACCTGCCCCATGCATGTTGAAGAATTGAAATGTGGACGTCGCTAGATTATGCATGTTGCTGGGTTGCTTCCCAGGTTCTCAATTCAATGTTGAATGTCTCCATGAGAATGGGAGTCCATGTCATAACAAGGTATCCTATGGGGAACCTGTGGCTCCAAGTCTATTTCTAGAAATTGAAAGAAATAAGGGCAAGGGAGTGTTTAATTGCATGTTTGGATACTTGGGTATTCCTATCTTATATAGTGGTAATGCTCCTAGGATGTATGGTATAAAGAGGGTGAGGGAAAGGTAAGGGAAAATCTCTTTTACTGGAAGGCATATACCGCTTGTCGATTTCTGATGCTGCTTGCCAGTTTATGTGACTAGAGGTGTTGTCTGCAAAAGTGGACCGATAAAATTTAGTTAATTCAATTAAAATGCAAAGTGAGGTTTTGAATTCTACCTATTAATAAGTGGAGTTTAGAAGAATCCATGAACACAATACTACTTTGCATCCTATCTAGAATGGTTTGCACATCAGGAGTCATATCAAGGTAATGACACATAAACACTCGTAACATGCCGTGACATTCATGTAGTAGTTGAAAAGAAACATGTACGACGAATAAAGACATTGAGAACAGTGTTTTCATTGTCACATAAAGGTGGGAACCCGTGGGTGGAAACACATTGATATATTGGCATATGCTTCATTCCTGGAAAGTAGATCATTCACACAATTTGACAATACCAGTGGACTTAGATCGCTTTGAAACTGAATTTGAACTCAGTTTGCATCTGTTTGGTCTACGAGACAACATTCTCTTTTGTGTCTGATTGATTCCATCCTATATGATCTGTTTTGTCTATCAGATCTTTTAATCTGTAAGAGAGGTATTGTAACTTTGTATCCTTTCCATTTTTTTTTACAAATACCAAGAATGATAAATTGAAAAAAAATTGATTGTGACCTCTGCGCACTTTCCATTTCTATTCGGTTAAGAGATATATAAGAGGTACAAGATACATTTTGTTTTCTGAACTTGGAAGCTTTGATTGGTTACTGGTTTATGTGGAATTGGAATTAGTCCTTTCCCGCAAGTAGTAGGGACTATAGAAATCGATTTGATGTAATTCTATTACCTTGGCGCAATTTACAATGCTTTTTATAACAAAGTTTTAAACCGATTTTTTTCCTCTCGACCAATCCCCAAATTCGAAGCCTTATTTGGCCTCATATTGAGGCATATGCTAGTGGGTCACTTTTATCACTCCAGTTGTTGTGTTGCATTCCTCGAGTGTCATTATGTTGCATGCCTCCAGCTAAAGGTAGCAGTTTAGGTACTCCACATGGCACCACGTCCTACCATGCGCACAACCGCTTGCCACGAATGGGATTGCATGCGTTGCACGACCGCTTGCCACTAACGAGATTGCATGTGTTGCACGACCACTTGCCACTAATGGTATTTCATGCACTGCAACACCTACATGTCCTCCGGTTGTAGTTGGGTTTTCGATATGTTAAAAAGCATAATTGTGTCTCTCCTCGTGTACATCTCTTCCTCTATAAATCACAGTCACACACATTGTTCTTCATCTCCATTAGTAAGAAACGAACTAGTTAATGATTAGAATGCACAAACTGTGTGCCATATTCCAACGTGTGAATCATGGCGTACTTATCTCTTTTCTACTACATGTTGTCTCTCTAGTGAAGCGTTACCATCGTCACTGCCATCCTGCTGGTGCCATCCCCTCCTCCGCGTGAGCTACCTGGTATAGTATGCGTCTGAGGTCCGTGGTGTTTTCATGGATGCAGAAGGGTGTCATCCATTCTTGCCAGCTGTGGGTGCGAATAGTCCACTAGGGAAATTCCAAGGAGTGGCCCATCATGGATTCTTCTGAATCTGCTTGGTGGCCATTTTTCTCGCTACCTTCCCAACGTTTTTTATGGCTTTCCATTCCTTTTTTGGTGCCTGATTCCATTCTAATGTTCTTTGCGTATAATATTTGTGCGCGACAGCCCCTCTCTGCTCGTTCTATGTCAAAATTGACATTTTTTTAAAGTACATCATGGTGTAGTGCCTTGAAATCTGGGGATTAAATAGTGGGATTCACTCGTGGAAATCACTCATTGAGACTGTGCTTATGCTCGACACTCGAAAGTTCAACTTGGTAATGGGAATTATAATGTGAATTTGGTTCATTGCTATGGAAAATAAAAGAATCTTTGTTTTTTCATCCCATAGAATGTTTGTACTTGATTTTCTTCTTTCTATTAAAATGAGCTTTTCTTTCTCCTTTAGACCTTCCTTTCTATACTATAGTTATTTGATTTTGTTGTCTTCCTTTGATATTTTATTAAATTCAATACCCTTCCCAAACTACTAATACAAAATCGGATTACTACCTTCTAAAGTTCAGTTCAGTTCTAATGTTATTAATATTAATTCGATTTCTCTATATTTTACTGCCCCTAAAATGTCAATATTCACCGACGTGTCGTGTCAGATGGAACTGGATTCCACCACTCCTGACTATTATGTCACACGGTCAAGACCTGTTAAGTATTATGTTTAGCCTCTTATGGTGGAGTCCCACCTCCAGACCAGATGGTAAAGGTCAAATCCAAAAGCAGTTTTTTTACCGTTTTATGGCATCTGTAAATTTTTTCGTTTATACCAAAAATCACTGTAATTTCGTTGTAGTACTTGCATTCCATGATGTCGGTAGTTGGATATTTTGATGTTAGGAATTGGGATTGCATTGCACAGAATTCAATGTTATGTCCGGAGATCAATTGTACTATAAGAATTCTGAGCTATAGAGGTTGTAGTCGACTTATATACATTGTATATATCATTGCTTTCCTCTTTGGATTTTTTTAATCTTGCTCAAAACAGAAATCCAACTTCTATTTCTGTGTACATTATAGATTGTTTTTCTTTTCCAAGTTTACTTTAAAGATTAAAATTTATGTAAATGATATAGGTTTTTGTGGGAAGGTAGGGGGGTGTTGCATCTACTTCAGCAACACACTAAGATCACAAAATTCATAAATTCTCACCTACAAAACAGTTGCAGCTGTGTTGCAACTGACCGTTTCACCGAACAGTCATCTACGGGACTGTTGTAGCTGACTGTAATAGCTATGTTTAGATAACCCCTATGTTCATCAAACTTGACTATTCCATCATACTCTGTTTCAGCAAATTCTGAAATCTAACTTGCTACAGCAAAACTAAACATTCCACAAACAATCATATACGCTCAGAAAATCATCATGCTACAGCAAAAAAAAAATATTTAACCATTCAACCATGAGTTTACAAACTCCTAAAGACAGAGAGGAATATAGGATCAAAAGTACAGAGTTGAAACTCTGTTTTCATTAAACTCAGAATTTGTTTTCCTCACCATGTATTTCCATGAGAATTACATAGGTATATATACACCAAAAATATAGTCGGTCACATTAATTACCTTGACCTTTCACTACATTTAAACCAAAATTGTCTGTTCAAAATTTATGTGGATACTCTGCCCTTTCATGCGCTGTACCAGGAATGTTGGATGCCCCTTCGATATTTGACAGGCTACAGTAGTGATTTCCCTTAAGCGATAAGATGCGAACATGCTGCTCTAACATCTGACCAGCTGAAACAAGTTAGTAAACGCCTCTTCAAAACACAATGTGATACTCAACCAGAATAATTATTTGATGAACTATGATGTGCTGTGACAGAGGCTGTAAATGCTTCATCAGAAATTAATGTGATGTGTTGTGACAAAGGCTGTAAATGCTTCTTCAGAAATTAATGTGATGTGCTGTCTCTATGAAACCTTGACAGCATGACAGAATCAGAAAGTGTGGCGGTGGTTGACTCCTCAGAGTTCTAGCAGCCACTCAGCAGGGCGGTGTTCGTCTTTTTCAGACTGTGGCAGTGAAGTAATTAACTGCCGCCAACATTCTCCCCCTTAATTACTTCACTTAAAATACATCAAACACAAACAATTACTGTTTTTACAAAACAACATTCCAACTATAATGCCTACTAGTCTAAGTCTCAGCAAGCCTTACATCAGTATCAAAACAATTCAAAAATTTGTTTCTTTGTTACAACAGACTAGTGCAACTTTTCTTTTTCTTTCGACTCCAAAATTTGAAACATGTAAAATTTGTTTTCTGCTTTATCTTCATCTTTACCTTGATCTTCTTCAGCTCTTGCTTCACTCGTGGCTTCATCCATCTCTTCATCCTGACTTTAGATTTTAATAATATGAACTCCTTTTTCTCAGTAGCTCCACAATACTTGTTCTTCTCTGCTTCAGTTAGCTATTCAAAATATAATATTTCATCCTTTACTTCAACATCAAGACCACTGCTTTCAAACTTCTTGGACTTTACAAACCACTCAATATTCATAATTTTAATTGCATCATTCTTAGCTTCAGCTTCATCATTACTTGGCTTAGAACACCAAACGTTATACCAAAAATACTTTTGATTCTTCATCTTCCCTTTCTTCTTTACCTTCAATGTTTTCTTTGATTCCACAAATCCATTATGATCAGCTTCAGTTGCAACACATTCTTCAATTTGCTTATCATCATTCAAATTTTCAATGTCCTTTATGCTAAGGACTTCAATCCAAATCTTCTTCTTTAAATACTGTAACGTGGGCATACAAAGATACCACAAGCCATCTTTTACTTCAACAAGAGTAATATGTTCAATATCATTATGTAAACACATTAACTGACAATAATTCCTGATTTCTTCAGGACTCCATGACATGAATACCTTTTCAAATGATTCTTCAACCAGTCCATCTTTGCTGCAATTTTCTTCATTCAAATGAAACTCATCATCATCTTCAAATGATTCTTCTTCATCTTCGATTGGTTTCTCATTTGCACATTCAAACATTTTGTCAACATTATATAAATTATCATATTGTGAACCATATTGGTTCTTTTCATTTTTCACTTCTCTGAGAGTTGTCATTATCTCTTCATTCAAATCTTCCTCTGCTGCTGTAACAAGGCAATCAACACTCTCCATCTTTGCTTCTACTACAAGACTAACTTCTTTATCATCATATCTTGGCTTTTCAATCCATTCTTTCAAAAATTTCAATTCTTCATCAAGAACATCATTCCTTATTTCAGTTGCTCTCTCTGCAGCAAAACATACAAGTTCTTGAGTGTTATCAGTATGCAACTCTTTTTCTATCACTACTTCTACAATTACTAAATCATCAACCTTTTTATTTTTAGCATCATTATAGATTGCTTCTGCTTCAATCGCTGCAACTTTTGTGCATTCTTAAACAATCTTATCAAATTCATCAACAAAATTAAAATCATCAATATTTTCAAAAAACTCATAAACATGTTCAAACACTTCAACACAATGCACTTTATCTTTCTTAACTTTTGATTTTGCTTCAAATACTTTTGATATGGAAGTCTTCATTCCATCATCATGATCATTATTGACCATTACTTCTCCATGGGTAATTTCACAGATACTCACTGCTTCATTGGCACCTTCTTCATAGCTATCATTAGCAACATACATCATTGGAATATACAAAGAACAAACTGCTACACTGGAAGTTTCTTCACCTTCAATATTTGACTTACAAGCCAAGACTCCATCATTTTCTTCCTTTGTACTTGCACAATCACTAACAAACAAATTATTAGAAAACATCTCATTCTCTTTTCTATCCTTATCTGCACCATTCAATATCGCTGCAGATTCTTCTTCAAAAACAACACCAGCACTTTTTCCATCAGGAGATACACCATTTTCATAAATGTATTTTTCACTAGCAACTTTATCATCTTCCTTATGTGCACCAAATGAATGAGTGCAACACTCTTCATTTTCTGCAACATGACTGTTGTAATTTATTTCAAACTCATCTCGGTCTTCGACTTCTACAACATCTTCAGTGTTGTCTTTCAGATTCGTTGTACCTACATGTACACAAACTTCAAACTCATTGCATGATTTAAATGCCTTCATGAGCATTTCCTTCAAGGACTCTTCTTGCACAAATTCTTCTTTGTTATCCTCACACTTGAGGAATTTATCATCTTTATCAACATTCTGCATGTTAACAATTTCATCATGTTCACAATTCACTTCAGTGACATCTAAATTCGAAACTATATCAACATCTTTATCAATAACACTTTCAACTTCTTCAAATTCTATTGCTGCAATACAAGATACAACAACCTCATCTTCTTCTTTAGTTTCAGCAACATGTTCATCAATTGATAGATCAACACAACAATGAGATTCACAAATAATTTGACTATCTTCTGCTACTTCTGCAAATTGTCTTCTGAAATATTAACAGGCTGTGACTCAGCCATATATCTCCCCCTTACATCAAACTTTCTTTTCAAACTTTCGCAGGATTCTCTAGCTGTGTCTGCTTCAGCAATTACATAAAAAATATTATCATCTAGAGCTTGTTGGATGTAGTACAAGGAAAATGCATCCTTTTCCTCATCCTGGGGTTTCTTAAATCCATTCTCAAGAAAATACCATAAACCTCTATCATGCAAGAAATTTTTCATATTAATTGACCAACGTTTATAAGTTATACCTGAGAAATATGGTGGTGGATAATAGATGTTGTTCCATGCATCTTCTAACTTTTCTTGAACTTCATATGCTTCAGTATCCTCTGCCTTCTCTTGAAATTCCTCTACTTCAGCAGGTTCCTCATTGGCTTCTCCTAATATCTCTGCTATGGAAAAACCAACCTCTTTTGCATTCAAAATATTCTTCTTCATTCGTTTAAGCCTTCTGCTTTTCCCCATGTCTCTGTCTTCAAATAACTACTTGCACATAATTCAAATTTCGTTTTTTGGATATGACCTCTCGGTCCTCTTTCACTCATATGGGCTTCAACTCAAACCAAACAAACTTCCCAAAACAGTGGGAATCAAACCACTCTACCATTAAACTATATGGGAGCTCTCAACCATGAAGAAAGTCTTCCTTTCAACTGATTAACCTCTATCTGAGGGACACAAACACATAATAAACTTCTTCCATGGACTACAACCCTTTCTATTCTTTACTCAAACCACGTCAGATTCATACTTCTCGTGCTAAATGATGACTCAACCTTTAATTGAGGGAGCACATGAACTCTTTTTCAACACATAACTCAATTGAACTTACTTATGCTCTTTCTACGTAGTAGGAAGGGGGTGCTGGAGTTAAAATCAACAACAAAATATCCAAACAAAACATAAAAGGTACAACATTCAATTATACGGCTCATTCATGAAGTGAACACAAAACCAACTAACATAAATCATAGACACCAAGCTCTGATACCATTGTGGGAAGGCAGGGGGGGTGTTGCATCTACTTCAGCAACAAACTCAGATCACAAAATTCATAAATTCTCACCTACAAAACAGTTGCAGTTGTGTTGCAACTGACTGTTTCACACAACAGTCATCTACAGGATTGTTGTAGCTGACTGTAACAACTATGTTTAGATAACCCCCGCGTTCATCAAACTTGATTGTTCCATCATACTCTGTTTCAGCAAATTCTTGGCACCTGATGGTCCTGAAAATAATCCAAATAAATAATCGAACACCCTTAGAACCTGAAGTGGAAGAGGTTTTTTTTGAAGAGGAAGTAGTAGGAGAAGAAGAGTATATTGTTGAAACCATGCGTAAGGATGGAAGGGAAACCTCAGAACATGAGGAGGAATTTATTACAACCATAAAACCATTTTTTGAATACATTACAAATGGTATCAAAGACATGAACAAACAGATGATGAAAGGATTCAAATTGATGGCTATCCAACTTTTAAGCAAAGGGGTAATAGGAGGCAGTAGTAACTCACATTTAGAAGAAAAGAAGAGAATGGATGAGCATATTTTCTCAAGCACAGGACATTTATTTTTCCAACTCCTATTTCAAAATGGGCCTCCACTATTGTATCCTCCTTTGATCTTAATGAAGATCCATCATCATTTAGTACCAGTTCTTCTGAGATTGATTACAATCATGATGGTTCAAATGAGGACTACATGCATATTCTCGAGCAATTTCATGATATCAACATTTTTGGATATGTTCCTCCTTCGAGAGATGATGATCCAGTTTTACTTGCTTCTCCTCATGAGATTTCACATTCAGATATTGGATGATTCATCTTTACATGATATTTCAGATTCAGAATTTGAAGATGGAGATGATGATGAGGGAATGCTAGACCGAGATCCACAAGAACCTGAAGGTCTAGCAACTGATGATGAAGATGAGCGAATGGGAGATACAGATCCGCAAGAACCTGAAGATCTCTCACCTATTTTTCCTCTTTCTCGATGGGCATCCACTGCTCCCTGATCAGCCATAGCATATTTTCAGCATGGAAGGTTTCATCCTTCTCACATTGTTGATCCTCTTCCTCGATGGGCATCCACTACTCCCTGATCATCCATATTAGATTTTCGGCATGAGAGGTTTCATCCTTCTTACTTTACTAATCCTCTTCTTCGATGGGAAACCATTGCTCCCTGATCTGCCAGATCAGAGTTTTCACATGTACGGATTCATCCTTCTGAAATTCCTGATCCATTTTGGATCTATCGATCCTTCTTTGAGAAAGAAGGACACTTACCTCCTTTAGGGGTGAGAGATGATATGCTTCATTAGCATCCTTCAGTCTATTTTGAGGGAGGTATTTCTTCCCACTGGGTTTTCTCTCTTTCCTCACGTAGTTTATTTAGATTGATTGTACGGGATGACCTTTGGTCTTAGTCACCAAGGCCCTATTTTACTATTTTTGGTTATATTCTCATAGTATATCTTGCGGGGGGGTGTTGGAATATTCACAACAGCATTTTTATATTTTTCATTCCTGCATGCAAATCTGCATGCTTTGCATGCCACTGCATGCATCTAGTCATCATCATGGTGGTCTCCCCAACACCTAGAGCTTGCTTCTATCTCTCCAGAACCTGTCTTTAGCCCCCATTTGGCCTCCTACCTACCTAATGCACCCTCCTTTACTTTTATTCTTGACAAGTGCACCTTTCCCACCTACCACAGCCAGTTCGGGCGCCTTTCCTCACTTACCACCAGTTATCACTTAGTTAGGGTGCCTTATCTCACCTACTGAGAGTTATCACTCAGCTAGTGCATTGATTGAGCAGTTGTTCCATTGATTGCTCATGATGACTGCTTGTAGCTTCTAATTAGCTAGTTCTAGAGTTCCACTTGACTATTTGACAATCTCATGCGCCCCCCTTGGAGTCTCCATTCCCTGTTTTATGCCTATATGGTTATGTTAGACTCAGTTAGACACACTTGACTTACTATTACCATCTATGACTGATACTACTGACTGGATGATGTCTCCATTGTTATCCAAGCTAGAGTTTGAGCTAGATAGCCTCATGCGCCCTCCTTGGAGTCTCCATTCTCTGATTTATGGCTAGATGGTTCTGTTAGATTCAGGTAGACACACTTGACTAACTCTCACCATTTATGACTGATACTACTGACTCGATGATGTCTCCATAGTTATCCAAGCTAGACTTTGAGCTCATATTCGAATGCCCTACTTGGCTAATTCGAATCCTATATGATGCCTCATCAGAGATTATTGTATCACATTCTTTACATTCATTATTCATTGTATGATACTATTATTGTTCATTATTCTGTGTTTATGAGTGGTTATTGAGTGCATGTTTCTCTTCTTCTTTGCAACATTCTTGAGAGTTTGATTGTGATTTTGTTGCAGTTGCTAGATCCTTGCAGATTATCACAAGGAACACACAAGTCCAACTGGAATGTCATTTTTTTTTCATTCCTATGGGCATATAGGACTTCCATTAAAACTGCCACTGGTTTCACACCCTTTCAGTTGGTATACAGACTAGAGGCAGTACTACCTATCGAGTGTGAGATTCCGTCACTAAAACTCATTGTCAAACTTTTACTGAATACCATTGCCAAGGAAGAATGATTTATATACTTGGAAAAACTCAACAAAACTTGGCTATATATATCATGTCCAGTAAAATACAAAAAAGTGGCACTGATACAAAATATGAAGCCCATAAGCTTTCAGTAGATACTGGCTACTAAATCTGAATCCTATGGCTTTTAGTACATATATCATACAAAGAGCTATCCCTGAGGATGCTCGTGATAACAGATAATAGCCCAAGCTACTCGTCAGAGCAGATGAACAAAGCATCCTGAAACCCCAGTTGTACAACGTTGGTAATGGTTGTTGGTACTAGTATTGACCACATTCATTTTATGAACAATTGAGCCTTATAAACTAGGCATCTAGCTACCTGCTAAAATTATAGTTATGAGGTTGATGATTTGGCTGGTATGATTCACATATTTCATTTGTGAATTGAATATAATATCAAGAAAAAATATAAATTTCCTTTTATATTATATCATTATAATGTAAAATCAAAGAAATATGGAAAAAGGTAAACCATGAGCATCCTAGATCTAAGGCTAGCAAAAATTCAGGCTTGAAAATTTGCACAAGGGATAATCAAAGGCACATGAGCCTCAATTTTAAAACCAGTAATATGATGTGGTAGGCTCTCATTTATTCAGGCTCCCAAAAGTGGTAATTTAAAACCACCTTCCTTGCGACCGTTAAACAACCAAATGAATATCACCAACACTACAAAGAAAGGAAAACCTCGGAGAATTGGTTGGTTGGAGCTACTATTTAAAGCATTGTTTTTTACATTTAAAAATGTTCATTAACAATGAATGTAGTGAAAATCTAATGCTTTTATGAATATTATAATTCATCCATGTATTCCAACTTGATAAAGGGTAAAATTATGGATTATTATATTAATATTCTTGCACAAATTCCCAAGCATTATTTAAAAAAGACAAGCACACTTTATCTCAACTTTATGTCAAGTGATGGGTTCACAAATGTAACGTCCCCATTATTGACCCCATTACATTCAAATGTAATTGATGTAATATTGTTATGAAATCATGGTGAGGAGCTCAAGGCCAAGGCCCCGCCATCGATTTATTGATGCATATGCTTTGCATGCTAGCCAGGCACATTGGAATTTCAACATCATGTAATATGCATTTTAATAAAAATACCCACAACTAGCTATGCAATGCAACAAAGAGATGGGGGCATGAGAACCCATCAAACCCTCAACTACCCATGTTGACTTTTGTACCCAACCATTGATTTCTCCCAAGAGTTGGTTGGGGAAGTTAATGCCTTGGGAATGGGGAGGTATGGCTGTCCAAAATCGGGTATGGGCAAGCCATCCTTCATGGAAAATCGTGTTGGTCTCCTTGGGGAAGAATAGAGCCACGAAATTTCTCCCTAAGCCATTAGGCAACCATCCCTTTTCCTCCCTCACGAGTTAGAACTACCTGGGCGTTTTCTAGGCATGTGGGCTGCGTTTTTCTTCATTCTCCCAGTAGAGAAGGGCGTTTTTGTGATGTATACCAGTGGGGAAGAAGGGAAATCGAAGGAGGGGTTCAATAGATACCGTGTTGGGATGTTGAAGGCTCAGATATTTGGGGAGAAATCGTTTTTCCCCCTGTGGTTGTTTTTCCCATCCTACAAATCCGTTTTTGGTTGGGAACGTTTTTGGGAAAACCCATGGCCATCTTATTTGTAAACCCCACTGTCTAAAATGTTTATACATGCCCCTGTTTGTGCTTACTGTGTGAGAGAAGAGTATGTTGGGTATGGGTATGGGTATCCATGGTTTGGGCTTGAGCTTGAGTGTGATAATCCAGGGTTCAATTGTAGCCTGATAACCCAGCTATGGACTGGCTTGGCTCAGATGGAATGATTAATTGGTTGTGACAGTTGGTATCAAGTGAATGTTCCCTTTCCTTGTGCGAATCATGCCTAGCTCGGGGGTGTCCTTCGGACGGACTCAGTATAAGCTGTCGAAGAGCCTATGGCTGGGTGGAACGTTGCAGCGACATAGCTAGTTGCTTGGGACAATTGCGCGATAAAGATAAGTGTCTTGTTGTCTATGCATTTACTTCTGCAATGTTTAGATTGATAATTGTTTTTGGATATGCTGTATGCATATGAAATTGTGTGTGTGGATATTGTTTTAAATTCTGCTGTGCATAGTTTCTTTGATTTACATCTGCACACTCACATTTTTATTTGTATGAATCTAACAATGGGCTGAGATCATGTGAAATCCATGAGTTTGGCATCATGTTACCCTGCCATGCATTGGTTGAATGGGTGGGTACGTGACAGAATGGTATCAGAGCTGCTGGTTGCAGCATTCGGCCTCTATGGGCAAAATCCAATTACAGTCATCTCTGAAAGAAAGAAAGTTTTCAATTTTTTTTTTCCTAAGTTTGTTTCAAAAATTTTGTTTTGAAAAATTCATTTAAGTCTGTTTCGGAGAGAGTTCCCGAATGTCTTCCGAAACTGCGGAAGCATTCGGCGAATTGCTCCGAAACTGCGGAAGCATTCCGCGAGTTTTTTCTGCAACGCGGAGGAGTTTGGGAAGTCGCCCCGAAATTTGCGGAAGGAATTCTTTTCCGAAATTTGCGGAAGGAATTCTTTTTCGAAATTTGCGGAAGGAATTCCCTTCCGAAATTTGCAGAAGGATTCCGCGAGTTGTCCCGCAACGCGGAAAAATTCGGCGAAATGCTCCGAAAAAGCAGAAAATTTTCTAAGTGTTTTCGAAAGGAAAATTTCGGAAGGAATTCCCTTCCGAAATTGCGGAAGACTTTGGCGAATCGTTCCTCAACTGCGGAAGCCCTCGGCGAATCGTTCCGCAATTGCGGAAGCTTTCCGCAAAACCGCCCGAAATTGGGGAAGCATTCATTATTGTGGCACGGGAAAAAATGATTCATTATTTTAATGAGGGAACAACAAGTGAATAAAATGATATTTTCAAGAAATCAAGACCAAGAAGCATAGAATGGACTCACCTTATTTTTTCCCGAAAGCTATAAAAGGAGGTGGAGAATTCATTAAAAAGGGGAGTGAATTTTCTCAGGAAGGGAGAGGGTTGAGCCATCCATGGTCGACATTCCATATTGTAATTATTTTCAGTGAAGGGAAATTGGTCATTGGATTCATGATTCTGATGGAGGAGTGGATGTAATTCTTTTGTAGAGATAAAGATCATTGACTTTAGCAGCTTGTATTTCCACAATTTTTCCTCTCTACTGATCTTTCATGAAATAAAGGATTTGAGCAACAGTTTAGCAATTATTCAATGTCTTTAAGCATGAATATTTTGTTAAATGATGAGTGTAGTATCCAGATATTTTGACTTTTGTTGGCCTCTGGCCTATTATCTAGATGTGCATTTGTGTTAGGCGGGAACTTTAATATTGGTTGGCTCTTTGTTTAATTATATATGCATTTTGTTGACAAGTTGATTCATGAATATTTTGCAATCTGTTAGGAAAATGTTGGTGTCCATTTTTTATCACCAAATATACTCTGAGTGGCGTTATTTTCACTATTCTGATATAATAAATCACTCTTCTTGCCATTCAAACCGTCAATCAGACCCAGGTATGATCATATTTACATATCACGTGAATCTTGGTTCTATATCATTATTTTTATGGTTTATTAACATTAATTTGATATTTTTCGACTTGCTTGGAAAATAGATTTTGGCTTGCAGGTTATAAGCTTCAAACGGACTTCCGTTTAGACTCGTGTTCACGTTGCAAATGTTTAGACGCATCTGGTCCACCGTTCAGCCCTTCGTTCAACCTGTAGAATCGTTGGTTGGCATATTCCTTCCCATTAAAGACAAACACAGAAATATGGGTTTTGTTAGCAATGTGGTGGTTAGTGTTGGTGAGTCAATGCTCTAGAAGATTCGCTTCCCTGCTCACTTAGCTCGACAACACATGACTCTCCCCACGTCAACACTCTAGAATATTCGCTTCCTTTCTTGCAAAGCTCGACAGCACATGCTCATGCCCACGTCGACATTCCAGCAGCTCCACCCTCCTATGCTCAGCCTAGCAACACATGCTTCTGCCCACGGTTAAAGGAAACTAACATGCATTTGTTCGCATCAAGGAGAATCGGTGCCATGGAAACAAGCGGATGGCCTCTACGCTGTCGTCAACCACCAAGCAGTCGTTGTGTAGACATTAAAGACTTCTATTTTTAGAGAGGTCGACTATGTCGATCCTCTCTCCCATTGTAAATTTATAAATAGACGTCTCCTTTGGAGAAATGCAGAGGACATAGATGACATATAGCACAATAGATATAGGCATTTACGCTCTCAAGTTGTTTATAGAAATGCTGTATAATTTTCTCAGTTAATGGAAGCTCCTGTATTTTACTGTTAATATTATGTTGTTGGTGACTAAGTTGATTTAGTTCCAATATTTGATTGTTGGGAAAGGCCCCTCATCAACCAGAGGTTTTTCTGTATATTTTTGTATTTTTCTTTCTGCAAGTAAATAGTTCATTTTCCAGTTTATGTAATTAATTATGTTTTCCTGTATATGTCATTTTTTTTTTAATTTTTTAATTTTTTTATTATTTATTTTTTCTGTAATTTGTATTTTGTTGTTAACTTAATTTACTTTTCCATAATTGATAATGGTCAACCAAGCATAGTGTTTATAGTTTGCTTTCAGTCTTTTACAATTAGATAGAGTTTAGTTAGTTGTTGTTTCAGGTTTAGTTATAATTATAATTAGTTATGTTAGTTCCTTTCCTGTAGTTGTAGCTTAGCCTTATTCATATCTCAGTTTTGTTTGATTAAGCCATAGAAATTGTTTATTTATTTAAACAATGATTAGAATAGGTTTTTTTTGCTATCTTAGCTTCTCAACAGTCTTCTCACTGACTTTTTTGCACTGTAGGATCATATGCATCAGCCAACTGGTAGTTAAGATCATCCAAATTGCTTTTTTCCCTAGTTTAAATCGTTTTCATCCATCTGGAATGTCATTCGAACTGTCATTCGCACAACCATCCAGATCGTCATTTGGACTTTCATCCTTTCTGCATTGTTTTTATGCTTATTAAGAATTCAGTTTCTTAGGCTTTTCAACTGTAATGTTTCTTGCTTTTAATTATAAGTCTTAGATGTAATCAAGATCTTGTTTCCCATTACATAAAGTTTTAATTACATTTTGTCATCATTCTTAGTTTCCTTCTCATCCTCCTTAACTTTGTTTTAACTGTTTTTCAAGTTATGTTATTCATGTTTGATTTGCCAATAGGTTACTATTCTAGAATTTATCAGTTTCATTCTTAGCATAGTTTATTATATGTTCTTAAGGTTTATTTTGAATTAGAGTTAATAATTTCATTCTCCAAGTTATCTTAATTTTTGATAGTTTATTTGTAAAGCATAGGATCAGTTTTTCCATTCAAACAAATAATGAAGATGTTCATGAAATAGAGTTTGGTTTAGAAATAAATATCTTTATCAAGTTTTATACTTGCTTCCAAATCAAATTAAGTTCAAATAAATATCTTTATTAAGTTTTCTACTTGCTTTTAGATTTCATTAAGTTTTATATCATTTTGCTTATGGATAGAAGATAGATCATAATGTTTAAAGTTAATTGTAATTGGTCTCTTTGTAGTTTACATCACTTTGTAGAAATTAGGTTCGATTTACTTCCATTTTGTTTTGCTATTACATTTGAAAGTCATTACGATACATTCACCCTAGTTCCTATCACATTTGACGTACAACATCAAGGAGAATGGAATTAGGTACTTTAGTGTAGTCTTGAAGTGTTAAATGAATGCATAAATAGTTGTTGAATTCACTAAGTAGTTTGTAGTTTTTGTTTAAGTTAAGTAGTTTCCATTTTCATAAAAAATAGTTTGTTTTTTTATTAGTATTTGTTCTTTTTCCATTGTTTGATCCTAGAGTAAAGTAGTATAGCTTGATACTATTTTGATCTATTGGCTTAAATTAAGTTTAATTAGTTCATTCCTTGTTATTTTGAAGTTTGACTCGGTTTTTTATTTTGAAAGATCTTTCGATCTTTTCTTTATTAAACATTTCTAAGGTCTACCGAGCCGAAACTTTAGGCCCCATTCTACCTCAGCATATACTATGCAACAACTCTAATATTACCAAACCTGGTCAATAATTAAATATTTTGGTGATAATTTAAGACAGTAATTACACCTCAACATTTTGGCACCGTTTCCGGGGAGTTGTAGATAGGTAGAACTCAGTTGTAGATAGGTAGAAGTCTACTTTAAAAATTAGTTATAGATTTGAATTTTCCGCTTTGAAATTTAGAAATAGGCTAGTGGCGGGTGACCGGTAAGATGAGAGGTAAGAACATGTGCATCTGTTATAACAGGCATCCCTAAAACCCAGCAGGAGTATTGATGCAGTTAGAATTTATTTCAGTTATAGTTTGTTTTCATTAATAGGTCTAGAGATTCACAAGGTAGATTTATTAAAACTAGCCTTCCTACTAAAATACCTACTAAAATTCCTACTAACCTATACGGGGGGCGTGCCACCCCAATTACTAACTCAGTAGAAAGGTATCGGAAGAAACCTAAAGGGGATAGTCCTACTTGGAAAGAAAAGGAAATCCTTTCTGGAAATCAATTAGGGGAAACCATAGGGACATCAAAAAAGTCTATTCATAAAGAAATTCCATAGGAACCTCAAGCTCATATTGAGTCTAAATTTAGACAAAAGGAAACTCCAAAGGATAAAACTTCAGAACCTCCTAACCCTCCATTAGTTCAAAAACCCAAAGACACTACTTTTTCAATAGTAGGTGGTCCAAACTTAGTAGATTTTGTTGATCCTGCACAAGTAGACGTTATTTTTGAGAATTCTGTGAACATAGTTATTTCACAGATTGAAACAACAACGGTAGGACCTTCAAAACTAGACTCCCACATAGCTGGTAATTCTCCTCCTAAAAAGAAAAATATTTTCCCTGAAATAGAACGTTGGGATATCCCATATTCACTAAGAAAGGATCCACCTAAGTATTCTCTCTTTGGCAATCGAATCTTCATGGAGGATGAACATGAATATCGTGCTCGACAAGATGAAGAAGAAGGAGAAGTTAGAACTAAAGGTACCTTCAGGTTCCCTATCTTAGACACTGCACAAGATTTAACTATGAAAAACATCCCTCCCTCCTCACTACCAATATTCTATATGGAGAGTAGTGAGGATCCGGATACATTCTTATTCGAATTTGACATTTTGTGTAGGAGTTATAATTACCTACAAGATGGCCAAAAGCTAAAACTCTTTCTTGCCACATTAAAAGATTCTTCTCTTCGATGGCTCATGGGGTTAGGAGAATCTAGTATTAGAACTTGGGAAGACATGAAGACTGCGTTTCTACGGAAATATCAGGATTACTGTAAACCTAAAGAATCTCGCAATGATATTTTTAAAATACAATAGCTTGAAGACAAGAGACTAGAAGACTACCTTGAAAGATTTAACTATGTGTTACATAAATCCAAATATAGTGATCTTCGGGAAGATGTAGTAAGAACACTCTTCCTCAAGGGAATCTCGGAAGAATTCTTAGAAAACCTTAATCTCATGGCAGCAGGAGACATCTCTCATAAGCCTTTTTCACAGATTTGTGAGCTATGTAGGAATTACTCTAGAAGCAAAGGGAAAATTGGAAGAAACTTTCGAGAATCTTATGCTAGGAACCTAAAAGGAAACAAATCCGGTCCTAGTGGAGTTACAAGGGTAGAATTGGGAAACTTCAAAATAGATATCTAGGAGCCATGGGTTCTCAACTAGATGCACTGCAAGCTAAAAGGAGACAGGATGAAGAGCATGCATCAATGAGTGTTTTATGTCCTAGGTGTATGACTAAACATCCCCAATGAGAGTGTCCATTGAACAATGTTTCAGTTTGTCACCTTTGTACATAAGAACATCCGACTGATAATTGTCCATCGTTGCCTAGGTTGCAAGCTGTGTATAAGAGTGGAAACTTTGGTGAATCATCTAGGATGCCTTGGAAACCTAGATATCAATCATCATATCAAGATCCATCATCACAAATTGCACCCTATTACTATCCTTATCAACCTTCTCAATAATGGAACACTTCAGGTAGGAAAAATTGGCCACTTCAATACCCTCCTCAGAATTCCCAACATCAACAATGGCCACATGGATGGAGAGGACAAACTTATGCTCAAACACCTCCTTCTATGCCTAACTATCCTTACCCACCTAATATTCAACAACTTTTTCCTGGATTTGCACCTCCTTCACTACCCCCTATTCCAAATAAACCTCACCATTTCCAGAATATGAATCATCCAAGACCCACAATATTACCTGCACAACCGATACCGAACCCTAACAACAAACCAACCCAAGCTCTTAATAGCATTGGGTTTCTAACTCTTCCATCACATTCCATTTCGACCGCATGAATACATGAGATTCAACTATGGGCTGGAAGAGTTTTGCAAGATCAGCCCAAGTCATCAGTTGTTATCCGAAAGAGAATGACAAAGAAAACATACCTAGTGAAGTTTTGAATGATGTCGTTCTTGAAGATGTGATTATTCCTGAATATTAAACACACAACCATCCACATAGAGAAGTAATTACGGGAGAAATATCACCCCCATATCCGGAGAGTCTAGTAATAGAAAAACCTGTAACTTATCCAGAGTATGATATCATTAACGAATTGAAAAATATTTGTATTAAGATCCCTTTGTTACATGCCATTAAAGATATCCCAATCTATAGTAAATTAATAGAGGAGATTTGTATTAAAATACCAGGTAGAAAACAAAAAGACCCTCTAATGATTCATGTAATAGGAGAAATGTGAGATTGTATAGCAAACCAACCTAGACTCCCAAAGTATTCAAATACAGGAAACCCTGTGGTGACTATTATCATCAATAACACCGCCATAGGAAATACACTTATTGATCTAGGAGTTGCTATTAATTTGATGACTACCACAGTTTTAGAAACTCTCAATTTAGGATAGTTCCTCCACCCTACCCCAACAATGCTAGAATTAGTAGACCACACTATGGTTCAACCTACTGGGATCTTAGATGACATCGTTGTATCAGTAGCTTCATGGGAATATCCCGTGGACTTCATGGTCATAGAATCAAAAGACCCTTCCAAAGGTCACCCCTTTATTCTGGGAAGACCTTGGTTGGCTACTACCAATGCATTTATAGGATGTAGGGATGGAGAGATGATTATCTTTGATGTTTATCTACAAGAAAACTAGCCTTATACCCACCAGCTCAGCCAGTAACTGAAAACCTTTTTTGGTTAGATTGTCCTTTTGGGGATGAGAACTTGGAAGAACTTTCCCTTGTTAGTGATTTCTCCTGGGCACTTCAAGAACAAAATACCTAGAATGTGTTGAATCAATTTATCTATTCCACAACATGTATAGACTTTCCTCAATCTTTTTCCTAACTTGACCATATCTTTGGAGATGAATTTCAAGAAAACATGAGCCTCTCAACATTTACGAGTACACCCTGTGTCTTCGCAATCGAAGAAAATATAGGATCTTATACCATACCTTGTGAGGTTAGTTGCGACAAATTTCTACATATAAATGCAGTTTTAGATGAGATTTAGTAAAACAATTACTAAAATTTCTCAAGAGTCAAACTGGAGCATTTGCATGGGAATATACTGATATGAAAGGTATACACCCAGATACCTGTATCCACCACATTTACACTGACTCAAACATACCTCCTGTTAGGAAGCCCCGAAGAAGAATGAATCCAACCCTAAATGATATAGTAAAAGATGAACTACAAAAACTCCTTAATGTCGGTTTTATTTACTCAATGTCTAACAGTAAATGGGTGTCTCCTCTGGTGGTAGTTTCAAACAAATTCACAGGGAAATGGCGTATCTGTGTTGACTTTCGAGAGTTGAACAAGGCCACTTTTAAGGACAACTTCCCTTTTCCTTTCATCGATCAGGTGTTAGATACCTTATCAGGGAAATACTATTTTTCATTCCTTGATGGGTATAGTGGATACAATCAAATACTAATAGAACCTGAGGATCAAGACAAGACAACCTTTACTTGTTCTTGGGGGACATATGCCTATCGAGTGTTACCATTTGGCCTATGTAATGCACCTACTACTTTCCAACGTGCAGTTCTAGGAATCTTTGCTGAACTTATACATGATTGTGTAGAAGTTTATATGGATGATTTTACAGTTTATGGCAATATCTTCTAAGAAGCCCTTGATAACCTCGAAACAGTTCTTATTCGGTGCCAAGAAACGAACTTAGCTCTTAGTCATGAAAAATGTAAGATGTTACTAACTGAGGGCATAGTTCTGGGACATCATGTCTCTCTTCAAGGTATCAAGGTGGATCCTACCAAGATAAAAATAATTGTTAATCTTCCTCCTCCAAAAACTCCGAAGGAAGTAAGACGTTTTCTTGGCCACGCAAGCTATTATAGATGTTTTATTGAAAATTTCACTAAGATAGCCGAACCTATGTTCAAGCTACTCATGAAAGACACATAATTCCAATGGACTGAACCTTGTCAACATGAAACTTTGAAGGAAAAGATATCAGTGGCACCAATACTTAGGTGCCCCAATTGGTCCCTTCCCTTCCCTTCCATATATCCATTGATGATTCTGACATAGCTATAGGGGCAGTCTTAGGTAAAAAAGACAGACAAACATCACATGCCATCTATTTTGCTAATAAAAATTTGACTCCTGCAGAATCGAAATACATTGTTACTGAAAAAGAGTTTCTAGCAGTAGTCTATGCCATCAACAAGTTTCGTCAGTATATCAGAGGATATGAAATTTTTATACAAACTGACCACTCTGCCATCATATTTTTAATGAATAAACCTATCACCAATGGCAGAGTGACTCGACGGCTTCTTTTGTTACAAGAATTTAACATCACCATTGTTGACCGTCCCGGTCGAGAGAATGTGGTAGCAGATTTTCTCTCCCGAATTCAAATTGACGATAATGCTAGCCCTGTCGATGATAGCTTCCCAGATGAACATTTGTTCGCTGTGTCTGTTCGAACCCCATGGTTTGCAGACATAGCCAATTATTTAGCAACTGGAAAGCTACCAAACCATCTCTCCCCACCCGAAAAACGTAGGATCATAGTTCAGAGTTCTAGTTACTTTTGGGTGGACAATGATCTCTTTTGTACTAGTCCTGATCTTATTATTAGACGATGTGTACGAGAGGATAAGATGGAAGAGATCCTGCATGCATGTCATGGTGGACCTTGTGGCGAGCATTTTTCTAACAAGAGAAAACCATACAAAGTGTTGCACTCTGGGTATTATTGTCCAAGCATTTTCAAAGATGTTGCCAAGTATGTCAAGGGGTGTGATAGTTTACAAAGAATGGATAGACCTGCGCCATCCGATGAGATGCCTTTACAACCCCAAGTTATGATTGAACCTTTTGAAAAATGGGCTCTATATTTTGTTGGTCCAATTTCCCCTATGGCTTGCAAGAAGAAGTACATCCTAGTCTGTATAGATTATGTCACCAAGTGGTACAATCCAAAGCCTTATTCCGATCCATAGAGAAATCTATAGTGGAGTTTATATATGAAGAAATATTTACCCAATTCGGTGTACCTAGGGGAAATGTAACCAATCAAGGATCTCAGTTTACCTCCAAATTAATGAAAGAGCTTACTGAAAAATATGGTATTAGACATTGTAAATCTTCACCATACCATCTGCAAGCCAATGGTCAGGTATAGTCCACCAACAAAGTGTTAGAAGCCATCCTGACTAAAACTATTCATTTACACCACAAAGACTAGGCAGACAGGCTCCCAGAAGCCTTGTGGGCTTATAGAATAACTTGGAGGAACACCACTGGGCACACACCTTATGAACTTGTTTATGGTAAACAAGTTCTTCTACCTATTGAATTTCAAGTTAAAACTTTTTGTATGGGTATACAGTTATGGATGGATCTAGACCAAGCACAAAGACAACGAATCCTGCAGATAAATGAATTAGATGAGATTAAGCAAGATGTTGTCCAATGCATAATTTTAATTCAAAACCAACGTAAAAAGTGACATGATAGACACATTAAACAGAAACAATACAAAACTGGAGACTGGGCATTACTTTTTGATTCAAGGGACAAAAAATTTAAAGGTAAACTAACTACTCGATGGATGGGTCCATATGAAATTGTTACAGCTTTTGATAATAGATCTGTTAAAATTAAGACAATTGATGATTCACAAATTTATTTGGTTGTAAATGGACATAGACTTAGACTTTATCATCAACCAATATCTAAACAAGATTTGTGCAGAATGCCTTACAACAGAAGAAAATGGAGCTGGTAGAAGAGGAAGTCATTCCTCCTTCTCCTAGTTCTTGAATTATTTTGGTTATTTTCATTTGTACATATGTAAATATATTTTTGTTTTTTAAAAATAAGAGTCATTTCTAACAACTGATTCATTTTTACAGGAAAATCATTATTATGATCAACTTATAAAGTTTTGTAAATTAATACAGGAAGACTCTTTTCCCTTTTTTTCCTAAACTCCATATGACTTTTTCTTTGAACATATGTTTTTGTTTTGAATAAATTTGAATCATCTAACAAGTGGTTTTGTAGTTTGATTACAAGAACCTTATAATCAGCTCATGCAATATTATCTGAAAAGGGAAGTGCTCTAAAAATAAATAGTTATAGTTCTCCTTCTCTTTCGATTATTGTTGAAAATTGAAAATTTATAATGAAATTTAAAGCATTTTTTATATCATTTTTAACCACTTTCTTTTATGATTCTGTATATGGTATTTGATTCAGACATGTACATTTCTGATTTATTATTAGAACAGTTGCTTAAGACCCACTTTAATTACTATGATCTTCAAAAAGTTCTATCTTACACCTATGGATTACTAGCTAATCGTAGACTCATTATCAAAACTTGTCTCTTAAGCACTTTAAAAGGTAGCCCAAAAGTGAGTGATATTTCTATTTTGTGGGGAACATTACTGATCTTTTATGAAGAGGATAAACTGAGAGGTCAAAGAACAGCTTTAGGTTATTATCTTTTGACATGATCTATAATTTAGGCCATTATAAATAAATTTACTCATAAGGTTCGCTCTAAAAATTTGAATTATGTGTTTAATAGGCTTAGCTCACTCTAGTGCCAATCGAATTCCTTACTAAAAATATCATTATACGAAGCAAACCCGCCGAGGTACTGAACATGCTCGCTGGAAACAGGTCCATGCTAAGTAAAATCTTAAACAATGAAGCTCGGTAAATGCAAGTAAACCCGTCGGGGTACTGAACAGGATCGCTGGAAGCGGGGCTATGCTTGCATGGTACCAAGATAAACCCGTCAGGGTATTGAAAAGGCATGCTGGCAGCAGGGCAATATCAGGTAAAAGAGGTTTGGTTAAGGCATTGCTATGCACATGGCTCATAAAAACCTAAGTATACAAACACATGTTTAGGCCAATTATTTATAATGTCATTAGAGAATGGTTGCAAGTTGGACTTGGACCCTGCCATCTAATTCACACAATACCTAGGATATGACTATCCTAGAAATGGGACCCATAACTATCGTAATATCACAAACTCTACTGTGAACCTTATCTATATTCTTTGGATGACAAGAGATCTTTACAGTGAGTCATGGATGACTAGTTTTCCTGTGGCATTTTTCATATCAATTATACTATCATTCTTCATATGGTCTTCTTAAGCACGGTTTTATTCTTTTTTATGAATGTACATATCTGAATCATCTCCATTTAATAGTTAATATTTCATTTTCTTACGAAAATTATCACAGCATTTTTAGAAGCTATTTCCTAAACCATTAATTAAAAATATATGAATATTAATCAAATTTTCTTTGATGGCTTGAGGACACGCCATATTTTTGGTTTGGGGGAGGATCATAACTGTTTTTACTTTCTGAATATTTATGAAAAAAAGAAGAGTTTATTTATCTCTGATAAGATGATAGGTGTTTTCAGGATAATGCAAAAAGCAGAAAGAAGCTTGTTCTGATCAATGAAAAATAAAGAGGAACACAGCTGAAAGATCTAGAAAAACAAAATTTACAGCATCTTTTGTGCACTAACAGCCTCATAAATTCCCTGGAAAATCAGCTTCAGTCAGCATCAACAAGCAGATCTTGTATAGACAAGTCGGTATGAAGGGTTGAATGACGGGTCGAATGCTGATGTGAATGAGGTGACAAACGAGGAAAACGAACAATGATCCGAATGGAGTGCCGAATGAAACCATAGCGTACAATGGCTTCATTAAATATGCCAAGGTGTCCAAATTTGAATATTATTGATAAATCTAATTGGTTAATTATGTCAGGAATCAATCAAATGTCAACTTTGCACGTGGTCTCATTCCCTTATCCATCTCGCCTCCATTAAATGAAAGGATTATGCATCATTTCGATCTTCAGAATCATTACATGACCGCCATATGGTATTAATTATCGTATCGTACAATCTGCCATCATATTAATCGATTCATCATGATCTCTCATGTATAATCCATGTCTATAATTTCATTTCGAGAATTACATTCAACCTATCCATAGTTTGACTTTGGACACGGTTGAATATATTATAACCACACGTATTCACTAACTCACGCATTTCTATGTTGGCACTCGATTCAATATTTTTCGTGATCTCTCAAGCATGCACCTTGTCGATCGTTCAACCATTCAAACAAAATTCAATTTAAACTGACGACTGCGTGAATTTCGCTTCATTTTGTTCGCTATCCATCTTTTCTGTTAAGCTGCATCAAGATTTGTCCTGCACAAGATTCATCTGTTGCCTACGCCTCTACATATTTGTTTCCTCATAAATTGACAATTTACATAACAAACCGGTGGACCAACACGAACATATGCATTATAATGTTAATGCATATGTTTGTGTTGGTCCACCGTGTTTTAGAAAAAAAATAACTTACCAATTTTAAAATAATGACATTTTGGGGTGGTTATACCACTTTTACATAAATAAAAGTTATATATTCCAGACGGTGATCGGTTTTTCTAAGTTTCGTATTTTTACACTTAATTCTAAAAAAATTTGTGGTCTCTGGCAATCTGGCCGTGCTGAGGATGAGGAATCGTTGAATGAGTTGTTCGCCAGGGAGAAATCTAGAATATCCGAATGCCTTAAAAAAACTCAGATAGTATATGAGGCTTGTCGGAAAAACCTTGAAGAGAACGTCGTGATTGAAGCGGCCTGCAAACGAAACAGGGATGAAAAAGTCACGGATTTGGATAAGATTGAAGGCCAGATAATTCGAGTAAATGCTGCCATTGCCGAGTTGAAAAGTGCATTAGCAGTTCAAGAGAAATATAAGAAGAAGATGGGTAGGCTTCGTGTTTCCAAAGAGGCAAACACGGTCGGGCCGAGAGGCTATTCACTGCATCCTCGACCAATCTGCCATCCTTTATGGGCAACGAGTGATACCAATGATGATCTAATTGCCATTATAAATGTTTCTCGCTGCCCTGTCTGCAATCTCGGCTTTGAAGTACACACCTTGGATATTATTGTGGCATCGTGCGGGCACACATTCCACCCCTTCTGCTTGGTTTCTGATGGAAAACTATTGACAAGATTCCCCAAGTGCCTCTGCCAAATGCATGAAACATGGCTGAAATCATTTGGAGCAGTGGAATTAGCTGGGACGTCCCATTCACAGCCCAAGAACAATGAAAAGCTTAACGCTTCACAGCCCAAGAACACTGAAAAGCTTAACGCTTCATCCCAAGGTATGTGCTTTCTTGATGATATTTCCTGAATTTTCATTTCTCAAGTGATAACAGAATCCATGGCACATAATCCATGATTTATAGGTGCCAGCTTTACGATTTTCCAAGGTTTTGGGTTCGTAATGTTTCCTTCTGCTACATTTTGGGTAAATTCTTTCAATTGTAGATCTGATAATATTAAGACTGTAAATGCATAACAGAGGCGGAGATGCAACCAACAGCAGCAGCAGAGTCAGTGATGGAGAGCTCAGAAGAAAGTGGTAACTAGCTGGTTCCCAAATTCTACATTGCATTATAATTCTGATCAGGCTTTCAGCTTTCTTGATGCCCAATAAAAATTACCTTGCTAAGCTTCTGAATAATTGCAGGCATCAAGTCGAACATAAGTGACTGTAAATAGTTGTACAGTTCTGCAGCCATTGTTATGTGAAAATCGAAGGTCTTGTGTGTTTGTCCGACAGCTTCTCCAGTTCTGCAACCACTGTTGAAGATCAAGGGTCCGAGTGTTTGTGAGACAGCTTTATAGGTTTTCACTTCTTTTGTGTGAAATATCCGCAATGCTGGTAGAGAAATGTTTTGTTATATAATATCGTTTTATACGTACAAATAGTCAACTGTTTACAAATACTCAGGTACAAATTATGTTTAACTAAACTTTATCTGCATATAGATACTGAAATTATGTTTCACTAAACTTATCTGCATATATATATAGATTCTGAAATTATGTGTTAGAAAATTCATACCCTCAATATTTAATGTTTTATGTTTTGCCATTTTATTTGGTTAGTTAGTTTTGATTTGTTTTCATATATTTATGATTCTAATATTTAAATTATATAAATTTTAATTTATAAAAATGTAATAAATAATATTTTTATAATAGTTATAATTATTATTTTTTATGTTTAATCACAACAAATATATTATAATATTGGTTAATTTTTTAAATGATGTGACAGATAAACAATAGAAACTTTTTAAATGATGTGAGTTGTTTTTGCTTTGACATTTATATATCAATGTTTGTGTTGTGTTTATAGTATATTTTTGAGTTGTTTTTGCTCTGACATTAATATATCAAGATTGTGTTTTTATAAAATATTTTTATATTTATACTAGTAATTTTATTGTTTATTCATTATTTTAGATGGTGCTTATTTATTCTTTTAGATGGATTTATAGTGATTTTTTTAAATTAAACAGATTTTGTTAGTACACACAATGTTTAGGTTATGCAGTGAATGTATTGAGCGTCTATCTTGTGACAAGCATAAGCAAGAGTGAGTATATAAATTTTGTTTGGAAAATGTTAAGGATTACTTTATAAGGGGATTTTTATAGGGTTGTAGCTTGGGTGGTTGGGAGGAATGAGTTTCTTTCCCCAGCCATATTCAATTCTTGTAAGTGACATGATGCTCTTGTTGAGCCTTATTGTAATGATTGTATTTTTAACCATACCTTGATTCTCTACGGAATATCAGGTGTTGGCATTCTCCATGTTGGCATTCTCCCGGTGGACTAATTGTGGACTACCATTTAAAAAAAAATGGTAGTTGAAATCTCTATTTCTCTCGTTCTAGGAGTTAATATGGTAGTTAAAACAATAAAAATAGTATGTAAAATATTCATAAATTTAATAATATAATGATTTGATTTAATATACTGTTATTAAAGAGCTTGTTAAATGGAAGTGTTATTTATAAATTTTCAAATTTTGAAAAAGTCTTGTAAAATTATGTTGAAAATGCAAAATCAAATATGTTCAAACTATTTGGTATGGAAAGGTTTGAATTCGAGTAATATTTATAGTATATGTGATATCTGTGTTTGACTTTAGAAGCTATTATATGCCTTCTTTATTATTTTTTCTCAACAAAAAAGAGTGAAACAAGCTTCAATCTAACTAGTGAAGACGACTCTTGTACCTTTTGTGTGATGGAACATATGCCATCGATTCCTATCATTAGATCACATCATTTTTATTTTTATCTTGGTGTGTGCTTGACATGTTTTGAAACACGATATTGTGTGATTGATCTAAGCTAAATTTTTGTTGCTCAATATGTTGTAGACTTAAATTATATAAACTACTTTTTTTAATATAAATGGGTAATCAACTTTGATTATCTATAGAAAAAAAAGTAGAAAAGATTGACAGATTGTTTCCATGTCAGAAGAGCATCTATCGCTCCAAGTTCATCCTTTTTTATCTTGTAACTAGAGTGATACCTTCATGTTCTATGGAAACTGTAACTTCTAACAAATTGACCTAAAAGGACTATACAAAAGTAGAACATTCTGCTGACTACCTTATACAAAAATTGCATATTCTTCCAGTTCTATGAGCTTCAAAGGCTCTGTACATATAACTTAAGGACATAAATGATAACATAACAAAACCAAAACAGAAGGAAGCCAACTATCGAGCTGCTGCTGCAGTCCCATGTCCATGACCACGCCTGCGGAATTCACAGCCTTCTTCTTCTCGGAGCGGAGGTCCACAAAGTTCCCAGCTTGAGCCATAAACTTCTGCAGCTTCTCCATTTTTTTGCCAATGTCTTCCAATTCACTGCTGGAGGCTTTAGGATTGCGAGCTTTATGAGGGAAAGCAAGCCCCAGGGTTTCTTCAAGATGTTCGATTTTATCAGCCACTTTACCAGTCTGAGATTTAGCATCAGAGTGATATGCAGATACCAGAGAACACAAATGGGAGAGCACCTTCTTAAACTCCAGGTTTTCACTATGGATCATTCTAACTTGGAGCTCTAGCTCCTGCAGTCGGTCCAAGAATTCCACTTCAAACTTAGAAATGCCATGATTTCTAGCATGCTCTTGCTTATTACCAACTCCTGCATGCCTTTGATAGGGGCCAAGCCCGGGGAAATTGCTTCCCACCTTGCCCACCGGTTCTCCCATCCTATCATGCCATCCCGAGGATCCCTGGATACAACCTCCACTGTGGCCTCTTGCATGCTTGCAGCAACTGGCATTCATCATATACATATCATCCCTAACCTGAGAATGTTCAAGAACGCAATGGTGATCCATTGTTCCGCAGAGACAAGCAACGCAGGACTCAAATACAGAGAGCAGCGAAGACAAGCTGTGAAAACGCACGGGAATATGAAAATAGGAATGATGCCTCTTGCCTTGATATACACCAACGCCATTAACTCGCATGTTGGCCAACTGGCGAATTGTCTAGATGGCATTAATGCCAGCAGGGATGGGAAGCCATCGAGGAGTTGGGAGACCTCAAAAATGCCTTGGGGCATTATCCAACCAATGCAATTTATTGCTACTAAAGTTCTTATCCCAAAGAAAGTTGATGTTCCAAAAGGGGAAGAGTAGAGCCCAAGCATTATGGGGGATTCATAAGCTAGGGGATCCATGAATTCTCATGAGTGACATTATCACAAATAATTGTGCCATAGGAAATCACGACGCCATTGTTAGCCAGTCCATCAGCTTTCCCGTTAAGCCATCTCAGGATATGGAGGAAGGTTATTTCATGGAAGTCTTTGTTGATGCTAATTAAGAGTTGATGCATTTTGGAGGAAGGTTCTTTCTTGTTGGCGATGATGCTTCTGGCTTATCTAATGATAATTAAGGAATCCCCAAGGACCGTCAAATTCTTAATTCCCAGATTAATATCCATCTACATCCCTTTGATGAGGCCTAGCCATTCCGCGCCATTGTTCGTCTTCTTTCTGATGCCCCAGGAAGACTCTCTCTACTTATTCCCCTTGGAGTCAAATATACCCCCCCCCCCCCCCTGCACCTGCCAACCTTGGTAAATTATATAAACTACCTCATTTAAAGGAAAAAAGGAGTATTAATGTGATATTTTAATAAAAAGACATCAATTTTACATTATATACTAACACGGTTGTTAAAATTTGTAATATGTTTGGCTATAAAACTAACTAGTGGATTGCATAACAATTTATTTTCAAAATTTCTCATCCAAACAAAAATATATTATTATTTAATATTTTTTATCAAATAAAATATTAAATTTTCAATATTCAAATAAATAATTCATATTTTCAAAACATAAATTTAATATATAAATAATAAAATTTTAAAATAACTTCTCATCATATTTTTATTTTCAAAATATTAAATTTAATGTATAAATATTAAAATTAAAAAAAAATATATTATTACAACTTGAAGACTAATATATCTCTATACATAGATTAAAATAAAAGTTTATTTACTAACAAATCTCAGTAATAAACCAATATATCATAATGTTAGTTGTGATATTTAGGTCAATGTTATCATTGCAATAAATAAATGTAATACATAATGAAGCACTTTATATATTAAATATGATTAAAATAAATGTTTTTAAATTTATTATTGAGATAGTTGTGTTTTTAATAAATGTTGTAATCATAACACATGTTTAATAATACAAAGAAATAAGTTTCTTATACGATAAAGAAGGGAGACGGAAAATCATTTCATTTGTAATTGTCATCTTCTTATCATCATCATCATCATCATCATCATTCATTCATTCATAGATTCAATTATGGGCATTAAAAAGGCGAGAATAAATGGCTTGCATTTTGTTTTTCCATCTTATAAATAATAAATGTTTTATTATGTTCTTCGTCTTATTGATATGTGTTGTAGTTGGGAGAACAACCAATTGGTAGTTTATTTGCATCATGATCACTCAGTCAACGTATTGTATGATTGGCAATATAATTGGATTTTGCCTTAGTCTTAGGTATGTGTGAGATCAAAAGTTGAAGGTCATCGCTTGACCGACATGGAAAATGGGATTTCAAGTGGCACTATATTGATTGATAAAAGTGATGATGATGATTAACATCCACTAATACCAACTTTGGTCTATCGGACCGTAAGAAAGTTATTACTTGGTTTGCTTTAAACTTTTGCTCCATTGCTCAAAAAGCTTAGAAAGAAGCTTTCCAATATCACTATAGTTTTGGCAAGTCAGGATGTTATAAAGGTTTGTATTGTAGCAAATACTATGAAACTCATATCTAATGTGGGTGTAAGCAGGACACTCTAAGAGAAAGTGATTTTCATCCTCAACGCTCATAGACTCACATAGATGACAAACCCTTTCCTTCCATGGAGTTTGGGAATAGACCAATGCCCTATTTCGCTATGGAGCTCATGAGAGCTTGTTTTAATCTTGGATATGCTCATTTTATTCTTTGAACTAATTACTATCGAGAGATAATTTTGATCTTCCAAATTAGGGTTAATGACCTCCTTATAGTATCTTAGTTTTCTCTTAATCACTAAATTTTTCTCGCACCACAATTTCTCTTTAAACTTATAGGAAATAATATTTTTGACATTAGCGATATTCTGCAAAGTGTCATTTTCATCAATGCCCCAATGGTCTAACCAAGCCATCGTATCTTTACACCAACTCCGCTTGAGGCGTAATTGGTTTTGACTTGAATTTAAAGCAATTTTAGGAAGTCTATTGTTTTCCATGTTATTAATCTTGTGCTTGTACATCAGGAACCTAGTCATAGCCATGCTCTCAATGGGGGAAAGGCCCACTTCTAAGAGGAGAATAGGATAATGTGTGTTGCTTTTAATTTTGAGGTGATAAATTATAAACTGCTTCTGGATTTGCTCAATCTTTCTCCAAGATTCTCTAGAAATGTTGCACCCCCATACTTCACAACCGTATAAGATAACGGGGACGACAAGAGTTTCAAAGAGGAACTTCATTTTATCCCACATGACCAGGCTGGTTGATTTACAATTATTTTCAAGACCAAAATAAGCTTTCCATCCTCCATTAATATTTTTCTCAATGTTGTGGTTCCAATTGAGCTTGTGATGAATATCAATTCCAAGATACTTGTAAGAAGTCACTTCGTCCAATTTATTGTTATCATAAATAAAATTTGCGTAGGTGTTTTTCTTAGATTTTATAATCATAACTTTTGTCTTGTTGATGTTAACAGTCATACCCATGTTAGAGCATAAATATTTAAAATTGCACCCCTCTTAATAGAACATTGGCGTGTAGATTCCAACTTCATTTGCATGGATAGACTTAATAAATACCACATTCTATTATGGTAAATGGTTGCGGTGGCACATGGATTTCATGCACAAAACTCTTTCTCCACATATATTTTAGAAAAGATGCTTAAATTCTCATCATGTGGTTAGAGTCTCAGTTGGTAATCTTCTGTATTGTCAGTCGTTGTTCTAGTTCCAAATCATGGCTTAAATAGCCAAGGCATGTGCAAATATAAATTGATTTCAAATTAGGGATGAAATTGATATTGCTTCTATTGTCCAACCGTAGGCCAATCTCCATCCAATAAGTACACCTATTGTAAGATTTTCCAATAGTGAGAGTGAGCCTGGAAATGCTAGCTACGGGTGCTTCCATCTAGCTTGGTATGAGCTTAGTAGTTGACTCGCCATAGTAAGATATTTTTCTCCGGTTTGTATAAATTTTGAAACGAGACTCTCTTGTGTGTGCATGTATGCATCATTTCTCGTGCATGCTTATGTATTTTTTTGTACAAATCTTGAGCTAGCATCCTTCTAATTTTATCTGTGGAGTGATTTTTGTTTCTAATAGACATTTTTGATCATAGTGTAAGTGTATTTTTTGTTGTGTTTAATCCTTTTCAGTAAGCAACTTTAACAGTTATCGATGCATCCTCACAAAAATTGCAAGTGCTTAGGGACTTATGGGAAAAGCTTGGATTTCAAGAATTGCACAAGTTATGTTTCCCTCGAGTCATACCCATTCTCGAGAGTTACTCATCCCATCAAATTCATGGTAGCACCCGAACCTATCCCTATGATTATTTAATTATAATACAATGTAGACAAATTTAAAGAGATATTAAAATAATAATTAAGAAATATTAATAATTAAGAAAATATTAATATTTTTTAAATTATTAATTATTTTTAATTTTATTTTATATATATTAAAAAAAATGTATTATAAAGAAATTGTTAATTTCAAGTTAGAATAAAAAAAAAAAATTATTTTAAAGAATAAAATTAAAATTTCTTAAAAACAGCTAAACCTTAAGCACTATTGTGACACCATACATTTAACAAGACTTAAAAAAATACTATAAAGAAAGAATATGTAATATTTGTGATATTTTGAAAATGGAGAATGAAAAGTATGTTTCCTTAAAATTCCCTTCATATCCACACATTGTGTGCACTTCTACAATATTTATAATAGTATTTTTCATATCCACATATTATGTGTACTTCTACAATATTTATAATAGTATTGATTATTTTAATATATTAAATTATAAAAAAATGTTAAATTAAATTAATTAATTATAAAATTTGTTAAGGTTTAATATATTAAAGTTGGTCTTAAAATTTTGTTTTTATAATCAAAGAGATTAGAGAGAGGCTTACCTAAATCTTCATAGTTTTGTGAGTTTAAAGAGTATGAAGTTCATTAACATTACAAATATTTTTAAATTGGGATTGAAATATAATATGGTATACACATAACATTTTAAGAAAAAGTGATTTTCATTCTTCATATTATATTCTAGTTATGACAAAGACACTTTTGAAATTCTAAAATGGATTTAATGGCTTCTTTATAATACCTTAATTTTCTCTTATCCACTTTTTCTTCCTTACACTAGAATTTCTCCTTAAATTTAAATGATGTAATATTTTTAATGTTATGAATACTATATAGAGTAAACTTCTCTTTTAATCTCCGATAATTACCATTTTTATGTCACAATTTCCTCTAAAACTTAAAACAATCCTAGAAAGTCTCGTCATTGTTGCCAAGTTATCTTGTGCTCATACATAATGTGTTAATCACATTTTCTATCATGCTTACAATATTTGTGCTATATTGTTAAAGTGTTCATTTAAATTTTATAATAACATATTTATATAAGATTTATACAAGTTTTATTTAAATAATGAAATTTTAAAATGTATACAAAATAAAAATAAAATCCAATACATATATTTTCTAATTTTTATGGTAAGAATAATATAAATAAGTTGATGATGATGATTATTAATATCCAATGAGACCCCCAACTCGATCATTGTTAAAGTTATAAAGCAAGGCCTAACTTGATCACTGTTAAAATTATAAAGCAAGTTAAATAATTCCTTACTTTTAAGGAATTACTCGACTTGCTTTATAATTTTATCTACGTGCTTGAAAATATATAAGAGAAGCATTCTTAAGTCACTGTAATATGAATTAGTTAAAAGGTTAACAAGGTTGGTATTGTAACAAATATTTAGAAAATATGATTTAATGTCAGCGTGCGTAGGCCCATCTTCAATCCTTGTAACAAACACAAATATTAAATAAATTACAAATACTTTGTTTCCACCCTAAGTTAAGCCATAACAACCATCATCGATACCAACACGTAAATGAAAAAAAAAACTTCTCGATGGTATTGCATTGTGTGATAAAACAATTACAAACATAATTAGAAATTAGTGGGTTCACTTCCACCTACAACTCAACCATAGAAATAACCATCATTGCAGACAACCTATCTAAACTTGGGCTTCAATTTGGGGATGGCATCCGGCGGAAATGAGAGTGTTTAAATGACACCATCATAGAAAATGATCCTAGATCTATAATATTTTAGTCATCTAAAAACTGCAAGAATACATCAAAAGAGGTCATTCAGGAACCTTCAAGGCTTCCTTTTGCATATTTTCTCTAAAGTTTTATTTTTCAAGTACTATGATGAGATTTTTTTTTGTCTTCGTGGATTTTTTCCTAAAATAGAGAAAATGAAAATTATTTAGAATTATATTTTTGTATAGTTGTTATTTATGAATAATAATTTAAAAAAATATCTTATAGACTGTTTTTTAAAGAAACTTGATTACTTTCGCAATTTATTTTTTAAAGTTACATAGTATGTAACTGAAGTTATTCTAGCCATAAAGAATGTGATTCATTAATATAATGAAATATGATATTTTTTCTTTCGAAAAAAAAACAATAGCCATCCTTAATGCAATGAAATGAAGAATCAACTTCTAGATGTAAATAATTGCAATCAGAATTAGAATAATCGATGATCAGAATTATAATAATTGATGAGAGTAAATTAATCTAACCCTTGGTCGTGACAAAATTGTGACGTTAATCAAATTAATCCAACGTCATGACCCTAAGTTAACAAGGAAGCTATTTTCCATAAGTGTTCATTAAAAAGCGTTTGGCTCAAATACTTTTTCATGGTAGTCGGTGGAAGTTAATTGAAAAGCGTTGAAGGTTAACCAAAAATTAAAAGGTTAACATTACTATGAGGTTTTAAGTCATTATTTAATTCTTTGAAAGGAATATGAGGGACCAAGATACATAACGTTAGTAGTTGAGGAGATATAAAATATTACTTTAAAGTTCAACAAAGGCTATTAAGGTTAAGTAGAATTTAGTTAAAATTTAAAAAAGGTTATTGAAAGATTTTCATGGGATTTTGTATTTAGATATCTACTTATTATTAATTAAAGAAGTAGCTGGGAAAAAAAAGTCGCGAACTATGAATTTAGATATAAATCAAAATTTTGGATTGAATATCCCTATTGCGAAATGAAGTTTGAGCATATGATGACTTAAAAAATTTTAGTTGTTTTTGTTTAATATGTGGCCAATCATTTATTATGTAAGACTATCACGATAATACACAAATGTAGTTGCAAATAAAAATATAAGAGGGCGGCCCACACGGTTGTGGCTCATTGGCGATTCACTTGATATGAAGTTACATGTTGTAAACATAGGTCACGAGTTCAAATCACACCCGAGCTTACCCATGTCCCATGCTTGCGGGCGGTTGTGGGGCACCTAGGGGTATAGTGGTAGCGAGATTGGATCCCTGGACCCCGTGTCACGCGAGTACCAACCCAGTCTCTAGTTACAAATTTCCCTAGTTACAAAAAAAAAATAAAAATTAGAGGGCGAACTAGCATATTATAAAGAGAATGGTAAAAAAATGGAATTTGAGATTGACAAGGCAAACTATTTTAAGGTTTTAACAGATAGATATAATTCTTACTTGAGAGGTCGTGTTCTGCTTTGTAAGATATCAAACAAAACATATGGTGAACTATTTAAATTGCACAAATTCTTTATCTGTTAAACCCTTAAAATAGTTCTCCATCTCTTTTTCCTATTTTGTATGATATCATTCAATTCTAGCCATTTTGTATGATATCATTTAGTTACATAGTTAAAACCCTATTCTAATGTAGTTTCCACAGTTAGTCGAGTAGATAGAATCACCATCATCAAATGGTCAAAACCCTAATTTAATTCAATTACAGTGAGGGACATTTATGATCTATTTATCTATATCTTTAGATGGATATTTGCGTTATGATCTAAGATTCCTCTAATTTGAAATATGTGCAATGCGAAATGTAATGTGATCTCATAGTATTGTTAAGATCCATTGATTTCAATGATATTTCATTTTGTATGATATCATTCAATTAAATAGTGCAAACCCTAATTGGATTTAGTTACCACAATTAGCTAAGTAGATAGAATCACAATAGTTAGCCGAGTAGAATGGCATCTATGATCTATTCATCGGGGCATTGTTGGAATAAAAAACCATGTGGTCACTAATCAATCCATTTTGACCATTTTGTATGATGTCACTTAGTTAAACAATCAAATCTTGAATTTGATTAAGTTACCATAGTTAGCTGAGTAGATAGAATAACCACAATTAAATAGTCACACTACAACAAATCCTGGAATTAGTGTCCCATTTAGCGTCCCTTTTTAGTGTAATTTTTTTTTCATTGAGTGCTCAAAGTAGACGCTAAATGGGACGCGTCATGGAAAAAATTTAAAGAGTCTAAAATAACATTTTTTTTTGCTTCCTAGATAGCATCCTTTCTAATGTCTAAAATAACGCACATTTTTTTGCTTCCAAAATAACGTCCAATTTTTCTTCCTAAACGACGTCGAGGTTTGCTTCCTATATAACATCCTATTTTTCTTCCTAGAGATCGTCATCTTTTACTTCCTAAATTAA
Source organism: Larix kaempferi (assembly GCA_027924585.1). Lineage (NCBI taxonomy): Eukaryota > Viridiplantae > Streptophyta > Pinopsida > Pinales > Pinaceae > Larix > Larix kaempferi. The sequence goes on along the minus strand of BSBM01001110.1, from coordinate 9,885,477 downwards.
ATCCCCATAAGCGCCCTATTTGCATCCTTAAAAGCGTCGTGTTAGCATTTATGTTTGCATCTACATTCACGCCATATTTGCATCCAAATTAGCATCCAATTTTGCATCCATATGTGCTACCACTTTAGCATCCCATTTTGCATACATATGTGCTACCACTTTAGCATCCCATTTTGCATCCATATGTGCTACCACTTTAGCATCCCATTTTGCACCACGTTTTACTTCCAATATGCACCAATTTTCGCTTCTAATTTTGCACCAATTTTTGCTTCCTTTTTTGCATCGTGTTTTGATACCAAGATGGAGCCAAATTTTTCTTCTATTGTTGCACCATATTTTGCTTCCTATGTAGTGCCATGTTTTGCATCCAAAGTAACATATTATTTTTCTACCATATCAACGTCATGTTTAGCTTCCTCATTAGCGTCAAGTGTTGGGCCTCTTTTTAACGCCTAGTTTTTCATCTCTATTGATGTCAACATTAGCACCATGTTTTGCTACCACTTTAGAGCCCAATTTATCATTCATTTTTACTCCCACACTATCGTCACATTTTGCTTCCCATTTAGCAACTAATATAAATTATCACAACAAATATTTTTTTAGAAATACATTGCAATATCATTAGGGCATGGAGGAATCGAACCAACAACCTCCTGCTTGTAAGGCAGGCGCTCTTCCATTGAGCTAGCACCCTTTAAGAATTGGGGAGAGGAGCAATATTAACACCTAGATTGCATGATTCGTAATTGTAATAAAAGACAATATGCATTCGTTGCAATCTATTAGATTGAATATCATATTGGAGTTTTTTGTGCAAAAGGGTTCTCCTTAAAAATATTGGTATATTGTTGTATGATTTCATTTGTTTTCAATTTTATTATTTCTTAATAAGGAAATAATATATGGTTGATAATATTCAAGATACCTATTATTTGGTTTTAACTGAGATTTGATATTAGTGCCATTGGGAGATTTCAACTCATCCAAAAGATTTAGATCGATTGGTATCATAGAAATATATTAATGAATCTATGGACTTGCAGTAAGGCATCCATGGGAAAATATCATAAGAGTGATACTTTAGGAACTATAGGAGATGAATAAACAAATCTCCAAGGATAATGAACAACTAGATAAGACTTTCTAGTAGTTGGACAAGAAGAATGAAGAGTTGCATAAAACTTTGTAAGGCCATGTGAAGATTCTTAAAGAGAAAAATGTCTAGGATGTGGAGAATATAGTGTAATAGTTAGCTTGTAAGAAAGCCATATTGATGAGTCTTTAAATGGAGGTGGAAAATATTAAGAAAGAAAGGAGCCTTGTTTTGACTCAAGATGCGCATACCATGATTGATGGAATTTTAGGGTAAGCACTTCAACTTCACCCCTTGCTCAATTTCAATCAACATATGAGTCTTTTGGTAGTTTTGAATTTCATACCAAAGAGATAGGCTTGAAGTTTTTGCAAAGGATGGGTTTTGATGGCCAATGTCTTGAAAATCATTGTTAAGGCATGAAGAGCCCCATTGCAGTGAACTCTAGACTATAACATGTTCATTTAGGATATTATGGTGGTAAGGAATTCAAAGGTAGATGTTCTAAGACACATTTAAATAATGTGAAAGCCTCAAAGATAATCTTTGTAGAGGCTCAAGATTGACTAAACACAACAACTCCAACCAAAGAATAGATAAAAAAGAATGATCAACATCCCTTTGTAAGCTCTGAAAAAGGTAGCAAGAAAAAAAGTTAAGCACCCATGCACATTCCAACAATTGGAAGAACAAGTAACTTGGGAGTGAGAAATCCCAAGTGAAAGTACGAAAGGTTTCAGAACTAGAAATCTTATGTCACTTGTTTTTGTTACAAGAAGAAGAGTCACAAGGCATACCAATGTTGATATTCATTACCTTGTTACTTTTGTGGATTCAACAACCATTATGTGGCTTAGTGTTGGAGGAAGTAGTCAAAAAACAAAGACAGATTTTATTGTGTAACTCATCAAAGCTAACTTCACTATGTTTATGTTCCCAGAATTTCCAAAAGCATGCATACTCCATTCTTAGTCCAATTCCAGTTTTCAATGTAGACATTACCCACCCTCGGAAGAAATGTTGGGTTTATAGGGGCAATAGTAGTTTTAGAAGGAAATACCCTGACAAGATAGTATCACAGCATGGTCCCAACCCACAATGAAGGGCATCCACCATCTAGGAAAGAGATCTTCAATGCCTAAGGGAATAAATCCAAGGTAGCACCATCCTAAGGTGAAGCATCCACTGAGAAAGCTCTCTCAATTGTACATATTTATCATGGACAATATCTCATGCTACAATCCATTTCGGACCATCCAAGGGATAAACATGCACTATGTACCCCAAATATGATGAGGCAACCCAAAACATGGTATTTAAACACTTTTGAAATTGACCCAAAAAACTAACAAATGGCAACTAGAAGGGTCTTTAAAACACCAATGTTGTGAAACTCTTGGAAAATAACCTATATCAGTACTATGTTGAACACTTTCCAAATGTCTACAAGCCAACAAAAGACTTTTGAAAAGAAATTCAAGACCTCCTTGATAATGGCCCTAAGTGTGAATATGTGATTGGTCATTAGGCACTGCATGTAGTAACTGGATTTCCCTCTAGCCCTATGGTGTATGCTAACTCCGCTCTCCAACTCATCTAAAAATTGTAGATTCAAAACTATAGAATATAGGTTTGAGAATGTATTCCCAACCATGATAGTTTGATAGTTGTTTCGATCATAGTTGGCTCTTGATTTAAGAATTGGGTGTATGATATATCTAGTCCATGCATCGAGAAAGCCAAACTACACCAGATTCTTGAACACCAATGTGTCATTCGATAGACTAGATGCATGCTTGAGGAACTGATGTCTGTTAATGTCTTGAAGTTTGCACTGATGCATGCTTTTTACTTTTTTTGGATACTAGTATGTAAAAATATCCCACATACATCAACATATGGTTTGTGAAGTATGCACTACAAAAAACTTATCATTCCGCTAGTATGTGGTAAAACATAATCATAAACAGTTGCGCATCTATTTGTAACTCAATGAAAAACATGCTATTAATAAATCAAATATAGAAATTAAGTGTTACACATTCCATCTTAAATCATTATGGAAGGGAGCACAAAAGAAGTAGCAAACATCTGTAAATCAATAGAATTGCATGTTTTGATATAAACACTTTATATTGCCTATGCTTGGTAGCTAGCTATTCCTTGCACTGGATATGCATGTCTGAAGAAGTTCGCCAAAATATAAACATAATAAAAGTGCAACAAGTTATATATACATTGAAGTCTAGGTATAATACATACAGGCATGGTGTTGCTCCCAAGTTCATTTTCAAGTAAGAGCAGTTCACCTAGTCCACATCGAGGTCCACTAAAAAAGAGATATGTTAGTACTATATTTAGTATGTATGTTAATAGTTGACAATACAACTGATTTGGAATACAACATAAATACCTTCCTAGGAAGCCTATATCATTTTGTTGGAACAACCATGCATGGTGTTGATGGATCTCATTGGACCAAAGCTGAGGACTGGTCCTTTCAATCCTGGTCCAAGTGTTAAGAATATCAAACCATTGAAAGATGCCAAAGGAGTTGTTATTTCTCTAGAATTAGTTTGGATTGCTCCTCCATAAGTGAACTCTCCAACCCATAGATGTTAAGTTGTCGTGGTGCATGTGGATGATAGTTTTTGGATCAAAAGCCTAGAGGTTGGTGATGTGCAAAAGTTTTATGATGCAAGAGGAAAAAGACACTTGTTAAATATTACTGAGAAGTTCAACACATCCACTGATATCGGTTGTTGGGTTGAATGCTACAAAACGACCTATGTGGAATGAGGGACAAAATTTCATGTCAAAGGAAAAAAACCTAAAATTGGAAATGGCAGAGTAGCTGAACTAGCCACACTGCAACAATATGTTCAGGTTAAAAGAGGTGATTTACTTGTAATAAGAAGAGAGCCATGCGTGGCACCATCCACAACATCAAAAAATGATCTCCTAGGACCTACAAAGGTAAGTTGTTCTTTGGGCCTCCTTTTTTATTCTGTCAAACTTGGCAAAGCTCATTACTGTGTGCTAATGAGAAGTCTGAAGAAATTTCATTACTTGCAATGAAAAGCCATGCACGCATCAATGCATAATTACTTTTTGGACCAAATGTTGAGGGTAAGAACTCTCGTATTATGGTTACAGTTGGTAGTGAAGCTGCTGACAATGAGGACTTTAGTTACAATCTAATTAAGTATAGAGTTAATATAATTCGAATAAAGTGTGCACATGATAACCTAGATGTATGGAGGTGTATAATTGAAAATGTAAGGATTTCTTATCAGATGCATGGAACAACCATGCAAGGTGCTGATGGATATCGTTGGACCAAAGCTGATGATTGGTCCTTTCAAGCTAGGTCCAAGTGTTAAGAAGATCAAACCATTGAAAGATGCCAGAGGATCAAATCCCTTGAGGTGTAATTTTTTATTATTATTTAAAATGGATCCAGGCTGGTTGTAGTCTCACTCAACTTCGTAGAGATCATCGGTCGCCTTGCAGATGGGGACAAGTGCAAGCCTTAGGAATATTTGATAGAGCATATGGGGACAAGTGCAATCCTTAGGAATATTTGATAGAGTAGATCCCCTACGGTTGTGGTTTCTTGTCCAATGGATATTTTTTGAGGTTTGTAAGCCAGCTATATTCCATTGTAATAGCCAGGTATTCTGAGAATTGGAACGAGTGGCTAGGAGCATGGATGATATTCCATCTCATGCAAGCAACACAGTTGTAAAGGAAACCTTATTCCTATGCTTACATATGTGGGTTGTATTGGTTTCGGGTTGTTTTGTGGTGTGCAAAGAGTTGGACATAGTTTTAGCTATCTGAATCTTTAAAGAGTAGCGTTCGGGATCAACAAATAGTAAAAAAGGTCTGCCTTGTTACACACAGTTGCAGGTATGTCTAATGCTTGTAACTTATTATTCCATATGCTGTGTAACTTATTATACCCGTAACATAGTCACGATTCGTAAAATGCTTAATACATTGTCTGTATTTTGTAAATAAATTACCTTTTTTCCATATGGTCTACATTTATGGGATGTGCTGACAAATGTGTAACTTCTATCTTCTTATGTTTTAAATAATTGTTGTAAAATATTTAAATTGTATGCTATATGTCTAAATTTAAATTTATAGTATATGCCGCCATATCCATTTTGCTCATTTATTCAAAATTAAACTTGAAAGTATTTTTTCTCAAGGGCCATCGATTAATATTTTTCCTTTCACATCCATTACACCTGCAAAAAACTTAAACGACTATTTATCTCATAAGAAAAATTGACAGGAAAACTTTTGTGATCTAGAAAACTGTTTTTCTTTTTGTATGCTTAATAGAAAGCGAAAATGATCTCAGGCCCTAGGACTGGATTCATGGTGTTCACGAAATTTATAAACATATATAACATATTAAAATACAAAACTTTTGTTTTGTTTTGATGGGAATAAGAAACCCTATGACTAGATTCCTAGTGTTCATCGAATTTAGCACATAAATAACATATCACAATACAGAACTTTTAAATAAAACCCTGAAAAATTTGTTACAATGGTTAAGGTCCCAATTAATTATACTATTATTAAAAATGTAGTGGGGAAATAACATACCTGGTGAATGTATCAAACAAAGATGTGCAACCATTGAATAGCATAATCGGATATATATCATATGACTATGGCGTTTAATCGTAATTAAAAAAAGCTAAAATTGCATGCAACTGTTTATCTCCCTTGTATAAGGACCTGAAACTCTAAGAGCGGGATGCCCAAGACCATTGGCAGGAACTTAATTATATCAATGAGCTTTATCGTTGTCGACTCTCCAAAGCCCATCCTTTACACCCATCTTTATTTCACGCATTTACCTGTTTGTTCATAACACTCGAAATGTCAGAGTCAAGAAAAGACCAAACAGGTTTGCTTGGCCGGACTTCTTAGCATTTTCTCATGGCTTAGCCAGCCGAGAAGCCCCTTTTTCATAAGGAGGAGTGGCAAAGACTCCCTAACATACTTACTGCGAGCCAAGACAGGGTAGAAGGGCCTCAAATCTACCGACAAATATAATCAAATTCCCATAGATGCAACAATGAGTGTACATTGCCATAGATATAACAAGTCGACGACTGAGGCCTTTATAGGGAGGGGTTGCAGAGAAGGGATTTTGTTTTAACCTAAATAATGGATTATATTTTATTAAAATGATAAAAAATGATATTAAACTTTGATTTAAACTCCTAATTCTAAACTCATGTGTTATGTGTGGGTTGCACAAAATAGAGATAAACACCACATATTGGCATTCCCTCTGGATGATACCTTATCAATATAAAGATATTTTGGATGCATTTCAATTGGTCAGTGGGAAACGATCTAGCTTAGTAGTCAAGAGGGTATATCCCTCTTGCGCAAGCTTGAAGGGGAAGGAGCATTTGTTCCCAATCAGTATTGCCAATTGTGGGGCGAGCCAAAAAAGGATTTGTATTTCTAGTAAAAAAAAATGGGCATAACACTGGAGAAAGTGGAGCGGGTCAAAGGGTTTAATTCTTGGTGCACTTTATTTTTTAATATGCAGAGTAAGCTTTTCTCTCCAGGCCTCCGGATGTATTTGTGCATGTGTGGTGGGGTGGCATCCTTTCGAGGCCATAACTCCTTTTGCTCTCAATTCTGGCATTCTGGATGTTATTCTCTCTGATCTATGCGTGATTCTGCATGATTTCCTGCTTGCAAGATTCTTTGCCATCTTGGTTGACGTTTTGGTTGTTTTCTCTCTATCATCTCCTACATCCTCTTGAAGATTCGACTACATCCTCTTGAATATTCGAGAAGGCGTTCTTCATAACTGGTGCACATTTTTTGTGAAGACTCTCTCCATAAACCTAATTTTTTTCAAGACTGTTGGTGTCCATGTTTGGAGAGAAAGGTTGAGCCCGTGATTGAAGACTGCAATATTTTGATGTTGTAGCCGACTTGGTGAATGGTGTGGCTGTTGTAGCTCGTGGAAAGCTCATTCACTGTGAATTTGAGATTGTTGCACATTTTTTTTAACTGAATACCACTCTCCATATGGTTCCATTGGTGAGATGCATCACATTTCTTCAAGAGCATTGATAAGATTTGGTGCTATCAAAACCTAATTTCTGCTTGAGGTTCTTTGTGGTTGATTCTCTCTGCATTAAAATGTTTTATGTATAGTGATGGTGATGGAACTCCACTAAATTGAAGAATGCTCATTAATAAAATGATAACACTATGAACCCTAGCTCGTGGAGTGGAATGAAGTGACATCGTGGAGCCGGTGTGTGTTGTTGAAGAGATAGAGTTGGATGTGTAAGCGTAAGACTGTTTGTTCATATCCATATGCCAATGCCTAGTTTGATTGCTGCATTCTGTGGTGTGCAACTCAAGAACGAGCTTTCTTAGAAGCATTACATTGGCACATGTTTTTATTGAATTGATTTGTAATTTAACCTATGGCACATTGCATTTGCTGGCAATTTTTTTCTTAAAATGAAATTCTCTCTACTGGATTAATATTTGGATTATAAAGGTTGTGGTAAATGGATTTTAAGGCTACACTAATCTTTTTCTTAGTATACATCTATGTTTTGAGATAGATTGAAGCTCTGAATGTAATTCAGAGTTACTTCTTGAAAATGGCTCATTTGCTTATTTGGGGGTGGCTATAGTGAGCTACAATCCAAACTTTTCTTTTACCTGAGGCACTTAATTAGGATTTGTAGCATGGAGAACATATCTGAAACAAAAATATCAGTATAATTTGTATAATTTTAGTTTTTCCTTCAGATTTTCTTGCTGACATTTTTTCCCTTTATCTCTGAATACTACTCTTAAAAATTCACCCCTACTTTGAAAGTTGAGTCTTATTCAAAGCTCTCTTAAAGTCCACTTATTTTGTTAATGCCTCTTTCTAAGTTTAATGGCCATTTTTAGTTATATTATTCTCCAATTTAAAGCTTCTGAGGTCAACTTTTTATTTCATTAATGTGTGTCTCTTCTTGTAGGACTTTTCTTATAGATGATAGTAACTTCATTTTGTTACGACATTTCAATTCTCGGGTTGGAAAACACCTCCAAAATCTCACAAGGCATCCTCAAGAAAATATTTGTGCCTTAGCCAATGGGTCACTTGATTCTTGGAAGAAGGTTGTCACATCAGAAACTGTTGTTAACATTGGAAACAAAGCTACAAAGTCAGAAGATAAGCAGTCCAATAAAGTTGAGGTCACTACTGTTAAGCGAGAGTCTGTAAAGGTTGAGAAAAAACCCAAGGAAGAAGAAGCATCCATCGGTAGTAAGACAGTATCATCCTCTTCAAATGGCCCTCCAAAACTAACAACAATGATTAAGTGTAATGATGCAGTACGCGACAAGATCCGTGAGATTCTCACGAGGCTTTCTCCAAAGTAGTTAACGAAGCTGAGGGCGAGAACTTGGTGAGAGTAAATGCATGTGATCCAGTACGAGTTGCAGTTACTGTTGAGACACTGATGTTTGAAAAGTTAGGGCGTTCCAATGGAACCCAAAAGTTGAAGTATAGATCTATTGTGTTCAACCTGAAAGATGCAAACAATCCAGATTTGAGGAGGAGAGTTCTTCTTGGGGAAATTAAACCAGAGATCAAACTTATTGTCATGAAAGTAGAGGAAATGTCTAGTGATCAAAGAAAGCTCGAGAACAAACAGATCGAAGGCAAGGCACTTTTTGAGTGTGAACGTGGGATAAAGCCTAAAGCTACAACAGATCAATTCAAGTGTGGTAAATGTGGGCAGCGTAAGTGCACCTACTATCAGTTGCAAACAAGAAGTGCAGATGAACTTATGACTACATTTGTCACATGTGTAAACTGTAATAACCATTGGAAGTTTTGCTAATCTCAATCCAGATTGATAGCTTAGTATATAGAGTAGAATTAGGTTTGTTAGATCCAGAGATTCAATGCCTACTCCCTATTGGTTAAACTCACTGATGGCTTGGCATATAGAGCAGAATTAGGTTTGTTAGATACAGAGATTCATTGCCTACTCCTTGTTGGTTAAACTCTAAATGGCACCCTTGAGAAAAAAGAGATTTGTTACATATCCACTTTATAGTAGGTAGAAATGATTGGTTAGGTTTGTCTAGTCTTAGCAGTAACTGCACATCATGATCTAAAATTATCCTTTTGGCAGGGACTAGAAGCTATGCTTCCATCTGTATTGTTACTTATTGAATTTATTTCTTATTACTTATTGAATTTATTTATATACTACTAGTAGCAGCGGAAATGAGGGGTTTAAAAAGGATGGCTTCATTTCGGGTCCCTCGGTCCAGCTATCATTGATTTTTCCCTCGAACTCTCCATGGCTGGGGTGTTCAGTTCTCCCCCTATCTTTCTCAACAAGCAAAAGTGTTGTAGCCGACCTTTCTGTTTCAGCTTCTAGATCTGCCTATGATGAGATAATTATTTTAATGGAGGGGATTTTTATGGTCACATTCTACACAAATAACCCAATGTTGAATTTGTTGCAAAAAAAAATTCAATAACGATATCATTTCAAAAATTATTAGTAATACTAAGGTGATGTTGTTGTACACACATGAATAGAAGTTGGTTACTACAAAATTAGAAAGTCTTTGAAATGATGTTTCTTGATTCCTCTTACAAATTCTAATGATTTTCAGCAAACTGACCCACCAACTGATATTATTTCAGGTAATTGCTACATACATTGTTAAATTGAATTAATAAAATTTTAGGGATATGTAGAAATGATAATAATGAAGCTAGTACATAGAGAATGTGTAAGATCGAGTCACTTTCTAAATGCCATTTATAATCCAATAGCAATGAAGATCTGCTTAAAGGCCTTGTTGTTCAGAAAACTCTTGAGTTACTGGCTCCCATTATAGATTTGGCTAATATTAGGTGTGTTGAACAGCTATGTTCAGGTGAATTCGACTGGTTTCCAATTAGAAGATGAACTCTCTCTACTGGTATTAGACAGTTCTAGCTTCCTGTAGGAAGAAAGGCCCTTCTTCCAAGAAATATTTTCATTTCATTATTTTTAAGTTTAGAACCCAAGCCTACAGAAATGGAAAATTTGATTGACATTTATTTTCCTTTCTTTCAACTAATGATGAGTGTTGACCATCTATATTTTCAACTGCTCTAGAACATGTGGTTGTTATTATTTCATAAAGAAACCAGACTATCTACACTCCAATTCCAAGAATTCGAACATAAAATGAATTTAATGCATAACGAAGTTACAGAAAAACCAGAAGGAATTAAGTTATCAAAATGATATTAAAAGACAAGAACATAAAGACAGGGGCATATTTGATGAACTGAATAAATAGGTCAAATTCCACTCAAAATGAAGCCTCCAAACCCCACATTGCAGTGATTGGGAAACTCTATGATATCCGATCATTAAAAAGCTAAAAATCTGGGAAGATATTTGTAAATTTAACCTATTAGAAAAGGAAATGGGCAGTACCTTGCAGCAGTAAGAGAACTGCGTCAAATGAATGAACAATGAGTGGCCCTGTTGAGTGATCGTCATGTGGTTCATAGAAAGATCGCCATTTGGTGTTGGATTTAGAGACGTCTAATTACAATAATTAAGTTGGACATACGTGCATTATGATTATGATATCAAATACTGTCGAAAGATTACATTTATGTAATGATTAAAACATGCCAAACAATGTGATTAGTTAAGTCATGGCATTATACGTATTTAAATAAGGATTTGGATACAAATACATATAGAATAATGTTAATCAATTATAATTGTTAATGGACCGATTATAGTTGATTAAAATAACAGTAAATTGAGCTAAATAAGGAAATCAGAATTTATTGTGATTTATTTCAGTTTTTTCTGAAGTTTCCCGATTTGAAGTTTTTTATAAAATCGGAAACTCCAGATTTCTTTTCAGACTTGTTTCCAAAGTATTAGCTAAATTTCAGCAGCCCTAGGATTAGAATCTTTTTCTTTGGCACTGCTATAAAGGGCTGAGTCTCCAAGGCTTGCAAAAAAAAATCCAGAAAAATTGTCTGCTCCATTGAAGACAGGATACTCTCCAGAGAAAAGAATTGCAAGTTCTTGGAAGGATTCGAGAGCCAACAACTCAAGTCAAGACCAGAAGCTGTCCGCGACCTTTGAAGATGGAAAGTAAGTACCGCTGTGCATTAAACTTAATTTCTAAGTTCCGCTGTGCATTAAGTTTAATTTCTTGCATAGGAGTAGATCTTGGTTAGGGTTTAAAGCAATTAGTAAAACCCAACAATTGGTATCAGAGCCTCCCTTATGTAATAATTGCTGCGTGTGAGCCTCTTGTTAAATCTCATTATTAATTCAGAAATGAATGAATGTTTTTCCCAGAATTTATATTATGATTGTACAGAGCGTTTTCTCAGAATTCATAGTATAAATCTATATCGACTTCTTGATAGTCTCGGTCTTTAATTCAGAAAATTGGAAGGCATTTCAGATCCTTGACTAAATGCCATTGAAGTTTAAACATACTGAATCTCTGCATCTTTTCTCCTAAACTGTAATCGATCTACGTTCTGCCTGATTTACAAGCTCGGTATATTCACTTGGCCTATCACAGAACCTCTGTATCTAATCCCAGTAATTGACGGGCGTCTTAGTTCTTATTCAGAGAAATATTTATAATTTTGAAGCCCGATTTTATCTCCAGAGTCTAGTACTGCCGTCGATCTAAATTTCCTGAGAGATAAAACGCAGATTTAATTCTTGTGCTTGAAAGAATCGGCGTCTCCCGAACTGATAAATTCGATCTCCATTTTTGCTTTTAAGAGTAATCATGTTGAATCCTTGAAATCCAGTCCAGATCTGAATCGTGCCCACAATGAAACTCGGTCTTTAAGCCTGGGCGCAACCCCTTGTTATCTGTTCATAAATCTTGACTCCCCGCTCGCACTTGTTGAGGCGACGACCGACGAAGGATGGATTATCCAATGCGCCTTAAGATTATGGACGATCTCAGGTTTTATTCCTTAAGATTATGGTATGCGCCTTTTTTTTTGCTAACTGTCAAGCGATCTCAGGGAGATCATTGTTTTTCATATGCGATTTGATCATTTTGTAATTAGTGAATGCCACGTTTGAGCTAATTATTGATCTCAATCGATTACTACCGAAATATATCATTTTATTCAAGCTTTAGTTTGCATTCCCATTTTTTGATCGTAGTATGTATATACATAGTTAATACTCTGTAAAGGTTACGCGATCTTAGCCAGATCACCTTATTAGACTATTTCTATATTAATATGCACCCAACCAAAACAATGCATGAGTCTACGTCTAGATCTTGGATTGATCACTTAATTATATTATTTATGTATTCACATTCAATCCAGCTCATAGACTCCTCCAATCGGGTTTAGATGCGTTGTGTTGACCACATAGTAGTTGACTTAGCTATTACATTTCCGATTTCTCAGGCTTAGGCTTCGATCCATTGTTGGATTAGACGTTGCTTTCAGTTTTTAAAATTGCTGCAAGCTCTGCTTGGGTTAACATTTAGTTACTGTGTGATCTAGTTTTTAGGAGGGAGGCCTCGATGGTAGAGCGCATATTATCAACTTTTAAGTTAACAAATAAGGGAATGCATGAATTTTAACAGCTTGAAAAGACAATATGTATTTCATTTTGGAAAGTAGGATGGCATTTACAAAAATATACGTATTGGCAATGTTTCAATACTACTTAATACGTTGAAAACAGAATATAGGTGGGCTTATATAACTACTGGCAATGTTTCAATATGTACGCCCTTGGAAACTCTGTATGACAGAGGGATCTTGAATGAAAACGTTTTGGCTTTTAGCTCTGTAATTTTTTCTTCCTGGAAATGACATGAAGGCGTTTTGGGCATTCTCTGTCTTCTTTTTTGTCTTGCTCATTTGTTGGAGTGAATGCATTTAGCATCTGTATGTTGGTTGGAAAATGATTTGTTTTACTCTCTGTATTTTCCCATTGGAATATGAAAAACGTTCGGGTATTTCTCTTACGGCTGGAAAATGTTTTTTACTACTCTGTATTTTCCCTTGGGAAGATTAAAAACGTTTTGGTAATTCTTGTATGGCCAGAAAATGATTTTAATACTTTGGATTTTCAACTGTTAAGATTGATGATTTTAGGCATAATTTTGGAATCTAACTAAAGGCGTTTTATACATGTATTGTTTTCGCATGAGTCAAGCATTGATGTTCGCAAAACGAACCGCTCTGTGTAAGACGATTGCAAGGATGACTCATGACAAGCTCAATGGACGTGGGTGTTAGCTTTTCCAAAGGAGGGTTGGCACCTGCTAAGTTGTTTGGTGCATAAGGGTGATGTTTAACAAATAAGTTGCAACACACATATGCTGGCAATGTCTAGAAAAGCATTTGGGGCTTGGTGCACCAGGTCCGTTAGTGACCCGCCTTCCCCACTTGACTGGCCTGGTCGTTAGCAAATGGATATGTCAATCTGGCCCAAAGGCGGAAAAGACAATAAGGTAATGATTGCACCCAAAGGTGTTTTTCATTATTGAGTGGTGTTTTGGCTAAAAGATTCAATGGAGCACATAATTTAATTTGGGCCTTTAGATGGATTTTAGAATTATGATTAAAGATCAAATCGTGATGCATAATGTCTAATTTTTTCCTTTTGTTCTTCAATTTTCAGATCTAAACATAATGTCAAATCTAAGTCAAATTAAGCCCCTCATGGGGAACAATTTCAAACAGTGGGAAGAAAAGCTGAAATTAGTCTTAGGGATCATGCAATTGGACACTGCACTGAGATTTGATCGCCCCAAGCCCAATAAAGAGGGTGAAGAAACTCCCCAAGAGAAGGCTGATATTGATAGATGGGAGCATTCAAATCGCATGTGCATAATGGTGATGAAGCAAACGATCCATGAGACTTTTCGGGGCATAATACCTGATACAGAGACCGGCGCTATTAAATACCTTAAGGCCCTTGAAGAGAAATTCACAAAGAGTAAAAAGACTAAAGTTAGTACACTCTTTGTGAAGTTGGCAACAATAAAATACAAGGGAAAAGAAGGGGTTAGAGAGCATGTTATTGAGATGACAAGACTGCAACGTGCTTTAGTTTGTTCTGAAGTTAATTTAAGTTCTGTATCTAGATATACTTGGTGGATAGATTCAGGTGCAACGACTAACATCAGTATGTCGATGCAGGGTTTCCTAAGCCATCGCAAGCCAAATGAGGCGGAGCGCTACGTTTACGTAGGAAATGGCAACAAAGTAGAAGTGAAAAGCATAGGAAAATTTAGATTATTATGTAAGACAGGATTTTATTTAAGTTTTGATGCTTTAGTGGTTCCATCTTTCAGAAGGAACCTAATTTCTATATCTTATTTGGACAAAAATGGTTATGTATGTTCATTTGGTAATGGAAAATTCAGTTTGTGTCAAAATTCTAAGCTTCTTGCTTCTGGTATCCTGTCTTCTTATGATAATCTTTATTTTCTAGATATAGACACTTCACATTCAGAGGCACTGCATGTAGATAATAGAAAACGTAAATTAACTTGCGAGAAATCTCCAACATTATGGCACAAGCGATTAGGACATATCTCTATGAAAAGGATAGAACGTCTTGTGTCTAATGATATTCTCCAACCTTTAGATTTTACAAACTTAAGTGACTGTGTGAATTGTATAAAGGGAAAACAAACTAATAAACGTAAGTATGATGCAAAAAGATGTAATGATGTCTTAGAATTGATTCATACGGATATCTGTGGTCCTTTTCCAAAAGCTACAAGAAATGGTCACTGTTACTTTATCACATTCATAGATGATTATTCAAGATATGGTCATATTTACTTAATAAAAGAAAAGGCAGAAGCATTAGACGTGTTCATAAAGTTCAAAACGGAAGTTGAGTTACAACTTAAGAAACGTATAAAGTCCATTCGTTCTGATCGTGGTGGTGAATACTACGGTCGTTATGATGGATCAGGAGAACAATGTCAATGTCCCTTTGCAAAATACTTAGAGGAATGCGGAATTGTGCCTCAGTATACGTTGCCAGGTTCGCCTGCAATGAATGGTGTTGCTGAACGGCGAAATCGCACCCTTAAAGACATGGTGAGAAGTATGATTGCTCGTACAACTCTACCTGAGAATTTGTGGGGAGAAGCCTTAAAGACTGCAGCATACATACTTAATAGAGTGCCTACTAAAGCAGCTAACAAGACCCCTTACGAGTTATGGGTTGGGCGCAAGCCTAGCTTGAATCATTTGAGAGTTTGGGGATGTCCATGTGAAGCTAGGCCTTATAAGCCAAATGAAAAGAAACTGGACGAAAGGACCATTAGTTGTTACTTTATAGGCTATTCTGAACGATCTAGGGGATACAAATTCTATAATCCAACAGAACATACAGTTTTCGAGTCAGGAAGTGCGAAATTTTTTGAGGATAATGAGTTTGTGGGGGGAGATATGACAGAAGATAATATTTTTGAAGAAGTAGAGACGAATGCGAATGAGACTATGGACCAAAGTCCTGGTTTTGTTCAAATTCCGATTGCGTTTAGAAATGAGACTATGGACCAAAGTCCTGGTTTTGTTCAAATTCCGATTGCGTTTAGAAATACATCTTCTGACAATATGCAAACTTCATCATCACAAATAACTCAGTTAGAAACTCAACATGGAATAGAGAACACAAATGGACCTGAACCCAACCCAAACCCTGACATTGACATGACAAATGTTGATGGCCTAGGGCCTGTGGGAGATTCAGAAATTGATAATGATGTTCCACCTCCTGTTGAAGATCAAGTTGTAAATGAACCTCAAGAAAATCTAGTACCTGTGCCAATTAGGAGATCTACTAGAGAGAAAAGATCTACACAATCTAAGGATTATGCATATCTTCAAGAACATGAGTTTGACATTGGCATGTTTGAAAATGATCCTGTTAATATCAAACAAGCTGTGGAAAGCTCTAACTCTCAAATGTGGATTAATGCCATGAATGAAGAGATGAAATCTATGTATGACAATGACGTTTGGGATATCGTTCCGTTGCCTAAATATAAGAAACCCGTTGGTTGCAAATGGATATTTAAGACTAAGCGGGATTCTAAAGGCAATGTTGAAAAATACAAGGCACGTCTTGTTGCGAAAGGTTTCACACAGAAAGAAGGCATTGATTATAAAGAGACTTTCTCTCCAGTTTCATCGAAAGACTCTTTAAGGATTATATTGGCGCTTGTAGCACATTATGATTTAGAACTTCATCAGATGGATGTAAAGACGGCGTTTCTCAATGGTGACATTGATGAAACGATCTATATGAAGCAGCCAGAGAACTTTGTATCAGGTGATGCAGGGTCTATGGTTTGCAGACTTAAGAAATCTATCTATGGGCTAAAACAAGCATCTCGACAATGGTATCATAAATTTCACAAAATTGTTAGCTCATTTGGTTTTGAGTCTAACATAGTAGACGAATGCATATACCTTAAGTTCTGTGGGAGTAAATTTATTTTCTTGGTTTTATATGTAGATGACATATTGCTTGCCAGTAACGATAAGGACATGTTGCATCAAACTAAGAATTTTTTATTTAAGAACTTTGAAATGAAAGATCTTGGTGATGCATCATTTGTTCTAGGGATTGAAATACTTAGAGATAGATCTCAAGGTATTCTAAGGTTATCCCAGAGGAACTATATCGATAAGATTCTAACAAGATTTGGCATGGAAAACAGCAAACCAGGAGATACCCCTGTATCAAAAGGAGATAAGTTTAGTCTAAAACAATGTCCCCAAACTGACTTAGATAAAAACATCATGAAATATATTCCCTATGCCTCAGTCGTGGGTAGCATCATGTATGCACAAGTATGCACGCGTCCAGATATTGCGTTCATCACTGGAATGCTAGGGAGATATTTGAGTAACCCAGGTATGGAACACTGGAAGGCACCCAAGTGAGTGTTGAGATATCTAAAGAGAACAAGGGACTTTATGCTCACGTATCGGAGATCGGAACAGCTCGAGGTCATTGGATATACTGATTCTGATTTTGGAGGATGTGTCGACAGCATGAAGTCAACATCAGGATACATCTTTATGATGGCAGGCAGTGCCGTGTCATGGAAGAGCGCTAAGCAGTCATTGGTAGCCTCCTCCACTATGGCAGCTGAATTTGTTGCATGCTATGAAGCATCTAATCATGGCATATGGCTGAAGAACTTCGTCACAAGTCTGAAAATTGTGGATTCTATTCAGGAACCACTCAAATTATTATGTGACAACAATTCAGCAGTGTTATACGCAACCAACAACCGAAGTTCGTCAAAGTCAAAGTACATCGATATTAAGTTTTTGGTTGTAAAAGAGAGAGTGCAGAATAATGAATTATGTATAGAACACATAGGTACAGACTCCATGATTGCTGATCCTGTTACTAAAGGATTACCACCCAAGAAGTTTCACGAACATGTTGCCCGTATGGGTGTAATATCTATTTAGGATAGTTAGAAAATGTGGGAGTCTGAATATGTTTTAAGTTTTGATGTTCTATGTAATGCAATTGTAAACAATTTTGATGATATATACAAGTTGCATTCAGTTTCGGTTTCATTATTTCTTTCTTTAAAGTTTAATTTTTGACCTCATACAGTAAAGTAAAGGTGACTCAATTAGAAATAGGCACGTGTAATCACACTTGCGTGTAATTTCTAAACTATATGTCCAAATCAGATTCATGTCATTCAGTTATGTTGGCAGCGTGATTTATGTCGGTTTAGTTGCGAATAAATGTGACAAGTGCTGCTTAAGTCCTTTGTTAGCATAATTGATGGACGGAATTGTTTAAGCAATACGATAAGAAAGACAGAAAAGTTGCATGCAATAAAGTTAAGGATATATAATCAAAAGGTTGCACTTGTCCATGTGGGAGATTGTTGGATTTAGAGACGTCTAATTACAATAATTAAGTTGGACATACGTGCATTATGATTATGATATCAAATACTGTCGAAAGATTACATTTATGTAATGATTAAAACATGCCAAACAATGTGATTAATTAAGTCATGGCATTATACGTATTTAAATAAGGATTTGGATACAAATACATATAGAATAATGTTAATCAATTATAATTGTTAATGGACCGATTATAGTTGATTAAAATAATAGCAGTAAATTGAGCTAAATAAGGAAATCAGAATTTATTCTGATTTATTTCAGTTTTTTCTGAAGTTTCCCGATTTGAAGTTTTTTATAAAATCGGAAACTCCAGATTTCTTTTCAGACTTGTTTCCAAAGTATTAGCTAAATTTCAGCAGCCCTAGGATTAGAATCTTTTTCTTTGGCACTGCTATAAAGGGCTGAGTCTCCAAGGCTTGCAAAAAAAAATCCAAAAAAATTGTCTGCTCCATTGAAGACAGGATACTCTCCAGAGAAAAGAATTGCAAGTTCTTGGAAGGATTCGAGAGCCAACAACTCAAGTCAAGACCAGAAGCTGTCCGCGACCTTTGAAGATGGAAAGTAAGTACCGCTGTGCATTAAACTTAATTTCTAAGTTCCGCTGTGCATTAAGTTTAATTTCTTGCATAGGAGTAGATCTTGGTTAGGGTTTAAAGCAATTAGTAAAAACCAACATTTGGTTCATAGAAAGACAGTATGTAATGCATTAGAGGTCAAAAATCCATCCCTCGAATGCACCTGGTACTTCCGCCCAGCACTGAAGCATTGGTGGGAAACAAAGTTAGTATCCCAACTCTGGTTCCGAGAGGTGCATAAATGTCAACATCGATTAGTGGGATAGGGGATTTCTCTCTAGGTATCTGCATCCAGGAAGGGAGGGATATTCATTATAAATGCTTCCAAAATCTGGTTTTAGTCTAGTGTTCAAAGAAACCCCATTCATTATTTTTCTGGCCAAGTCTCGTGATGGGGAGGAACGGAACCGAAGCTACAGATTCAAGCTTCCAAGATGAATGATCGATAAACATTTGGATCGGTGTGGCAATTATGATAGATAAGAAGCGACTTGGTATTCAATACAAAATCTCATGGATATGAGGAGTTGGGAAAACATCTTTCGACGCAATGAGGAACCCGCACTATCTCATTTCGTAAGCCCCCTGCCCCACTCTCCTGAAATAACATTTCGTAAGGCCATTTTTGAGAATTGTGTTTTTTTTTTGGTTTGAAGGGTATCGAAAGTATTTGTAACATTGAATCTTTTCCAAGGAATCAATACTTCAACGTTATTATTTGTCTCTTAAATTGCAATACATCACCAAAAGATCTCTCTTCTCTTTTAGCTATGCACAATTGTTTGAACCCCTTCCTCCACTGAGTTTCGAAGAGATAATGATTTGGGTTAAGTTAAAGTATCGTACCAAGTCAAAACACCTTGACTGGCACCGCATCGAAGTAACACCATGCAATTGATAAATTGAAATATGGAGGACACAAAATCTTGACCTCTCATTCTTTAATTCCTTGAACGCAGTTCTGATTCTATGTGTTGCCAAAGAAGTCCATCCTCCCTTGTCCTAAAAATTTGCATGGTTTTAAATAATTAGATGCCCCATATTGCATAGCAAGGAAGGTCTCTAAAGGATTTAAGATTTGGCCTTGTCATCCATGATCTAAAACATCATTCTAGAGTATTCAGGTTCCACTCACATGGGAAATTCAAAGAATGAAGCACATCCTGCCAAACTATCATCGCAAAGGAGCAAGAAATGAAAACATGGTCCACCATATCCCCTTCAACCTTGCATAGAATGCATCTGTTGGGACCCTACCATCCATGATTTAAACTATTATCCTAGGTCAAGATTCTATTAGCCAAGGATAGGCACATGAAAGCGCACATCTTCAGTGAACATTTTAATTTCTAGACTAAAGACTACCACCATTGTCTATCACTTACCAAGATATCATAATTAAGTGCCTCGTATCCTAAGTTTGTTGTGAGACATCATGTTGCATTGTTATAGGACCATACCAAGTCATCCTTAGAGTCATGGAGATAAATAGTGTTATGTGTGAGTAATAGCACATATGAGTTCCATTCTTTTTCCAGTTCACCACGTTTTAGAGTCAACAGTCAAGTGCCCCTTGCCTCCCAACATCAACATTTAATTATCCCAACCTCAATGGTTTTGAGTTTAATGGGCGAATTTAATGTTTATATGTAATGTATTCGATGAAAGTACCTTAGGTGTTGTAAGTAAATAAAAGTAATGTGATAACAAATCATGTGATAACCACCCACATCGAACAAAAACACAAGGAACTTGATTTTGGTGATACATGCCAACAAGGATACCTTAGAAGTTATGTGGATACACAGTTTGTCCCACTGACCCACACTATATTGTGGCATGGGTCTAATGAGCCTTCCCTATTGTGTTAATTCTTAAAATGGTGACCATATCTCACATGTAGATTAAATATTCGATGTGCAAGCCATGTTTGGTGATCTAGTAGGGCACCATGATGTTCCATGAACCCCATAAGAAATTGGTAAGACCTTATACCTCACGTTTTAACCCTAGACCATGGTGTGGGCCAAGAGATCCATCCACCCCATGTGTAGCCAAAAGATTCCCTCTTTAGGGCCTATGTGATCCCTCGAGACATTGTGCATTGCTCACAAGCAATAGAGGAAAATGTTATGCTAGCCTAATTAATACTCTATCTTTTGACCTCGACCATGTGTGGGGTATGAGAACCATACTTGGTGTGCCAAAACTTGAAATGAGAACCATATATTGATCTCATGCCCTTTGGAGAGCTTGTTTATTTGGTGACCTAAGTCCACACACAAGGACCATGAGTCCTAAAGATAAATTAATTTATGGCCCAATCACATGGATTTTCTAAAACAGGCTTTTAGTGCTTGTGTACCATGCACGCACATTATTTGAAATGACCATACAAGCCTATAAAGGGAATATTTAGCATGCATGCATTATATGGGTGCCATTGCACCAAGGATTGTTATTGATTCCCTACCATTGTATAAGGAGGAACCTAAATGTATGAAGCCCTAAAAGAGGATTTATGGATGATGGACCATCCAAGCGCCTCAGAACTACTATAGGACTTGTAAAGGGAATCATTGACCTATAGGTTTCATACGAGTTCCACTACAGGGTTTTGTATATTAGGGATGGTTTTTAAGGTCATGAAAATTGTTCAAGGAGGAAAACAATGTATTAGGTCCTAAAAGAGGCTTTTATCGCTCATGGATCATGCACACAATAAAAAACCACCACATGACCCATGTAGAGTGAATAATTTCCCTGCATGGATCATATTATTATTGTTGCAATATTTCAAATTCCAAGGATTGTTCTTAGGGCCACTTACAAGGTTTAGGAATAAAAAGTGAGGTTGTAGGCCCTAAAATATCCATCTTTATGTCTAGTGGACATGCACATGGTCCAATCACCTCAAATGTCTTGTAAATGGAATCTTTGTCTTGTAGGTGGGATATGGGTGCCATTACAATGTTTTTAGCATATATTATGGGTCTTAGTGCCTTAACCATGTTACACAAACTAAATCCAGGGTATTTACTATTTTGCATGAAATTAATCTTTTATGGTTCATGCATCGAGAATGGGGCTCTCAATTGTTTTAATAATTATATTTCTATACATAGGTTTAAAGGTTTAGCTTGATGCTACCTTCTTTCCTATTAAGCATTTTTTTAATGCTTCATTTGTAACACTTTATAGGCATATGCATAATAAATGACACATCACAGAAACCATCTTTCGTGTGCAATATGTTGAACATTTAGCATAAATTTCCCACACTAATCATAAAGATCAAATAGACTCCAAACCATTATTTTCCCTATTGCAAGTTCAACAAGATAATAATAATGAAAGGATCTCCAAATTAACTAAATTATGACTAGATTTTTCCCTTTTAAATTCCTATTAATAATATTGTGACTAAATTTCCTAGGTATTTCTTAGGATGGTGGTTTGTTTGAAATTTTGGTGAAGCACCGATATATATATGAAATTGAGTTCAAGTTTGATCACTTTGTATTATCTATGCATCACTATAAGTTCATGGGAAATTAAATTCTAATGATGCCTCAATAACAAAAACTCAAGAATTGCAGGATGGATGAACATGAAGATAATTATTGAAATGTTTTGAAGCTAATAATGTGATGAATATAACAATAGTTATGGGACATGTTTTTTCCTAAATGCGCGATTGAAAATAAAAATAAAAAGTATATTGATTAATAAGGTGGCTTACTTGTCTATGGATTTGAAAATATACTCAAAAAGAAATATGTTTGCCTATGTTTATGCCCCTTCTATGGAGAAAGTGGGGTTGAAGGTTGATCTTCCGGTCCTAACTGCCTTAGGGTATATGTCCAACCTTCCCTTAACTCTTTCATAACATTCATGGGATATAGGTCTTCTTAACATTAAAAGAGTGTGAATTCTCCACACTATATGAAATGTGATGGTCTAGGACAATGTAATGGTCCATGACCCCATAAGAAATTGGTACAAACTCAGGCCATAAATTTGAACCTTACACCATGCTATGGTCCAAGAGATCCATTATTGGTGTTACAGATCTCAAAACTACCAACATATCCCACTTGTAGATGAAATATTACTTCTATAGAGATTGTGTGATGTCTCTAGGCCTTGTGCATCACTCGTGAGCCACAAAGAGAATTATTACATCCTAATAAAATGTATTTTGAACTTGAACCATGGTGTGGATTGTGAGAACCATACGTAGTGTTCAAAACATTTAAATATGAACTAAAACGTTGGATTTCACCTTTAGGATGTCATGGGTCTCGCAAACCATCACTAATGTGCCCCTCCTCAAAATGGTGGGCATATCTCACACGTAGGCTAAATATTTTGTACGTAGTTATTATGTGATAGTCTAGGTTAACATGTAGGGACCAACAAACCCATAGCAAATTAATACGGAATTAGACCCTAAATTTAGTTCACGGGCCATGGTCTAGGCCATGAGAACCATCCTCAATGTTACAAATATTTAAATGGACACCATATCGCGCTTGTAAGGTAAATTAATTACGTGTGGGGATCTACACATGGACCACGAGTCATACACTAAAGATAACCATGGACCATTATTTAGGTTATGAGAACCATTATTGGTTTGAATAACCTATAAATATTCCATTAGGGTTCATCATAAGTCTTTGTCGTTTGGATACATGCCATTCTTTTAAAGTCTCTCAAATGCCATTAAGGTCACTCAAATTTTGTCGAGGAAAACTGAATTTCATCATCAAATACATCATATGGTGCATCACAATCATCATCATCCTCATCCTTATTGTCAACATCATCATCATCATCATCCTTATTGTCAACATAATCATCATCATCAAAAACATCATTGTTATCATCGTCGTTATGGTCACTCATATTCCATTAGGGTTCATCGTCACTCGTCTCCATTTGGATTCATGTCATGTTTTTAGAGTCACTCAAATTCCATCACTGTCACTCAAATGTTGTCGAGGACAAGTGAATGTCATCTTCAAGTATGTCATACATTGCATCATCATCATTTTTTCCATTGTCATCATCATCAACATCAACATCAACAAATACATCATCAAAAACATCATGTTCATCGTCTTCCTCATCAATGAGTACATCATCGACCACATCATTGTCATCATCATTGATGTGATTACATATGCCACTATGTTTCATCATCAGTCATCACCATTTTCATTCATGTCATATTTTTACAATCACTCAAATGCCATTAAGGTCACTCAAATGTCGTCGACAACAATTGAATGTCATTAGAGTCATTTAGGTGATATTAGTATGTCACTCCTATGTGATTACATAAATTTAGATGCCATTAGAATCAATCAGTGTCTGGAAGTATTATCACATGCATCATCATCATGGACATCAACATTGATGTCATCATCATCATCAATGCCATATGGTACATCAACATCATCTCCATCATCATCCTCTTTTTCATCGTCATCATCACCATCAAGTACATCATCAACAAAATCATCGTCATCATTGTCATTATGGTAAGTCATATGGCATTAGTGTTCATAATCACTCATCACCATTAGGATTCATGTCATGTAATTGTTAGGGTCATTTCGATGTCGTTATAGTCATTTCGGTGATAGTAGGGTCATTTAGATGTTGTTACAGATATTTAGGTGCCATTAGGATCAATCGGGATCTAGAAGTGATACCACATGAATAATCATTGTTGACATCGACATCATCATCAACATAATACAATAAATCAACATCATCATCATCGTCATAGTCATCAAGTACATCATTGTCATCATCAATATAATTGTGATAATAATGAGCAAGGAACCCTACTTCCTTGCAAGAATGGATGATATATTCTTATAATTATCAAATCATATCCATAAGCTCCATCATAATTATCATAATGAATTATCATCATCATCATGTTGTTAGGGTCAGTCAAATGCCATTAGGGTCTATGAAATGTTGTTGGTGAAAATCAAATGCCATTAGAGCAATTTAGGTGACATTAAGGTAATTTACCCCACATTAGGATCAATCGAGATCCAAAAGTGCCATGATTACGATAATTTAGGTGCCACTACGATAAATAAAGATCCATAAGTATTATCACATGAATCATGATCATTGACATTGATATAGTCGCCATCATAACCATCATGATCAACTCCATACATGAGTACATAAACATCATCATCATCATCGTTGGCATCCGATCATATATCATCATGATCATAGTCATTCATCTCAACCTCATTATTATCATCATAATCATCATCATCAACATCCTTTCCATCATGCATCATCAACATGATCATCCTCGTGCTTTTACGGTGAGTCAAGTTTCATTAGGGTCTCTCAAATGTTATTAGGGACATCCAGATGTGATTAGGGTCATCTAGGGGATATTATGGTCACTCTGATGCCATTACGGTGAATTGTGTTTCCATTAGGACCAACCGATATCAAATAATGCTATATAAACCTGCATCATCATTATTGGCATTGACATCATTGTCGTCATCAACATCCTATTACATATTGTATAAATCATCATTGCCATATTTATAATTGTCAATATATGCATCCGCATGTCGTTAGGCACACTATAATGTCCTTATGGACCATAGGTTTTCTTAGGCTTATTTACGATTAATTAGGGTCTCTCAGTTTCCAAAATGGCCATTTAGGTGTTACTTCTATCAACATGCCTAGCATTATCCCTGGCGCAACATTGGAGTTTTCTTGGCACGTTTTTCTGGCGCAATTCCTTTCGAACTTCTTGGAGCAATTCCAGGCACTATGCCTAGCGATATGCTTGGCTCTATACCCAACGCTATATCAGGCGTTTTTCTGGGTGCAATTCATGGTGTAATTCCTTTCAGAATTCCTAGCGCAATTCATGGCGTAATTCCTTTCAAAACTCCTGGTGCAATCACTTACTCTATATGGTCGTTCAATGGGATGTTATTATGGAAATTAATTGGGATGCTAATTGGGACTCTAATTGGGATGTTAATTGGGATGCTAATTGGGATTCTAATTGAGATGCTAATTGGGACATTAATTGGGTTGCTAATTAGCGTCCCAATTAACATCTACTTTCAAAAAAGGACGCAAATAACGCCATTAAAAGCGCCATCTCATGCAAAAGCGTCCACTTTGTATAAAAAATGATAAAAAATACACTAAAAGTGATAGTGGACGCTAAAAAGGGAGCTAAAATAGACGCTAATTCCAGGATTTGTTGTAGTGTCAAAACCCTAATTTGGTTATATATTTGCATATAATATTTTAATGTGGGAATTTAGTAATGCTCTCATTTAAAAAATGTTATTTCTTAGTGATGTTAATATGCATTGTTTAAAATGACAAACATCTATGATCTATTGATCTATGTATTTAGATGGATATTTGCATTATGATCTAACATCCCTCTAATTTAAAATTTGTGCATTGGGGAATGCAACATGATGTAATAGTAATTTTAAGATGCATTGATTTCAATGATCTTAATGTCATGTCCCCATTTTGACCCTTGTAATATTTTGGGCTATAATGTAAATATTGTATGCATATTATGTATGATTCCTAGCGTGGAGCTCAAGGCCAAGGCCCCCCTAGTGAATGCTCGACCTTGAAGAGGCAAGTTTTTGATATTATGCTACCTATTTGCTAGTGATCCATGGGAATCGTAAATATGTATTTAATAAAATACCCACAACTAGCTATGCAATGCAACAAGAGATGGGGGCATGATTTCACAAGGAATTCGGAGGGAAATATTCAAACCCTTGAGCCAATCAAGTCAATCCAAGTGTCAATGAGAGAACCCATAAAACCCTCAACTACCCATGTTGACTTTTGTACCCAATCATTCATTTCTCCCAAGAGTTGGGTGAAGTAGTTAATGCCTTGGGGAATGGGAGGTATGGCTGTCCAAAATTCGAGTATGGGAAAGCCACCCTTCATGAAAAATGTTTTTTGGCTCGTTGGGCACAAAAGAGAGCCATGAATTTCTCCCCAAGCCATTACCCATCAACCAGTTTTGCCTCTCTCACGTTTTTGGAGCTACCTGGGTGCTTTCCCTCCATGTTTTTCCTGTGTTTCCTTGTTTTTAGCTGGGAAGACGGCATTTTTGGTGTTGCAGAATTGTTGGGAAGAAGGGCGCTTGAATTGGGGTTTCATGGGGGCCGTTTGGGCCATTTGAAATGCTCATAACTTGTGGGAGAAATCGGTTTTTCTCCCTATTGATGTATTTGTAACTTCAGAAGATATTCACTTGTATATTGTATGTATTACATGTTGATGTATATGTAACTTCGGAATGTATTTCACATATATGTATATTGTATTCCTATAGAGATGGTATTATTCCTCTATAAGGAAGTGTCATCATTTATATTGTAAGTGTCGTAACTTATACTTGATGGGTTATTAGACCACCTTATTTGGGGTCGGCCCTGTATAAGTCATGTGGGTCAAAGGGTTATTAGACCACCCTATTGGGGGTCGGCCATGTGGGTCAAAGGGTTATTAGACCACCCTATTGGGGGTCGGCCCACTCAGCATTATGTTATGTGGTAAAGTTCGAGCCTACATGAGTTAGGTAAAAAGGCAAGTCAAGTCAAGTATAAATAGAGTGCGGGAGGCACTCTATTTACTCACTCACTTCTCACACATGCTCTCAAGGAGGAGAGGTGCACTTATGGAGGAGGAGGATCTGCTGCTAGGTTAT
Source organism: Larix kaempferi (assembly GCA_027924585.1). Taxonomy (NCBI): domain Eukaryota; kingdom Viridiplantae; phylum Streptophyta; class Pinopsida; order Pinales; family Pinaceae; genus Larix; species Larix kaempferi. The sequence goes on along the minus strand of BSBM01001110.1, from coordinate 9,858,010 downwards.
GTCTATCTCTCTTGGTTGGTTGTATCATTGCTCTATCTATCTCTGAGGAAGTTATTGGGGTTTTTCACCTTTATGGTTTTCCCCAAGTAAATCTTTGTGTCTCTTGTGTGCTTGCATTATTGTCTCATGATTGATATGCTGTAGATATGCTGTACATGTTGTTCTCTCAGTTAAGATCCTAGATCAAATTGAAGTAAATTCTGAAAATTTAACATGGTATCAGAGCTAGCCTGAAAGAAGGCATGATATGGCATGTATGACACTTGTTGCACTTACGATGCTAGGGCTTGATATAGCAAAAACCAGTCATCGTATAACTTTCGCTATAAATCCGTTTTGGAAAAGTTTTCGGATCTGAAATTGTTACAGGCCGTAGCTAAGATCTCCAGGTATCTTGTGTCCAAAGGACAACCTCTAATTCGTTGTACTTTGTGATTTATGATCTGTACAATATAGGGTTTCTGCCTCTTCCAGATCTGAGTCAAAATCAGGTGACCTTGGGAAAAAGGTCATATCTTGGGCTAGGAAGCTCCAAATGAAATTTCGTAAAAAGTGACAGGTAGTACACAGTCTGTACTATCTCAGAAAACGTTTTCAGAGGCCGAAGTTTAACCAGTGACACGTGGAACTCCGTACAAGTTCGCTCTCCTGTATTATCCCATAAACAGGTCATGTTGCGACATTTGGCATAACTCTCTCTCAGAGAGTCCAATTGCGGTCAGACCTGTCAGGATGGAAAGGTAACAGGCCGAGCTATCTCAGAAAACGTTTTCAGAGGCCGAAGTTAAAACAGTAACACGTGGCACGCCGTACAAGTTCGCTCTCCTGTTTTATCCCAAAACAGGTCACGTTGCGACATTTGGCATAACTCTCTCTCAGAGAATCCAATTGAGGTCAGACCTGTAAGGATGGAAATATAACAGGTCAGGCTATCTCAGGAAACGTTTCAGACCCTGTGGATCAAAAATTTCGGAGTTACACCAGAAACAATCAGGTACATATTTCTGTCAAAACAAAATTATGTTTTAGTACCTTCATTCATGGCTTCCGGAATTTAGGGCTTTGGAGAAAGTTGGAATTTTTGTAATCGGAGACCACGGATGGATGCTACTCATCAAAATAGAAATTTAGAGACCAAGATCAGAATTTTTGGTTGGGAAGAAGGCCGGGCTTGATTAGACCCTAGTTCGGGACTTTGATCAGAAAAGTGGAAAATTAGGGCTTCTGTAAAAATGGGAATTTTCAAATCTGTGACCACGGCTGGAAGCTCCTCAGAAAAATAGAAGCTTAGAGCTTTGGATCAAACATTTTGATGGGGAAAAAGAGTGGGCTTCATCAAACCCCAGTTCAGGGTCACGTGTAGTGAATCCAGAAGTTTCAAAAGCAAAATTGAGGAGTGAAACTTTGCAGTTTTCAAATTCTGAATATACTAGTTTGATCAGCTCATCAAGGCGCATATTTCTATCCTTTCGGAAGTTTGAAATTCAAAATTTGAATTTTTGGGGTTTCTCTGACAAACCCATATCCAACTCTAGGTCCAGTTCTTGCAAATCAAGTGGATTGGGTTAATCCTAGAAGAAGATGGATTGGTCACCTGCATAAGTGAAGAAGTTCCTGTTTCAGAGGGAGATGAGGCTAAGGCCTTGCATAAGAAGATTACAAGCGATCTCGACAGGTATGACTCATCAAGGTATGTTTTGATATTTGTCCATGATTAAGTTTATGGTATGTTTGTGTTCATGTTATTACGGTTAGTACAATCTTGATTTTAGATTTGTCGTATCACCTTAACAAAATTATGAATGCATGATAGAAGATATTCATTGGTTAGGGTGTTGACACTTATGATTGTACTAATGCATTATGGTGTTGTATGAGGTTTATGTTGTCTACTAACATGAAAGGTACACCAATAAAGACAAATCATGTTCTGGTCCAAGAACATATGATCATGATGACATGAGGATAAAGACTCATCCATTGTCATGGATCTCACAGAAGATCCATTTACAAGGTATGTATAACTTGGTTTTATAATGACTAACCTATGAGATATATAGGTTACTAGCACAAGTCATTGAAGAAGATCAAGAAGACATCATGTGAGTATGTTAGACATAACTAACTAGCATACTAATCCAGGTATGTTTTTCCTATATCAAGACAGAATCCTACCTTGCGTTAGGATCTTATACTGTTGTGTTGTTTGATAATGATTATTCATGAAGTCATAGGTTTGAATAAGTCATGGCTGTATACATATTATATTTCTTACCATAATTGATGATATGACTAACCAGAAAAATCATGAAGGTATAGGTTTGAATAATCATAGGTTTTATGCATATTATATCTCTTATCTTGATTAATGATTCAACTAACCTGAAGAGTTATAGGTTTGAGTAATTACAGGTTTAGACGTTATGTTTCTTATGATTTGACTAACCATAAGAATCCTACATAAACCTTGAATGCTAATGCTTATTATTTCTGTTTGAAATGATCATGACTATACATGCTTGAGATTATTGTGTTTTAATAGTATACTAATGAATGTATGATTTTATATGAGATCACAAGGATAACACATTCATGATACTAATAAGCATGCATAGGGACCAAGGATGAATATGAGTTCAAGAACAGGTAATCCAGGAAGCAAAGATCAAGAGGGAGTACACTCTAGTGGTTTATGCAAGGATGCAGATATTCAGAGGGAGTTGTCCATCTCTCTACATTCCACAACACAAAGGTGTAGAAGAAGCTACTTCAGATTAGGACTCCAGCAGCTCCTGCAAGGAAACGAAGACTCAGAGGGAGTCCACCCAACGAACAAACAAAGATAAGTATTTTAATTATCATTTCTTACATATTTGTTTGTTTAAATAAAATTGTTCAATGATGTATATGCTCATGGTCTTAGACTTAGGATATGTATTGTGCATATTAGAATAATTACATTAATGAACAGTATACTACTAATATGCATGGGTAAGTAGCCTATGGCACTGTACAACATTCCATTGCTACTTATCTAGAATGAAACCTCTTTGCTGACATGTTGGGAGTTGTGCACACTCTTAACAATGTTCTGGTAGAGATTGGAAGGCATCTAGAAAGTTACGGGATATGGATAAATGTTGTATTGAAGCATTGGCTAAGATAATTGCATGACTGTATGACATATTTATTTATGTGTAAGAATTTGTTCTGAAAACTATGAGATGTTTTCTAATCATGCAATTTAACTTGTTGTGTAGGAAAGATCGTATGCCATCTCCTACAAAAGAAGAACTACAACATTTGTTCAGCAACAAATTTATTTATTGAAGATATTGAAGTTCCCAGGATCTGGGATGAAGAAATGGAATGCCATGATCCGTCGATCATGAAGAATGATGTTTGGGATGTAGTCCCAAGATGTGAAGGGAAGTTTGTTATGACTTCCAAATGGAACTATCAGATCAAGCATGTTGCAGATGGCAGCATTGAGAAATATAAAAGTGATGAAATAGAAGATACACCAGATGGATTCAAGACAGCTTCCTTGAATGGTGTAGTTGAAGAAGAAGTGTATGTAGAGCAGCTACTTGGTTCTGAGACACATGATAGGAAATCATATATGTGCAGAACTTGGTATGGTGAAGATAGATTGATTGCCGACACGCAGCGGAAGCTTACTACCGAGTTCGAGATGAAGAACTTGGGGATGATGCACTATTTGTTTTTGGCATGGAGGTGTGGCAGAGTGCAGATAGAATCTTCCTTGGACAAGGGAAGTATGCAGTAGAGATCACAAAGAGGTTCGGGATGATGGATTGCAAGGCCATGGCCACACCTATGGCATCAAATCTGAAGCTTCTATGTGATGCTTCATCTGAGCCGATTGATGTCTCTATGTATCGCCAGATGATTTGGTCCTTGATGTACCTGACGAACACGAGACCAGACATTTGCTTTGCTGTGAACACATTGAGCCAGTTCCTGACGGATCCGAGGAGTGTTCACCTGATTGCTGTAAAGCATGTTCTGAGGTACCTGAAGGGTACAGTGGATTATGGGCTCAAGTATGAAGTGAATCAAAAGTTTAACCTGCAGGGTTATGTTGATTCAGATTGGGCTAGCAGTGCTGCAGATAGGAAGAGCACATCTGGGTGTTGCTTCAATATGGGATCAGGTGTGATCTCTTGGTTTAGCAGGAAGCAGTCCTGTGTAGCACTGAGTACAGCAGAGGCTGAGTATGTTGCAGCCTGTTCAGCTAGTTGTGAGGCAGTATGGCTACGGAAGCTACTGTCTGAGTTATTTGATCTCCCGCTGGATGCTACTGGTATCTTCTGTGATAACCAGAATTGTGTGAAGCTATCCGAGAACCCAGTGTTTCATGACAGGTCGAAACACATAGAGATCAAATATCACTATATCAGGGATATGGTGCAGAGAGGAGCTGTGAAGCTCCTGTATGTTGCGACGGATGAGCAGATTGCAGATGTGCTGACGAAGCCACTAGCCAGGGTGAAGTTCGAGTACTTCAGAGAGAGGCTTGGCGTGCTTCAGATCGAGGACACTTCGAGGAAGAAGTGATGAACACATTTGCTGAAGCCATTCCAAGCATGTTGAAAGGGGGATCCTTCACATGGCTGTGGATGTAAGCGCTGAATGATGAACATCAGGAGGATGTTCTGGTTTCTGCTTGGATATGATCGGTTGGATCATGTGTATGTATTTTGTATATGCATCATGTTGGATGCTGGATATGATCGGATGGATCATGTGTATGTATTTTGTATGAACGCATCATGTTGGATGCTGATGGATACATTGTGTGGATCATGTATCCTTGTATGATCAGGTAGATCATGTATGATGATGGATACATTGTGTGGATCATGTATCTTTGTATGATCAGGTAGATCATGTATGCTGATGGATACATTGTGTGGATCATGTATCTTTGTATGATCAGGTAGATCATGTATGCTGATGGATACATTGTGTGGATCATGTATCTTTGTATGATCAGGTAGATCATGTATGCTGATGGATACATTGTGTGGATCATGTATCTTTGTATGATCAGGTGGATCATGTATGTTGATGGATACATTGTGTGGATCATGTATCTATGTATGTATCAGGTGGATACTTGGATGATCGTGGATGACGAGCTTCTCCAGATGACATGCAGCAGGATGTTGCAGTGATGATGATCAGGATGATCATGTGTACATCAGGATGATGTTTGATGAGTATCAGATGATACTTTGTGGCCGTGGATCAGGTTGTGCAGGAAAGCATGTAATTTGTGCCCTGGGAGATTTGCAGATGGTCTTTCGAGGTTTTGCCTATGGCATGTAATTCGGTGCCCTGGGACATCTGGCAAATGCTCTTGCGAGGTTTTGCTTGGAAGGACATGTAATTTGTGCCCTGGGAGATCTGCAGATACTCTTTCGAGGTTTTGCCTATGGCATGTAATTCGGTGCCCTGGGATATCTGGCAGATGCTCTTGCGAGGTTTTGTCCTATGGCATGTAATTTGCTCCTGGGAGATCTGGACAGGATGAAAAAGGCCTCAGATGCTTCAGCTAGGTTTTGCCATGACCACATGTAATTTGCTCCTGGGAGATCTGGACAGGATGAAAAAGGCCTCAAATGCTTCAGCCAGGTTTTGTGGTGGACCACATGTAATGTGCTCCTGGGAGATCCGACAGGTAGAGCTGTGTTCTCGTAACAGCCTGGGATGCTTCAGCCAGGTTTTGTGGTGAGATCACATGTAATGTGCTCCTGGGAGATCCGACAGGTAGAGCCGCGTGCTCGTAACAACCTAGGATGCTTCAGCCAGGTTTTGTGATGGGTCACATGTAATGTGCTCCTGGGAGATCCTACAGGTAGAGTTGTGTGCTCGTAATAGCCTGGGATGCTGCAGCCAGGTTTTGTGACGCACGTAATAAGTCCTGAGGATTCCACAGTATGGCCAGTGATGATGAAGACCTGCAGGTGGTGGGCCTACATCCAGTATGAAAAAGGACTGGCTCTGTAGAACTTCCTATGACGAGTAGATTCAGAGATTGATTGAGATAGAAGTAGCAGTGACGATGATGATGACTCGATGACGATTATCCAGTGACGATGATCCAGAGAAGATGACTTGTGCTAGAAGAACTGTGCTGAGAAATACCTTCCTAGTTAAGAGGGAGTGTTGATGTATATGTAACTTCGGAATGTATTTCACATATATGTATATTGTATTCCTATAGAGATGGTATTATTCCTCTATAAGGAAGTGTCATCATTTATATTGTAAGTGTCGTAACTTATACTTGATGGGTTATTAGACCACCTTATTTGGGGTCGGCCCTGTATAAGTCATGTGGGTCAAAGGGTTATTAGACCACCCTATTGGGGGTCGGCCATGTGGGTCAAAGGGTTATTAGACCACCCTATTGGGGGTCGGCCCACTCAGCATTATGTTATGTGGTAAAGTTCGAGCCTACATGAGTTAGGTAAAAAGGCAAGTCAAGTCAAGTATAAATAGAGTGCGGGAGGCACTCTATTTACTCACTCACTTCTCACACATGCTCTCAAGGAGGAGAGGCGCACTTATGGAGGAGGAGGATCTGCTGCTAGGTTATGTCTATCTCTCTTGGTTGGTTGTATCATTTCTCTATCTATCTCTGAGGAAGTTATTGGGGTTTTTCACCTTTATGGTTTTCCCCAAGTAAATCTTTGTGTCTCTTGTGTGCTTGCATTATTGTCTCCATGATTGATATGCTATAGATATGCTGTACATGTTGTTCTCTCAGTTAAGATCCTAGATCAAATTGAAGTAAATTCTGAAAATTTAACATTACATTTGTACTTTATTGTATCCCCAACGGAGATGTATTATTCCTCTGATTGGAAGTTATTCCTCCGATTGGAAGTGTCATGATTTGTACTTGCAAGTGTTGCAAGTTATATTGTAAGTGTCGCAACTTATATTTGATGGGTTATTACACCACTAGTGTGGGGTCGACCATGTATGAGTCATGTGGGTTAAAGGGTTATTAGACCACCGGAGTGGGGTTGGCCCAGTCAGCATTATGTTAAGTGGTTAAGTTGAGGCCGACCTAGTTGAGTAAAGGTCAAGTGAAAGTAAAAGTATAAATAGAGAGTGTGACTCTCTCATTTGACACATTCTCTCATTCACTCACTTCACATTAGTGAGAGAGAGGAGGAGTGCACACAAGTGGAGGAGGAGTATGTTACTGAAGACTTCTATATTTTGGGTTTGATCTTTGTGATCCTTGTATTGGTGCTTAGTCTATCTCTGAGGAAGTTGCGAGGTTTTTCACCTTCTTGGTTTTCCCCGGTGAAATGCTTTGTGTCTCTTGTCTCTTGTCTCTTGTGTTTGATATGTTGTACATGTTTTTCTCTCAGTTAAGATCCTAGATCATATTGAATTAAATGATGAAAAACTAACATTGTATTAGAGCTATCCTGAAGGAAGGCATGGTATGGCATTTATGACACTTGTTGCACTTGCGACAAATTGGAAGCTAGGGCTTGATATAGAAAAAACCAATCATCGTGGAACTTTCTCTATAAATCCATTTTGGCAAAGGTTCAGGTTCTGAAACTTCTATAGATTGAAGGTAACGTCTCCATGTACGTTTTGTCTGAAGCACAATATCTAATTCATTGTAATTTCGGTTTTATGATCCATACAATCTAGGGTTTCTGCCTCTTCTAGATCTCAATCATAAACAGGTGACCTAGGAAAAAAGGTCACAACTTGGGCTAGGAAGCTCCAAATGCAATTTCGTAAAAAGTGAAAGTAAGAGAACGGATTTTTCTTGCAATGGTTTTGGTTTCAGAGGCCGAAGTTGAACCAGTGACACGTGGCACTCCATACAAGCTCGCTATCCTGTTTTATCCCATAAACAGGTCACGTTGCGACATTTGGCATATCTCTCTTTCAAAGAATCCATTTGAGGTCAGACATATGGGGTTGGAAAGATGACAGGTTAGGCTACCACAAGATCAAGTTTCATACCCTTTGGATCCAAAATTGCAGAGATGCACCATAAACAATAAGGCACATATTTCTGTGAAATAGAATTGGATTCTGAACATTCTCATTTTTGGCTTGTTGCTACTGCGGGAAATTAGGGCTTTTGACAGAAGTGGAATTTTGGAGTGATGTTAGCATAGGATTTATCTCCTCAACAAAATTGAAATTTAGAGACCAAGATCAAAGTTTTTGGTTAGGCAGAACCTTGGGCATCATCAAACCCTAGTCCGAGATTTTGATAAGAAAGGTGGAAAATTAAGTTTTCTGCAAAAGTTGAAATTTGTGGAATTTGATACCACGGCTGGAATATCCTCGGAAAAATTGAAGCTTAGGCTACAAGATCGAACCTTTTGGTTAGGTAGAAGACCGAGCTTTATCAAACCCTAGTTCGGGATCCTGTCGAGAAGATCCAGAAGTTTCAAAGGCAATTTTGAGGGGTCAAATTTTGCAATTTTCAAAGTTGAAGTATACCATCTTGATTAGCTCAGCAAGGCACATCTTTCCATCCATTCAGAAGTTTGAAATTCAAAATTTGAATTTTTAGGGTTTATCTGACAAACCCTAATCCAACTCCAGATCCAGTCTCAGCAAATCAACGTGGATTGGGTTAATCCTAGAAGAGAATGAATTGGACACCTGCATAAGTGAAGAAGTTCGAGTTCCAGAGGGAGATGAGGCTAAGGCCTTACATAAGAATACTACAAACAATCTCGACAGGTATGACTTGAGGATATACAGGTATGTTTTGAAATATGTTCATGATTAAGTTTATGATATGTTTGTCTTCATATTATTGAGGTTAGTACAATCTTGATTAATGTTAGACTTGTCTTAGAACCCTAGTAAAAGTATGAATGCATGTGAATGATAGAATACATTCATTGATTAGGGTTATGGCACTTATGATTGTACTAATGCACTATGATGTTGTATGAGGTTGATGTTGTCCACTAACATGAAAGGTACATCAAGAAATACAAATCATGTTCTAGAACAAGAACATATGACCATGGTGACATGAAGACAAAGACTCATCCATATCCATTACAGAAGCTCTACTTTCGAGGTATGTATAAGTCTGGTTCTACAATGGTTAACTTATGAGTTATGTAGGTTACTAGGACAAGTCATTAAAGAGAACAAGAAGACATTATGTGAATGTGTTAGACATAACTAGCAAACATGATAACCAGGTATGTTTTTCCTATATCAAGTTAGAATCCTACCTTGTGTTAGGATCTTATACTTTTGTATGAATGATAATTATTATTCTTGAAGTTATAAATTTAAGTAATCAAGGGTTTATGCATATTATAAAAACATATGACTCAAATCTTGTGAATGAAAAGAATTATTTACAATTCACCATACCTATAGAAATGATCTCCACTTGCAATGGAAACTGGTAGCTTGAATGTATCCGCTAGATTCCAAGACCACTGAAGATGTTTATTAGATTCCAAGAGTGATTTTTTGTACAAAAGATCAATGAGTGTCCAAAAGATCAATGAATGTGAGCCAATAAGCAACCTGGAATAGCTTGAACCCGCGAAAGACAGAAAATACCGTGTTTTTTGGTAGCGTTCCCGGGAACAGAAAACTTTGTTTTTTTATCTAGCAACAAATGCGTGCACGCGTGTTTAAATGTGTTCACACGTGGTTGTAGCACGTACACGTCAACAATGCGTACACGCTAAAACACGCGCAGGCGCCCCTGCATAACGTTTACACCATTTATTAACCAACGTTTACACCATTTAATGCCAAACCTTCCCCCACTTCGAAAATATTTGCATACATTGTACTATACTTCAAAAGTGGATAAATGAATGGCTAAAGAGAGGGGGGTTAAGGATTCTAGGGAGTTAAGGGTTAGGGGGGAGTAGTAGCATCCCACATCATACTTGCAAGGGTCGCGCCCGGTGCAACACCACACAATATTTGAAATGTAAACATGCTTAGAGGGTGAAATATATGCTTAGAGTCCTCGAACCACCGCATATGAAATATATACGGTATTATTCAACTTCAAGTGTGTTATGGGTGCGATGAATGGGTCAGTTGTGAATAAAAAATGGGTGTCAAGGTCTGACCAAGGTATAGGGACAACAAGAAGCTCCTCATGCCTTAAATGAATTTTCTCATGCTCAAGCACCATGAAGAACACCTACAACTCAAGAATATTCTTAGGATACAGTGTTGAATGCATATTCAAACCACCACACATAATTCTTGTGGGGAATCTCTAGCAAATCCAGACGGATACATATACCATGATTAGGCTACATTGCATGCCTTAAACAAGATTATGTCTTCGATCCATGCCGAGACTATTTGTTGAGGCCATGGATTGTGTTTCTAAGTATCTTAGTGGGATACATTCAACATGAGTAGGTTTCATGAATTGGGAATGGGTCTATAGCCCTAAACATGCCTAGGTGGAACAAATGGATTCGACCATAAAGTAACCTTTTCAAGCTCAAGTGCCATGGTTTGGGGAGGAAAACACTTCATCCTCGGGGCTTAAACATAGTCTCTTAGGTTCAATAGCCATCAACAACATGTGCAAATAATGGCATGGACCCTCTCTAAGGGGTCTTTACAATCAAAGTTTGATATGGATGCCATTATCATCATCATCATCCTCCTCCTCATCATCATGCCATCATCATCATCATCATGCCATCATCATCATCATCATCCTCGTCATCATCATCATCTTCTCCATCATCATCATCATCATCATCATCATCATCGCCATCGTCGTTGTCATCATCGTCATTGTCATCGAAATCGTCATCGTCATCATCATCATCGTCATCATCATCATCATCATCATCATCAACAACAACAACAACATCTTCGCCATCATCATTATCATCAACATCATCATCATCATCAACAACAACAACATCTTCGCCATCATCAGTATCATCAACATCATCATCATCATCATCATCATCATCATCATTCATGATGATGATGATGAATGATGATGATGATGATGATGTTGATGATGGTGATGATGACGGAGATGTTGTTGATCGTCACCATCAACATCAACATCATCATCATCGTCATTTGTCATCATCAACATCATTGTAATGTCCCCATTTTGACCCCCTTTGTATTAAATCGTAAATGATGTAAATATTGTAATTAATCATGGTGAGGAGCTCAAGGCCAAGGCCCCACCGTTGATTTAGCGTTTCATGTATCGGCAATTAAAAATAGATTCCTACGGTTCTTGTGCGAGATGGGCACAATGTATATAAGACATCATGTAATTATGAATTTTCAATGAAAAACCCACAACCAGCTATGCAATGCAACAAAAGAGATGGGGCATGACTCTACAAGGGAAAGGGAGGGAAATTATTCAAACCCTTGAGCCAATGGTATTAATCCATGTGTCAATGGGAAACCCATAAACCACCAACTACCCATTTTGTCTCATGTACCCAATCATTTAATTTTTTTCCAAGAAATTGGTTAAGGCAGTTAATGCCTTGGGAATGAAAGAGTATGGGCAAGCCATTTTCGTGCATGGGCAAGCCATCAACTTGGAAAATCGTGTTTTTTCTTGTGGGGCAAGAAAACCCCCACGAAATGCTACCCAAGGCCATTCCTCATGCATTACGTTCTTCCTCTCACGCAGATTGAGCTCACAGGAAGTTATCCCCACGTTTTTCACCATAACCCCTGCGTTTTCCATGCCCAGGAACTCGTTTTTGGATTGTGCAACAGCTGGGGAAGGAGGGACGCGAATTGGGACTGAGGAAGAGGGCGTTTTTGCCCTGGGGCGTTTTTCTGGAATGGGTTTTGCTTCCCCAGTCGAATTTCCAAAGTTCCAATACGTTTTGAGTCTACCCACGTTTTTCTGAAGCCCAGGAAACCCCATCTCATGCATCCCACTGTTGGAAACGTTTTCTCGTGCTCAACAAGTGTAGGTTGCTGTTAGGTGCATCTCTGTTTTGTTTGGAACCCATGAGCAAGAAACTGGAATAGTAGTGGATAGAATTGGCTTGATAAACCTAGTGTAGGGAGTATCCTCTCAAGAAGATTAAGAGGGCTGGCTACTTTTCTATGCACACCCTGAGAGCACTAGAAAGGAAGGTATGGCTTGAGGGACTGTGTGGCAGTGAAGAGAATACTTCCTGGTGTTGGGTGTGTAGGCATTGTGAGTGCCAAGCTAAATAGATCTGGGAGAGGTACCCATAGCTCTGTAGTTGAGCTCACTAGCTTAGCAATTCTTCCTTTCCATCTCCTGGAAGCCTGATAAACCCAATTGTAGATTGGCTTGGCTCATTTTGGTGTATGCATGGCTATGTGTGAGTCTGCTGTTCCCTGGTTCCTTGTAGAGTTCATGCCCAGCTCGGGGGTGGTAGTGGTGCTGAAAGATTGAGGAGCACACTGGCCTACGGTTGGGTGGAACGTTGCAGTTGCATAGCCAGTTGCGTGGGACTACTTTTGCATAAGATAAGTATTCTCCTGTGTTAAATTTGCAATTACCATTTGATGAATATTTTGAATGTGTCATGGATTTGTTAATAAATTTGCTTCCGCTGTGAATTAAAAATGATTATGCATTTCCATATGATCTTGTATAATTCTGCACAGATCTTTATTTCATGGATGTCACAGAATCTTGAATGTGTGTTAGAGATCAACAGCATTTATTTGATTACCATCGTTTTTCCATAGCATGCACAGATACAGTTCTTTACATCAATGATTTTAATTCAAACGTTTTGGGGCTAATTGCCCGGATTGAGCACCATCTCCTCCCTATCATGCTGTATGGTAGGAAGGGGACACTACAATCATCATCATCATCCTTATCTTCATCGTCATCATCCTCGTCATCATCATCATCATCATCATCATCATCATCCTCATCGTCGTCGTCATCATCATCATCATCATCATCATCATCATCATCATCATCATCAAAAACAACATCTTCGTCATCATCTTCATCATCATCATCATCATCATCATCATCATCATCCATATTTTTCATCATCATCATCATACTCATCTTCATCATCATCCATCATCATCATCATATTCGTCATCATCAGCATGATTCATCATCATCATCGTCATCCTCCTCCTCCTCCTCCTACTCCTCCTTCTCCTCATCATCATCCTCATCACCCTCATCATCCTCCTCCTCCTCATCATCATCATCCTCATCATCATCTTCATCATCTTCATCCGCATCATCATGAAGATGATGACGATGAGGAGGATGATGATGATGATGACGAGGATGACGATGATGACGATGATGATGATGATGAATACCATGATCATCTTGACCATGATAATATGATGATGATGATGACGATATTAGTCATGATCATAATCATCATCCTCATCATCATCTTCATCATCATCATCATCCTCATCATCCTCATCGTCGTCATCACCCTCTTCATCATCATCATCATCGTCATCATCATCATCCTCGTCATTATCATCATCATGATGAGGATGAAGATGATGATGATTATAATGACGATGAGGATGAAGATGATGATGATGATAATGATGATGACGATGATGATGATGATGAAGACAATGATCATCGAGACCATAATCATATGATGATGATGATGATGATGATGATCATGACTAATATCGTCATCGATGATGATGGTGATGATGATGATGATGATGATGATGATGATCATGACTAATATCATCATCATCATCATCATCATCATGCTCATCATCATCGTCATCATCATCGTCATCGTCATCATCATCACCCTCTTCCTCCTCCTCCTCCTCATCATCATCAACATCATCATCATCAACATAATCATCATCCTCATCATCGTCATCGTCGTCACCATCATCATCATCATCATCATATTCATCATCATCATCATCATCATCATCACCCTCATCATCATCATCTTCTTCTTCATCATCATCATCATCATCATATTCGTCATCATCATTGTCGTCATCATCTTCATCTTCGTACTCATCATCATCATCCTCATCATCCTCATCATCCTCCTCCTCCTCCTCCTCCTCTTCATCGTCATCATCATTGTCATAATCATCATCATCATCATCCTCATCATCCTCATCCTCATCCTCATCCTCATCCTCATCATCATCAGCATCCTCATCATCCTCGTCATCATCATCATCGTCATCATCATCATCGTCATCGTCGTCGTCACCCTCTTCCTCATCATCATCTTCATCATCATCGTCATCTTGGTCATCATCTTCATCATCAACATCCTCATCATCATCATCATCAAGAAGGGGGAATCAAGGTTTGACCTAGAGTGACCCCTTTTAATCATTCCTAGAGTTATGTTGTTGATGAACCAAAATTAAGCACTCCAACTAACTACATGGGCCAAATCACAAGGTTGGATCCCAAGACAAAACCTAATAAGTAGGAGGGTTCCCCAAAGGGTCTAGTAGAGTCAAACTAATGATTAAAGTTATAATATTGAAGAGGAGGCAATATCAAACCCTACTTAAGCACTAGACATCACAAGGAGTTCATGCATATAGGGTAAGGTAAAGTGACTCAATACATATTTATCTAGCACATAACAATCTATGTATGAAGAGAGAAAAATATCAATGTTAATAATGGGTAGGTCATGTATGTAATACCCCAATTTTGAACCCTTAGGAAATATTGGCTCTAATGTAAATATTGTATACACACGTTGTATGTTTCCCTAGCGTGGAGCTCAAGGCCAAGGCCCCGCTAGTTTATGCTTGGATTTTATTTAAATTAGACACGCTTGATATTTTGTTACCCACGTGCTATTAAGCCATGGGATATTGTAAATTTGATGTAAGTATTTAACATTGAAATAAAATACCAAAAAAACTGGCTATGGAGGCAACGAATGAGAAGGGGCCACGTGTATCCACTAGGGAGTAGTGAGGGGGCTATGGGACTAAACCCTAGGCTGCCATTTGTCATTATGAGAACCCATTGACTTCCCTAGGTGACATTAATGCCTGTTGTAAGGAGGTGGTTGAGATTTCAGCCCATGGCTTCAATGGAGCATGGGCAGCCCTGAAATTCGTATGGGTGGGCATGGGCTCTGTTTGCTTGGGCAAGAAGTCACTCAACCTCATGGGAGGTTGCTTCATTCTCACCCCATTCCATTGTGAAACTACCTAGCATCATTCCCATCCAAAAACGAGAGCCAACGGTGAGGAAACGAGAAAATCGCGACCTTGAGAGAACCCAGTTTTTGCAGCCCAGAAAACGAGTGACGGATTTGAGAATTTCGTGAGTAGAATGGTGAGAAATCAAGTTAGAAATGACTATGCAGAGGTTGGGTGTGCTTGATAAACCCAGTGAAGGCTAGGATCTCAAGGATTAGCAGCTGGACCTTTCTATGCCCATCCTGAAGAGCACTGGAGGGAAGAGCTGCCTGAGGGACTGTGTAGCAGAGAAGGGGATCTTCCTTGTGTTGGATGTGGTAGGTAATGTGGGTGCCTAACTGTTGAGCTCACTTGAGATGCCTGTAGCTCTGTGGTTGAGCTCACTGGCTTAGCATTACCTCCTCTATCTTCTTGGATGCTTGACCGGAACCATGGTTGTGAGTGAACCCAGCTAGTCCTCCTTAGTGGATACACAACCTAGCTTGGGGGTGATCTCTCAGCTGAAGGAATATAGGATGGATAGAGATCTACGGTTGGGAGGAACGTTTCTCTTCCATAGCCAGTCGTTTGGACCGTTACAATTCAAGATGAGTATTCTTGTGATTTAATTTATATACAGTCTGTGTTTTGCAATGCATTCATGATTAATGAAATGAAAGGCATCATGTTTATGCAATATGATAATTAATGACTGTTGTTTATCTATTGAATGCATGATGAAACTATGTGCATATGTGAAGTTTAATTCCGCTGTGTAGTTATTGAGTTTAAGTCTGCACCCATAAGTTTTAAATTGCATGCGTTATGAGTCAAATTATTGGGGCTAAGTCTGCGATAATCCCATGTGTTATTAACGTTTCCTTCCTTGCATGGGAGTGATGGAAGGGGACGTTACAGTTTGGTATCAGAGCTGCGTTGCAGCATTGGGCCTCTATGGGCCAATTCTGATAGCAGTTACAAGGAAAATTTCAAAATTTTATTAAGAGTTTTTCGAAAATTTTCGGTTTTTAAGTCTATTTCTGTTTTAAGTCTGTTTCGGGAAGTTGTCCCGAAACTGCGAAAAGGTTCCGCGAACCTTCCCACAATTGCGGAAGGGTTCGACGAACCTTCTCGCAATTGCGGAAGAATTCAACGAACCGCTCCGAAACAGCGGAAGAAAAAAAAAAAAAAAATTTAAGTGAAAATTTTTCTAAGTATCGGAATTTTTCGGAAAGAATTCTCTTCCGAAATTGCGGAAGGAATTCTCTTCCGAAATTTCGGAAGGATTCCGCGAATCGTTCCGCAACTGCGGAAGACTTCGTCGAATCATTCCGCAACTGCGGAAGACTTCGGCGAATCGTTCCGCAACTGCGGAAGACTTCGCCGAATCATTCCGAGAAATCACCCGAAACCGGGAAGCATTCCGCGCAACGGCGGAAGCATTCCGCGAACGGCTCCGAAATTGCGGAAGCCTTCGCCGAATGGCTCCGCAATTCCGGGAGCATTCGCCGAATGGCTCCGCAACTGCGGAAGCCTTCGCCGAATGGCTCCGCAATTGCGGGAGCGTTCGGCAAATCGCCCCGCCATTGTGGATGCGTTCGACGAACTGCTCCGCAATTGTGGAAGCGTTCGGCGAACTGCTCCGCAATTGCGGAAGCCGTCGCCGAACCGCCCCGCAGTTGCGGGAGCATTCAGTCAACTGGCCCACAACTGCGGAAGCCTACCGTCAACCGGCCCGCAACTGCGGAAGCCTACCGCCAACCAGCCCGCAATTGCGGAAGGGTTCAGTCAACCGGCCCGCAACTGCGGAAGGCCACAGCGAACCGCCCCGCAATTTCGGGAGTGTTCAGCGAACTGACCCGCGACGGCGGCGTGCACAAAAAAAAAAAAAAAAAAAAAAAAAACACTCAATTTTTGGATAGGGGGAGCATCGGGGCTCAGAATGGGATGATTTCTGTGGGGCTCGGAGGCCATTGACGGGGGCCATGAAAGAACCAGTGAAGACCCCGAGCCCATTACACTCCAATTTGACAGAAAAAGGGGAATAATGACTTTTGAAGGACAGAGTCCCGAGGCTTGACAGAAGGTCGGTTTGAGCTGAAATTGATCAGGCGTGGTCATGAAGCAGGTACAATGTTAAGTTCCGAATCTTGGAACCAAACTCCAAAGGATGTGGAGTCGGGGTGAGCAAGAAGGCCAAAAAACACTGTTCCGGGCCACTTTTTCGGGATTTTGAAAAGCTTGTGGGTAGTAAAAGTGACCCTAGATGTCGCAATCAAAAATTTTACTGAGCTAGACATTTCATATTCTCATTAAGATGGACAACTTCCATTAGACGAAGATTTCCCAGAAATGCACCGTTTGGGAGATAGCCATTTTTGGCCCAAAATTTGGAATTTTGAAAAAATGTAAAAAGTGAGAAGTTTTAAAACCCAGAAATTCATAGAAGATGAATGATGCATCGGAATTGAAATCCGTGAATTGCTGAGTGTTCCTTGTTATATGGACTAACTTCGCCCGATAGATAAGTTCTTGTGATTCCGCATAGATTTTCTTCCACAGGTGGCTTAAGTTGGCCTTCGGGACCAAAACACAACTGTGTAAACTGTGCAGAATTATTGGTAAAAGTTGTCATTTTTGAAACAATGCTGTTTCCACACCCGATGTCGGAATGGAGCACGGGGACAGGCATTGGAAAGCTTGTCTAGTAAGGAATAATGGTGTATGACTGGAATTTGAATTGGGTCATCAGACATCATAGATTATCAGGGCAGAAAAGTGTCGGTGACTGTTTTTTCAAATTAATGACAATATGGGCAATTTTCAGAATTGCATCAATGGGCAAAAGAATTGAATAAGTAACAGCTATGAGAATTATTACATGAGTTAATTATGTTAAATGTTGATTGTTGTATATTCCTAGATGCATTTTTATGAGGTCTAACAAATATCATAATAATGCACAGTGTTTGCAGCTCATAAAGTTTATAATTGTAGCAGAGGTAAGATGGTGACCATAAATGATGCTCAAGATCCTTATGAACATGAAGAAGACGTTCTAGGAGAGAATGTGCATGAAGGGAATGCGGAGACTGAATCCAATGGGAGAAGGGAGCAGGTGACTCCTCAAAATTTGGTTGAAACCATGGTGAGCTTCAATGAAAGATTGATGAAGGCTCAAGAAGAACAACACCAACTCAATGTTGCTATTTTACAAAGCCTCACTGATATGCAGCATAAGATAAACCTTGGGTCCAACCCAAGCAATATGGGTGAAGAAGAAAGAGATGCAGGGAGTCATTCTAGAGGTCGTTCAAAGAGGAGGACTCCAAGCCCAAGAAAGAGTTCGGTGAGCAGAAAACATAAAACATCTCCATCCAGATCTTCTTCCAGCAGGTCGTGTGACTCCAAATGTTCTAGGAGAAGTCCCGGACATGCACCTAAGAGATTGGACGGAAGAAAAAAGTTCAAGGGCATCCCACAGGGAGAATTCAGGAAGGCAAGACCTCCCACATTTGATGGGGAAGGCAAGACAGGTCAAGAGGCAGAAGCATGGCTTCTGGGAATGAAGAAATACTTCAGAATTCAAGACTACTCAGGAAATGAGAAATCCAGAATTGCCATTTACAACTTAAATGGCAGAGCTTCCATTTGGTGGGACAACCTCTTGCAAGTGAAAGGGATCAATGAAAGAGGGATCAGTTGGGAAAGATTTAAGAGGTACTTCAAGGAGAAATACCTTTCTGCTAGGTATTATGACGGTAAGAGAAAAGAGTTTAATGAACTCAGGTTGGGACAAAAATCTATGGAAGAGCATGTCCACAAATTCTTGGAATTACTGAGGTATGTTGACTATATCAAAGATGAGAGAGTAAAAATCCAATGCTTTCTTGGGGGTCTACCTCAGAGTTTCAGAGATCGTATTGAGTTTGTTAATCCACCAAGTTTGGATGAAGCCATTAGGATGGCAATGCACTGTTATGAGCAAAATAAAGGAAAAACAGAGGCTAACCCAGCATGGAAAGGAAAGCCAAGAGGAAAGTTTGATCAGAAGAAGGATGGCTTCAAGCCACCATTCAAAGGTCAGCCTAGAACCCTTCTACAGGGGCAACAAGCAAGGAGTGGATTCAAACCAGCAGTGGCAGCAGACAGAGCATCAAAGGGACCACTTCAGTGTTGGGGATGTGGAGAAAACCACATGTTGAAGGATTGTCCACATCGGAAAAACAATGCTCGAAAGTTGAACAAACTGAAGGGAGTAGCTACGGTGGAGGACATGGCAAGGGCAACACCTCGGATATATGTAGCATTGGATAATCATCAAGCAGACCATCAGTCCTCAGTGGTGGAAGTCGAAGGTAAGATTGCTACGCAATCTATTTCTGTTTTGATTGATCTAGGATCTACTCATAGTTATGTTTCTCCAAAAGCGGTTGAAGGTTGTTCTCTTAGAAAAATAAAGCATAATAAGTCTTGGCTAGTGCAACTAGCCACGGGAACCAAGAGAAAAGTAAGTGAGGTAGTGATGGAGTGTCCTATAGAATTGAATGGACTCCACACATATGCTGAATTGAATGTGTTACCATTAGGATCCTATGATGCATTAATTGGCATGGATTGGTTAGAAAAACAAAGAGCCAAATTGGACTGTTATGAGAAAGCACTTGAGTGCATTGATGAAAAGGGGAGACCAACATTGGTAAAAGGGATTCCCAAGCAAGTTTCAGTAAGGCAGATTTCAGCCCTGCAGTTGAAAAAGTTTTATAAGAAGGGTTGTCAATTATATGCAGTCCATATGCCAGATTCATTAGAGGACAAAGGGCTAAGACTAGAAGACTTCAGGATATTGCAAGAGTTCCAAGATGTGTTTCCGAATGAGGTACCAGGGTTGCCACCAATGAGAGATATTGATTTTACCATCGATCTTGTTCCAGGGGCAGCGCCGAATTCCAAAGCTCCTTATAGAATGAGTACACCGGAGTTGGTGGAATTGAAGATGCAGCTGCAAGAATTAATAGATAAAGGGTATATCAGGCCTAGTGTGTCTCCTTGGGGAGCACCGGTGTTATTTGTCAAGAAGAAGGATGGGACTTTAAGGCTGTGTATTGATTACAGGAAGCTCAATAAAGTGACAGTTAAGAACAAGTATCCATTACCAAGAATTGATGACTTGTTTGATCAAATGAAGGAAGCCAAATTATTTTCAAAGATTGACTTGAGGTCTGGCTACCATCAAGTGAGGATTAAAGAAGAAGACATTCACAAGACGACTTTCAGAACTAGATATGGTCATTATGAGTTCACTGTGGTTCCATTCGGCCTTACCAACGCACCTGCCACATTCATGTGTCTCATGAATAGTGCATTCAACAAATATTTGGACAAGTTTGTGATTGTGTTTTTAGATGACATTCTTGTCTATTCAAGAAATGAAGAAGAACATGAGGAGCATCTAAGAATGGTGTTGCAAGTTCTTAGAGAACATCAGCTGTATGCCAAGTCAAGCAAGTGTGAATTCTATCAGAAGAGGATTCAATATTTGGGTCACGTCATTTCAGAAGAAGGAATTGCAGTGGACCCGGAGAAGATTAATTCCATCATGGATTGGCCAACTCCAAGAAATGTTTCAGATGTTAGATCTTTTATGGGCCTTGCTGGTTACTACAGAAGGTTTATTGAAGGATTCTCCAGGATAGCTCATCCGATCACTTCATTGCAAAGGAAGAACATCAAATTTGTATGGTCTGAAAAATGTGAGAAAAGTTTTCAGAAATTAAAGGAGTTACTGACCAGCGCTCCTGTTTTGAAGATAGCAGATCCAGGGAAGGATTTTGTAGTATGCACAGATGCTTGCATTGAAGGACTGGGTGGGGTTCTCATGCAAGAAGGAATTGTGTTTTGCTATGAATCCAGGAAATTAAAAGAGCATGAAAAGAATTATGCCACACATGATTTAGAACTAGCAGCCATAGTGCATGCTCTTAAGATGTGGAGGCATTACTTGATGGGGAGAAGATTTGAGCTTAGAACAGACCACATGAGCCTGAAGTATTTGTTTGAGCAGCCAAACTTGAATGCTAGGCAAGCTAGATGGATGGAATTTCTTTGTGAATTTGATTTTGAAATTAAACATGTAAAAGGGAAGGATAATAAGGTTGCAGATGCTCTTAGCAGAAAATTTCATGTTTCAGTAGTAAGTATGTGCAAATCAGATTTGAAGACAAGAGTTCTTGAAGCCCAACACGGTGACGAAACTTGCCTTCAAATTAAAGAGAAGTTGCAGCACGGTAATGTGGATGAAAAGTGTGCAGGATATCAGCTGGGTGAAGACAGTATCCTCATCTACAAAGATAGGTTGTACATTCCAAATAATGCAGATTTGAAGAAACTAGTGATGGATGAAATACACCAAATGCCGTACTCTGGACACCCAGGGTATCAGAAGACTATAACAGCGGCAAGAAAGCATTATTTTTGGAATGGCATGAAGAAGGACATAGCTGAGTACATTGTTAGGTGTCAGAAGTGCCAACAAGTCAAGGCAGAGCACCAACATCCAGCAGGTTTATTGCAGCCCTTACCCATTCCAGAATGGAAGTGGGAAGTGATCTCCATGGATTTTATAACAGGTCTGCCCATGACAGTGAAGAAGCATGATTCAATCATGGTTGTGGTGGATAAGCTATCAAAGGTAGCTCACTTTATTCCAGTGAAGTCCACTCACAAGGCTAGTGACATTGCGAACATCTTCATGAGAGAGATATTCAGATTGCATGGATTGCCTAAGGCAATAATTTCTGATCGTGACACAAAGTTCACCTCCAATTTCTGGAAGGGATTATTTCAGCAATTGGAAACTAAATTGAATTTCAGTACAGCTTACCATCCGCAAACGGACGACCAAACCGAGAGGGTGAATTAGGTCCTTGAAGACATGCTGAGAATGTATGTGATGGACAAACCATCCAAGTGGGAAGATTATTTACACTTGGTTGAATTTGCATACAATAATGGGCACCATGCATCCTTGGGAATGATTCCATTTGAAGCATTGTATGGCAGGGGATGCAGGACGCCAGTGAATTGGGATGGCCCAGTGAACAGGGTGGTGCTTGGACCAGAAATGATCAAGGAAATGGAACAGGAAATTGTTAAGATCAGGCAGAATTTAAAGGCAGCTCAGGACAGGCAAAAGAGTTATGTTGATTTGAAAAGAGTACATAAGGAATTCCAGATTGGGGATCATGTTTATTTGAGAGTGAAACCAAGGAAGAGTTCCCTCAAGTTGGGGAGTTGTGCCAAGTTGTCACCAAGATATTGTGGGCCATTTGAAGTCCTTGATATGATAGGACCAGTTGCATATAGAATTGCATTGCCTGCTAGCATAAGAGCTCATAATGTTTTCCATGTATCTTTGCTTAAGAAGTATGTACATGATCCTAATCATATGATTGATTGGAATGTTATACAGGTGGAACCCGAGGGAGAGTTCCAAGTAGAACCTATGCCCATCCTCGACAAGAAAGTCACAGTGCTCCGGAACAGAGCCATCGGGAAGGTAAAGGTCCAATGGGAGCACCTTAGTCCCAACGAGGCTACATGGGAGCTGGAGGATGCCATGAGGGAGGCATTCCCATTTTTGTTCAATTTTGAGAACACCGAGGACGGTGTTGTTATAAGGGGGAGGGGAATGTAATACCCCAATTTTGAACCCTTAGGAAATATTGGCTCTAATGTAAATATTGTATACACACGTTGTATGTTTCCCTAGCGTGGAGATCAAGGCCAAGGCCCCACTAGTTTATGCTCGGATTTTATTTAAATTAGACACGCTTGATATTTTGTTACCCACGTGCTATTAAGCCATGGGATATTGTAAATTTGATGTAAATATTTAACATTGAAATAAAATACCAAAAAAACTGGCTATGGAGGCAACGAATGAGAAGGGGCCACGTGTATCCACTAGGGAGTAGTGAGGGGGCTATGGGACTAAACCCTAGGCTGCCATTTGTCATTATGAGAACCCATTGACTTCCCTAGGTGACATTAATGCCTGCTGTAAGAAGGTGGTTGAGATTTCAGCCCATGGCTTCAATGGAGCATGGGCAGCCCTGAAATTCGTATGGGTGGGCATGGGCTCTGTTTGCTTGGGAAAGAAGTCACTCAAACTCATGGGAGGTTGCTTCATTCTCACCCCATTCCAT
Organism: Larix kaempferi; assembly: GCA_027924585.1. Lineage (NCBI taxonomy): Eukaryota > Viridiplantae > Streptophyta > Pinopsida > Pinales > Pinaceae > Larix > Larix kaempferi. The sequence continues at coordinate 9,834,611 of BSBM01001110.1, read as the reverse complement.
TGTGAAACTACCTAGCATCATTCCCATCCAAAAACGAGAGCCAACGGTGAGGAAACGAGAAAATCGCGACCTTGAGAGAACCCAGTTTTTGCAGCCCAGAAAACGAGTGACGGATTTGAGAATTTAGTGAGAAGAATGGTGAGAAATCAAGTTAGAAATGGCGATGAAGAGGTTGGGTGTGCTTGATAAACCCAGTGAAGGCTAGGATCTCAAGGATTAGCAGCTGGACCTTTCTATGCCCATCCTGAAGAGCACTGGAGGGAAGAGCTGCCTGAGGGACTGTGTAGCAGAGAAGGGGATCTTCCTTGTGTTGGATGTGGTAGGTAATGTGGGTGCCTAACTGTTGAGCTCACTTGAGATGCCTGTAGCTCTGTGGTTGAGCTCACTGGATTAGCATTACCTCCTCTATCTTCTTGGATGCTTGACCGGAACCATGGCTGTGAGTGAACCCAGCTAGTCCTCCTTAGTGGATACACAGCCCAGCTCGGGGGTGATCTCTCAGCTGAAGGAATATAGGCTGGATAGAGATCTACGGTTGGAAGGAACGTTGCTCTTCCATAGCCAGTCGTTTGGACCGTTACAATTCAAGATGATTATTCTTGTGATTTAATTTATATACAGTCTGTGTTTTGCAATGCATTCATGATTAATGAAACGAAAGGCATCATGTTTATGCAATATGATAATTAATGACTATTGTTTATCTGTTGAATGCATGATAAAACTATGTGCATATGTGAAGTTTAATTCCGCTGTGTAGTTATTGAGTTTAAGTCTGCACCCATAAGTTTTAAATTGCATTGGTTATGAGTCAAATTATTGGGGCTAAGTCTGCGATAATCCCGTGTGTTATTAACGTTTCCTTCCTTGCACGGGAGTGATGGAAGGGGACGTTACAATGTAGATCAAGGAAATGGAATTAGGAAACACCCTAGTACCTCTAAGTAGGTAGGTGTAAGTGAATACCAGTAAATGCATACACTACAATCACTCTTATGCCTAAGTTCTAATTCATTTAATAGGATTTTTGTGTGGATGAATATGTGCAATTGAGCTAGGGTTTGGTCAATACAATGTATTCATATTGGTGTGTTGTTTGATTTTTGTTGTAGATTAGGATACCAAATCCCAATAGTTTCAATTTCCAAAAGCCAATAGTCATGCAATTTAGCTAGGATTTGGTAAGTCCATTGTATTCATTGATTAGGATATCAAATCCCAATAGTCACCATTTCTTGTAGTCAATAGTCCACCACTTAAGTACTAAATAGCGCACAGGCACTTAGAGCTCGTACGTGCATTTAAAATAATGCGCACACTCCATTTAAAGTTCTAAATTTTGGTGGGCAATTCCTTGCCCACCAACGTGGTGGATGACTTGGCCACTATGGTTTTAGGTTTGGGTTGCCAAACCAAGTGGCTTGGACTGTGTGTTAGCTCTCTAAGAAACTCTCCTAGGTTGTATCTCAGAGATGCCTGGTAACTTAAATAATATCTTAATGATTCACTCAAAGTGGATCAAGTCAAATGACTAAATCAAACCTCACTCACTCAAGACATGTATAAACAAAACCAGATTGACAAGGATTTTAACTATCATTGTTCAGAGAGTTGTAGATAAATGAATGGACGAAGAACTATTAATTTACTAGCAAAAAATACACACAAAGTATATATGAATGGCCAGCTAAACCAAGCAAAGTACTGGCAGATTCTAGTTTATGGATGTATTGATAAGTTTACAATTATCAAACATCAAACAAACATAATATACATGAATTTGACATTCAGGTGCAAGTACAAAATAGATAAGAAGATGAAAATCTGAACGAGTAATGGCAAAAGAAGCTTGTATTATTGATCAAGAACATGAGAAGCTTGAGTACAAAAAAGTGTTTAAGAGTCTCCAAAGTTGAACCATTATTTCCTCTCAATTTCTAGGCTTTATAGCCTTTACATCATCTTTCCAGATCCTAAGAAATAGGATTGAATTTACTAAAGATAGAAACTTAAAACCGTTTTTAATAAACTAGGGAAAAATCCTCTTTAATTTGGCCAAACTGCTGAAAAATGGGGCTTAGAGATGGATTCAGTTCTCTAAATATGTGACACTTGTGTATAAAAAGAAAGATTTTATTGTATATTGGTTTGTTTTGAGAAAAAAACTCTCTCAGTTTCTTGATATTCGTTTTCATTTTCCCGAGATCTGTATTTCAAAAACATGTGTCAAACAGTCAAATTTTGAGATCCAAAAATTGGGGCTCAGAGATGGATTCGATTCTCTCAATATACGACACATGTAGGAAAATGGAGAGAGGTTATTGTTCTCTCACATGTTAGGAACAAAACCCTCCAAGCGTTTTTCAAAATGATTCTCCAATCGCTTAGAATCATCATTTGAAAATGATGACTCTGCATAGTAAAAACACCATTTTTGCATCAAATATCCTCGCCTCCATCTTGATAGTCTTCATGTCTTCGACAGCTACAACAATCTTCCAGGTGATGAAAAGGCACTTAAAATCTTACTCAAATGGTTTGGCAGCGAAAACATTTGATCTGAGCGAAAATATCATCATTCGGCTTGTCTCTGTGCTTTCGGTAGCTGTGGAGAATTTTGCCCTTGAACTGTAAGCTACCCGAAACTTGTTGTTCGGTGGCTAATGAACAACTGTTGTATCTGCCTAAGCCACCGAAAATTGTTCCACGATACATGACACATGCCTTTCCTTTCGGTAGATTGAAGAGTTTTGTCTTCCATACTATAAACTGTCGAAAGCTGGGTTTTCGGTAACTAATGAACAATTGCCATGTCCGCCTAAGCTACTGAAACCTAAAAATTCTTTTTTTTGGAGAAAAAGTAACATCAAATGTTATTTCAAACTTTATTACATACTTCAAACTCTTGAAAAAGAACCTCAAATGTATATGAAAATGAAAATTTGAAGGACTTCCTATCACCTAGAAAAGACAACTAGTCTATGTTTATTTGAGGAGATAGCATCTGGCTCCTACTCAAGGATGGAATCCTCCCTGTGAGGTTCCAAGAACCAAATATCAAATTCCTTTCCTGTAAAAAAAATCTAAACCTATCCTCTAGTGTTCCATTGGGCTATGGAGGCATTTAAACCGCCACCAAATCTTCTGCAATCTATCCACGAATGTTCAATTGTAAAATTGCTAGCAACGCCTTGCATCCATTGGGCTATGGAGTCTCAAATGCTGCTTTCAAAACCTAATCCAAATCCTGCAACCCTACTCATCATTTGAAGCCAAAATACCCCTGCCAATAGTGTCTTATATCCATTGGGCATGGAGTCTTTATTCAAAACCGAAACCACAATACTAAATGCAAACCTCACCTATTATGTAAACTTGAAATGCTTAGCCATGAGCTTATTCATCTATGCTACCCTACTCTAACCATTGTACTGATGCTTAATCAAGTAAACTCATGTTTCCAATGAAGCCATGTCAGAAACTGATTCACTGAAACTGTTTTTTATCTTAACCCCCAAAATAAAGGAATCCCTATCACGCAGAAATGTAGTTGGGAAAGATAACAGAAACGACTTTCGTCTGACTAGAAAATTTTGAAATTTATACTGCTCATAGATTCCAAATAATCAACAATAGGGTCATCAAAGTCACAAGGAAATACCTCTCCTTGCTGCTATTCCAAGTGACTGAAATGCTGTTGTTGATTGCCTTCATTGATCTCAATGTTGAATGTGGACTGTTCTTCTTCTGTCGAAGGAAAATGCAAGCTTAACTGTTGATCCAATCCTTTCTGCTCCCCTTTACCATATCTCTGTAATCTGATTTCATCATGCTAATATGCTGGCTTATCACGGCTAACAATTTTTTCTCCAACAATAATATCTTTGTAGGATATATCAAAACTAAAAAGATCTTCATTGGACTTATGAACAACAGATTCGTAACAAGCATCAATCATAGCATGCACATATTTTTTATCATCCCTCTATTGAAAAGAAGAACTAGGTGAAAATTTAGTAGACACTAAGTCTTCACAAACCTTGAAAACTTCTTCTTCATGGTTACTACCACTTTCCTTAGTCTGCAAATCTAGAAGCTGAGGACTGTCCTTAATATTTGCTGCAGATCCAAAACTGTCACTTGCGGATCTGTCAATTCCTCCTGTTGATGTATACATTTGTTCTTTGACCTACAAACATTCAAAAGAGACATGTTGATCTTCATAAATATCTAAAGCAATAGACACATTTGATATGATGTCAGATTTTTTTATGTCATTACTATCATTCAATACCTCTTGATCTTCATGGTAAATGTCTCCTTCTATAATAAAAGCTTTAACACTAATCTGATTTTTGTGACAAGCAATATCTTTATGATATGAAGAAAACTCTTCACAACATCCTTCAAAAAGATGTTCAGCTGGAAAATACTCTTTAGAAAAGGAGTTAAAAGCTGCATGAAAACCAGCCAAAGAGATAATACTAGCAATAGGAAGAGACCTGTACCAATCAGGAACAATTCCCTCTAATGAAAAACTGAAGAGCCGGATCTGAACATCCTCATGCACAACTTGCAAACGATGCATGCAGTCATGAAAATCCAACAAATGTTCAGCTGGTATTTCCCAATCTTCCCCTCGGAATATGGGAAGGCAATTCTCCCATTCATCTCTACTAGGCACTGGATTAGGGAAACAAACATTTTTTGAAAAATCACAGAACGCATACCTCTTAGCAAAGATCTTGTTCATGTCATACTAGTGGAGTTGCCAACAGATTTCTTAATAATGGAGTCGCCACTGAATCCGTCATTCATGGAGTCGCCACTGAATCCGTCATTCATGGAGTCGCCAGATAGATGATTTCAACCAAATGATGTCCAAGCTTTGTCTATCATCAAAGCTAGATCTATGTCGTCTCCCAGGGAGGCCGAGATTCAATCTCCTCTCCACGACAACGACGCCATTTTGTTAGCTCTCCAGGAAACTCTCCTAGGTTGTATCTCAGAGATGCCTGGTAACTTAAATAATATCTTAATGATTCACTCAAAATGGATCAAGTCAGATGACTAAATCAAACCTCAATCACTCAAGACATGTATAAACACAACCAGATTGACAAGGATTTTAACTATCACTGTTCAGAGAGTTGTAGATAAATGAATGGACGTAGAACTCTTAATTTACAAGCAAAAACATACACACAAAGTATTTATGAATGGCCAGCTTAACCAAGCAAAGTACTGGTAGATTCTAGTTTATGGATGTATTGACAAGTTGACAGTTATCAAACATCAAACAAACAGAATAGACATGAATTTGACATTCAGGTTCAAGTACAATATAGATAAGAAGATGAAAATCTAAACGGATAATGGCAAAAGAAGCTTGTATTACTGATCAAGAACATGAGAAGCTTGAGTACAAAAAAGTGTTTAAGAGTCTCCAAAGTTGAACCCTTACTTCCTCTAAAGTTATAGGCTTTATAGCCTTTACAACATCTTTCCAGATCCTAAGAAACAGGATCGAATTTACTAAAGATAGAAACTCAAAACTGTTTTCAATAAACTAGGGAAAAATCCTCTTTAATTTGGCCAAACTGCTGAAAAATGGGGCTCGGAGATGGATTCAGTTCTCCGAATCTATGACACCTGTGTATAAACCGACAGATTTTATTGTAGATTGGTTTGTTTAGAGCAAAAAAATCTCTCGATTTCTTGAGATTCGTTTTCATTTTCCCGAGATCTGTATTTCAAAAAAATGTGTCAAATAGGAAAATTCTGGGATCCAAAAATTGGGGCTCAGAGATGGATTCGATTCTCTCAATATGAAACACCTGTAGGAAAACATAGAGAGTTTATTGTTCTTTGATATGTTAGGAACAAAAACCTCCGAGCGTTTTTCAAAATGATTCTTCAGTTGCTTAGAATCATAATTTGAAAGTGATGACTCTGCACAGTAAAAACGTCTTTTTTGCAGCAAATATCCTAGCCTCCATCTTGATAGTCTTCATGTCTTTGACAGTTGTAGCAATCTTCCAGGTGATGACAAGGCACTTAACATCTTCCTCAAATTATTTGGCAGTGAAAACATTTGATCTGAGCGAAAATATCATCATTCTTCTTGTCTTTGTGCTTTCGGTAGCTGTGGACAATTTTGCCGTTGAACTGTAAGCTACCAGAAACTTGTTGTTCGGTGGCTAATGAACAACTGTCGTATCCTCCTAAGCCACCGAAAACTGTTCCACGATACATGACACGTGCCTTTCCTTTTGGTAGCTTGAAGAGTTTTATTTTCCATACTGTAAACTGCCGAAAGCTAGGTTTTCGGCAGCTAATGAATAATTGCCATGTCCGCCTAAGCTACCGAAACCTGAATTTTTTTTTTTTTGGAGAAAAAGTAACATCAAATGTTATTTCAAACTTTATTACATACTTCAAACTCTTGAAAAAGAACCTCAAATGTATATGAAAACAAAAATTTGAAAGACTTCCTATCACCTAGAAAAAACAACTAGTCTATGTTTATTTGAGGAGATAACACTATGTTATAACAAAATACATCTTATTCTATAGCTTCTTCTGTTTCGAGCATGATTCCGCGTATGCTACACTTGTCCACTGCTAATGAAATTGCACACACTTGTAGAACTATGTGTGCATATTTTGAATATGTAATTTTTTATTAAATCTATTATTTGTTTCTATTTTTTAATTAATTTTAATTGCACTAACGTTAATCTTACACAAAAAGTAGGTTATTTCTTTCGTCTATAACTTCTGATTGGCTCACCTATTTTGAAAATGGAAAAAAACCCACACAAGTACACACAAATACCTACATCCTAAAAAAAAAAAGTTCATTGATTATGTTAAGACCTTGATGTCGGGGACCAACGCTCGACCTAGTCATTTTAGGGCTTGGATGACTTCCTTAATTAAAAAAATAAATTAAAATTAAAATAAATAAATATGGAAAAATAGCTTTTCACTAGAACAACCTGTTATCTATGACTGTATATATTTGTTTTCACAAAATTCCACCATTTGCATACCAAACCAGGGGACCAACGCAAACATATTCATTAGGTTTTCTTAAAAAAATAACATACCAACCTTAGGAGAACCCCATTTTTTGGGAGTTATACTTAATTTCCATAAATAATATTTATATATTACTTAAGGTAACCCGATTGTCTATGTTTCATCTTCTTACCCCATATTCCAAAAAGTTGTGTAGGTAGCTCTAATATTGCTTTTTGATGTTCAAATTTCTGTTTTTCAAAAATTCCATTGCAACTAACGCGTCATGAGTGGCCAACATTAGCTTACAACAACCCATATATAGTGCATAAGAAAAATATCTTGCATAATAGTTGGTTTAATTCAATACAAATACAAATCCATTAGTGAACGCAATACATCTTATCCTACTGGAGCGGCTACGGCTCGAAAGGGATCTAGAACAATGTCGAATGGATTGAAAATGGCTGAATCTGGAACAGCTTGCAAAATGGATCTGAAACGGCGCAGCAGTGATCGACAATAGTTTAGCTTAAAGTAGATATGGACCCCAGCTATGTGCGGCTTCCTAACAATTCAGGGGTTTCACTCGACTACCAATGCTGTCTGACGGCTTGCGTATTGTGGAAGTACCCCTCACTCCACGGCTCAGGTAAAACTAGTAACTGCTTTGCCACAAACGACAGCTCTTGGTTTACCTCACGGGTGGGAACTAGTCAATCAAGTAGGGTTCGTTTCCCTTTTCGCTGGCAGGTCCTCTCAATGGGCCAGCTACTTCGGGGTTCCTGTGGTACTCCTCACAATGATTTTTATGGCTTATGCCCAAGTACTTCCCACAATTAAGCGGATAGGGATTATTCCCAAATCCGAACCTGCAACAGATGCGAAAAAAAATTTGGTAGAAATTTCACCCAGCGATCCCAAGAAAGTGCTCTGATACCAGATGTGATGCACCTGCAACAATTAATTAACAAGAATACGCGAAATAGCAGAAATGACAGAACTCAGAATCACTTTTATATTATCACATGCCACTTCGAGGGGGCAACCTCCTTTGAGCAAGCTCAATACAAATACCTTCACGGTGCCTTCATAGGTCTTGACACACACTTATATACTAATTCTAGGCGCCAATACTATGGGTCAAAACCATGGGCCGTTACAAACTATGGATCAGCAATACTATGGGCGACTTACAAAGCATATGCGCCAACAACAATAACACAAACTATTGATCAACAAATACTACGGGACGACTTACAAAGCATATGCGTCCAACAACAACATACTAACAAAGTAAAGACATGGGTTCCTAACAATGTTGTTGTTGTTGTTGTTGTTGATGATGATGATGATGATGATGATGATGATGACGATGATGATTTTGATGACAATGACGATGGCGATGATGATGATGATGATGATGATGATGGAAAAGATGATGATGATGACGAGGATGATGATGATGATGATGGCATGATGATGATGATGATGATAGCATGATGATGAGGAGGAGGAGGATGATGATGATAATGGCATCCATATCAAACTTTGATTGTAAAGACCCCTTAGAGAGGGTCCATGCCATTATTTGCACATGTTGTTGATGGATATTGAACCTAAGAGACTATGTTTAAGCACCGAGGATGAAGTGTTTTCCTCCCCAAACCATGGCACTTGAACTTGAAAATGTTACTTTATGGTTGAATCCATTTGTTCCACCTAGGCATGTTTAGGACTATAGACCCATTCCCAATTCATGAAACCTACTCATATTGAATGTATCCCACTAAGATACTTAGAAACACAATCCATGGCCTCAACAAATAGTCTCGGCATGGGTCGAAGACATAATCTTGTTTAAGGCATGCAATGTAGCCTAATCATGGTATATGTATCTGTCTGGATTTGCTAGAGATGCCCCACAAGGGTTATGTGTGGTGGTTTGAATATGCATTCAACATTGTATCCTAAGAATATTCTTGAGTTGTAGGTGTTGTTCATGGTGCTTGAGCATGAGAAAATTCATTTAAGGCATGAGGAGCTTCTTGTTGTCCCTATACCTTGGTCAGAGCTTGAAACCCATTTTTTATTCACAACTGACCCAGTCATGGCACCCATAACACACTTGAAGTTGAATAATACAATATATATTTCATATGCGGTGGTTCGAGGACTCTAAGCATATATTTCACCCTCTAAGCATGTTTACATTTCAAATCTTGTGTGGCATTGCACCGAGCGCGACCCTTGCAAGTATGATGTGGGATGCTACTACTCCCCCCTAACCCTTAAATCCCTAGAATCCTTAACCCCCCTCTCTTTAGCCATTCATTTATCCACTTTTGAAGTATAGTCCAATGTATGCAAATATTTTCGAAGTGGGGGAAGGTTTGGCATTAAATGGTGTAAACGTTGGTTAATAAATGGTGTAACGTTATGCAGGGGCGTCTGCACGTGTTTTAGCGTGTACGCGATGTTAATGTGTACGTGCTACAACCACGCGTGAACACATTTAAACAAGCGTGCACGCGTTTGCTGCTAGATAAAAAAACAAAGTTTTCTATTTTCACTCTATTTTCCTTGAAATTTTTGGGGAACCCTTGTCATCCCATTCTGCATATTTCAGTCCTGAGGACCCTATCCCCAATTCCCCTTCCCAAAGCCCGAAATCCCACATTTGTCTATTTTTAGGGTTTGCCATAACTTCCTCAGATTTCACCCAATCACCTTCAAATTTTACCACAGAGTTCCTTTCTGAATTCTGCTTCTTTGTTCCCCTCTGCCAAATTTTCCCATTCTTGCACCCCACTTCAGAAATCCCCATTTTTGCTTCCCTGTCTATCCAACAGTGTCCAAAATCTAGTCAAACCCCAATTACCCTTCTGATTTTTTCCCAAGTCCAGATTTTCCTTTACTAAAGTAGCTTCTGTTTTTGTTTTCCTACCCAGTCAACCGAAAAAAAAATAAAATAAAATAAAATAAAATAAAAAAATCAAATCCTGGTTATGGTTGTCACCCGTGCAGGAGCAAAAACCATGGAGGACGCACTTTCAGCCATCCAAGCCAAACTCAAGGATCTGGATGAAAAATTTCTCGGTCTCCATCTTGAACATTCAGCTATGAACAACAAACGACAGTCCGAGTCTTCATCAGACAATGTGTTCTCTTCTTCCAGCAATTTCCGTGGTCTGAAGCTTGATTTTCCTCGCTTCAATGGTACCGATCCAACTGGATGGATCTATCGTGCAGAACAGTATTTCAGTCTGCATAATACTTTTGATGTCAACAAAGTACCGTTGGCATCCTTTCATTTGGAACAGGAAGCTCTTCAATGGTACCGTTGGTACATCAAGGCTCATCCAGAGCCCAAATGTCCAGACTTTTGCCAGCTCCTTTTGCAACGATTTGGTCCTAGTGCTTTTGATGATTTCACAGGAGCCCTCACTAAACTTCGCCAAACTGGCACTGTGAGAGAGTATCAAACTGAATTTGAGAATCTAGCCAACCACACCGAAGGATTGTCTGATGACTTTTACCGGAGTTGTTTTATCAGTGGTCTAAAGGATGCCATCCGCTCTGAGGTCAAAATGTTCTGTCCCAACACAATGATGGAAGCACTAGGGTTGGCTAAGTTGGCAGAAGACAAGATTGCAGCCCAACAACGCTCCAAGCCCACTTTTGTTCCCTTCCGAAATATGGGTTCTCAGCGACCACCTATACCGCAGGCTCCTCAACCGACTCCTATCAAGCGTTTGTCCGAAACAGAGATGCAAGCACGCAGAGAAAAGGGCCTTTTCTATAATTGTGATGAGAAATTCACTCGGGGACATAGATGTGTTCAACAAAAGCTCTATCTCTTGGATGTGGAGTCTCTGCCTGCCTCCAAAATTGGTGACGAAGATCCAGAAACACTGGATGCTCCGGTCGACGTTCAGGAACCGCCTATTGACCCTCCGTCTCAGGATGACCAGCCAGAGATATCCCTCCATGCTTTAGCTGGAATAACCACCCCCCAAACAATGCGGGTCAGGGGTTACTTCAAGAAGCTTCCTCTTACAATACTCATTGATTCTGGGAGCACTCATAATTTCATTGACCCTCGGATCGCCAAACAAGCTGATTATTTTATCCATCCTTGCTCCAACTTTGAAGTCATGGTTTCCAATGGGGGCACCTTACCTTGAAAAAGGGAGGTGTCGAAATGTGTGTATCTCTATGGGAGATTATACCTTGCGCTCTGACATGTTTTCCTTTCCCTTAGGCGGATGTGATGTGGTTTTGGGCGCTTAATGGCTACGCACACTTGGCCCTATCTTATGGGATTTTGCTGAACTTTGGATGGAGTTTTCCCTCAATGGACAAAAACACACATTGACAGGATTACAACCAGGTTCTCTCAGCATCATCTGTTCACATCGCATGGAAAAACTCCTCAAGAAGAATTCACAAGGTGTCATCGCTTAGATCCATTCCATCCAGATGCAACCATCAGCAGTCTCCACTACTCCCTTGGATCTACAACAAATTCTGGATCGATATACAGGTGTCTTTGCTGAACCAGTGGGATTGCCACCTTCCAGGCCAGAAGACCATCGTATTCAGTTCCTTCCTGGCAGCGTTCCTCCCAACATCAGGCCCTATCACTACCCATTTCACCAAAAAACGGAGATTGAAATGCTCGTTCAGGACTTATTGAAGCAAGGTATTATTCTCCCAAGCACTAGTTCCTTTTCTTCTCCAGTTATTCTTGTCCGCAAAAAAGATGGGTCATGGCGCCTCTGCATTGACTTCCGAGCACTTAATCACCTCACCATCAAGAATAAGTTTCCAATTCCCATTGTTTATGAGCTTCTTGATGAGCTTCATGGGGCTCACTTTTTCTCCAAGTTGGATCTTCGTTCTAGGTATCATCAAATTCGGGTTCATGAGGATGATATCCCTAAAACAGCTTTCCGCACACATGATGGCCATTATGAGTTTTCGGTCATGCCCTTTGGCCTCACTAATGCTCCTTCCACATTCCAGGCCTTAATGAATAAAATATTTCGACCCTACTTGCGGAAATTCATTCTGGTATTCTTTGATGATATCCTCATCTACAGTAAAACATGGGATGAACATCTCCAGCATTTGGATCTTGTCATGCAACTTTTCTCTGACCATCATCTCCATGCCAAGTAGTCTAAATGTGTTTTTGGATAGAAGGAAGTTGAGTATCTCGGGCACATTATCTCAGCACAAGGGGTTCGCGTGGATCCTGCCAAAATCGATGCCATGAACAATTGGCCGCATCCTTAGACACTCAAGAGCCTTCGTGGTTTTTTGGGGTTGACTGGCTACTACCGCAAGTTTGTCAAGGATTATGGGAATATTGAAGCTCCCTTAACTGCTCTACTGAAAAAAGATGCCTTCACATGGACACCTGCTGCTCAGTGTGCATTTGACAAACTAAAACAAGCTATGTGTACTACACCTGTGCTAGCTATGCCCGATTTTTCCAAGCCCTTCACTATTGAGAGTGATGCTTGCGGAAATGGACTTGGTGCTGTTCTCCTTCAAGATGAACACCCCATTATGTTCACCAGCAAAGCCCTTTCAGGTAAGAATTTAGCTGCCTCTACCTATGAGAAGGAAATGATGGCTATTTTGCATGCAGTTCATAAGTGGCGCCCATACCTATTAGGTAATCATTTCTGCATCAAGACTGATCACCAGAGTCTGAAATATTTCTTGGACCAGCGTGTATCCTCCCCGGCACAATAGAAATGGGTTAGAAAACTCATGGGTTATGACTATGAGATCACTTACAAGAAGGGTAAAGACAATATTGTGGCAGATGCTCTTTCTCGCACATTTGATGCCCAAGGTTCTCTTTCAGCTATTTCTATGCCTGTTCCAAATTGGTTGCAATCTGTTCAACAAGGTTATGTCAATGACTCCTCCTTATCTCAAATCATCCAATTCTTGACCAACAACCCTTCTGCTGTACCACATTACTCTTGGGATGGTGCTTCTCTGTGATACAAGGGTCGTCTGGTGCTTCCCCAGAGCACATATCTTCAACAGGATGTCTTCTATGAACTCCATGCTTCTCCATCAGCAGGGCACTCTTGGTTCCTCAAAACGTATGAACGAGCACGACGTAACTTCTTTTGGCAGTGCATGAAAAGGACAATTCAACATATGGTGGCCGAATGTGATACCTACCAGCGCAATAAGGGTGAAACAACACTCCTTCCAGGATTGCTTGAACCCTTGCCCATACCTACACGGATTTGGACAGATATTTCTATGGATTTCATTGAAGGGCTCCCTAAATCTGGCAGGAAGACAGTGATTCTCGTTGTGGTTGATCGCCTCTCCAAATATAGTCATTTTTGTGCTCTCAGCCATCCCTATACAACCTCCTCCGTCGCTCAAATTTTTCTGGACCAGATCTTTCGTCTTCATGGTATCCCTTCTTCCATTGTCTCGGATCGTGATGCGACTTTCACCAGTCATTTTTGGACAGAACTATTTCGTCACAGTGGCACCAAACTGAAGATGAGTTTAGGGTATCACCCACAAATAGATGGTCAGACTGAAATTGTCAATAAATGCTTGGAAACTTATCTTCGTTGCTTCACCTCAGAACAACAATATCAGTGGGCAAAATGGCTCCCTCTCGCTGAATGGTGGTACAATACCTCTTACCACACTACCTCTAAAATGACCCCATATGAAGCAGTATATGGTCAGGCACCTCCAGCTCTTCTTCCATACAGCCCCACCAGTTCACCAGTTCAGGAAGTTGACACGGTCCTTCGAAACCGCAATCAGATTCTTCGCATTTTGCAGGACAATCTTCACCTGGCAAGAAATCGCATGAAGCAACAAGCTGATCAGCACCGTTCTGAGCGCACTTTTCAAGTTGACGATATGGTTTTTCTTCGTCTCCAGCCGTACAAACAATCATCCTTGAAACTCAAAGGGCGTCATAAGCTCGCTCCAAAGTTCTATGGGCCATATCGGATTCTTTAGAAGATTGGGTCCGTTGCTTATAAATTGGAACTTCCTCCTTCTTCCCGCATTCATCTTGTCTTTCATGTCTCTTGTATGAAGAAAGTTCTTGGCGCCAACATCAGTGGACAAACGATTTTACCCGAACTGGATAATGAAGGATCTATCCTTTTGGAACCAGAGGCCATCCTCAATTGGCGCACGCGTCAGCTTCACTCTCGCTCTATCACAGAGGTCTTAATTCAGTGGCACGGCATGCAACCAGAGGATGATACATGGGAACCACTCCTTCAGATTCAACAACAATTTCCACATCTAAAGCTTTGAGGACAAAGCTTTTTTTAAGGGGGAGGGGATGTTAGGAACCCATGTCTTTACTTTGTTAGTATGTTGTTATTGGACGCATATGCTTTGTAAGTGGTCCCGTAGTATTTGTTGATCAATAGTTTGTGTTATTGTTGTTGGCGCATATGCTTTGTAAGTCGCCCGTAGTATTGTTGATCCATAGTTTGTAACGGCCCATGGTTTTGACCCATAGTATTGGCGCCTAGAATTAGTATATAAGTGTTTGTCGAGACCTATGAAGGCACCGTGAAGTTATTTGTATTGAGCTTGCTCAAAGGAGGTTGCCCCCTCGAAGTGGCCTGTGATCAATATAAAAGTGATTCTGAGTTTTGTCATTTCTGCTATTTCGCGTATTCTTGTTAATTAATTGTTGCAGGTGCTTCACAAACATCTTCGCCATCATCATTATCATCAACATCATCATCATCATCAACAACAACAACATCTTTGCCATCATCATTATCATCAACATCATCATCATCATCATCATCATCATCATCATCATTCATGATGATGATGATGAATGATGATGATGATGATGATGTTGATGATGGTGATGATGACGGAGATGTTGTTGATCGTCACCATCAGCATCGATATCATCATCATCGTCATTTGTCATCATCAGCATCATCATCATCATCCTTATCTTCATCATCATCATCCTCGTCATCATCATCATCATCATCATCATCATCATCATCATCATCCTCATCCTCATTGTCGTCGTCGTCGTCATCATCATCATCATCATCATCATCATCATCATCATCCTCATCGTCATCGTCGTCATCATCATCATCATCATCATCATCAACAACAACATATTCGTCATCATCTTCATCATAAAATCATCATCATCATCATCATCTTCATCATCATCATCATCATCATCATCTTCCATATTTTTCATCATCATCATCATACTCATCTTCATCATCATCCATCATCATCATCATATTCGTCATCATTAGCATGATTCATCATCATCATCGTCATCCTCCTCCTCCTCCTCCTCCTCCCCCTCCTCCTACTCCTCCTCCTCCTCATCATCATCCTCATCACCCTCATCCTCCTCCTACTCCTCCTCATGATCATACTCATCATTATCTTCATCATCTTCATCCTCATCATCATGAAGATGATGACGATGAGGAGGATGATGATGATGATGACGAGGATGACGATGATGATGATGATGAATACCATGATCATTGTGGCCATGATAATATGATGATGAATACCATGATCATCGTGGCCATGATAATATGATGATGATGATGACGATATTAGTCATGATCATAATCATCATCCTCATCATCATCTTCATCATCATCATCATCCTCATCATCCTCATCATCGTCATCACCCTCTTCATCATCATCATCATCGTCATCATCATCATCATCATCGTCATCATCATCGTCATCATCATCGTCATCATCATCGTCATCATCTTCATGATGATGAGGATGAAGATGATGATGATGATAATGACGATGATGATGATGATAATGACGAGGATGATGATGATGACGATGATGATGATGATAATGACGAGGATGATGATGATGACGATGATGATGATGATGATGATGAAGACCATGATCATCGTGACCATGATCATATGATGATGATGATCATGAATAATATCGTCATCGATGATGATGGTGATGATGATGATGATGATGATGATGATGACTAATATCACCATCATCATCATCATGCTCATCATCATCATCATCATCATCATCATCATCATCATCGTCATCATCATCACCCTCTTCCTCCTCCTCCTCCTCCTCATCATCAACATCATCATCATCATCAACATAATCGTCATCATCATCATCATCGTCATCGTCGTCACCATCATCATCATCATCATCATCTTCATCATCATCATCATCATCATCATCCTCCTCATCATCATCATCTTCTTCTTCTTCATCATCATCATATTCGTCATCATCATCGTCATCATCATCTTCATCTTCGTACTCATCTTCATCATCATCATCATCATCATCATCATCCTCATCCTCCTCCTCCTCCTCCTCCTCCTCCTCCTCTTCATCATCATCATCATCGTCATAATCATCATCATCATCATCATCATCATCATCATCCTCATCATCCTCATCATCATCATCAGCATCCTCATCATCCTCGTCATCATCATCATCATCTTCATCATCATCATCGTCATCGTCGTCGTCACCCTCTTCCTCATCATCATCCTCATCATCATCGTCATCTTGGTCATCATCTTCATCATCAACATCATCATCATCATCATCATCAAGAAGGGGGAATCAAGGTTTGACCTAGAGTGACCCCTTTTAATCATTCCTAGAGTTATGTTGTTGATGAACCAAAATTAAGCACTCCAACTAACTATGGGCCAAATCAAAAGGTTGGATCCCAAGACAAAACCTAGTAAGTAGGAGGGTTCCCCAAAGGGTCTAGTAGATTCAAACTAATGATTAAAGTTATAATATTGAAGAGGAGGCAATATCAAACCCTACTTAAGCACTAGACATCACAAGGAGTTCATGCATATAGGGTAAGGTAAAGTGACTCAATAGATATTTATCTAGCACATAACAATCTTTGTATGAAGAGAGAAAAATACCAATGTTAATAATGGGTAGGTTATGTAGATCAAGGAAATGGAATTAGGAAACACCCTAGTACCTCTAAGTAGGTAGGTGTAAGTGAATACCAATAAATGCATACACTACAATCACTCTTATTCCAAAGTTCTGATTCATTCAATAGGATTTTTGTATGGATGCATATGTGCAATTGAGCTAGGTTTTGGTCAATACAATGTATTCATATTGGTGTGTTGTTTGATTTTTGTTGTAGATTAGGATACCAAATCCCAATAGTTTCAATTTCCAAAAGCCAATAGTCATGCAATTTAGCTAGGATTTGGTAAGTCCATTGTATTCATTGATTAGGATATCAAATCCCAATAGTCACCATTTCTTGTAGTCAATAGTCCACCACTTAAGTACTAAATAGCGCACAGGCACTTAGAGCGCGTACGTGCATTTAAAATAACACGCACACTCCATTTAAAGTTCTAAATTTTGGCGGGCAATTCCTTGCCCACCAACGTGGTGGATGACTTGGCCACTATAGTTTTAGGTTCGGGTTTCCAAACCAAGTGGCTTGGACTGTGTGTTAGCTCTCCAAGAAACTCTCCTAGGTTGTATCTCAGAGATGCCTGGTAACTTAAATAATATCTTAATGATTCACTCAAAGTGGATCAAGTCAAATGACTAAATCAAACCTCACTCACTCAAGACATGTATAAACACAACCAGATTGACAAGGCTTTTAACTATCACTGTTCAGAGAGTTGTAGATAAATGAATGGACGAAGAACTCTTAATTTGCTAGCAAAAACATAAACACAAAGTATATATGAATGGCCAGCTAAACCAAGCAAAGTACTGGCAGATTCTAGTTTATGGATGTATTGACAAGTTGACAGTTATCAAACATCAAACAAATAGAATAGACATGAATTTGACATTCAGGTTCAAGTACAAAATAGATAAGAAGATGAAAATCTGAACGCGTAATGGCAAAAGAAGCTTGTATTATTGATCAAGAACATGAGAAGCTTGAGTACAAAAAAGTGTTTAAGAGTCTCCAAAGTTGAACCCTTACTTCATCTCAATTTCTAGGCTTTATAGCCTTTACATCATCTTTCCAGATCCTAAGAAATAGGATTGAATTTACTAAAGATAGAAACTCAAAACCGTTTTTAATAAACTAGGGAAAAATCCTCTTTAATTTGGTTAAACTGCTGAAAAATGGGGCTCAGAGATGGATTCATTTCTCTAAATATGTGACACTTGTGTATAAAAAGAAAGAGGTTATTGTATATTGGTTTGTTTTGAGCAAAAACCTCTCTCAGTTTCTTGATATTCGTTTTCATTTTCCCGAGATCTGTATTTCAAAAACATGTGTCAAACAGACAAATTCTGGGATCCAAAAATTGGGGCTCAGAGATGGATTTGATTCTCTCAATATAAAACACTTGTAGGAAAATGGAGAGAGGTTATTGTTCTCTGACATGTTAGGAACAAAACCCTCCAAGTGTTTTTCAAAATGATTCTCCAATCGCTTAGAATCATCATTTGAAAATGATGACTCTGCATAGTAAAAACACCATTTTTGCAGCAAATATGCTCGCCTCCATCTTGAGAGTCTTCATGTCTTCGATAGCTACAACAATATTCCAGGTGATGAAAATGCACTTAACATCTTACTCAAATGGTTTGGCAGCGAAAACATTTGATCTGAGCGAAAATATCATCATTCGGCTTGTCTCTGTGCTTTCGATAGCTGTGGACAATTTTGCCCTTAAACTGTAAGCTACCAGAAACTTGCTGTTCAATGGCTAATGAACAACTGTTGTATCCGCCTAAGCCACCAAAAATTATTCCACGATACATGACACATGCCTTTCCTTTCGGTAGCTTGAAGAGTTTTGTCTTCCATACTGTAAACTCCCGAAAGCTGGGTTTTCAGTAGCTAATGAACAATTGCCATGTCCGCCTAAGCTATCGAAACCTAAAAATTCTTTTTTTTGGAGAAAAAGTAACATCAAATGTTATTCAAACTTTATTACATACTTCAAACTCTTTAAAAAGAACCTCAAATGTATATGAAAATGAAAATTTGAAAGACTTCCTATCACCTAGAAAAGACAACTAGTCTATGTTTATTTGAGGAGATAACATCTGGCTCCTACTCAGGGATGGAATCCTCCCTGTGAGGTTCCAAGAACCAAATATCAAATGCCTTTCCTGTAAAAAAAATCTAAACCTATCCTCTAGTGTTCCATTGGGCTATGGAGTCATTTAAACTGCCACCAAATCTTTTGCAATCTGTCCACGAATGTTCAATTGTAAACTTGCTAGCAATGCCTTGCATCCATTGGGCTATGGAGTCTCAAATCCTGCTTTCAAAACCTAATCCAAATCTTGCAACCCTACTCATCATTTGAAGCCAAACTACCCCTTCCAATAGTTTCTTATATCCATTGGGCATGGAGTCTTTATTCAAAACCGAAACCACAATACTAAATGCAAACCTCACGCATTATGTAAACTTGAAATGCTTAGCCATGAGCTTATTCATCTATGCTACCCTACTCTAACCATTGTATTGATGCTTAATCAAGTAAACTCATGTTTCCAATGAAGCCATGTTAGAAACTGATTCACTGAAACTATTTTTGATCTTAACCCCCAAAATAAAGGAATCCCTATCACGCAGAAATGTAGTTGGGAAAGATAACAGAAACGACTTTCGTCTGACTAGAAAATTTTGACATTTATACTGCTCATAGATTCCAAATAATCAACAATAGGGTCATCAAAGTCACAAGGAAATACCTCTCCTTTCTGCTGTTCCAAGTGACTGAAATGCTGCTGTTGATTGCCTTCAGTGATCTCAATGTTGAATGTGGACTGTTCTTCTTCTGTCGAAGGAAAATGCAAGCTTAACTGTTGATCCGATCCTTTCTGATCCCCTTCACCATATCTCTGTAATTTGATTTCATCATGATAATATGCTGGCTTATCACGGCGAACAATTTTTTCTCCAACAATAATATCTTTGTAGGATATATCAAAACTAAAAAGATCTTCATTGGAGTTATGAACAACAGATTCATAACAAGCATCAATCATAGCGTGCACATATTTTTTATCATCCCTCTATTGAAAAGAAGAACTAGGTGAAAATTTAGTAGACACTATGTCTTCACAAACCTTGAAAACTTTTTCATCATGGTTACTACCACTTTCCTTAGTCTGGAAATCTAGAAGCTGAGGACTATCCTTAATATTTGCTGCAGATCCGAAACTGTCACTTGCGGATCTGTCAATTCCTCCTGCTGATGTATACATTTGTTCTTTGACCTCCAAACATTCAAAAGAGACATGTTGATCTTCATAAACATCTAAAGCAATAGACACATTTGATATGATGTCATATGTTTTTATGTCATTACTATCATTCAATACCTCTTGATCTTCATGGTAAATGTCTCCTTCTATAATAAAAAGCTTTATCACTAATATGATTTTTGTGACAAGCAATATCTTTATGATACGAAGAAAACTCCTCACAACATCCTTCAAAAAGATGTTCAACTGGAAAATACTCTTTAGAAAAGGAGTTAAAAACTGCATGAAAACCAACCAAAGAGCTAATACTAGCAATAGGAAGAGACCTATACCAATCACGAGCAATTCCCTCTAATAAAAAACTAAAGAGTAGGATCTGAACATCCTCATGCACAACTTGCAAACGATGCATGCAGTCATGAAAATCCAACAAATGTTCAGCTGGTATTTCCCAATCTTCCCCTCGGAATCTGGGAAGGCAATTTTCCCATTCATCTCTACTAGGCACTGGATTAGGGAAACCAACAATTTTTGAAAAATCACAGAATGCATACCTCTTAGCAAAGATCTTGTTCATGTCATACAAGTGGAGTCGCCAACAGATTTCTGAATAATGGAGTCGCCACTGAATCCGTCATTCATGGAGTCACCAGATAGATGATTTCAACCAAATGATGTCCAAGCTTTGTCTACCATCAAAGCTAGATCTATGTCGTCTCCCAGGGAAGCTGAGCTTCAATCTCCTCTCCCCGGCAACGGCGCCATTTTGTTAGCTCTCCAGGAAACTCTCCTAGGTTGTATCTCAGAGATGCCTAGTAACTTAAATAATATCTTAATGATTCACTCAAAATGGATCAAGTCAGATGACTAAATCAAACCTCACTCACTCAAGACATGTATAAACACAACCAGATTGACAAGGATTTTAACTATCACTGTTCAGAGAGTTGTAGATAAATGAATGGATGAAGAACTCTTAATTTACAAGCAAAAACATACACACAAAGTATATATGAATGGACAGCTAAACCAAGCAAAGTACTGGCAGATTCTAGTTTATGGATGTACCGACAAGTTGACAGTTATCAAACATCAAACAAACAGAATAGACATGAATTTGACATTCAGGTTCAAGTACAAAATAGATAAGAAGATGAAAATCTGAACGCGTAATGGCAAAAGAAGTTTGTATTACTGATCAAGAACATGAGAAGCTTGAGTACAAAAAAGTGTTTAAGAGTCTCCAAAGTTGAACCCTTACTTCCTCTCAAGTTATAGGATTTATAGCCTTTACAACATCTTTCCAGATCCTAAGAAACAAGATCAAATTTACTAAATATAGAAACTCAAAACTTTTTTCAATAAACTAGGGAAAAATCCTCTTTAATTTGGCCAAACTGCTGAAAAATGGGGCTCAGAGATGGATTCAGTTCTCCGAATCTGTGACACCTGTGTATAAATCGACAGATTTTATTGTATATTGGTTTGTTTCGAGCAAAAACCTCTCTCGGTTTCTTGAGACTCGTTTTCATTTTCCCGAGATCTGTATTTCAAAAAAATGTGTCAAATAGGCAAATTCTGGGATCCAAAAATTGGGGCTCAGAGATGGATTCAATTCTCTCAATATGAAACACCTGTAGGAAAACAGAGAGAGGTTATTGTTCTTTGACATGTTAGGAACAAAAAACTCTGAGCATTTTTCAAAATGATTCTTCAGTTGCTTAGAATCATCATTTGAAAGTGATGACTCTGCACAGTAAAAACGCCTTTTTTGCAGCAAATATCCTCGCCTCCATTTTGATAGTCTTCATGTCTTTGACAGCTGCAGCAATATTCCAGGTGATGACAAGGCACTTAACATCTTCCTCAAATGATTTGGCAGTGAAAACATTTGATCTGAGCGAAAATATCATCATTCTACTTGTCTCTGTGCTTTCGGTAGTTGTGGACAATTTTGCCCTTGAACTGTAAGCTACTAGAAACTTGTTGTTCGGTGGCTAATGAACAACTGTCGTATCCGCCTAAGCCACCGAAAACTGTTCCACGATACATGACACGTGCCTTTCCTTTCGGTAGCTTGAAGAGTTTTGTTTTCCATACTATAAACTACCGAAAGCTAGGTTTTCGGTAGCTAATGAACAATTGCCATATCCACCTAAGCTACCGAAACCTGAATTTTTTTTTTGGAGAAAAAGTAACATCAAATGTTATTTCAAACTTTATTACATACTTCAAACTCTTGAAAAAGAACCTCAAATGTATATGAAAACAAAATTTTGAAAGACTTCCTATCACCTAGAAAAAACAACTAGTCTATGTTTATTTGAGGAGATAACACTATGTTATAACAAAATACATCTTATTCTATAGCTTCTTCTGTTTTGAGCATGATTCTGCATATGCTACACTTGTCCACTGCTAATGAAATTGCACACACTTGTAGAACTATGTGTGAAGATTTTGAATATGTAATTTTTTATTAAATCTATTATTTGCTTCTATTTTTTAATTAATTTTAATTGCACTAACGTTAATCTTACACAAAAAGTAGGTTATTTCTTTCGTCTATAACTTCTGATTGGCTCACCTATTTTGAAAACGGAAAAAAAACCCACACAGGTACACACAAAGACCTACATCCTAAAAAAAAAAGTTCATTGATTATGTTAAGACCGTGATGTCGGGGACCAACGCTCGACCTAGTCAGTTTAGGGCTTAGATGACTTCCTTACTTAAAAAAATTAATTAAAATTAAAATAAATAAATATGTAAAAATAGCTTTTCACTAGAACAACCTGTTATCTACGACTGTATATATTTGTTTTCACAAAATTCCACCATTTGCATACCAAACCAGGGGACCAACGCAAACATCTTCATTAGGTTTTATTAAAAAAATAACATACCAACCTTAGGAGAACCCCATTTTTTGGGAGTTATACTTAATTTCCATAAATAATATTTAAATATTACGGAAGGTAATCTGATTGTCTACGTTTCATCTTCTTACGCCATATTCCAAAAAGTTGTGTAGGTAGCTATAATATTGCTTTTTGACATTCAAATTTCTGTTTTTCAAAAATTCCATTGCGACTAACGCGTCATGAGTGGCCAACATTAGCTTACAGCAACCCATATAAAGTGCATAAGCAAAATCTCTCGCATCATAGTTGGTTTACTTCAATACAAATACAAATCCATTAGTGAACGCAATACATCTTATAATTTTAGTAATTATTAATGTTAATAACATTTATAAACACTAATATTAAATTAAAAATATATAAATTTTTGTAATTAATATTATTCACTTTAACATTTGTTATACAGTATGGAAAAACAATATATCCTAGTTTGTAAATGAAATTTATTAAACTAACTTATTTGAAATTTTAACAATAGTATTAATTTGAAAAATCATGTTAAACACAGTTTTGAAAATTTAATTTAAAAAGTTATGTTTGATGAAATAAATTAAATAAATATATTTTTAAAATATTTAATTTTAATTTTAATATAAAATATGAAATATAATTTAAATTTAAACAACTATATATATAAGGAGTATAAAAGTTAGAAATTATATTGATTATTTAGTAAATTATATCGTATAAAAGTAAAGTTTGTAACTTTCAATTATATATATATATATATATATATATATATGAGAGAAGGGTAAAAGAATTATATTAAAAATGATAAGGGTAAACAATTTAAAGTTAAAATAATTGTAAATTGAAAGAGATGGTATGGTGTCTTATAAATTATAAGATATATTTTATAAAATTTAATAGTTTTATCATGAAATCAAAAGTTATTTAAAATAATAATAATAATAATATAATAAATGTTTATATGTAATAAAGTTGGGGTATTGTTTTATAGATTTGATGTTTCACTGTTGTAAAGACACACATGTATTGAAGCCCATATTGCATTGAGGCAAATGATGGATCCAATTCTCAGTTTCAGAGATTGTCGTTTAAAGTAAGTGACATGACAAAAAATGGCGTACTGTCATTAAACTTGATGCTAAGTAGCAAGTCCCTACCCTAAGTTCTTGCATTCAAAGTATCATATAGGAGCAAGCTCCCAATGACATCGTCATAGAGATGGGAACTATGAAAGGCATCAATGTTGACATAATAGTGTTGACTTGTTGCAGTATTCAAGAATAGCATCCAAAGGTGTTTTGGTTTCCGTATTGACAGTGTCATCTTGAAACCAACATCACTGGAAAAAAAAACAATGAATTTTTTTCGAATGCATCATTTTAAGGAAATTTTAGCTTCAAATTATCAAAATGACCAACACTAGTTAGGTCATTATCAATTCAAAAATTAGTACAAAACTCCCATCATTAGATATCAATTTAAAGTTGTGTTTTCTCATTGAGTTAGCATGCACGTGTGTTATTCAAAGTTAAGTATAAATGTTGTACATTGGTAGCTCAATGCCCTTCTCCATAGGCCTTATAGCCCCCATAAAATCTTGAGGAGATTTCTTGTAAAGGTATTTGTGCCATAAACCAAATCTTTATTTTTAATTTTTTTTCAAGTACCATAGTTATCAAAGTTTGCATACGTTTGTCATTACACGGCATCAAGACTTCAAGTCATCTCACCCTTAGCACCATTTACAACACATACCACCCATGTGCCCATACCATAATACTATGTGATAAGTCACTTAGATAACAAGCACACACTAATTGCATTTCACTTGCATATTAAGCATTGTTTTTCATATACAAGAGATCAAAGAATAATCATAAAAGGGAGCCACCATAACCTTGAAAAACATGTGAATATTTTCCAACAAATCCATACATCATTTTCCATTGAACTCACAGCAAGGACTTGGCCATCATATCCAAGTCATCTTACAAGCCATTATTTAATATCATTAAAAATATGAATTTACAAGCCATTCTTTCATGTCATTAAAACTAAACTTAAGGAAAGGATGATCTTTGAAAATTTAAGTTATTTGCAAAATATAATAGAAGCACATTGTTAGGAAAGAAAGGCTATTTTTTAGACTACTGTAAATAATAATAATAAATTAAAACAAAGTATATTTAGGAAGGAGAGAGAAAATGGGAAGCATGGCGGTATCCCCCTACCAAAACGTTGATAATAAGTTGTCTAATTAGAATATACATTGAGCCCGTTGACATGCACATAACATTGTGACATTTAGCATAGAGTATGACTGCAGAGTGGGAAGATATTAGAGGTATCACATTATTTTGGTTGTGATAAAGGATTTTAGCATACAAACGGAGAATTGCTAGAAAGGCTTAGGTGGACGGGAACATAGAAAATCATAAACATTTTGGTTTTTGTAAAGAGCGATTGAGATCATGCATTTAAACAAAAAACACTTGGCCATCAGATCCAAGTTGTGTTCCATATCAATGGCCATGTCAAGGACTTCCTCATTGATGTGACGGGATGTGCTCATTTCACACAATTCAAAACCTTGTTCGAAAAAACACACACAAATGGAAATTGATGCAATTTAGGCACTCTTTTGATTTGAAAACTGTTTTGTTTCAAGCTGGAATAGAGGGAAAGAACCCCCCACCTATTGTTCTTAGAAATTATAAAAACAAAGAGCTTATAAAAGCACTAGCGGGTAAAGTTATCATTAAATCCTCGAGAAAAAACCCTAAGAGATGTCTTGGACGGTTAAACACAGACAACCATCAAGTGGTCATAACTCACCCAATTGGAAAATAATGTGTTTTATGCATTCTGAACAATTGTGATGGAAATTATATCAAATTTATGGTTCAATGTGATAAATGAGCACCAAAAAGAAACCATCAAAGAAAACCACCTGTCCTATGCATGTTGAAAAATTGAAATGTGGACATCGCTGGATTCTAGATATTGCTGGAGAGTGATCTATGGGGAGCGAAAGTGTCAAATTTATGGGTCAATGTCATGAAGGGGCACAATTAAAACTATCAACGAGAAAACCACTTCTCCCATGCATGTTGAAGAATTGAAATGTGGACGTCGCTAGATTATGCATGTTGCTCGGTTGATTTCCAACTTCTCAATTCGATGTTGAATGTCTCCATGACAATGGGAGCCCACATCATAAGAAGGTCGCCTACGGGGAACCTATGGCTCCAAGTCTATTTCTGGAAATTGAAAGAAATAAAGGAAAGGGAGTGTTTAATTGCATGTCTGGCTACTTGGGTATTCCTAGCTTATATAGTGGTAACGCTCCTAGGATGTATGGTATAAAGAGGGTAAGGAAAAGATAAGGGAAAAGCTATTCTACTGGAAGGCATATGCTGCTTGCCAGTTTCTGATGTTGCTTGCCAGTTTATGTGACCAGAGGTGTTGTCTGCAAAAGTGGACCGATAACATTTAGTTAATTGAATTAAAATGCAAACTGAGGTTTCAAATTCTACCGATTACTAAGTGGAGTTTAGAAGAAGCCATGAACATAGACATCAAGAGTCATATCAAGGTAACGACACATAGACACTCATAACATGCCGTAACATGCATGCAGTAGTTGAAAAGCAACGTGTACGACGAATAAAGACATTGAGAACAGTGTTTTCATTGTCACGCAAAGGTGGGAACCCATGGGTGGAAACACATTGATATCTTGGCATATGCTTCATTCCTCGAAAGTAGATCATTCACACAATTTGACAATACTAGAGGACTTAGCTCGCTTTGAAACCCAATTTGAACTCAGTTTGCATCTGTTTGGTCTACGAGACAACATTCTCTTTTGCGTCTGATCGATTTTAGTCTGTATGATTTGTTTGGTCTATCAGAGATTTTAATCTGTAAGAGAGGTATTGTAACTTTGTATACTTTCTATTTTTTTTTACAAATACCAAGAATGATAAATTGAAAAAAAATTGATTGTGACCTGTGTGCACTTTCCATTTCTATTGGGTTAAGAGATATATAAGAGGTACAAGAGAATTTTTTTTTTCCGAACTTGGAAACTTTGATTGGTTACTGGTTTATGTGGAATTGGAATTAGTCCCTTCCCGCAAGTAGTATGGACTATATTTGATGTATTTTTAATACCTTGGCGCAATTTACAATGCTTTTTATAACAAAGTTTTAAACTGATTTTTTCCTCTCGAACAATCCCCAATTTCGAAGCCTTATTTGGCCTCATATCGAGGCATATGCTAGTGGGTCCCTCTGATCGCTCCATTTGTTGTGTTGCATGTAGCGAGAGTGTCACTGTGTTGCATGCCTCCAACCGAATGCAGCAGTCTACGTACTCCACCTGGCACCACGTCCTACCACGAGCACGATCGCTTTCCACGAACGGGATTGCATGTGTTTCACGACCGCTTGTCACTAACGGGATTGCATGTGTTGCACAACCTCTTTCCACAAATGGTATTGCATGTGCTGCAGCACCTGCATGTCCTCCGACTGTATTTGGTTTTTAGATATGTTACAAAGAATACTGGTGTCTCTCCTCGTGTACATCTCTTCCTCTGTAAATCACAGTCGCACACATTGTTATTCATATCCATTAGTAAGAAACGAACCGGTTAATGTTAGAAAATAAAAACTTTACAACGTGATTTTATATTTGAAGAGTATCGATCCCATCAAATATTATAATTGCAGACAGGAACTGGACGTCGTGGGAGGTCACAACTCTGTATTGAGTGCTCTCACCCCTTTGGACCGCAAACATCTTCTGTCAAATGTTCAGTTGATCTCACCGTGTCTTCAATAAAGCAAAGTACGCCTGTAGACATCTTATGCATGGTTGTTCCTCACGTAGCTTCTTACTTAGATTGAATGTTAGGTTTTTGTGTTTACTTCCCCTCGTTTTTTGCTTTTGCAACGTTCGAGTGCAATATGATTCATCATTTCCTTCATGGGGTTTCTTCGATGGTCAAACGTTCTTCACTATTGTTTTATATATATATATATATGCATGTTGTTACAATGTGTATCTACATGTAGGAGTCATTGTCTGATTAGGTTTGTGTGTTTTTTGTTCTTTGCACGGTTTTTCACTAAAACCAAGGATCTTAAACTCCATATTAGTGTGTAATGTTACAATGCGCACTCCTTTCAACACTTGTTTTGCCTGAAAGAAAACAACAGAATTTGACATTCCAACTGTTAAAAAATAAAAATAAAAGTTCCATGACAGAAATCCAAGGTAAGCATGTCTCGAGTTACATTTTACAGTTTTACCTTAGCCCAATTAATCTTCCATGGATTGTCAACACCTTGATTCAAAACAAAAAATCAATGACAACACTTTCTTTGATGAGCATTGTTGTTGCCACATCTGCACAAAATGGGAACAAGGCAGTAAACACTTAAATAGAATTCCTGAAGTAACTGTAAAAGGCGTAAAACATAAGAAATCATATCCAACATGATTGAATGCACCATAGGTAAAACCATCGGTAACTACCATTTAGAAAACTAACCTAATCAACATATCATATAGTGAGGAGTGGCTTCCAAGCTTGAGTTGCCATGTCGCCCTTTAAGGAAAACTAAGCCCACTTTTCTAGACGGTTCATAATTCCTTCAAACATTTAGAAATTTGGTATTAAAAACAAGACGGCATCGAAAAATGACTATGATATTTAAATTATGTATGAATAATGCAAATATTATTACCAGTCTAAGTAATATAACTAAGTCCTAGCGAGTTCACTTGCCAAGGATAGAAAAGACATCCATTAATTCTCATGAAACAGTTCACTAGTAAACAAAAGAGCCATGAGAATGATGTTTGAGACCAAAAACCAAATGATAAACAGTGGTGAGGAGTTAAGCTTACCTGAGCCATTGGATAAATTTGGGAGAGCTTAGTTCATCCAGGTAACAGATGTTCTTACACATAGTAGGGTCTCCCACACTTGGCATTCCACGAGGCACACAGTTGTAAAAAGGTTTAAATGCAAAGTTGCAAACCTGTCAACTTGTAAACCTTGATGCATGTCAACAGATCAGGCTATCCACTATAAACAAAATATTTAGATTTTAACATTTGCAAGTTCAAAGTCGTTCTATTTTCATTTTTACTTAATCCTTGCCAATGATGAAAATTGTCTTTTCAAGCACTTTCCACCAATCAGACTTATACACTTATTAAAATATTTTATTAAATAAATATAAATAAACACATAAATTATTTTAACATTGGATAAACTGAAGGAAAGTTTTAGAAATATTTTTTTACACAGTAAATTAATACTAAAAAGCAGAACATATAGTCTCTGGCAGGGACTAATAAAAAGAAGTTCAAGTTTCAGTATTAGTCGGATGTGATTTTTGGACACGTTTCAGTTTGATGGAAAAAAATGTGGCCTTCTCTTCTCTTTATGGAAAATCTTGCAGTTAGTGTGATTCTTTTAATGTGCTGCCAGAGATACCAATGGTGGTGGAGACTGAGCGGCAGTGTTTAGTGTCGATTTTCAACTCACTTGAAATTCCTATACTGTGTCTCAATGGTCTAAAAATGGTTTAAAAGAGACCCCATCTAAAGTTTTGTTGATTCATAGGTTGACTTTGGATGTATGTCTCCAGGTTAATGTGATAGTATTCTTAATATTGACTTTGGTTGACTTTTGCTAATCTTCATTTTGTAGAAGATAAATACTTTATCCTAAACATAGCATCCTTTGTATATGGTAAATTATTTTTGTTAACATAGAATTATCATGTCAAGATATGAAACTTGAACACAACATTGCATTTGCACATTTTTACTTTATTTGCATGCTTAAAGACTGGCTAAAGACTCATAGTAAAATTCCATTTTTTTCAATGCATATTTGCATTTTTCAATGGCTTGTTTTGACCTACTTCCACGGCAGCATTCTCTTTTGCTTTCAGATAGTTCATTGAATTTTATATAGTCTCGATCACATAAAATTGTACAGTTGAAAGCATAAAAAAAAAGTCAATCTATGCTAATTGAAAATAATGAATGGTAAACAAGTATTATTTATTGATGTTCTAAACATGATAATAGATTATACATGTTCTAATTGAAAATAATGAATGGTAAACAAATATTATTTATTGATGTTCTAAACATGATAATAGATTATACATGTTCTATGCCTAGCACTTATCAATTCAGAAAAGCAATATATGTATCCAACTCAACTCTAACCAGTTGACACAAGTGAAGTGTCGCGGACATTGCCACCTTGTGGCTCTTGTTACATTTACATGCACAAGCTTATAATTGGACTTGATGGACTACTTACACTATATGCATGGCACTTTGAAAAAGCTTGAGGCTAGTTTAAAAGAATGAGAGTGCATTCTTACATGAACATGTGCGTCTTTTTCTTATGCTAAGGTTTTATTACTAATTTAATTGTTTTGTATTTTAATTTTTAATTTTGAACTTTTATTTTTTATATGATTTTATAATATATTTTATAGTTTAATTTTATTAGATAATTTTGTATTTCATTTTATAATGAGTTTTTTTTATAAATATATATATATATATATATATATATATATATATATATATATATATATATATATAACAGGAACAGGGAAAAGAGTATATTTATAAAAGCTGTGCACAGCTATTCAGTACAAATATAAAAGAGTTTTTTCAGAAGAGAAATCTCTAGAGAGACTGTAATTTCTGTCAACATATCTTTAAAAGCTCTGAGTCTTATCTTTCTAGAGCTATTCAAAATGGTACTCGAATAAACCCTGATAAACTGATTGTTTAGGAGAATGCAGAAATACATTGGCAAAATAGATACAAAATTTGAAACTTGGGCTAGAAAATGAGTTAGCCATAATTCTTTAACTGGGCTGAAACTGCGTCCACCATTTCCTGGTTTATCTCCTGATTGACCATGGGGGTTTCCTGGACTTGACTTCCTTGCATTTTCCGTGACAACACTGCAATGTCTTCCTGTAGAACATCAACCTTTCCCATAAGCTCGAACAGATTTTTCTCCAAATCATCTATTCTCGAATCCTGACATGATAGCTGGGTGACTGTGTAATTGAGGTCCGAGGCCATCTCCTCATTTTGCCTTACGCTGGTGTAGACGGCGTCATAAGTACTACGAATTGAGATTTTTACATCCACCATGGTGCGGCTCAGGGAATCTATGGCTGCCATTACATTTTGCATTGTGCCGAGGCTATGACGAAGGGAAAACAGAGGTAGCAGAGAGGGTCTGGAGATAGGAGAAGGAGGGGAGTCCAAATGGCACAGAGAGAGCTAGCTAAGGGCAGAGCAAGGGAAATGAGGGGGACGAGCCATTGCAGAGAATGGATAGAAAGGCGTGAAGGGAGGAGTTAATACCGGCTCGTGGGTGCTGACAATGTGGCAGGAGGCCATGTGACAAGCGCGTGGAGGGAGTGGATGGCGTGTGGAGGGCACTAAAATGATCGGGGAACCTAACCTTGAGCAAGGGGTGGGGAGGACCCTCGGAGAACCATGGAAACTATGCTTTGAGCATGAAAGTGAAAATCGAGCCCTTGGCATTTATTAGGGAATGTAGTGAAATCCCTTGGCACCATTGTGATCATGCATGTGCCTTGGTTCTAATAAAGTTCCTTTATTTTCCTCGAGGTTTGCTAGCCGGTTATTCTCTCTTAGAATGTGATAAAAAGAGACTTCAGTGGGGAGAGCATAGGATTTCAATCTTTGAAGGTATCTATAAGCTTTTGAATTTTGGGGGGCAGATCCCTTTCTCATGACTTGGATGACATGCCTGGAATCACCAAATATTTTGAGATTGTTAATGTTGAAGGAGGAGGCCAGTTTTATTGAGAGAATAAGTGCTAACCATTCAGCCTCATTGTTCGTTTTCTTGCCTAGGCCCCATGAGAATGCTGCGACTTGGTTTCCTCTGGGATCAAAGAGTATCCCTCCCGCACCTGCCGCCCCGATTTTATAAATATTTTTTTATTATGTATAAATATAAATTTAATTTTAAAATTATTTATTATAATAATATTTATTTTAAAATTTTATAAATATATTGAAAATTAAAATTATTAAAAATAATATTTCCATTGCCAAAATGACATAAGAGAAAAAGACTACTTACAATGCTATAAATTTTGCTCAAACAATATTGTATCTCATAGGCTTCTTTATTGAGGTCTTTTTAGTTCAAAAATAAGAAAGGAACCGGATCCATGGACTTTTATGGTAATTTTGTTTCTATTTTATTATATTAATTAGAAAATGTTTATCAACTTTTCATGCATGTTATATAGAGGTTATATATATATATATAGAATTTAAATAATATATTAATATTATTTAATTTTAATAAATTTTAATATTAATAATTTTTCTAAATTTATATATATATAGAATTTAAATAATATATTAATATTATTTAATTTTAGTAAATTTTAATATTAATAATTTTCTTATCTTAGTGTTAAAAAAAGTAAGTTTAAATTAAGTTTACATTTTCAATTTATTTTATGATATTGCAAAAAAATATTAAAGAGTCAAAAACGTTTGAATTCTAATCAATATGAATTTATTTAAAAATTAAGTTTACATTTTTAATTTAGTTATAGGATTGAATTGATGATTTGAAAAAGATAAACTAAAAAAGTAAAATACTTTTTAACTCCAATTAATATGAAATTATTTAAAAATTATGTATCAACTTCATTTAATTTAAATATATAAATTTAATTTAAAATGATGATATTAAAAGATAAATATCATATTAATCTTTTAAAAATCTATAAGTTAAAAATAAATTATATTTCATAAGCAATTGAGTTGATAAAAAAGACATTTATTGTTTGAACATGTTATTTCAAATTAGAAGTTTAATGAATTAACCTTCAAATATTTTATATGAAAAGTATGTGCTTAATTTACTATCCACGTATTTCAACACATTAAGATTATTAATGTGGTGGTTGCTAGTAACGGGTATGCACATACACATATCCCCAAGATATTAATAAAATAATATTATTTGATAATTTTAATAAAATACATATTTAATAACATTGTTTAATTAAACATAATAATTATAAAATTATTTAATCCATATTAATGTTATTTAATTAATAATAACAATAATTAATTAATTATTATTATTTTTTAATTAAAAATACTAATATATTAATATTGTTTAATTATTTTAATGAAATGGTTTGATTAACAATATTGTTTAATTAAAGAATATTATTAATTAAACAATACTATTATTTTATAATAGGGAATTAAACAATATTATTATAAAATAATTTAATTGAATATTTTATAAGTTTAATTTTAATATTTAAACTTTTTTATTTACTATTTCATAAGTTTAAAAATTTATTATGGTTGACATATACTTTTTTTTTGGAAAACTAAAATTTATTTTTCTTATCATAAATTGTTAATAATAAAAAAATAATTTCTATCAAAATATACCTGCATTTAAATCCAAATTAAGTTATACCTTTACTGCTTATTATGCACTTTTCACCAAATAAAATCAAGGCTCCTAAACAAACTTTAAAAATAATTAATTAAATGACATGTTTTTAAGAATCATAAAAGTTTCTGAAGCTAGTTTATATGTTTTTATGATATAGCGAGGTCACTCGTTTATATGATTGGAAAATATAGCGACATCTTTCATCATGAATAATTGATAGGAGTGTTATACCGAGCTTGAGACTGCAGGGGATTAGAGTCTTGTCCTGCCCACTTCAAGATTCATCATTACTGATCTAGGTGTGTAGTATTTGGAATGTTTGGTTTTTCCACTCTATGCTATTTTCTGGATATCTTTCACTGTAGCAGTGCTATCAACAAACTTGCATTGGTGTTGAAATCGAAAATCAATGGCGGGTGAACCTAGAGTAACGTTGGATGAAGCTATTAATGGCTACCGCATTGCAAAGGATTGTTGTCAAGAACCAACTTTAAAAATAATTAATTAAATGACATGTTTTAAAGAATCATAAACGTTTGTGAAGCCAGTTTATATGTTTTTATGATATAGTGAGGTCGCTCGTTTATATGATTGGAAAATACAATAACATCTTTCATCATGAATAATTGATAGGAGTGTTGAGACTGCAGTGGATCAGAGTCTTGTCCTACCCACTTCAAGATTCATCATTACTGATCTGGGTGTGTAGTATTTGGAATGTTTGGTTTTTCCATTCTATGATGTTTTCTGGATATCTTTCACTATAGTAGTGCTATCAGCAAACTTGCATTGGTGTTGAAATCAGAAATCAATGGCGGGTGAACCTAAAGTAAAGTTGGATGAAGCTATTAATGGCTATCGCATTGCAGAGGATGTTGTGAACAATTATGGTCAGAGAAGCTATCAGAAAACAAGAAGCAGTGTGAGAATCGTCAACATGTCCAGATCAGTCTCAGAGCGTAACACCAATGGAGTACATGGTAAACTATGGTCGACCATAGTTGAACATGGTAAACCATGGACAACCATTAATACCTGTAGCCAACCTTGGTCAACCATTATCAACCATAGGGAAGAGTCAAACACGGTTAACCAATATCCAACCACAGTTACCCGTGGTAAACCAAAGTCAATTATGGCCAACCAAAGGCAACCAAATTTAACTAAAGTCATCCACAGTCGAACGTGGTTACCCATACTCTTCCATGATCAACCAAAGTCAACCATACTAAATGTAAGTCAACATAGTGAACCAAGCTCAACACAAGTCAACCTAAGTAAACAAAATTCAACCATGGTCACCCAAAGTCAACCATGGTCTACTAGGTCAACCATGGTAAACAATACTCAATCATAGTCAATTAGCCAAGCAAACTCAACGATAGTCAAACAAAGTTATCTATTATCAATTACAACAAAACAAAGTCAACCATAGTTGACAATAGTCAACCCTAGTCGACAATAGTCAACCCTAGTCGACAATAGTCAACCATATTCAATTAGTATCCCAAAGTCGACCAAATTCAACCAAAGTCAAAAAAAGTTAACCATAGTGAATCATGCTCAACCATAGTACACCAATGTCAACTATGGCCAACTAAAGTCAACCATAGTCGAACATGGTCAACCATGGTCAACCAACGTAATCCAAAGTCAATTATGGAAACCAAAATTCAACCATAGTTGAACATGGTTAGCCATGGTCAACCATAGTCAACCATGGTCAACCACAAATAATTGTATCCAACCTTGGTCAACCATATGGAAAATTCAAACAAGGTCACCCAATCATCAATCATGGAAAAACAAGGTTAACCATGGTCAACAAAAGTAAACCAAAGTTAATTGTGGCCAACTAAAGTCAACCACATCTAACCATGGTCGCAAAAGTCAACCATGGTAAATTAATCAACCAAGGTCTACCATGTTCAAGCAAAAGTCAACCATGGTAAACCAAATTTAATGAAATTCAATCATGGTTTACCAAATTCAACCATGGTCCATTATGGTCATTTGTGGTAAATGATGATCAACAATTGCCAACCAAAGTCAACCAGTAAACAACCATCGTTAACTATGTTCAACTAAAGTTAGCCATAGTCCAACAAAGTCAACCATATTCAACCAAATTAAACAATAGTAAAACAATAATGGAATTATAATCAACCAAAGTCAACCATATCCAACCAAAGTCAACATAGTGAATCATGGTCTACGAAAGTCAACCATCAAAATGTGCTATAAACATGTTTGAGACCTTAATATTCAGACACTTACAATTTTTTTTACCTCAATCAAAATATTTCGCTCTTCCCGGTTTATCCTAATATGGATTCAATTGATGGTGTATTTATGAGCTTTAACTTGCTCTTCATGTAAAAATAATTGTATAAAAAAAAATTCTATGCAGTGTTTAATAATATTTTTGCTTTGTACATTTCCTTCCAAATCAAAGTATTCCTATATATTGTTTTTGTATGTGTTCAATAGAAATTCCAATTTTAAAATATTTAACTTTTTCTGTTATTATTTTTCTTCATTGTGTACACTATATGTTTTTTACTTCCATGCCTTGATAATATCAAATACATTTACAAATGTCATTTCACATCTTACATTCATAAATAGCTTCCCCATATTTTCCATAAATATTACTAGTTTTGTAATTAATTATTTCATGATTATAATTATCTTCTTTTTAGGATTCATTTAATTTACATTTATTTTACTTTTTCTAATAAGTAAATTTGAAATATAATACAATTGTATTTTATTTAAAATTTTAAATATAAATTTCAAATATAATTTTTTTTTTAAATATAAATTTAATTTAATTTTATTTAAAAAAATCCTATAAGTAAATTTAATTACTAATATTAATAGAATATTAAAGTATTACTAATATTAATAACAATTATTTTACTTTTCTTTAAATTCAATTAATTATTTTACTGTGACTTTATCTTTAATATTAATTATTTTACTTATCTTTAATTTTTTTACATTTATTTAATTTATTTTTAATTTAATTTTTTTATAAATAAAACACTTTTTAATTCCAACTAATATGAAATTATTTAATGTTAAGTTTTACCCTTGTTTCTAACTTACATTAGTTTCATGTTGTTCACATATGGATAGACAGTAGCTCATAATTTTTAAAGTTAGTGGTAGTTTGTTGATTTTTAGTTTTACATTATGATACATTTACTCCAGTTCCTATTACATTTGATGTACGTAATCAAAAAGAGTGGAATTAGATGGTTTAGTCTGAATTAATTTACATTTACAAGTTCTCCCTATTAAACATCTAATCTCCGTAGCTCTGATTCTGTTCATAGTTGTTATTTGGAAGTTTAATTTAGTAGTTTCTTACTTTTCTAGAAGTAATTTGTGTTTGAGTATTTGTTTTCATCTTTCTTATTAATTAACCATAGAAGTAGAGTAGTATGATCTAGTACTATTTTGATCTGTGATTTAATTGTATTCTTAAATATTTAACTCGGTTTTTCATTTTGAAAGATCTTTCGATCTTTTTCCTTATTAAACATTTTTTAGGTCTGACAAACTTGAAACTTTAGAACCTTTTCTACCTTGGCATATATTTTGCTTCAACTCTAAGTTTACTGATCCTGGTTGATAATTAATATTAGGTGTTTTTATTTGAGATAGCTCACACACCCAACAAGCTTCTTACTCAGATTGAATGTTAGGTTTTTGTGTTTACTTCCCCTCATTTTTTGCTTGTGCAACGTTCGAGTGCAATATGATTCATCATTTCCTTCATGGGGTTTCTTTGATGGTCAAACCTTCTTCACTATTGTTTTATATATATATATATATGTGTGTGTGTGTGTGTGTGTGTGTGTGCATGTTGTTACAATGTGTATCTACACGTAGGAGTCATTGTCTGATTAGGTATGTGTGTTTTTTATTCTCCTTGCGCCCAAAGTGTGCGCCATCTTCCAACGTGTGAATCATGGCGTACTTATCTCTTTTCTGCTACATGTTTTCTTTTGGTGAAGTGTTACCATCGTCATTGCCATCCTGCTAGTGCCATCCCCTCCTCTGTGTGAGATATTTGGTATAGTATGCGTCTGAGGTGGCTGGTGTTTTCTTGGATGCAGAAGGGTGTCATCCATTTCTGCCAGTTGTGGGTGCGAATAGTCCACTAGGGAAATGCCAAGGAGTGTCTCGTCGTGGATTCTGCCAAATCTGCATGGTGGACATTTTTCTTGCTACCTTCTCAACGTTTTCTATGGACTTCCTTTCCTTGTTTGGTGCGTGATTCCATTCTAATGTTCATTGCGTTTACGATTTGTGTGCGGCAGCCTCCTCTCTCCTCGTTCTATGTCAAAATTGGCATTTTTTTAATGTACATCAATGTGTAGTGCCTTCAAATCTGCGGATTAAATAGTGGGATTCACTCATGGAAATCACTCATTGAGACTGTGCTTATGCTCAACACTCGGAAGTTCAACTTGGTAATGGGAATTATAATGTGAATTTGGTTCATTGCTATGGAAAATAAAAGAATCTTTGTTTTTTCATGCCAGAGAATGTTTATACTTGATTTTCTTCTTTCTATTAAAATGAGGTTTTCTTTCTTCTTTAGACCTACCTTTCTATACTATTGTTATTTGATTTTGGCGTCTTCATTTGATATTTTATTCCATTCAATACCCTTCCCAAACTACTAATACAAAACCGGATTACTACCTTCTAAAGCTCAGTTCAGTTCTAATGTTATTAATATTAATTCTATTTCTCTATATTTTACTGCCCCTAAAATGCCAATATTCATCGATGCGTCATGTCAAATGGAACTGGACTCCACCACTACTGACTATTACGTCACAAGGTCGAGACCCGTTAAGTATTATGTTTAGCGTCTTATGGTGGAGTCCCACCTCTTGACCGAATGGTAAAGGTCAAATCCAAAAGCAGTTTTTTTAACGTTTTACTGCATCTGTAATTTTTTTCGTTTATACCACAAATCACTTTAATTTCGTCGTAGTACTTGCATTCCATGACATCGGTAGTTGCATATTTTGAGGTTAGGATTTTGCATTGCATTAAATTTTATGTCCGGAGATCGATTGTACTGTAAGAATTCTGAGCTATAGAGGTTGCAGTCGACTTATATACATTGTATATATCATTGCTTTCCTCTTTGGATTTTTTTAATCTTGCTCAAAAGAGAAATCCAGCTTCTATTTATGTGTACATTATAGATTGTTTTTCTTTTCAAAGTTTACTTTAAAGATTAAAATTTATGTAAATGATGTAGTTTTTGGCATCAGTTTCACTATTGCAGAGCTTGAAGATTCATTCATATTTGTGCCTGATATATACACATGAGCAGGTATTTGTGGAATTATGTTCTGTACCTTTTTTTCTTTTTCATCGATTTGAAGTGTTCAGGACCCCTCTGTTGTTGAAATTCAAGCAGCTTATAGTAGTACTCTAACACCTATGGTTGAGTTAACCCAATGAGTTAACTGTATCGTTTCTCTATGAAGGATTTTAGTTTGAAGGTTATTACATCCTTATTTCTCATATTGTGTTCATAAAATTTTCTTAGCATGGAAAAATTTCAGTATTTTTTTGAAAATTGTACAAGCCATCGTTGATCTTTAAGACTTTAAATCTTAATTTTAAAGACTTGATGAACTATACATATTTTACAGATTTTTTGTGAAAAATTCTACAATACTTAAAATGTTTCTTTAAATATTTGGATGGAATCTTCTAGATTACTCAAAGTTCTGTCCCAACCCAATCAAAGCAAAACAATATGCACAGTAACACGATAAGAGTCTGAGGGATTCATTAACCCTCACACAAGCTCAATGCCCAAACTTAGATCCAATAGTCAAATTAATGTTGAATGAATTCCTGAACACCCGATATGCCAATTTTTTATTATTATTTTTAGTAAGATTGAAACTAAGAAGTCATCATAAAGACAAAAATCTCAAAGAATTACAATGCAACTTTGAATTTGAGTAAGCTTGCAATTAAAATAAGGCATACCAAAGATGGCAATCACAAGGAATCACCAATGTCAAAGAGTAGACAAAAAATACAGTTTTGTGCGACTAAGTCAAGCTGGGAGCCTGTATGTTGAATAACCAACCGATCAATCATGTTCCAAGCCACCGAGATGAAAACTTAGAAAGATCAAGTTCAAACCAAGGAATTCAATTTTATGAAGTGATGTCAAGGAAAATAAGTAGTCAATCCATCTTGAGAAATTATTAAAAATGTTATTATTATAATGGAATTATTGCCAAAGCCTTTCATAATGTTTCAAATAAATGTTTATAAGAGTTATAACCTACCCCTAGCTAGCATGCTTGTAACGTGTCTGGTGTATTGTGATCAGAAACTTGAGTTATATTGCAGCGAGGATGGGATTTTCCGTTGGCTTCTTATCACGATAGAGAAATTCATTTTCATTGATTAGAGTTGTTGTTGTTGGGTTGATAGAGTGAAGACAGAGTACAATCGATGCAGTCAAAGGGAATAAGTTGCAAAATTTAATTATACCATGCAGGAGAACACCAAAAGCATGGTAGTATGCACTCCTTACTGCTGAAAAATCAGATTCAATAGGGGTCCATGGTTTCCAGAGGAAGACATCCTCCTCAGCCAATACATACAGGCCTTTGGGGAAGGTCCATGGAGGATTTTACCAAAAAAGGCACATAACAAGTTCATATCATTTCTTCATAGGCCCAAAAAAAATCAAGGTAGTGCTTGTTAAAAGGGGACTAGGATCCCAATCGAATTAAGGTTATTATGGAGAATCTTAATCAAAATCTGTGTTGCAAATGAGCATTAGGGTTTGCATTCAAGGCATAATTTGTGAATGTTACTTGTTGCAGACTTGCAAGGTTTTATAATGGTGGCCTTTATATCGATAAAATTCTGCTTGGATATTTGATCATTTCTGTAGATATGTTTTCTTACTTGTGGGTATGTGCTTCTCTTAGTTGTTGGGAAGCCTTTCTCCCATATTTCATCTCTTTATTCATGGAATTGAATGGATTATTCGTCAAAGTTGGCTATATCTTTTGCTTAGATGCCCATTATAGAAGAGTATAATCTCTCAGGACTTGTACCAGTCCTGTCTATTAAGACACACCATGCCCATGAGGGTTTCACTAGTATGTGGTGAATGCAAATTTTATTGCTTGTGGTTATGTGC
Source organism: Larix kaempferi (assembly GCA_027924585.1). Taxonomy (NCBI): domain Eukaryota; kingdom Viridiplantae; phylum Streptophyta; class Pinopsida; order Pinales; family Pinaceae; genus Larix; species Larix kaempferi. The sequence goes on along the minus strand of BSBM01001110.1, from coordinate 9,793,663 downwards.
CTCTCTTCGTTGTTGGGAAGCCTTTCTCCTAGATTTCATCTCTTTGTTCACGAAATTGAAAGGATTCTTTGTCAAAGTTGGCTATAGCTTTTGCTTAGATGCCCATTACATAATAGTTTAATCTCTCGGGACTTGTACCGGTCTTGTCTTTTAAGACATGCCATGCCCATGAGGGTTTCACCAGTATTTGGTGATTGAAGTAGAGTTTGACTCTATCGAAGGTGCTTTGATAAACCATTATACATCAAGTTAAATCTCAAATATTTTTAATTCCTTGCTATAATATTGAATATGGTAATATTCTTATAATCTTGAATATGATATTATACTCATAAGATCTAGAAACAAAATTACAAAGAAATACATTTTGTGAAATTTGATTACAAACTAAACTAGAACTCAAAATAAATATTAAGTTCAAACTAAATCTAATATAAAATTAAATATTAAGTTCAAACTAAAATCCAATAAAAAGAGAAAATTATATCAAAACTAAGCAAAAACAAGAGCTGCAAGCAACTTAGTCCCTTCCATTTGAATCGAATCAGCCTAACCTTATATGTTTATGATACATTCAAAGTTGAGAGGTATAAAAAAACTTGAGAGCACCAATTTCAATATTTTCCGCACTTAAAATCTCAATGTTCAAAAAATTGATATTTGCATCTCAAGTTTTGCGATACCTTTATACCATATTTAATTGAAATCTATGTGCTTTTTAATTGATACCTACACAAGAAACAGATAATAGAATAGCAAGAATTTGAATCTACATACTATTAACTACTTGAAATACATGAGCTTGTTAACTTATTTACTATTTATAACAAACTGGGAGAAGACCAACTCATAATTTGCTGGTATGCCAATTGGGAAAATAAGGTGTACCAACTTGACAGATAAGTATACCAGCCTATGTGAGCTTAACAACTGTCTATGTACAGTAACGCGATCTGATTGTGTATCCAAGACAAGATTTCTAATTTTAATTTTGCAATTAAACTTTGATTATCATTTTGACAGCTGGACAAAGGAATCCCAACCTTTCAACAAAGACAATTTAGAACTTATAAACAAAATGTAAAAGCAATATATGGGAGTTTCAAAGTTTTCATGAGTCATTTTAAAACCTGCATTTAGTTGTACAAACAAAATGTCCTGTTAGTTTGGTTTATCAAGGTGCACATTGTATAACACAAAATCATACATGCAAGGAACCATCTCCAAGTGCCTACATTAGAAGAATATGCTACACATTGAGCTGTTTAGCCTCAAAAAATCCAATTCTACAAATGCTGTGTCAAATCAAGGCTCATGTCATGTTTATGATCACTTAGTAATGGCAATTATTGCCAATGCCAAATGCCAAAAAGATAAGCATCTCATACAAGAAGAACTAATTACATCAAACTGAAGTAGTTTGTAATGTCATTTGGAAAGTATTTACTTCTCTGAGATTTTGTATAGACACTTTCAGTGCTTCTTGATAGAAGTTGCAACCCATATATTTTTCAATTAGTCTAAAAGGCCATATCAGAGGTTTTGTAGTTAACTCCAAAATTGATCACGTAATACACAATAGATAGTTAAATAGTTTTAGAGGCTTGGACCAACTAATATATCTATTTGCCTATCTTCATGTTTTTTTTTAACATTCCACTCTAAATTATAGTATACTGAGCACCTTTCATGACGTCCAGAATGTGGGGATACATAATTTTCAACATAAAAGAGACCTCCATAATTAACTGCATTGGTAGTTGAGAATGCTCACCTGCATGTGCTATCTTAATTCAAAGTAAGGCCAGGACTGCATTTACAGTACTCATTTAAACCTCTCAAGGATTTTGTATGGTTGAGAATCAGTATCATGTCATTTGTGTGAGGATGGCATGAGAAAGTTGAGAATTAGTATCATGTCATTTGTGTGAGTATGGCATTCAACCACCAAAACAATAAATAATCTATGAATAGCAGTCTAGAAAGTGAAAGCTCCAGCAGTACAATCCATAACAATGCATATAAAAAAATTATATAAATTTATAAAACATTACATAAAAATCGTAGCATGAATACATTTAGGAATAAAAAAACATAACTTGATAAACGTTTAATTAAAATCCCTAATGCTCTCAACTTCTTTCATGCAGACCCAAGTGGCGGAGAAAATAAGCCTACAGTCACAGACATTTTATTTTATTTTACCCTATGGATGCTTGACCATTTCTGGCCATTGATACCTGGACATTTTCTTCTATTTTAGAATGCAATATGCCATATATGAAAATATTTTAGATAAGCACAATAATTATACAATAGGACAAAGGGCTTAACCCTAAACTGGAATAAGTTTTTGAGATGGATTTCTTAACAAAACCTCATTTACATTTGAAATTCTTAAAATGTGATACAAAAGGGTCTGTCACTAAGCGACTCTATGGTTCAAGAGGATTATAGTAGTGTAACTATTGCAAACGTAGTAGGGAAGAAATAGAAATCAAATATGTGCACTGCACTCCCTGAAGAGTGATATCATGAGCTATATGCAATTTGAGAAGGTTCACATATCTGTGCATATCGTTTTCCAACCAGAAATAAGTTCAGGAATTGACCCAACCAGGAATTCTAATGACCCCAAAGAAAGACAACAACTGTATCTATCCAACAGAAAACAAGCACAAAAGAGGGGGATTGCTTGGTTACCAGAGTAACTGACACCATCTTCCATCGTTGCTTATCCCACGAGGAAGCAAAACAATTCCTTAATGATTGTCACAAAAGAAGAAAGATCAAATAGGTCATCTCATTCTATCGAGCGCCACAGCAGCAAAGCTATAAGAATAGGAAGGAGGGGTGTGTTTTTTCAAAGTCCACACAACCCAGAATTGAACATTATGCCAATTGAAGGAAACAAACTATCACTATGAGAAAGTTACATGTTATGATAAAAAATATAATGAATGGAAGTACGTCTTACCAATACTTACACAAGAGGAACGAGGGTAAGCTTGAAAGAATTTCCTCTCTTCACGACCATCCTCAACTCCTAAACCCTCCACAAACATTTATATATGGATAAGAGAAAGGATTTTTAGATGCTTCATTAACACATGAAAATTAAGTGTAGAGATGAACAAGGAAAAATTACCCTTGAGTTCATTTAATTAACCCGCCTCTAAGCTCCTCCTATTTTGTATTGCTTGTATATCGTCATTTGTTGCTTGACAGACTATGGAACTTTGCTGCCTATGCATCTAAACCTATTATTAATCCAAGTTACATATATTTTTCACTAGGTATAAGATGAAAATCCTAATTCTTTATATAGTATATACATATACAAAATTTAGATATGAAAAAACTTAATTTGTTGTCAAGCATTTTAGGATGAATTGATGTTTTTTATTTAAAGCTCCAAACTCATACATTATTTATTATTTATTTATTTATTTATTGCACTGATGAGTTTGATGCCAAATGAAGAAACAAAGACCACATTTACCTCCCTGGAGGATTTCATTTCCTGACTGTATTTCCATTCAAAGTAGTCATTTCTTTGGAAATCAGATTGATTCCATGTACCCAAAGCTCTACATTTGCAGCACTCTCAAAATATTATAAGAAGTCATTGATATTATAAATCAAGATTGATAGGCCAAAATATGACAAGCAACTATGTATACACCAGAGCCGAACAGAGTTCATGTATGATATTAACTAGATAATGTCAAATCTGTCGACCAAATATATTCTAGTTATTATGAAAAAATAAACATAGAGGTCGAGCTTCTGTAGAAGACGGATTTAAGCGATCTCCATCAAATTAAGAAGCATATTCGGTAAATCATGGTTGTTAATAATGTCACGCCATAGTTTTTATTTCCATTCATTAAAAAGAGAACCTAGAGTTAGTATCGGTATAAACCTAAATTTAAGAGCAAAGATCTCAAAAATTAATGAAAGGAACCCTTACAGTGAGGAGTGGCTTCCAAGCTTGAGCCGCCATGTCGGCCTTTAAGGAAAACTAAGCCCACTTTTCCAACAACAAGACAACATTGAAAAACGACCATGATATTTAAATTATGTATGAATAATGCAAAGATTATTACCAGTCTGAGTATTATAACTAAGTCCTGGCGAGCTCACCTACCAAGGATAGAAAAGACATACATTAATTCTCATGAAACAGTTTGCTGGTAAACAAACGAGCCACGAGAATGACGTTTAAGACCGGAAACCAAATGATAAATAGTCGTGAGGACTTAAGCTTACCTGAGCCATTGGATAAATTTGGGAGAACCTAGTTCAGTCGGGTAAGAGATGTTCTTACACGTAGTAGGGTCTGCCACACTTGGCATTCCAGGAGGCACACAGTTGTAAAAAGGTTTAAATGAAAAGTTGCAAACTTGTCAACCTGTAAACCTTGACGCCTGTCAACAGATACGTATGTCTGTATGCTCAATTGTCAGGATATCCACTATAAGAAAAATATTTAGATGTTAACATTTGCAAGTTCAAAGTCGTTCTATTTTCATTTTTACTTAATCCTTGCCAATAATGAAAATTGTCTTTTCATAAACTCAGAAACGCAAGATTGCAAGAAATTTAGATTTGTGAATTGTTCTAGACTGGGGGAGGGGTTTATCATTAAGAAAAAATGTAAGGTTTTAACTTTTAGGGCCCTGAGCAGACCCTGGGTGACATAGCTAAAAATTGATGGAGCACCTTGTTTCAGGAGATAGGTCATACAATTAGAAAAATCAAATAAAATAATCATCAATTTAAGGAATAGGTGTAAGCTTCTACAGAGGGAGAAAAAAATACATGAGATCACTATAATGCAGAGAGTGGTGGAGAAGAGGCAACTTGGAACAATGATGGACTCAAAGAGAACATAATCACAATAATACAATGCAAATATCAAAAACCAAACAACATCAATGGGTCCACAATAGTTTTCCCAAAGCACATCAACACGCAACTATGATACCCACCCACAGCATTGAACATCATCATACAAAATCTTTGCCATAAAATGAACAAACTTAAAAAAGCATGGCCGAAGTGATAAAAACTATAAAGAAAACCTACAAAGTGATAACACAAGAATACCTAGTTAATATCACATATCAAAATTCATACCTTCAGTCCGAAACATTAAACTTCAGTCCGAAATATTTGTACATGTCACTATGATTTCCAAAAAAGGCGAGCATACAACTATGTAACACTGGACTGAACAATCTATAAGATCTTCGAAGAAAAGCTAGAATATATATTACAGAAAACATTACCAGATAACAACATATATTAAAATTTAAAATTAAGCATCTCTCAAATCCAGTCAAATGCCTTGATAACGTGTAAAAGATACATACCGCTGAAATTGAAGGTGAATTTGCATGTCCTGGAGAACTGTGTGAAACATCCATCCCAATAATAATTGTTGGTTTTGTAGATATCTTAGGTATCTTATGGGAAAATTCCATAGCCAACACAGAGTTGAGGCCACCAACCTGAAGGAAAAAATAATAGTTGTAGAAACACATCAACATATTTAAGCAAGAGGCATGTCTAAAAAGAGAAAGGTATACCCACTAAAATTCAGATGCGGGAGGCTACCTTTGCATTTATTTTCAAAGCCACGTTTGTTAAATATTGATCATTGAACTTCTTCTTATTTTGAGGGGCAATATATTGATTAATGACCCCCAAGTCCGCGAAGAATTTCCTCTTCCAGGGCCCTAAAACAAGGAATAAAAATATAAAATAAGAAATGTTACGAAGTCACAAAATCTAGTTAGCATCATAAAAAGTAAAAAGTAAATTCATTTTATTAACACAAGAGTTACACAATCACCATAAAGATCAGTGTTCTTCCTCTTTGGTAAGAAGCAAAGCAGAAATTGAGGCGGCCTTGGAAGTTTATGCAGAATTGAAGCTTGGAAAATCCAAGGAATCCAGTTAATAAGGTGTTATGGGTCAACAAAGACGTCTTAAACAGATTAGAAGAATGAATAGAAGGGCAGAAGCAATTTATTTTGCACAAATTTATGGTAATGGTTCTGCTGTAGCAGAGCCAAGGATTGAAGAAATCTATGATGAACTGCCCATTCCAGTTTTCTCAGGTAAGAATTTTGAATTTTGGGTTATTAAAATGAAAACTCTGTTTCGTGCTGAAGGTGTGTTGAGTGTAGTTGAAAATAGATTCAAGGAACCCCCAAACCAGGCAGCCTATGAGGTTTTGCCCCAAAGTCAAAAGATTGAGCTCATGGAAAATATGAGAAATGATGATGTGGCACTGTTCCTCATTCGACAAGGTTAGAATGAGAGAATTTTACCCACGATTGCTAATGCAGGCAGTGCTAGAGAATCCTGGGAGTGCTTGAAAAGAGAATTCGATGTAAGGGGGAGAAACATAAATCAGCATCAAGCTGAGCGACATGGTGTAGAAATTCAGAATGTAGATGCAGTTGTCATTGACAATGCTGAGAGTTGTAATGAGTTTAAAGAACTAGTTGCTGAAGCAAAAGATAAGATTGAAGATGCAAAGACTAAAGATGTCAAAGAAGAGAAAAGCAATTTTGAAAATATTTTGATGAAAGATGAAAGCAGCTCTGTAGATACTGCAACACAAAACAACGTTGAAAATAAAATGGATGAAAATGTTATTGCTGAACATGAATTTGAATTTTATGAGTTTCATAAAAATGTTAATGTTTTAGACCATCTTCAGAATGATGTGATAGGTGCTGAATCACATGCAATCGAAGAAAAGTTTGCAGAAGAGAAATCTGAAAAGGTAAAGAAAGAAGTCTTCTTGTATGTTGCAAAACAGTTTGAAAGAATTGAAGATTGCATGCATCAGAATGCCACAGATGTTGAATATAAACTTGAAGAAATTGACAACAATCTCATTGTTAATGGTGAATATTTCAAAATAATGGATACTGCAAATGATGAGAATAAGGACAGCATCGAAGAAAATTCATTGATGAAAGTTGAATGCAGACCTGTAATTTATGATGAAGAATTTCTGAGTGAAGCTGAAAAGATTGCACTTGAAAATGAAATTAAATTAATTTTTAATATGATCAACGGTGAAGAAGGTTCACTTTCTGCAGAATGCAATGAAGATGGAAACGCTGTAGATGTTTTTGATGAAGTGAAATTTAGGATTACAACTGAGGCAGTACATGAAGACAATTCAGAAGTAAAAGTTTCAGAATCAGCAGAAGTTGATGAAGAGCTTTGTGCAGGTGATGTAGTCCTTGAAGAAATGGTTGATGAAATGTTGAAAATTTATTCAAAGATGAAATCAACAGAAAAATTGTTCAATGGAGAAGCAGAGAATGTAAATGAAGATGAAATCAGGTTAATAGGAGCAAGTATAGTACAAGAAATTGAGGAAGAAATGAATGCCCATGAAGATGTGTATGGCAGCAGAGAAGCTGTTGATCTTAAAAAAGATGTAATGGACACTATTGAGCAAATGGAATTTGAAGAACAACCTGTAAATGAAATTTTTGAGAAATGGAATCCTAAACAGATCAAGCACTACTATCAGTTGATTTCATGGCAGCAGCTAGTTCAATGGAAGATGGATATATCACAGCTTAAAAGTTCCGAGTACAGCCAACAGAAAGATATTGAAGACTTTGATGATGTTGATGGAAGAATTATGCCAAAGGATGTTAACAATAGAAAATTTGAAGAATCAAAGAAAAATGTGATGCTGAAAAAGAAAGTGAAACTGAAAGAGCCAAAGCACAGCTGGTTTAAAGTTTGGCGTCGTCGAAGATGGAAAAACTGCAAACAAATTTGAGTTTCCAGAATTATGTGTTTCTGAATGTTTCACAGGTTTCTTTTGAGAATCATTTTGTAAGCCTAGCCGAGACTATAAGACTAGCAGGCATGTTTATCAATCATGTATTTTTGAAATCTGCATTTTTTGGAAGTCTGTCATTTTGAATGTAAACTCTGTATATGAATTTTCTGTATATGAGTTTTGTATGTGGCTGTAGAAATTAAAGGGGAGTGTTGGCAATTGTGATAATTTCTCCCGCCATGTGTATGAGTTTGTGGTTGGTCTAATTAATGCTAGCATTTATTTGCCTAATTGCTTCTCCAAGAAGCCTCTCCATGGATGTTTCTAGACATCGTGGATGTTTCGAGAGAACTCTTCACATATGTAAAAATACTTTTCTTTTCGGTTAATGGAAGACAGAGTTTTCTGGGCCTTTCGGCCATTGTGTTTTCTGCTACGCCCTCCCACAATAATGAAAATCTAATGATAGATTATTGTCATCCTTACAATTTATAATCAAACAAATCAAACACAAGGGTTATCTCAAACACATGTTGCCAGCATTTTTTGGTATTTACTTTTAGCTAGTTCTGTGCCAAACAAATCAAACAAGGTTTTAGATCAACTAGTAGTTGCATTTGGCTAGTTCTGTCCCAGTAGGTGCCTCATTCAAATTCCCTGGTTAGAGGCACTAATCTATGTCTTTTTTAGTAAAGATGCCATCTACTAATACTAAGGATGCCATCCATTAATGTGGGGAAGCATGAAATGTGTTTACCCAGGAGTTTTTCCTCGTTTAAAAATAAAACGATTACAGAAAAAAATGATATATAAATTGTCTAGAATGATCACCTAGTTAATAAACACGTGGGCTTGTAACAGAGTATTCTACATAAATTATACATTTAATTTTCCTGACGCGAAGATAATATACATTATGATAGCAATAAGATGAAAGAAAAACAATGCCTTACCATGGGTGGGTCAAGAATTCGACCATCTAAACATACCAACTGTTTATCAACATTGATATTGCAGGCCTTCAATAATGTATCAGAATTGTAATTATTGACTTCCATTCCCTGCATCATCGAACACTAGTCACAATCTATTTTTTATAAAGATATTAAATGAAATCCAAACAAAACCATACTTTCCTTCAATAACAATTGCATTCGTTCATCAGGATTTTGTCGGGATTGCTCCATAAGTGATGTGTGTTGTTGAGTAGAACGGGACTTAGTATGTCTTTGTCCGGTAAGCATGTCTCGAGTTACATTTTACCGTTAATTACCTTAGCCCAATTAATCTTCCATGGATTGTCAACACCTTGATTCGCCAACAAAAGATCAATGACAACACTTTATTTGATGAGCATTGTTGTTGCCACATCTACACAAAATGGCGACAAGGCAATAAAAACTCAAATAGAATTCTTGAAGTAACTGTAAAAGGTGTAAAATATAAGAAATCATATCCAACGTGATTGAATGAACCACAGGTAAAACCATCGGTAACTACCATTTAGAAAACTAACCTACTCAGCATATCATACAGTGAGGAGTGGCTTCCAAGCTTGAGCTGCCATGTCAATATTTAAGGAAAACTAAGCCCACTTTTCCAATCGGTTCATAATTCCTTCAAACATTTAGAAATTTGGTATTAAAAACAAGACAACATCGAAAAATGACTATGATATTTAAATTCTGTATGAATAATGCAAAGATTATTACCAGTTTGAGTCTTATAACTAAGTCCCGGCGAGTTCACCAGCCAAGGATAGAAAAGACATCCATTAATTCTCATGAAACAGTTCGCTAGTAAGAAAAAGAGCCATGAGAATGACGTTTCAGACCGAAAACCAAATGATAAATAGTGGTGAGGAGTTAAGCTTACCTAAGGCATTGGATAAATTTTGGAGAACCTAGTTCAACCAGGTAACAGATGTTCTTACACATAGCAGGGTCTACCACTCTTGGCATTCCAGGAGGCACAAAGTTGTAAAAAGGTTTAAATGCAAAGTTGCGAGCCTGTCAACTTGTAAACCTTGATGCCTGTCAACAGATCCGACTATCCACTATAAACAAAATATTTAGATGAACATAACATTTGCAAGTTAAAATTCATTCTATTTTCATTTTTACTTAATCCTTGCCAATGATGAAAATTGTCTTTTCAAGCACTTTCCACCAATCAGACTTACACACTTATTAAAATATTTTATTAAATAAATACAAATAAACATGTAAATTATTTCAACATTGGATAAACTATAGGAAAGTTTTAGAAATACTTTTTTTACACCGTAAATTAATACTAAAAAGCGGAACATATAGTCTCTACCTACGGCAGGGACTAATAAACAGAAGTTCAAGTTTCAGTATTAGTCAGATGTAATCTTTGGACAGATTTCAGTTTGATGGCAAAAAATGTGGCGTTTCTTCTCTTTATGGAAAATCTTGTAGTTAGTGTGATTCTTTTAATGTGCTGGGAGAGATATCAATGGTGGTGGAGACTGAGGGACAGTGTTTAGTGTCAATTTTCAACTCAGTTGAAATTCCTATACTGTGTCTCAATGGTCTAAAAATGGTTTAAAAGAGACCCCATCAAAATTTTTGTTGATTCATAGGTTGACTTTGGATGTATGTCTCCAGGTTAATGTGATAGTATTCTTAATATTGACTTTGGTTGACTTTTGCTAATCTTCATTTTGTAGAAGATAAATACTTTATCCTAAACATAGCGTCCTTTGTATATGGTAAATTATTTTTGTTAGCATAGAATTATCATGTCAAGATATGAAACTTGAACAGAACATTGCATTTGCACATTTTTACTTTATTTGCATGGCTAAAGACTCGCTAAAGACTCATAGTAAAATTCCATTTTTTTTCAATGCATATTTGCATTTTTCAATGGCTTGTTTTTGACCAACTTCCAGTGTAGCATTCTCTTTTGCTTTCAAATAGTTCATTGAATTTTATATAGTCTTGATCACATAAAATTGTACAGTTGAAAGCATCCAAAAAAAAAAGTCAATCTATGCTAATTGAAAATAATGAATGGTAAACAAATATTATTTATTGATGTTCTAAACACGATAATAGATTATACATGTTCTAATTGAAAATAATGAATGGTAAACAAATATTATTTATTGATGTTCTAACCACTCAACTCTAACAAGTTGAACAAGTGCAATGTCGTGGACATTTCCACCTCGTGGTTCTTGTTACATTTACATGCATGAGCTTATAATTGGACTTGTTGGATTAGTTACACTATATGCATGGCACTTTGAAAAAGCTTGAGACTAGTTTAAAAGAATGAGAGTGCATTCTTACATGAACATGTGCATCTTTTTCTATGCTAAGGTTTTATTACTAATTTAATTGTTTTGTATTTTAATTTTTAATTTTGAACTTTTATTTTTTATATTATTTTATAATATATTTTATAGTTTAATTTTATTAGATAATTTTGTATTTCATTTTATAATGGGTTTTTTATAAATATATTTTTATTATGTATAAATATAAATTTAATTTTAAAATTATTATTATAATAATATTTATTTTAAAATTTTATAAATATATTAAAAATAATATTTCTTGCCAAAATGACATAAGAAAATAAGACTACCTACAATGCTATAAATTTTGCTCAAACAATATTGTATCTCAGAGGTTTCTCTATTGAGGTCTTTTTGGTTCAAAAATAAGAAAGGAACCAGATCCATGGATTTTTATGGTAATTTCGTTTGTATTTTATTATTAATTACAAAATGTTTATCACTTTTCATACATGTTATATAGAGGTTATATATATATTGAATTTAAATAATATATTAATATTATTTAATTTTAGTAAATTTTAATATTAATAATTTTCCAAACACTAAAAGTAAGTTTATATATATATAGAATTTACATAATATATTAATAATATTTAATTTTAGTAAATTTTAATATTAATAATTTTCTAATCTTAGTGTTAGAAAAAAGTAAGTTTAAATTAAATTTACATTTTCAATTTATTTTAGGATTGAAATATGATGATTGCAAAAACATTATTAAAGAGTAAAAAACTTTTGAATTTTAATCAATATGAAATTATTTAAAAATTTAATTTAATTTTTTTATGAAATTATTTAAAAATTAAGTTTGCATTTTTAATTTACTTATAGGATTGAAATGATGATTTGAAAAAAAATGAACTAAAAAAGTAAAATACTTTTTAATTCCAACTAATATGAAATTATTTAAAAATTATATATCAACTTGTGACTTTTTTTCCTAGGTCATCTGTTTATGACTCAGATGTGGAAGAGGCAGAAACCCTAACTTGTATTGATCATAAATCACAAAATACAACGAATTAGAGGATGTCCTTTGGACACAAGGTACATGGGGATGCTATCTATGACCTGTAAAGGTTTTAGATCCTGACCCTTCGCCAAAATGGATTTATAGTGAAAGTTCCACGATGACAGGTTTTTGCTATATAACACCCTAACCTTCAAATTGTCGCAAGTGAAGCAAGTGTCGTAAGTGCCATACATTTCCTTCCTTCAGGCTAGCTCTGATACTATGTTAAGATTCAATATGCTAAGACAGAAAATATCAGCATTACATTCTACTTCATAACAATATCATATACAGGATCACGGAAAGAACCACAAGCACAGCATAAACACAAGAGACACAGATTTATCGTGGGGAACCCTCATGGGGTAGAAAACCGAGCAAAGCTTCCTCAATATAGATGACTAGCAAATACAAAGATGTAATCCTCAACCATGAGCTCCTTCTCCTCCATAGCATATCTCTCTCTCACTTATGCGTTAATCACAAGTGAGTGAATGAATTGTGAGTGTGATAAATGAGGAACACACCTCCTCTATTTATACACTACTCCGACTTGTCTTTTACATTAATTAGGTCGGCCCCAACTTTAACCACTGGGTTAAATACCCATTACAACTGACTATGGGCCGACCCCACTAGGGAAGTCTAATAACCCAAGTTACCACATTCCGACGGAGGAGTAAACATCTCCGGATATACAATAAGGTCTTCACGGAGGAATGAAACATCTCTGGAATAATAAAGTACAAATATAATATTCTTAGAAGTTACAATATTTCAATAGTTTATACCACTTTTACATAAATAAAAGTTATATATTCCGGACGGTGATCCGTTTTTCTAAGTTTCATCTTTTTACACTTAATTCTAAAAAAATTTGTAGGTAACTCTAATAATTCATTTTAATGATAAATTTTTGTTTTTCTAGCATGCCATTGCAACTAACGTGTCATAAGTGGGTATGATTACCTTGCACCAGCCCTATAGCTTCTGCTTAGATGGCCATTACAGAAGAGTTTAATCTCTCGGGACTTGTACGAGTCTTGTCTGTTAAGACATGCCATGCCCATGAGGGTTTCACCATTATTTGGTGAATGCACTAGAGTTTGACTCTATCGAAGATGCTTTGATAAACCATTATACATCAAGTTAAATCTCAAATGTTTTCAATTCCTTGCTATAATATTGAATATAATATTATTCTTATAATCGTGAATATGATATTATAATTACAAACTTAAATCTCAAATGTTTTCAATTCCTTGCTATAACATTGAATATGATATTATTCTTATAATTGTGAATATGATATTATTCTTATAATTGTGAATATGATATTATAATTACAAAGTTAAATCTCAAATGTTTTCAATTCCTTGCTATAATATTGAATATGATATTATTCTTATAATCTTGAATATGATATTATTCTTATAATCTTGAATAATCTTGAATATGATATAATCTTGAATGTGCGGGTAGAGATAGCAATGGTGGTGGAGACTGAGCGGCAGTGTTTAGTGTCAATTTTCACTTCAGTTGAAATTCTTATACTGAGTCTCAATGGTATTAAAATGGTTTAAAAAAATATTAAAGAGTAAAAAACTTTTGAATTCTAATATGAAATTATTTAAAAGTTAAGTTTAATTTTTTTATAAAATTATTTAAAAATTAAGTTTATATTTTTAATTTACTTATAAGATTGAAATGATGATTTGAAAAAAAATGAATTAAAAAGTAAAACACTTTTTAATTCCAACTAATATGAAATTATTTTAAAATTATGTATCAACTTATTTAATTTAAAAATATAAATTTAATTTAAGATGTTGATATTAAAAAATAAATATCATATTAATCCTTAAAAGATCCATAAGTTAAAAATAAATTATATTTTATAAGCAATTAAGTTGGTACAAGAGTTATTTCAAACAAACATGTGAATCATCCTGGAAAACTGACCTCTTCTTTGTCGGAACGGGGCTTTGGGCGATGGCAATGGTGATGGCATCTGGGGCCTCTTGCTCTGGGATGCTTCGGGTGACTGTACTTGGAGCCCTGTTCCATTTTCTGTGAACACTGGTGAACTAGGAGTCAAGCTAGCTCTGCCTTGAACTAGCCTAGTACCTACCTAGTATAAAAAAAGAGGGAAGTTGGTCATGTGCAGGTCCTTGGTATTCCTGCTACGATACTCTGCCATTCTAGGGAGATACTGCTATGTTTTCTCAGTTATTCTGGCATCCGACATATTATCCGGGGTTTAGCGGTTTGCTAGCTGTCTGTTACTGTTTACGGGCTCTCAGGACACGAGGCTGTTGGGTCACGGTTTTACCGACTCTCCCTTGTTCTGGCGAACCTTTCGGCTACTATTGGTTTATACCCTCGGTTGTTGGCAGCTGCCGGTCTCCGGTGATAGGTTTTGATGGGACATCGACATAGAAAGGTAGGGTTTCATTTGCAAAACCTAGAAACTCCTCTACCTTACTCTTCGGAACTATCTGGAAGGGCCTCAGAAGGAGCTGCGGTCTGTGAGAACGGGGTTTCTTCGGAGGCTCAACCTTCTGTCAGTCCCTCTGTCCGGAAGTGGTCAGCTAGATTTGTTGGCCGTAAGGCTAGGCTGAGGAGAGGGAACAAATCTCTGAAAGTTCGTGAAGGGTTGATTCGCCATGAAATCCCCTTGGAGACAAACCTAGACCGTATTGAAATGCTCAGCAACCGCGCCAGTGTGGGTCGACTTGAGTTCACCGGGGGTGAGCAGAAGGACCTGGTCGAGTGGGTTCGCAAGACCTGGTTACCCATTATCGGTGATATGCCGCGGGTCCTGCAACTTATAAATGGCTGGCTGATGTTTATATTTTCCAACACTGCACATGTTGGGGTCATTTTGCAGCGGTTCTGGAGCTTCAAAGAAGGCTCCCTCTACCTCAAAAGATGGCATCTTAATTTCGACCCTGTTCGTGAAGTCCAGGGGTTTAGACATCTGTGGATGATTACCGGGATTTCCGATTGAACTTTGGTCAGAAAATGTGCTTATGGGTATTGCCAACTCTGTCGGTAGGTTTGTACGCCTTGATTCATCCCTCCACAGCTTCGACAGGAGGTCGGCTCGCGTCATGGTGGAGTTTGAAATGTCTAGGGGGCTCCCGGAGGAAGTGGAACTTGTATGGGGAGACAGATGCTAGCGACAACGTCTTGACTATTTTCGTGTTCCTTTTCGGTGTCATTTCTTCCTTAAGACTGGACATATCCAGGCGAAATGCCCTGAAGCACGGCTCCAGGCACATTGGTGGCGCTCCTCTGACAACTCGGCTAGCACCTCTTCGGGCTCGGACGGTACTCCTATAGCAGACACTTTGAACCCGGGTAAGTCTACTCTACATATTGGCTCCCCTATTCCATATATTCCTGAAGAAGACCTCATCTTGGCACAAGCGGCTGAGGTTATACTTGATAAAAAACTAGCTACCGGGGATACCTTGCAGGGTACGGGTTCTGAGGGGGTTCTGTCACCAAACCCTAATACTTTGTCTGATAGAACCTGCCTTCGTCGGGGGTTATTCGGACTTCCGGGTAATTCTCCTTTTGACACTGTCAGCTCTCCTTTACCTTGTCAGGACCGTTGGCAGGTCTCTGTCCTGGGTCATGGGGTTTCGGGGGACACTACCTGTTGGGAGTCGACCATACCTACTTGTCATTCCGGGGATACGGTTACACTCAGAAGTCCCATTGCTTCGGACCCGACCTTGCCTCTTCCTTCTGCTCCTGTTACTTTGAATGAGGCTGGTAGCACCTCTCCACATGGTACCTTTACCCCTCTGCAAATATACTCAAAAAACCCTTCGGCGAACCCGAAAGTGTCATCTGTTAATACTGCCAAGTTCCAAAATGTCACTATTAGAAGGGTAAAGAACTATGCCAGGAAGATTAAGACGCCTGAGGAAGGGGGGTCTAGTTACAACCCTTTGTCGGAACATTTAAACAATATTGATTCCATGCAAAACTGTCGGACCTCTGGTTCTGTGGAGGCTGGGGATGGTTCGGATGATTTGTGGGTTTCTGCTGGGGGCCTTGGAGCAATTACCCCCCGTGACATTGTCCCCTGATGTCCATCTGTTCTCTTAACATTCGAGGGTTGGGGAGAGCTGCCAGGGGAAGGGCTCTGTCCAATCTCATTTCTACTTCCCGGCCTAGCATTCTTTTACTTCAAGAAACTATGTGTGAGGACTTGGCTGCTATCACCAAATTGACTGGGTTGCTTCCTGGTTGGGAGATCTCTGCGGTTAGCTCCTGCGGCTTGGCTGGGGGTCTGGCTGTGGCGTGGGACCCTTGGGTCTATTGTCTCAATCCCTTTCGGACCTCCTGGGGCATTCTTTTGGAGGGTTACTGTAAAGTTTCTGAGCTGCATTTCTCCTTGCTGAACTGTTATGCCCCATACAAAAATAGGGAAGCCTTTTGGTTAGGCCTTCAATCCTCTGGCATGATTGATAAACACAACTTTATTTTGGCAGGGGATCTTAATTTCACCAGACTGTCTCAGGAAGTGTGGGGATCCAAGGCTAGATTGGATGACTTGGCATCATTCTTCTCATATTTCCTCATCAACAATGGCCTCATCGATGTCTGCACTGGAACCCTCGTCCCTACTTGGTTCAATGGCAGAGGAGGGGATGAGGGCATATATAAACGTTTAGATAAGTTTCTTGTTAAGGAATCTTTATTGGAGGACTGCAGCAGGTATCGGACCTGGGTTGGCAAGAGTAAAATTTCTGACCATTGGCCAATATTTCTACATTTAGAAGGGGATTTTCTATCTCCACACTTCCCATTCAAATTTGACAGCTCTTGGCTTACATATGAGGATTTTGATCGTCTTGTCAGGTGTGTTTGGACCAGTACTGGCTTTGACTCTACTCTGAATCCTGTTGACCTCTTCTGTCACAAATTAAAGCGGTTGAAGGAAGAAGTGTCATGCTGGATACACAAGAAAAAACAATCGGATAAGCAGATGCTGACAGAGGTGGAATCTGAACTGCATTCTCTATACCTCTGGAACCTTGAGCCTCCTCTCATGGCTTCGGATCTGGATCGGCTTAAACAATTGGAAATCGAGAAGGAAAGGATCTTTCTCATGGAGGAGAAAGAATGGAGATTGAAAAGTAGGGCACTGTGGGTGAAGGACGGAGATAAAAATTCCCGTTTTTTCCACAGTTTTGCCTCTGCTCGAAGGAACTCTAACTCTATTTGGAAAATTATGGATGATGCTGGGACTGTTTTTTCGGGTATGGGAGATTTGCAGACACTTGCACATAAGCATTTCTCTTATATTTACACAGATGATAAACAGTGTGATTTGGTCTCGCAACTACAAGTGGCTCGGCTCTTTCCTCGTTTCTTTGACCATGAAGATGCGGATTTGCTTTGCTCTGCTGTTACACTGGCAGAAGTGGAGTGTACCCTAAAACACTTTGCTCGAGAAAAAAGCCCAGGCCCGGATGGCTGGACGGTGGAACTTTTTTTTCATTTCCTGGATATTATGGGGGAAGACATTGTTCAGATGGTAGACTACACGAGAAGCCATGGGTACCTTTCAGGAGCCTTAAACTCTACTTTCTTAACACTCATTCCTAAAGTGAATGATCCGGAAACCTTTGCTGATTTCAGACCCATTGCCTTGTGTAACCTGGCATATAAAATTGTCTCTAAGATTATTGCTTGCAGGCTAAAACCTGTTTTTTCGAGGTTTATTACTCCGGAACAGTTTGGCTTCCTTCAGAATCGGCAAATTCATGACGCAGTTGGAATTGTTCAAGAATTGTTACACACTATCAAATCTAGAAAGCGCAGTGCAATACTTCTTAAACTTGATTTGGAAAAGGCCTTCGATCGAGTTAACTGGGATTTCTTGAGGTTGCTGCTTATACAAATCGGGGTGCCTGCACTGGCTATTAGATGGATTATGGCGTGCGTTGACACTATGAATATCTCAGTCCTCATAAATGGCTCACCTACGTCCTTTTTTAGCTGTTCTAGGGGGATTCATCAGGGATGCTCGATGTCTCCCATGTTATTTATTCTTGTTATGGATGGACTCAGCCGGTTAATTAAGCAAGCTCGCGAACTGGGTAAGTTTCAGGGCATTAAAATCTCCTCTGATCTTTGTTTAACACATGCTCTTTTCGTCGATGACGTTGTTATTGCTAGTTTAGCAACACTGGAGGATTGGAATACCCTACAGAACATTTTAGAACTCTTTTGCAGAGCCTCGGGTATGAAGGTGAGTATGAGAAAGTCCCATCTTTATCAATATATGGTGGATGAGCTTTGTTTATCTGGCATACGGTCGGTTGTCCCATACCATTTCCATTACGTCACTGATGGGTTCACCTATTTGGGCTTCCTTTTGAAGCCCAACGGATACCTGGTCAAGGACTGGGATTGGTTGGTTAAGCGCTTTGAATCTCGTATCACACACTGGACTTATCGCCTTCTCTCTATCGGCGGTAAGCTAACATTGGCTAAATCTGTCTTAATGGGGATGCCCGTCTATTGGTTCTCACTATTTACTGTCCCTCGATCTATTATCAACAATTTGAGAAGGCTTATTTACAATTTCATTTGGTCGGGTGGACTCCACAGGCCTGCATTATCCATGGTTAGCTGGACTAGACTGTCTCTGCCACACTCCTCTGGTGGCTGGGGATTGAAAGATATCTCGTTATTTAACGATGCCTTGAAATTAAAGAGCCTCTGGAGGGCCATCTTTGGAGGTTCATTGTGGTCCACTGTAATACACCAGAAATATATTAAGATCAACATTTCTCACTGGTTTCGGCAGTCTTGCAAAAAAGTGAGAGGCGTCTCACCTATCTGGAGAGGCTTCATGCGGGTTTACTGTTGGCTGGCACACAAACTCTGTTGGAGGGTGGGTACTGGCTTGGAGGTAGCTATTGGGGTTGACCCGATTCTTGGCTTACGTGGGGATTATACACTCTCGGCTGAAATTCTGGCACATTTGCGTGTTGCTGGGCTGTACACACTCAATAACATTGTTAAAAATGATAGATCTGGGTATTGGTACAATGCAACGGATCTTAACTTAGTTCCTCCATTGTGTGATGAATGGGATGCTTATATACACGACTTGAATGCTGCTGGGATTCGGACCTCTAATGTGGATGATTCGGTGGTATGGGCCGGCAACTTGGCTACGGGTTACATCACTGCACAGACAGCATATGATTGCATGATCCAGAATCGTTGCATCTTCCCCAATCACTGGTGGTACTCGAAGGTTTGGCAATGGAACCTGCCCTTGAAAATAAAATGTTTTTGCTGGCTCCTCTTGATGAACCGACTAAAGACCTGGGACAACTTATTACTGTTTGGCTGGTCCGGACCCAATCGCTGCATTCTTTGTAAGACACATTCAGAATCAGCTGCGCACCTCTTCATCGATTGTCCCTTCACTCTTTCTATTTTGGAAAAACTTTATCAATGCTTTGCCATCATGCATTCTTGGCAGGGGTACTCTGTTGAATTGTGTTTAAAGGATTGGATACACATGTGTAAGCCCTATGCCACACTGCCGATATTCATGTGTTGGGCGGTATGGACTATGAGGAACCGGGCTATCTTTGAGAATCTGAAACCTAATATCAAATGGGTGCATAGGACCATTCTCTCACAGTTCTTGCCATTTCAACCATCTGTGGAGGCTCCTATCCGGAGGCCTATTGGAGACTTTCAATTTAACTTTCGAGACCCTGTCCTATTTTTTGATGGGGCTGCTTGTCATGGAAATTGTGGAGCAGGTGGGGTGATATATATTAACCAAGAACATCTGCTTTTACTACGTCTGAAATGTGGCATGGGCTCGAATATGAAAGCTGAATTGATGGCAGTTTGGTGTGTGATCAAAGTAGCCCACATCATTGGACTTCCGAGACTCCAAATCTTTGGTGACTCGCGAGTCACCATCAAATGGGCCAGGGGAGAATATGACATCAATGTTCTGGAACTTGCTGGCTGGTGCAACAGGATCAAGGAGGAGCTCCTGTCTTTCTGCTCATACTCATTGGAACACATCTATAGGGAGCATAATACTCTGGCTGACAGGCAATCGAAGTTGGCACTGAATGGGATCGAGGACATTGTGCTATGGGAGGAATGCTGGGACCAATCTGTGATAAATGCTGGATCCTTTAATATCATGATCTGATTGTTCTATTCCTGAGCTCTGATACCTTTGGTCGGCGGTCTAATTATATTTTGCCTGTCTTTGTTTATGATTATGTGAGACTATCTGGTCTTCTGCTTCTTGAGGCATTGTGGAAACTTTTGTAACTCACTGTTATGTTTCTTGGGTTTCTCCACGGACTCTATCTGTACTATTTGATTCAGCTCATTGAATATCAATATTTGATTCAGCTCATTGAATATCAATAGTATGCTTTTTTTCGCGGAAAAAAAAAACATGTGAATCATCCATCTTAAAAAAAATCTCATTCATTGTGATTCCAAATTAGAAGTTTATATTGAATGAACACTCAAATATTTTATAAATTTAATTTTAATATTTAAACTTTTTTATTTACTATTTCATAAGTTTAAATTGAGAGTCAAATATTTTATAAATTTAATTTTAATATTTAAACTTTTTTATTTACTATTTCATAAGTTTGAATTGACACTCAAATATTTTATAAATTTAATT
Source organism: Larix kaempferi (assembly GCA_027924585.1). Taxonomy (NCBI): domain Eukaryota; kingdom Viridiplantae; phylum Streptophyta; class Pinopsida; order Pinales; family Pinaceae; genus Larix; species Larix kaempferi. The sequence continues at coordinate 9,772,776 of BSBM01001110.1, read as the reverse complement.
TTAATATTTAAACTTTTTTATTTACTATTTCATAAGTTTAAAAATTTATTAAACTATTTTGGAAAACTAAAATTTATTTTCTTATCATAAATTGTTAATAATAAAAAATATTTTCTATCGAAATATACCAAATTAAGTTATACCTATATGCACTTTTCACCCAATAAAATCAAGGCTCCTAAACCAACTTTAAAAATAATTAATTAAATGACAAGTTTTAAGGAATCATAAAAGTTTGTGAAGCCAGTTTATATGTTTTTATGATATAGTGAGGTCACTCGTTTATATGATTGGAAAATACAGCGACATCTTTCATCGTGAATAATTGATAGGAGTGTTGAGACTGCAGCGGATCAGAGTCTTGTCTTGCCCACTTCATGAGAATAATTGATAGGAGTGTTGAGACTGCAGCGGATCAGAGCCTTGTCCTGCCCACTTCATGAGAATAATTGATAGGAGTGTTGAGACTGCAGCGGATCAGAGTCTTGTCCTGCCCACTTCAAGATTCATAATTACTGATCTGGGTATGTAGGATTACATACTTGGAATGTTTGGTTTTTCCATTCTATGCTGTTTTCTGGATATCTTTCACAAATCAGAGAAATCGATGGCGGATGAAGCTATTAATGGTTACCGCATTGCAGAGGATGTTGTCAAGAACTATGGTCATGGTCAGAGAAGCTATCGCTATCAGAAAACAAGAAGCAGTGTGAGAATCGCCAACATGTCCAGATCAGTCTCAGAGCGTAACACCAATGGAGTACTCTCCCACGGAAAAAGGAAAATGGAAGAGGGGATTTCCAAACATGTACAGAATCCTTATGTTGAACAGATATATATTGCGATTGAAGAGCTCAATTCTGCCATTGAAATACAGACGAGCTTGAAAGCCGGTTATGAGAAGAGACTTCAGTGTGTGAAAGAAATTTTCCAGTCATATTCTTCAATGAGTAAAAAAGCATCAGATGAGGTTAATAACTGCAGAGCCCAGATTGAGCAGATAAAGGCGGCAATTACACAACGAACTGGAAGTGTATTTGCGGAGAAATTCACTGGAGAAATTTGTGGTCTCTGGCAATCTGGCCGTACTGAGGATGAGGAATCGCTGAATGAGTTGTTCGCCAGGGAGAAATCTGGAATATCCGAATGCCTTAAAAAAGCTCAGATAGTATATGAGGCTTGTCGGATAAAACTTGAAGAGAACGCCGTGATTGAAGCGGCCTGCAAACGAAACAGGGACGAAAAAGCCGCTGATTTGGATAAGATTGAAGCCCAGATAATTCGAGTAAATGCTGCCATTGCCGAGTTGAAAAGTGCATTAGCAGTTCAAGAGAAATATAAGAAGAAGATGGGCAGGCTTCGTGTTTCCAAAAAGACGAACAAGGGCGTCTATTCACTGCATCCTCGACCAATCTGCCATCCTTTATGGGCAACGAGCGATACCAATGATGATATAATTGCCAGTATAAACGTTTCTCGCTGCCCTGTCTGCAATCTCGGCTTTGAAGTACACACCTTGGATATAATTGTGGCATCGTGCGGCCACACATTCCACCCCTTCTGCTTGGCTTCTGATGGAAAACTATTGACAAGATGCCCCAAGTGCCTCTGCCAAATGCATGAAATGTGGCTGAAATCTTTTGGAGTACTGGAATTAGCTGGGACGTCCCATTCACAGCCCAAGAACAGTGAAAAGGTTAACGCTTTACAGCCCATGAACACTGAAAAGCTCAACGCTTCACAGCCCAAGAACACTGAAAAGCTTAATGCTTCATCCCAAGGTATGTGCTTTCTTGATAATCTTTCCTGAATTTTCATTTCTCAAGTGATAACAGAATCCATGGCACATAATCCATGATTTATATGTGCCAGCTTTACGATTTTCCAAGGTTTTGGGTTCGTAATGTTTCCTTCTGCTACATTTTGGGTAAGTTCTTTCGATTGTAGATCTGATAATATTAAGACTGTAAATGCATAACAGAGGCGGAGATGCAACCAGCAGCAGCAGCAGCGTCAGCGATGGAGAGCTCAGAAGAAAGTGGTAACTAACTGGTTCCCAAATTCTGCATTGCATTATAATTCTGATCAGGCTTTCAGCTTTCTTGATGCCCAATAAAAATTACCTTGCTAAGCTTCTGAATAATTGCAGGCATCAAGTCGAACAGAAGTGACTGTAAATAGTTGTCCAGTTCTGCAGCCATTGTTATGTGAAAATCGAAGGTCTTGTGTGTTTGTCCGACGGCTTCTCCAGTTCTGTAGCCACTGTTGAAGATCAAGGGTCCGAGTGTTTGTGAGACAGCTGTATAGGTTTGCACTTCTTTTGTGTGAAATATCCGCAATGCTGGTAGAGAAATGTTTTGTTATATAATACCGTTTTATACGTACAAATAGTCAACTGTTTACAAATACTCAGGTACAAATTACGTTTAACTAAACTTTATCTGCATATAGATGCTGAAATTATGTTTCACTAAACTTATCTGCATATATATATATATATATATTCTGAAATTATGGGTTAGAAAATTCATACTCTTAATATTCAATGTTTTGCCATTTTATTTGGTTAGTTAGTTTTGATTTGTTTTTATATATTTATGATTTTAATATTTAAATTATATAAATTTTAATTTATAAAAATGTAATAAATAATATTTTTATAATAGTTATAATTATTATTTTTGATGTTTAATCACAACAAATATATTTTAATATTGGTTAATTTTTTAAAATGTTGTCGTCATGACAGATAAACAATGGAAACTTTTTAAACCATGTTAGTTGTTTTTGCTTTGAAATATTTATATCAATAGTTGTGTTTATAGTATATTTTTGAGTTGTTTTTGTTTAATGGTTGTGTTTATACAATATTTTTATATTTATAATAGTAATTTTACTGTTTATTTATTATTTTAGATGGTGTTATTCATTATTTTTAGATGGTGTTATTGTGAATTGTTTTTAATTAAACAGATTTTGTTAGTGCATACATTGTGTAGGTTATGTGGTGTGTTCCAAGTGTTATCAAACAACTTTAAATGAAATATGCACTCATAATAATAGGGTAAAATCAAACACAGCAGTGAATGCATTAAGCATCCACCTTATCACAAGCATAAGCAAGACTCAGTACATTATTTTTGTTTGGAAAATGTTAAGGATTATTTTATAAGGGGATTTTCATAGGGTTGTAGCTTGGGTGGTTGGGAGGAATGAGTTGCCTTCCCCACCCATATTCAATTCTAATAAGTGACATGAGGCTCTTGTTGAGCCCTATTGTAATGATTGTATTTTTAACCATACCTTAATTCTTTACGAAATATAGGTGTTGGCATTTTCTCAATGAACTAGCCCTCTAACAAACTGTGGACTACCATTTAAAAAAAAAATGGTAGTTGAAATCTCTATTTCTCTCCTTCTAGAAGGTAATATGGTAGTTGAAACAATAAAAATAGTATGTAAAATATTCATAAATTTAATAATATAATGATTTGATTTAATATACTATTATTAAATAGAAATGTTATTTATAAATTTTCAAAAAAATCATATAAAATTATATTGAAAATGCAAAATCAAATATGTTCAAACTATTGGGTATGGAAATGTTTGAATTCGAGTAATATTTATAGTATGTGTGATATCTGTGTTTGACTTTAAAAGCTATTATATGTCTTCTTCATTATTTTTTCTCACGAAAAAAGAATGAAACAAGCTCCAATCTAACTAGCAAAGACAACTCTTGTTGTACCTTTTGTGTGATGGAACATATGCCATCGATTCCTTTCACATAATTTTTATCTTGTTGTGTGCTTGACATGATTTGAAACACGATATTGTGTGATTGATCTAAACTGAATTTTCGTTGCTCAATATGTCATAGATTTTAAATTGAAGACTAATATATCTCTATAGATTAATAAAAGTTTATTTACTAACGAATCTCAGTAATAAACCAATATATCATAATGTTAGTTGTGATATTTAGATTAATGTTATCATTTTTATAAATATATGTAATACATAATGAAGCACTTTATATATTAAATATGATTAAAATAAATGTTTTTCAATTTATTATTGAGATATTTGTGTTTTAATAAATGTTGTAATCATAGCACATGTTTAATAACACAAAGAAATAAGTTTCTTATACGATAAAGAAGGGAGAAGCAAAATTGTTTCATTTGTAATTGTCATCTCCTTATCATCATCATCATTCATTCATTGATTCAATTATGGGCACTAAAAAGGCGAGAATAAATGGCTTGCACTTTGATTTTCCAATTTATAAATAATAAATGATAAATGTTTTATTGTGTTCTTCATCTTATTGATATGTGTTGTAGTTGGGAGAACAACCAATTGGTAGTGTATTTGCATCACGAGCACTCAGTCAACGTATTGTATGATTGGCACTATAATTGGATTTTGCCTTAGTCTTAGGTATGTGCAAGATCAATAGTTGAAGGTCATCACTCGACTGACATGGAAAATGGGATTTCAAGTGGCACTATATCGATTGATAAAAGTGATGATGATTAACGTCCACTAAGACCAACTTTGGTCTATCGGACCGTAAGAAGGTTATTACTTCGTTTGCTTTAAAATTTTGTTCCGATGCTCAAAAAGCTTAGAAAGAAGCTTTCCAATATCACTATAGTTTTGCAAGTCAGGATGTTAGAGAGGTTTGTATTGTAGCAAATACTATGAAACTCATATCTAATGTGGGTGTAAGTAGGACACTCTAAGAGAAAGTGATTTTCATCCTCAACGCTCATAGACTCACAAAGATGGAAAACCCTTTCCTCCCACGGAGTTTTGGGAATAGAACAACGCCCTGTTTCGCTATGGAGCTCATGACAGTTCGTTCTAATCTTGGCCATGCTCATTTTATTCTTTGAACTAGTTACTATCGAGAGATAGTTATGATCTTCCAAATTAGCGTTAATGACCTCCTTATAGTATCTTAGTTTTCTCTTAATCGCTAAATTTTCCTCGCACCACAATTTCTCTTTAAAATTAGAAGAAATAATATTTTTGACATTATCGATATTCTACAAAGTTCCATTTTCATCAATGCCCCAATGGTCTAACCAAGCCATCGTATCCTTACATCAACTCCGTTTGATGCGTAATTGGTTTTCACTTTCAAATTTAAAGCAATTTAGGAAGTCTATTGTTTTCCATGTTATTTATCTTGTGCTTGTACACCATGTACCTAGTCATAGCCATGCTCTCGATGGGGGAAAGACTCACTTCTAAGAGGAGAATAGGATAAGGCACGTGTTGCTTTTAATTTTGAGGTTATAAATTATAATCTGCTTCTGGATTTGCTCAATCTTTCTCCAAAATTCTCTAGAAATACTGCATCCCCATACTTCACAACTGTATAAGATGATAGGGATGACAAGAGTTTCAAAGAGGAACTTCTTTTTTTCCAACATGACCAGGTTGGCTGATTTACAATTATTTTCAAGACCAGAATAAGCTTTCCATCCTCCATTAATATTTTATCAATGCTGTGGTTCCAATTGAGCTTGTGATGAATACCAATTCCAATATACTTGTAAGAAGTCACTTCCTCCAATTTACTGTTATCATAAATACAATTTGCGTAGGTGTTTTTCTTAGATTTTATAATCATAACTTTTGTATTGTCAATGTTAACAGTCATAGCCATGTTAGAGTAGAAATCTTTGAGAATTGCACCCCTCTTAATAGAACATTGACGTGTAGGTTCCAACTTCATTTACATGACTAGACTTAATAAATACCTAAAGAGATATTAAAATAATAAATAATAAATAAATACCTGTAGATAAACCTAAATAATTATTAAAATAATAAATAAATAAATTTAATAATTAAGAAAATATTAATATTTTTAAATTATTAATTATTTTTAATTTTATTTTATATATATTAAAAAAATGTATTATAGAGAAATTGTTAATTTCGATCAAAGTTATCCATTTTCCATTACGATGGTTGCCTTGAGCTCTCATTCTTATCAATCACCACCATCCCAATGAAAGCCAGTTTACTTTGCTGATTGACCCCGATGATTCAAATGTTGAAGGATTTTAAATATTTTGGATAGCAGCTACCTCATCTCCAGTGTTCATTACCTATATATATATATATATATATATATATATATATATATATATATATATATATAATAAGAGCACATCCTCTTTATCCTCCTTTGTCGGGTGAGCGATTCTTCCTCTCTGTTACCAATATTACAGAAGTTGTCGTGTGGTTGATGGAACTCAATTATAAATGACTATAGTTAGAATATAAAAAAAAAATTATTTTATTTTTATTTTAAAGAATAAAATTAAAATTTCTTAAACACAAGAACTATTGTGACACCATACATTTAACAAGACTTAAAAAATACTAGAAAGAAAGAATATGTAATATTTATATTATTTTGAAAATGGAGAATGAAAAGTAGAAAGAAAGAATATGTAATATTTTGAAAATGGAGAATGAAATATACATATTCCCTTAAAATGTTCTTCTTATCCACACATTTTGTGCACTTCTACAATATTTATAATATTACTTTTCATATCCACACATGATGTGCACTTAAAATGTGATTTTTTTAATATATTAAATTATAAAAAAATGTTAAATTAAATTAATTAATTATAAAATTTGTTAAGGTTTAATATATTAAATTTGGTCTTAAAATTTCGTTTTTATAATCAAAGAGATTAGAGAGAGGCTTACCTAAATCTTTGTAGTTTTGTGAGTTTAAAGAGTATGAAGTTCATTAACATTACAAATATTTTGAAATTGAGATTGAAATATAATGTGGGTATACACATAACATTTTAAGAAAAAGTGATTTTCACTCTTTATATTCTATTCTAGTTATGACAAAGACACTTCTAAAATGGAGTTAATGGCTTCTTTATAATACCTTAATTTTCTGGTATCCACTTTTTCTTCCTTACACTAGAATTTCTCGTTAAATTTAAATGATGTAATATTTTTAATGTTATGAATACTATATAGAGTAAACTTCTCTTTTAATCTTCGATAATTACCATTTTTATGTCACAATTTCCTCCATAACGTAAAACAATCCTAGAAAGTCTCGTCATTGTTGCCAAGTTATCTTGTGCTCATACATAATGTGTTAATCACATTTTCTATCATGCTTACAATATTTGTGCTTTAACAATAAAGTGTTCATTTAAATTTTATAATAACATATCTATATAAGATTTATACAAGTTTTATTTAAATAATGAAATTTTAAAATGTATACAAAATAAAAATAAAAATCCAATACATATATTTCCTAATTTTTATGGTAATAATAATATAAACAAGTTGATGATGATGATTATTAATATCCAATGAGACCAACTCGATCATTGTTAAAGTTATAAAGCAAGTTATAAAGCGAGGCCTAACTCGATCAGTGTTAAAATTATAAAGCAAGTTAAGTAATTCCTTACTTTAAGGAATTACTCGACTTGCTTTATAATTTTATCTATGTGCTTGAAAATATTTAAGAGAAGCATTCTTAAATCACCGTAATATGAATTAGTTAAAAGGTTAAGAAGGTTGATATTGTAACAAATATTTAGAAAATATGATTTAATGTGAGCGTGGGTATGCCCATCTTCAATCCTTGTATTTTAACAAACAAAAATATTAAATAAATTACAAATACTTTGCTTCCACCCTAAGTTAAGCCATAACAACCATCATCGATACCAACACCTAAATGAAAAAAAAACTTCTCAATGGTATTGCATTGTGTGATAAAACAATTACAAACATAATTAGAAATTAGTGGGTTCACTTCCACCTACAATTGAACCATAGAAATAACCATCATTGCAGATGGCCTATCTAAACTTGGGCTTCAATTTTGGGATGGCATCTGGCGGAAATGAGAGTGTTTAAATGACACCATCACAGAAGATGATCCTAGACCTATAATATTTTAATCATCTAAAAACAACAAGAATACATCAAAAGAGGTCATTCAGGAACTTGCATGGCTTCCTTTTGCATATTTTCTCTAAAGTTTTATTTTTCAGGTAGTATGATGAGGTGTTTTTTTTTTGTCCTCATGGATATTTTCCTAGAATAGAGAAGATGAGAATTATCTAGAATTATATTTTTGTATAGTTGTTACTTCTTATGAATAATAGTTTAAAAGAATATCTTATATATTATAGACTATCTTTTGAAGAGACTGTTATAACTTCATTACTTCCACAAATTTTTGTTTTATGATTACTATGTAACCGAGGTTATTCTAGCCATAAAGAATGTGATTCATTAATATAATGAAATATGATATTTTTTCTTTGGAAAAAAAACAATAACCATCCTTAATGTTGACAATGAAATGAAGAATCAACTTCTTGATGTCATTTCATTGTACAATAGAATAATTGATGATCAGAATTAGAATAATTGATGAGGGTAAATGAATCTAACCCTTGGTCATGACAAAATTGTGACGTTAATCAAATTAATCCAATGTCAAAAATCTTGTAAAAAGAAAAAAAATCGAACCGGTAGGTGACGCATCCCTATAAGTCCATCGTGAGTCATGACCCTAAGTTAACAAGGAAGCTATTTTCCATAAGTGTTCATTAAAAAGCGTTTGGCTCAAATACTTTTTTATGGTAGTTGGTGGAATAAAAAACCATGTGTTCATTGATCAATCCATTTTGACCATTTTGTATGATGTTATTTAGTTAAACAATCAAATCCCTAATTTGATTAAGTTACCATAGTTAGCCCAGTAGATAGAATAACCACAATTAAATAGTCAAAACCCTAATTTGGCTATATATTTGTATATAATAGTTTAATGTGGGAATTTAGTAATGCTTTGATTTCAGAAATGTTATTTCTTAGTGATGTTAATATGCATTGTTTAAAATGACGAGCATCTATGATCTATTGTTCTATGTATTTAGATGGATATTTGCATTATGATCTAACATCCCTCTAATTTAAAATTTGTGCATTGGGGAATGCAACATGATCTAATAGTATTTTTAAGATGCATTGATTTCAATGATCTTAATGTCATGTCCCCATTTTGACCCTTGTAATATTTTGGGCTATAATGTAAATATTGTATGCATATTATGTATGATTCCTAGCGTGGAGCTCAAGGCCAAGGCCCCGCTAGTGAACGCTCGACCTTGAAGAGGCAAGTATTTGATATTATGCTACCCGTGTGCTAGTGAGCCATTGGAATTGTAAATATGCATTTAATAAAATACCCACAACTAGCTATGCAATGCAACAAGAGATGGGGGCATGATTTCACAAGGAATTGGGAGGGAAATATTCAAACCCTTGAGCCAATCAAGTCAAGCTAAGTGTCAATGAGAGAACCCATAAAACCCTCAACTACCCATGTTGAATTTTGCACCCAATCATTCATTCCTCCCAAGAGTTGGGTGAAGTAGTTAATGCCTTGGGGAATGGGAGGTATGGCTGTCCAAAATTCGAGTATGGGAAAGCCACCCTTCATGGAAAAGCTTTTTTGGCTCCCTGGGCACAAAAAAGAGCCATGAATTGCTCCCCAAGCCATTACCCATCAACCAGTTTTGCCTCTCTCACGTTTTTGGAGCTGCCTGGGTGTTTTCCATCCATTTTTTTCCTGTGTTTCCTTGTTTTTAGCTGGGAAGAGGGCGTTTTTGGTGTTGCAGAATTGTTTGGAAGAAGGGAGCTCGAATTGGGGTTTCATGGGGGGCGTTTGGGCCATTTGAAATGCTCATAACCTGTGGGAGAAATCATTTTTGCTCCCTGTTGATGTATTTGTAACTTCGGAAGATATTCACTTGTATATTGTATGTATTACATTTGTACTTTATTGTATCCCCAACAGAGATGTATTATTCCTCCGATTGGAAGTGTCGTCATTTGTACTTGCAAGTGTCACAAGTTATATTGTAAGTGTCGCAACTTACATTTGATGGGTTATTAGACCACTAGTGTGGGGTCGACCCTGTATGAGTCATGTGGGTTAAAGGGTTATTAGACCACCCTAGTGGGGTCGGCCCAGTTAGCATTATTTTAAGTGGTTAAGTTGAGGCTGACCTAGTTGAGTAAAGGTCAAGTGAAAGTAAAAGTATAAATAGAGAGTGTGACTCTCTCATTTGACACATTCTCTCATTCACTCACTTCGCATTAGTGAGAGAGACAGAGGAGTGCATAGAGGTGGAGGAGGAGTATGTTGCTGAAGACTTCTATCTTTTGGGTTTGATCTTTGTGATCCTTGTATTGGTGCTTATTCTATCTCTGAGGAAGTTGCGGGGTTTTTCACCTTCTTGGTTTTCCCCGATGAAATGCTTTGTGTCTCTTGTCTCTTATCTCTTGTGTTTGCTATGTTGTACATGTTGTTGTCTCAGTTAAGATCCTAGATCATATTGAATTAAATGGTGAAAAAATAACATGGTATCATAGCTAGCCTGAAGGAAAGCATGGTATGGAATTTATGACACTTGTTGCACTTGCAACAATTTGGAAGCTAGGGCTTGATATAGAAAAAACCAGTCATCGTGGAAATTTCGCTATAAATCCATTTTGGCAAAGGTCAAGTTCTGAAAATTCTACAGGTCGAAGGTAACATCCCCATGTACCTGGTGTCCGAAGCACAACATCGAATTCGTTGCAATTTCTGTTTTATGATCCATACAATCTAGGGTTTCTGCCTCTTCCACATCTCAATCATAAACAAGTGACCTAGGAAAAAAGGTCACAACTTGGGCTAGGAAGCTCCAAATGCAATTTCGTAAAAAGTGACAGTAAGAGAACGAATTGTACTTTCACAGGTCCACGTTTTAGAGGCCAAATTATAACCAATGACATGTGGCGCTCCGTACAAGTTTGCTATCCTATTTTATCCCATAACTAGGGCACGTTGCGACATTTGGTATATCTCTCTTTCAGAGAATCCATTTGAGTTCAGACCTGTGGGGTTGGAAATATGATTGGTCAAGCTACCGGAGGATGAAGTTTCAGACCCTGTGGATCTGAAATTTCAGAGATGCGCCAGAAACAATAAGGCACATATTTATGTGAAATAGAATTGGATTCTGAGCATTCTCATTTTTGGATTGTCACTACTGCAGGAAATTAGGGATTTTGACAGAAGTGGAATTTTGGAGTGATCTCAACATAGGATTTCTCTCCTCAGCAAAATCTAAATTTAGAGACCAAGATCAAATTTTTTGGTTGGGCATAACCCCGGGCATCATCAACCCCTAGTTCGGGATTTTGATCAGAAAGGTGGAAAATTAGGGTTTCTGCAAAATTTCAAATTTTTGGAATCTGAGACCACAGCTAGAAGCTCCTCAGAAAGACTGAACCTTTTGGTTCTGCAGAAGACCGAGCTTTATCAAACTCGGGATCCTGTCCAGAATATCCAGAAGTTTCAAAGTCAATTTTGAGGGGTCAAATTTTGCAGTTTTCAAAATTGAAGTATACCATCTTGATCAGCTCAGCAAGGCACATCTTTCCATCCATTCAGAATTTTGAAATTCAAAATTTGAATTTTTAGGGTTTCTCTGACAAACCCTAATCCAGCTCGAGATCCAATCTCAACAAATCAAAGTGGATTGGGTTAATCCTAGAAGATAATGAATTGGACACCTGCATAAGTGAAGAAGTTCTAGTTCCAGAGGGAGATGAGTCTAAGGACTTTAATAAGAAGACTACAAGCAATCTCGACAGGTATGACTTGAGGATATATAGGTATGTTTTGAAATATGTTCATGATTAAGTTTATGATATATTTGTCTTCATATTATTTAGGTTAGTACAATCTTGATTAATGTTAGACTTGTCTTAGCACCCTAGTAAAAGTATGAATGCATGTGAATGATTGAATACATTCATTGATTAGGGTTATGACACTTATGATTGTACTAATGCACTATGATGTTGTATGAGGTTGATGTTGTCCGCTAACATGAAAGGTACATCAAGAAATAAAAATAAAGTTCTAGATCAAGAACATATGACCATGGTGACATGAAGACAAAGACTCATCCATAGCCATTACAGAAGCTCTACTTACGAGGTATGTATAATTTTGGTCTACAATGGTTAACTTATGAGTTATGCAGGTTACTAGCACAAGTCATTAAAGAGAACAAGAAGACATTATGTGAGTATGTTAGACATAACTAGAAAACATGATAACCAGGTATTTTTTTCCTATATCAAGTTAGAATCCTACCTTGTGTTAGGATCTTATACTTTTGTATGAATGATAATGATTATTCTTGAAGTTAGAAATTTAAGTAATCAAGGGTTTATGCGTATTATGTTTCTTACTTTGATTGATGATATGACTAACCAGAAGAGTCCTATGGTCAAATAAGAATATGCATGAGTAAAAGAAGTTTTCCCTGAAACCTTGAATACTAACACTTATTACCTATGTATGAAATGATCATGACCATACATGTTAAGATTATTTAGGATCATAATGTTTAGATAGTATTGAGATTATACTAATATATGTATGGTTATGTATGAGATCTTGAGTATAACACAATGATGACACTAGTGCACACTTAAGCATGCATAGTGGTCCAGGATGGATATAAGTTCAAGGACAGATAATCCAGGAAGCAAAGATCAAGAGGGAGCACACTCCAGTAGTTCCTGCAAGGAAGCAAAGATTGAGAAGGAGTCCACCCTACAACCAAACAAAGATAAGAATTTGAATTGTCATTTCTTATGATTACTTAAATGATGTTGTTTAGTCATGTACATACTTATGTTCCTAGATTTAAGATGTATATTATGCATTTTAGAAAAGTTGCATTAATGAACAAGATACTACTAATATAGTAATGGGTAAGTGGCCTATGGTACTGTACAACATTCCATTGCTACTTATTTAGAATGAAACCTCTTTGCTAACATGTTGGGAGTTGTGCACACTCTTAACAAATGTTCTAGTAGAGATGGAAGGCATACAGAAAGTTACCGTGTGAATACGGGATATGGATAAATGTTGTATTGAAGCATTGGCTAAGATAATTGCATGACTATATGACATATGTCTTTATGCATAAGAATGTGTTTTTGAAAAACTATGAGAAGTTTATAATCATGCAATTGAATTTGACTTGTAGGAAAGATCGTGTACAATCACCTACAAAAGAAGGACAAACAACATTTGTTCAAGAAAACTATCTATTGAAGATATTGAAGATTCTGAAGTTCCCAAGATCTGGGATGCAGTAATGGAAGGATGCCATTATCAAGGAGTACCATTTGATCATGAAGATTGATGTATGGGATGTGGTCCTGATACTAGAAGGGAAGTCTGTTGTGACTTCCAAGTGGATCTATAAGATCAGGGATGCTGCAAATGGTAGCATAGAGAAATACAAGGCAATATTTGTAGTTCGTGGCTTCTCGCAGAAAGAAGGGATAGATTATGAAGAGAATTTTGCAACTGTAGCCAGATACACTTCCATCAGAATAGTACTTTCTATGGTTGCAGTGATGAAGTGGAAGATACACCAGATGGATGTTAAGATAGCTTTCTTGAATGGTGTAGTCAAAGAGGAAGTATATGTGGAGCAACCACTCGAATTTGAGACACATGACAGGGAGTCACGTGTGTGCAGATTGAAGAAAGCTTTGTATGGCTTGAAGCAAGCACCCATGACATGTTTCGACAGGATAGACAGCTTCCTGTCCAGTTTGGTCTTTACCAAGAGTAAAGCGGATTTCAACCTTACTATAATGTTGAGGAAGGAAATCTAGTGTTACTCCTACTGTGTGTGGATGACCTGTTTGTAACAGGTGAGGATATATTGATTGTCAACTCAAAGAGGAAGCTTGCTGTCGAGTTCGAGATGAAGGACTTGGGTATGATACATTACTTTCTAGGTATGGAGGTGTGGCAGGGTGCAGATAGAATCTTCGTTGGAGAAGGGAAGTATGCAGTAGAGATCCTGAAGCGGTTCAGGATGATGGACTGCAAGGCCATGGAAACACTTATGGAATCAAACTTGAAGCTATTGTGTGATGCTTCATCTGAATCGGTTGATGTCACAATGTATCGTCAGATGATTGAGTCCTTGATGTACCTGACGAATAGGAGACCAAATATTTGCTTTACGGTGAACACATTGAGCCAGTTCCTGATGAATCCTAGACATGTTCACCTGATTGATGTAAAGCATATTCTGAGGTACCTGGATGGTACAGTTGATTATGGGCTCAAGTATGATGCGAATTAAAAGTTTAACCTGGAAAGTTATGTTGATTCAGATTAGGATAGGTAGTGCTGTCGTATGTTTAAACACAGTAAAACATTATAGTATAGCACAAATTGCAGTATAGAATTCATGTAAATATTAATTGAAAGAAAACATAGTATGCTTCTGACAGTTCCATATAATTCTCTTGTCTCTATCCATTAAGATAGCAAGCAAATGCAATCAAAATTAAACATTTCATGATTTTCCAAGTAATAATATTTTAAAGAATTATAGCAGCTGCAAGAACTAAACATTATATAGATTTCATGTCATCATACATATTTTATTTCTTCACTAATTTCCTGCTTTGATTTCAAGTATCGAATGTTTATTACAATAGTATCAAAACCTAATACACTACAAACCCTAATTTTGTATACACACATCATAATTTCTATATCAAGTCTTCAATGACAAACTGTAGACATTATTCAGAGAATGATAACATTTATGACTTATTAAACCCTATTCATCACTTTCTAGAACCATACTATCTTTTATATATGGTAAGTTTACTATCTAAGAATTATCTAATAGTTAGCCGAAGGCACGATTACATTTCATGTCTAAACATTAGCTCACAATCCCTAGCAATACACACATACATTATCGAAAATTATGATTACAAAGATTTAATCTTTGGTACAAGCCCGGCACAAGCCTCATAGAAATCGTGAGCTACAGGTAGAGTATCCTTTGTAAAAACAAAACTAGAGTATTAAGGCATATCCATTTCGACATCTATTAACAGTCAACCATTTTCATCTATTTCCAAATAATATTATCAACAACGAGAACAAAACACAGACATACAGTTTTTAAGTCATGCAAATTATAAATTTCTTCCAAAAGAACTATTGTTGTTTGGCATCACTGTAACCAGCTTTCACATAGTCAACTGTTATTTAAATATAACTTTCCATTGAAAAGAAAATGAACCATAGTTTACATGTGCAATAAGAACCCTCGATTATGGATTTCCATCCAAACAAATAACAGAGAATTACAAGAGTTACCCTCGACATTTTAACAACAAGCCGAGACTGTGGAACCACAAAACTACATAGGGTTTTACCCTGAACTTAACAACTTACAGTGTAAAGACCAACTCAAAGTCGGTTCCGACGCTACAACAAAAATATTACTGAGCCGAACATCAAATACAAGATTGAAGATCAACCTCTTACAGTATAATATCAAAACAAAACAACCTTAAACTTCTTTGCAGCCATCACTAATATAAGCCAGAGGTTTCCAACTCTCGGCACATAGAAAAACACATCAAAGGCACCTACGAGGCTTTGCAAGAACCACCAGAGCTTACCAGGAAGTGGTAGTAGCTTTCCTTTCCCAAAACCGTTGCACAGAAGACTTTCAACGAAGAGGGTACCTGCACAGTTACACATCGAAGTGGTTAAAAATAAGAAGATACAAGAAAACAATTAAGCAAAACAATATTTTTTTATTATCATAAACATTACCTTCTAATCGAAGCTCGGTTCATTGGCACACCACACCAGCAGAAGAACAACGAAGTCTGGTAACAACATCAGTAACCACATTTTTCAAAACCCTGAAGACAATTCCGAAAGAAAATCCAAACTCCAATACAAAACCACTCTCAACAGTTGACAGAAACCACGTTTCGTATTATTGTGCCGTGACTCTATGGCAAGGAGCTAAGCCTGCAACTATTAAAGAAATTACATATCACAGGTCAGGGGATCGAAACCCTGGAAGGGAATTTCCTTTGACCCTACATTTTGGTAGCTTGTCGGCCTCAAATCAATGTAACAATGAAAGGCCGAGAAACTTGCTACCACTACATAAAACAAGGTTAGGGGTACACAAATCAACGATTAAGATTTGGTGAGATCAACGCACAGGAAAGAGCCAACAGTGCTACATTGAAAGCTGAGCAACATCTCATTAATTACTTCAACCACAAAGTGACCAACATTACATGCCAAGTGAACATTACCATGTACAGCGTAGAGGAGAGGCAATACAACAACCTTGCCATCTAGAACTCTTAGTTACATTATCGATCAAAGTTCACATGGTTGGACTACGTGGGTTGACAACCAAGCTTTCCACTATGGAGTTCGGTCATAACAATTAATACATGATCGTAACGTTGTCAACCTGTCAACAACAATTTCAATGCACATCAACTCATCACTCCATTAACGAGACTTTGGCGATTACAACAACATATGTTAATAACACTTAGGATAAGAGCTAATACATATAGCATGGGTCAAACTACTGCTTAATCCATAACCTTTCTAAGGTTGTTTAGATCGTATTCATGTCTGCATATGATAATATTCAATGGTGCTAACGTATAGCTAGGTTTGCATATTATAATCATATCATTGCATAATAAAAACCTTATCATTGTAAAATGTAGTGTAAACTTTATATAGGCCCAAGTTTAAACTTAGCCATATAGATATCATATTGTTAATTCATGGAAAACTAAATATAGTTAGGATTCTAACTATGTACAAGAATATTAGATACATGTACACTATAGCATGCTTATCCAATCCATAATATTAATATGAATCTATAAGTATAGATAGTGGGGTAGGACACATTCAATACTAAGTCCATTGCATAATCATCATACGTACATCATATTAGAAATGTTAGCTATGTATTACGAAGTCTAACGACAAATGTAATACTATAAGTATAGTTTAAATAATGACAATATTCATTCTTTTACTAAGTTCACGAGCACAAGCAGTAATCACTATACTTTCTATAGATTAACTGTGTATTGAAATGATAAATACATGACATAGAGTAGTCTAATACTTGTAGACGCCCAGTTTGATGATAGTTCGAAGGTGTAATCATTATTTCTACAAGATTCACAATAGCATACTTAATAGATAGTAGTATCGTTGTTTTAATATCAATGACACTAGTCTTATGACAATGAATGTAGCATCATAACAAAACTTTTGGACAACATGTAATGATAACCTTGAAGAGATTCGTAAGACAGTACATAAACTAGGATTAGAACCATGTATCCATACATCCAGGAACTGGTGATGCAAGGAAGTACTTAGCATTTTAATTTTACATTGATGATGAATTGAAAGACACAAGTACTCTTAACTTATGTTGTCTTATAAGATTTCTTACCTGCGGTCTGCACATGGAAACAAGATTCAATGCCTTAGCTAAACGTAGCTAAGTAAACTCTAGGGTACCTTGTAGGACCCCTTCGTCAACATACAAACAAATTGTCAGCACTCCATCAAGAATATCATAACAGTACAAACTGTAACAGCATGCAATAATATCCAAGAACTTAAACACATCTGTAAACTGTACTATTATTGCACAATCATAAAAGATCTTTCATTCAAGAGATTAACATCTGCTTAAATCTGAAGTAGCAAATACAATTAAATCATATTTAGTGGAGAAGTATGATGTGTCATCGCTACTAATTATCTTAGTTAAGAAATCAAGTTAATTTATATGTTCCGCATTAATGACTTTAATAAATATTGCTATTATAATTTTTTATTTTTATTTTTGGTATTTTTGGGATGTTACAATTCCAAGCATGGTGGTAGGAGGATCCTTCCAATGGCTATGGATGTAAGCGCTGTGTGATGAGAATCAGGACGATGCTCTAGTTTCTGCTATGATGATATGCATCACGATGATGCTGTGTATATGATTAGGATGATCATGCGATGATAATACACATCAAGACGATGCTATGACGATGATCAGGATGATCATATATGATAATATGCATCAGGTGGATGCATTGCATGATCAGTTGTGTAAGTGTTGTATGATGTGCATATGGGATGTGCTTCGTGGACGATGAGATGATATGATCAGCATGATCATGAGTATCACGATGATACTCTGTGGCCGTGGACAAGTTGTGCAGTTGCATGTAAAAGATCCTGTGAGATCCGATAGGTTGAGCAGTGAGCTCGTAAAATTCCTGGGATGCTCTTTCAAGGTTTTTTTGATGCACGTAATCAGTCATGAGGATTCGACAGGATGGCCAGAGATGATGAAGACCTGTAGGAGGCTAGGCCTAAATCCATCATGAAGAAGGGTTGGATCTGTAGAACTTCCTATGATGAGAAGAATTGAGATATAGCACCAGTGATCGAGATGACAAGTACAACAGTAGTGACGATGATGCTCCGTGATCCAGTGACGATGATCCAACTCTAGAATTGAAGACTTGTGCCTATATGTATTGATGACTTGTGTCAAGAGAATACCTTCCTAGTTAAGAGGGAGTGTTGATGTATTTGTAACTTTGGAAGATATTCACTTGTATAGTGTATGTATTACATTTGTACTTTATTGTATCCCCAACGGAGATGTATTATTCCTCCGATTGGAAGTGTCATCATTTGTACTTGCAAGTGTCGCAAGTTATATTGTAAGTGTTGCAACTTATATTTGATGGGTTATTAGACCACCAGTGTGGGTTCGACCCTGTATGAGTCATGTGGGTTAAAGGGTTATTAGACCACCCTAGTTGGGTCGACCCAGTCAGCATTATGTTAAGTGGTTAAGTTGAGGCTGACCTAGTTGAGTAAAGTTCAAGTGAAAGTAAAAGTATAAATAGAGAGTGTGACTCTCTCATTTGACACATTATCTCATTCACTCACTTCACATTAGTGAGAGAGAGGAGGAGTGCACACAAATGGAGGAGTATGTTTCTGAAGACTTCTATATTTTGGGTTTGATCTTTGTGATCCTTGTATTGGTGCTTATTCTATCTCTGAGGAAGTTGCGGGGTTTTTCACCTTCTTGGTTTTCCCCGGTGAAATGCTTTGTGTCTCTTGTGTTTGATATGATGTACATGTTTTTCTCTCAGTTAAGATCCTAGATCATATTGAATTGAATGATGAAAAACTAACACTCCACATGGTAGAATTCACCTTTCCACAGTCCATGTTGGTGTGCCCATGATTTGGGGAAAACCCATGGCCATCCTATTTGTAAATCCCATTGTTGGAAATGTGTATCCATGCCCAGGTTTTGAGTTTGTTGTGTGTAAGAGAATGTTGGGGTTGAGATGGGTATCCATTGCTTTGGCTTGAGCTTGAGTGCAAGCATCCATAAGAGAATGTTGGGGTTGAGATGGGTATCCATTGCTTTGGCTTGAGCTTGAGTGCAAGCATCCATAAGAGAATGTTGGGGTTGAGATGGGTATCCATTGCTTTGGCTTGAGCTTGAGTGCAAGCATCCATAAATGAAGAGGGTTCAGATTTAGCCTGATAAACGTAGTTGTGCACTGGCTTGGCTTAGATGCAGTGATTATTGGGCGGTGTACGAGTATGAATGTACCCTTTTCCTTGTATAAATCATGCCCTGCTCGGGGGTGGTCTCTGAGTGCTAAAATAATACAGGTTGGGAAGAGACCTATGGTTGGGTGGAACATTGCAGCAACATAGCTAGTTGCTTGGGACCATTTCACCATAAAGATAAGTATTTCTCTGTCTATGTGTTTTACTTTTGAAATGTTATAATTTGATGATTGTATTGATATGTTGTATGCATATGAAATGTGTGTGGATGGTTTTTTTATTTCCGTTGTGCATGTTTGTTGAATTGCATCTTCACACATTGGTTTTAATTCGTATGAATCTAATGAATCGGGTTGAGTTTATGTAAAAGCCCCACAAATAGGTATCATGTTCCCTTCTAGTAATTGGGTCCGTGGGAGGGGACGTGACACTTTCATTTTGTATAATAATATTCAATTAAATATACATGTAATGCATCATTAAATTTCATAGAAGAAAATGTTACAATGATGAAGATGAGGAAAATTTACATTGAAACTTACTTGGGGTTTGACAGTCCACAAGTCGCAAGGATTAACATTAGAGAAAGAAACTATAAATATTGGAAATAAAGAGAAACATGGTCTCACATTTACAACAATATCTCGTATTAAGGGTGAATTATGTTTGAACTCAATCTCCTTTCACATATAATCGATATGAGAAGATGACAAAGGGGGTAGGAGTGGTTTTAAAAAAAGCATAAGAAGACATATATTGAGAATGATCACTCTATAATATATATGTAATTCATCATTAAATTTCATTTCATTCTTTGACAAGTATTATCACTGAACATTATTATTACTTTATTACAATTCGCCATTTCAATTGCATAAATATTTTTTTTCAAATTTTGGATGAGATAATTTCTACATGTGGTAATTTTGATTTTTAAGCAACATTGTTTTGATGTGGCCACTGCAATTGGAACCAACATATATACATATTAAATCTAGCTCTATCAATCGCCGGGAGGAATCAAATCCCTTGAGGTGTAAACCTTTCCTCAAGTTTAGGACTCTAAAAGGGGTTTCCACCTAAAGGGATTTGATCCCACTCGGTACTTGATAGAGCCTTACTTCTAAAAAAACCAATAATTAATTGTGCATTTCCAATATATAAAATCATTTTTATTATTTAGTTTTAAAGATTAAATGCTTTAACACACATCAATAATATCCTAATTAGTTAGTGGTGGAATATCACTCGTATTTTTGGTTTCCAAAGGAGTTCCCTTCATCCCAAATACTTAGGTTCCCCTCTCTCTGATTCCCTTCTCAAACAATCATCATGGGATAATCTTTTGTCCAAGCTCTCTAGAAATCTCTCTAATTGGACCCTACACCCCCTAAACTTAACCAACTAACTTGTATTAGTCAAATATGTTCTCCAATCCATGTAATTATATTTATTTTCAGTAATGGTGGCTCTAAATCAGTTATAAAATATATTTGTGTTGTTAGATGTGCTTTCCTTCGGGGGGGTTCAAAAGATAATCACAAATGGATGCTTGTGAGATGGGAGACCTTATGCAAGATAAAGATTTCAATGGGCCTTTTCCTTAGGGATCCTGAAAATATGAGTAAGGTTTTGGGAGCAAAATATTGGTGGAGGTGGGTTACTCATTCCATGGAGGCATGGGCTATTCTTTTGCACCAAAAATATACCCCTTATCTAGACAACTAGGAACTGATTCACCTCTATGAAGAAAAGAATGGGTCACTCGTTTGGAACTTATCCTCTTAAAGCAAAGAATTAATCCAACAACACAATTTTTGGGAGATAAAAATGGAAAAACGGCCTCATTTTGGGTTGACTTGTGGCTACAAATCCCTAGTATGATCTCTTCCTTCCCAGTGGATGACATCAAACAACAACTACATGAAATGGGAATTGTTACATTTAGTCAATACTAGTATGATGAACCAAATAATGAATACAAGCACTAGAAACATCCCACCAATTGGTCATGCAACCTTCCATAGGAGGAAACCACAACGATTTGGGAAAAAATGGAAGAACAAGTCATAAATACCCAAGGGATCTCGGACATACTACGTTGGGGATATCTCTAGAAAGGTTTCTTCTCTGTGAAACAAGTTTGGAGTTTGGTTGCAAGGAATCACAACCTCCCTAGGGAACCCATACCATTCCTGCATGTAAGTAAGATAAATCAATATTCAATATACATTATGAAGTTTAGAGATATTCACTTTACTAACCCGTGATACTAACACCATTGAATATGTTTTGAAATGAATTAGTGTAGTTACGTTATATAGTTATGTACTTGAAAAGTGAGTATTGGACTAATTTATATTCAACAAGTCAATTCAATATATTTTACTACCCTAGATACGACATATACCATTTATGGTTGCAAGAAGGGTTAACCATAAACCCTCATATTTTTTT
Source organism: Larix kaempferi (assembly GCA_027924585.1). Taxonomy (NCBI): domain Eukaryota; kingdom Viridiplantae; phylum Streptophyta; class Pinopsida; order Pinales; family Pinaceae; genus Larix; species Larix kaempferi. The sequence continues at coordinate 9,750,710 of BSBM01001110.1, read as the reverse complement.
TTTCTTGTTAACATCATTATTGTTGTTAATGCATATTGTGTCTACATGATACCGGACTGCTATTATGTTTTAATAGTTCCCCAGTTTACTTGCTCAAATCTAATAACACATATATCAATTATGATTTATCAAGAATGTTATGAGCTGATTATTAAAAATCTGCTAAGGTTGTTGTCATATATTCACTTGTGTTACCTGGAACTATACTTTTCTGAGTTATTAGTACAAATGAAATATATCTAAATTCATTTACACATATAGTGATTGAATATCCTATTGTGTCCCTTAATTGTGTTTCGTGTCAAGTATCAATTGTTTTTCCTATTGAGACTTTCTTGTTATAAAATGATAAAAGCTCAGAATTATATATCTGGGGTTGATAGTGGTCATATTTATTTCTCCTATGTAGTATTTCATCCCGAATAGGTTTAGAAATACATCAATATCCATTCCATAGTTTTATTAGACCAGTCCTCAGTACGATATATAGTCCCTGCTGGTAGTGACTTGCTTTGTTTACCAAGATCTCTCCCTTAAATTCCGCCAAGTTTGTGAAACTGTTTCCATTGTTGATCGAAAGAAAAAGGATAGTTGGGGAATGCCACGTCTTTATTATAGAAGGAATCGAATCATTACTTATCAACCACGAATTCGCTAAGGCCGGGGAATGGATTTCTTGTGCGAGTGCGAACCAACTCTCACAGGGAAACCCAATGCAATTACCAAGCACCAAGCAAACCACGAAAACCACGAATACCTTCTCCAAAAGACAACCGCACCGACTCGAAAATATTAAACGAAAAATTATCGCCCAACCACCAAGCAGCGAAGAGGAGCACCACAAAAGAAACAATGTCGCCAAGCTTAGCAAAACCAACGAACGGAAAAGCTACAGCCCACCAGTAGCACCCCACCGAAGAGACCATGGACACCAAAGGGGAAAAAGAATTGCGGAAGCAGTGAAAAAGCACACCCAAAACAAAAAACAACAGCAGACATAGCTGGCCCAAATGAAAATCCTCCAAGTTCACCGCTCAAATGCCTTAAAAAATAATGGGCAAGACCCAATAAATCTCATATCCATTCGTGACCAGATCACAAAAACTCATTCAGGAAAAGCACCAATGCGACACAGTAATTTCCAGAATTTAACACAGACAGATAAAACCCACCATCCCAACACGAGAAATAAAGGATACAGTAGATTCAAGTACTAATGACATTGAAAGAGAAAAGTACATGAGCCTGGGACAAGAGCGCAAAAACAGAGAGTCCAACCAAATTAATACGCAACTGACACGCATTTAAACCTTGTGATGCCAACACGCTGTCGGGACCCAAGGCACAAGAACCTAGAGTGGCGTCATGGCCCACGGAGCCAATAGAAACAAAGAAAATTCACTATTTAGAAAATAACCAAAACAAAAAATTATCACAGACTATGAGAAAACCTTAATGTAGCAGAAAATTTTGAAAAACTTGTCCTGATTAATGTCCCTGACCGAAAATAAATGTCGGGGACATAATAAAGCATTGTTATTATTGTTAAATAAAACGTTGATCATCTGAAGCTTCAAATGAACATGACAAAGTCAATAATTTTTTAAAATATTAATATTATACCATCTTCGTCCATAATTTTTTAAAATCTTAATATTATACCATCTTCGTCAATAATTTTTTAAAATCTTAATATTATACCATCTTATTATTATACTATCTTCCAATTGAAATTCTATCTCCATAATGTATTGGTTTATTCTTTATCAAATGAGTAAAATTAATAAATTTGTTTTTTAGCATGCAATACACCTCCATAATATACCTTTTAAGAAAAAATTACATAAAAAATAACAAGTAAAAACATGATATTATAATTTGGAAGTATCCAATTTGCAATAGATATTTCATATCAAAGATATTAAATGTATAGCAATTGTTCAAGATTTTACAAAAATCAAAATAGAAACTAAAAGTCATTAATAATTTTTATATACATAATATAGTATAAATAAAAATACATAAGTCAATGTTTTATAAGAATATAAAAATATCCCATAAATTTATTGTAAAATATATGGTGCATAAGCAAAAGCTCTTGCATCATAGTTGGTTTAATTTAATACAAATACAAATCCATTAGTAAACGCAATATATCTTATAATTTTATAATTTTAGTAATCATTAGTATTAATAACATTTGTAAACACTAATATATATATATATATATATATATTTAATTAATATTGTTTACTTCGACATTTGTTATACAATATGAAAAAACCATATATTCTAACTTGTAAAATGAAATTTATTAAACTAACTTATTTGAAATTTTAACAATATTATTAATTTAAAAAATCATGTTAAACAAAGTTGTGAACATTTAATTTAAAAAGTGATGTGGAATGAAATAAATAATTTTTATATAAAATTTTAAAGTTAAATAAATATATTTTTAAATATTTAATTTTTATTTTAATATAAAATATGAAATATAATTTAAATTTAAACAACAAATATATCTATATATATAAAAGATTATAAAAATTAGAAATTATATTGATTATTTAGTAAATTATATCGTATAAAATTAAAGTTTGTAACTTTCAATTATATATATATATATATGAGTGAAGAGTAAAAGAATTATATTTAAAATGATAAGGGTAAACAATTTAAAGTTAAAATAATTGTATATTGAAAGAGATGGTGTGTTAGAAATTATAAGATATATTTTATAAAATTTAGTAGTTTTATCATGAAATCAAAAGTTATTTAAAATAATAATAATAATATAATAAATGTTTATATGTAATAAAGTTGGGATATTCTTTTATAGACATGATGTTTCACTGATGTAAGACACATATGTATTGAAGCCCATATTGCATTGAGGTAAATGATGGATCCAATTCTCGGTTTTAGAGATTATCGTTTAAAGTAAGTGGCGTGACAAACAATGATGTATTGTCATTAAACTTGATGCTAAGTAGCAAGTCCCTGCCCTAAGTTCTTACATTCAAAGTCTCATCTAGGAGCAATCTCCCAATGACATTGTCATAGAGATGGGAACTCTGAAAGGCATCAATTTTGACATAATAGTGTTGACTTGTTGCAGTATTCAAGAATAGCATCCAAAGGTTTTTTGGTTTTCGTGTTGATAGTGTCATCTTGAAATCAACATCCCTGAAAAAAAACAATGAAATTTGTTTGAATGCATCATTTTAAGTAAAGTTTAGCTTCAAATGATCAAAATGACCAACACTAGCTAGGGCATTATCAATTCAAAACTTAGTACAAAAGCTCCATCATTAGATATCAATTTAAAATTGTCTTTTCTCATTGAGTTAACATGCACGTGTGTTATTCAAAGTTAAGTATAAATGTTGTACATTGGTGGCTCAGTGCCCTTCTCCATAGGCCTTATAGTCCCCATAAAATCTTGAGGAGATCTCTTGTAAAGGTATTTGTGCCATAAACCAAATCTTTATTTTTAAGTTTTTTTCAAGTGCCATAGTTATCAAAGTTTACATACGTTTGTCATTATGCAACATCAAGACTTCAAGTCATCTCAACCTTAGCACCATTTACAACACATACCACCCATGTTCCCATACCATAATACTATGTGATAAGTCACTTAGATAACAAGCACACACTAATTGCATTTCACTTCCATATTAATCATTGTTTTTCATATACAAGAGATCGAAGAATAAGCATAAAAGAGAGCCACCATAACCTTGACAAACATGTGAATACTTTCCAACAAAGCCATACATCATTTTCCATTGAACTCATGCATTTAAATAGCAAGCACTTGGCCATCAATTCCAAGTCATCTTACAAGCCATTATTTCATATCATTAAGAACATGAATTTACAAGTCATTATGTCATGTCATTAAAACTAAACTTATGGAAAAAATGATCTTTGAAAATTTAAGCTATTTGCAAAAGATAATAGAAGCACGTTCTTAGGGAAGAAAGGCTATTATTTAGACTAAGCAAAGTATATTTAAGAAGTAGAGAGAAAATGAAAATAGATAATAGAAACATGTTGTTAGGGAAGAAAGGCTATTATTTAGACTACTGTAAATAATAATAAAAAATTAAAGCAAAGTATATTTAGGAAGTAGAGAGAAAATGGGAAGCATGGAGGTATCCCCTTGCCAAAACGTTCATACTAATTTTTCTAATTAGAATATACATTGAACCCGTTGACATGCACATTACATTGTGACATTTAGCATAGAGTATGACTAAAGAGTTGGAAGATCTTAGAGGTATCACATTATTTTGGTTGTGATAAAGGTATCACAAATGGAGAATTGCTAGAAAGGCTTAGGTGGACAGGAACATAGAAAATCATAAACATTTTGGTTTGTGTAAAGAGAGATCGAGATCGAGATCAAGCATTTAAACAACAAACACAATTCAAAACTCATTGTCATCAATGGCCATGTCAAGGACTTCCTCATTGATGTGATGGGATGTGCTCATTTCACACAATTCAAAACCTTGTTCGAAAAAACACATGCAAATGAAAATTGACGCAGTTTAGGCACTCTTTTGATTTGAAAACCGTTTTGTTTCAAGTTGGAATAGAGGGAAAGAACCCCTCTCCTATTGATTTGAAAACCGTTTTGTTTCAAGTTGGAATAGTTGGAAATTGACGCAGTTTAGGCACTCTTTTGATTTGAAAACCATTTTGTTTCAAGCTGGAATAGAGGGAAAGACCCCCTATTTATAAAAACAAAGAGCTTATAAAAGCACTAGCGGGTAAAGTTATCATTAAAGCCTTGAGAAAAAACCCTAAGAGATGTCTTGGACGGTTAAACACAGACAACCAACAAGTGGTCATAGCTCACCCAATTGGCAGTTAACATGTTCTATGCATTCTGAACAATTGCGATGGAAATTAAATCAAATTTATGGTTCAATGTGATAAATGACCACCAAAAAAAACTATCAAAGAAAACCACTTGTCCTATGCATGTTGAAAAATTGAAATGTGGACGTCATTGGATTCTAGATATTGTTGTAGAGTAAACTATGGGGAGTGAAAGTGTAAAATTTATGGGTCAATTTCATGAAGGGGAACAATTAAAACTATCAATGAGAAAACCACCTGCCCCATGCATGTTGAAGAATTTAAATGTGGACGTCGCTAGATTATGCATGTTGCTGGGTTGCTTCCCAGGTTCTCAATTCAATGTTGAATGTCTCCATGAGAATGGGAGTCCATGTCATAACAAGGTATCCTATGGGGAACGTGTGGCTCCAAGTCTATTTCTAGAAATTGAAAGAAATAAGGGCAAGGGAGTGTTTAATTACATGTTTGGATACTTGGGTATTCCTAGCTTATATAGTGGTAATGCTCCTAGGATGTATGGTATAAAGAGGGTGAGGGAAAGGTAAGGGAAAATCTCTTCTACTGGAAGGCATATACCGCTTGTCGGTTTCTGATGCTGCTTGCGAGTTTATGTGACTAGAGGTGTTGTCTGCAAAAGTGGACCGATAAAATTTAGTTAATTGAATTAAAATGCAAAGTGAGGTTTTGAATTCTACCTATTAGTAAGTGGAGTTTAGAAGAATCCATGAACACAATACTACTTTGCATCCTATCTAGAATGGTTTGCACATCAGGAGTCATATCAAGGTAGTGACACATAAACACTCGTAACATGCCGTGACATTCATGTAGTAGTCGAAAAGAAACATGTACGACGAATAAAGACATTGAGAACAGTGTTTTCATTGTCACACAAAGGTGGGAACCCGTGGGTGGAAACACATTGATATATTGGCATATGCTTCATTCCTGGAAAGTAGATCATTCACACAATTTGACAATACCAGTGGACTTAGATCGCTTTGAAACCGAATTTGAACTCAGTTTGCATCTGTTTGGTCTACGAGACAACATTCTCTTTTGTGTCTGATCGATTCCATCCTATATGATCTGTTTTGTCTATCAGATCTTTTAATCTGTAAGAGAGGTATTGTAACTTTGTATCCTTTCCATTTTTTTTTACAAATACCAAGAATGATAAATTGAAAAAAAATTGATTGTGACCTCTGCGCACTTTCCATTTCTATTCGGTTAAGAGATATATAAGAGGTACAAGATACATTTTGTTTTCTGAACTTGGAAGCTTTGATTGGTTACTGGTTTATGTGGAATTGGAATTAGTCCTTTCCCGCAAGTAGTAGGGACTATAGAAATCGATTTGATGTAATTCTATTACCTTGGCGCAATTTACAATGCTTTTTATAACAAAGTTTTAAACCGATTTTTTCCTCTCGACCAATCCCCAAATTCGAAGCCTTATTTGGCCTCATATTGAGGCATATGCTAGTGGGTCACTTTGATCGCTCCATTGTTGTGTTGCATTCCTCGAGTGTCATTATGTTGCATGCCTCCAGCTAAAGGTAGCAGTCTAGGTACTCCACTTGGCACCACGTCCTACCATGCGCACAACCGCTCGCCACGAATGGGATTGCATGCATTGCACGACCGCTTGCCACTAACGAGATTGCATGTGTTGCACGACCACTTGCCACTAATGGTATTGCATGCACTGCAACACCTACATGTCCTCCGGTTGTGGTTGGGTTTTCGATATGTTAAAAAGAATAATTGTGTTTCTCCTCGTGTACATCTCTTCCTCTATAAATCACAGTCACACACATTGTTCTTCATCTCCATTAGTAAGAAACGAACTAGTTAATGATTAGAATGCACAAACTTTACAGCGTGATTTTATATTTGAAGAGTATCGAGCCCATCAAATATTATAATTGCAGATGCGAACTGGACATCGTGGGAGGTCGCAACTGTGTATTGAGTGATCTCACCCCTTTGGACTGAAAACATCTGCTGTCGAATGTTTAGTTGATATCACCATGTCTTCAACAAAGCAAAGTATGCCTATAGACATCTTCTGCATGGTTGTTCCTCACGCAACGTCTTACTCAAATTGAACGTTAGGGTTTTGTGTTTACTTCGCCCTCATTTTTTGCTTATGCAACGTTCGGGTGCAATATGATTCATCATTTCCTTCATGGGGTTTCTTTGATGGTCAAACCTTCTTCACTATTGTTTTATATATATATATGGATGCTATTACAATGTGTATCTGCACGTAGGATTCGTTGTCTGATTCGGTTTGTGTGTTTTTTATTCTCCTTGCGCACAAACTGTGTGCCATATTCCAACGTGTGAATCATGGCGTACTTATCTCTTTTCTACTACATGTTGTCTCTCTAGTGAAGCGTTACCATCGTCACTGCCATCCTGCTGGTGCCATCCCCTCCTCCGCGTGAGCTACCTGGTATAGTATGCGTCTGAGGTCCGTGGTGTTTTCATGGATGCAGAAGGGTGTCATCCATTCTTGCCAGCTGTGGGTGCGAATAGTCCACTAGGGAAATTCCAAGGAGTGGCCCATCATGGATTCTTCTGAATCTGCTTGGTGGCCATTTTTCTCGCTACCTTCCCAACGTTTTTTATGGCTTTCCATTCCTTTTTTGGTGCCTGATTCTATTCTAATGTTCTTTGCGTATAATATTTGTGCGCGACAGCCCCTCTCTGCTCGTTCTATGTCAAAATTGACATTTTTTTAAAGTACATCATGGTGTACTGCCTTGAAATATGGGGATTAAATAGTGGGATTCACTCGTGGAAATCACTCATTGAGACTGTGCTTATGCTCGACACTCGAAAGTTCAACTTGGTAATGGGAATTATAATGTGAATTTGGTTCATTGCTATGGAAAATAAAAGAATCTTTGTTTTTTCATCCCATAGAATGTTTGTACTTGATTTTCTTCTTTCTATTAAAATGAGGTTTTCTTTCTTCTTTAGACCTTCCTTTCTATACTATAGTTATTTGATTTCGGTGTCTTCCTTTGATATTTTATTCCATTCAATACCCTTCCCAAACTACTAATACAAAACCAGATTACTACCTTCTAAAGTTCAGTTCAGTTCTAATGTTATTAATATTAATTCGATTTCTCTATATTTTACTGCCCCTAAAATGTCAATATTCACCGACGCGTCGTGTCAGATGGAAATGGATTCCACCACTCCTGACTATTATGTCACATGGTCAAGACCTGTTAAGTATTATGTTTAGCCTCTTATGGTGGAGTCCCACCTCTAGACCAGATGGCAAAGGTCAAATCCAAAAGCAGGTTTTTTTACCGTTTTATGGCATCTGTAAATTTTTTCGTTTATACCAAAAATCACTGTAATTTCGTTGTAGTACTTGCATTCCATGATGTCGGTAGTTGGATATTTTGATGTTAGGAATTGGGATTGCATTGCACAGAATTCAATGTTATGTCCGGAGATCAATTGTACTATAAGAATTCTGAGCTATAGAGGTTGCAGTCGACTTATATACATTGTATATATCATTGCTTTCCTCTTTGGGATTTTTTAATCTTGCTTAAAACAAAAATCCAACTTCTATTTCTGTGTACATTATAGATTCTTTTTCTTTTCCAAGTTTACTTTAAAGATTAAAATTTATGTAAATGATGTAGGTTTTTGTGGGAAGGCAGGGGGGTGTTGCATCTACTTCAGCAACACACTAAGATCACAAAATTCATAAATTCTCACCTACAAAATAGTTGCAGCTATGTTGCAACTGACCGTTTCACCGAACAGTCATCTACGGGACTGTTGCAGCTGACTGTAATAGCTATGTTTAGATAACCCCTATGTTCATCAAACTTGACTATTCCATCATACTCTGTTTCAGCAAATTCTGAAATCTAACTTGCTACAGCAAAACTAAACATTCCACAATCAATCATATACGCTCAGAAAATCATCATGCTACAGCAAAAAATTTTTTTTAACCATTCAATCATGAGTTTACAAACTCCTAAAGACAGAGAGGAATATAGGATCAAAAGTACAGAGTTGAAACTCTGTTTTCATTCAACTCAGAATTTGTTTTCCTCACCATGTATTTCCATGAGAATTACATAGGTATATATACACCAAAAATATAGTCGGTCACATTAATTACCTTGACCTTTCACTACATTTAAACCAAAATTGTCTGTTCAAAATTTATGTGGATACTCTGCCCTTTCATGCGCTGTAACAGGAATGTTGGATGCCCCTTCGATATTTGACAGGCTACAGTAGTGATTTCCCTTAAGCGATATGATGAGAACATGCTGCTCCTTTAACATCTGACCAGCTGAAACAAGTTAGTAAACGCCTCTTCAAAACACAATGTGATACTCAGCCAGAATAGATATTTGATGAACTATGATGTGCTGTGACAGAGGCTGTAAATGCTTCTTCAGAAATTAATGTGATGTGTTGTGACAAAGGCTGTAAATGCTTCTTCAGAAATTAATGTGATGTGTTGTCCCTACGAAACCTTGACAGCATGACAGAATCAGAAAGTGTGGCGGTGGTTGACTCCTCGGAGTTCTAGCAGCCACTCAGCAGGGCGGTGTTCGTCTTTTTCAGACTGTGTCGGTGAAGTAATTAACTGCCGCCAACATTCTTCCCCTTAATTACTTCACTTAAAATACATCAAACACAAACAATTACTGTTTTTACAAAACAACATTCCAACTATAATGCCTACTAGTCTAAGTCTCAGCAAGCCTTACATCAGTATCAAAACAATTCAAAAATTTGTTTCTTTGTTACAACAGACTAGTGCAACTTTTCTTTTTCTTTCGACTCCAAAATTTGAAACATGTAAAATTTGTTTTATGCTTTATCTTCATCTTTACCTTGATCTTCTTCAGCTCTTGCTTCACTCGTGGCTTCAGCCATCTCTTCATCCTGACTTTAGATTTTGATAATATGAACTCCTTTTGCTCAGTAGCTCCACAATACTTGTTCTTCTCTGCTTCAGTTAGCTATTCAAAATATAATATTTCATCCTTTACTTCAACATCAAGACCACTGCTTTCAAACTTCTTGGACTTTACAAACCACTCAATATTCATAATTTTAATTGCATCATTCTTAGCTTCAGCTTCATCATTACTTGGCTTGGAACACCAAACGTTATACCAAAAATACTTTTGATTCTTCATCTTCCCTTTCTTCTTTACCTTCAATGTTTTCTTTGATTCCACAAATCCATTATGATCAGCTTCAGTTGCAACACATTCTTCAATTTGCTTATCATCATTCAAATTTTCAATGTCCTTTATGCTAAGGACTTCAATCCAAATCTTATTCTTTAAATACTGTAACGTGGGCATACAAAGATACCACAAGCCATATTTTACTTCAACAAGAGTAATATGTTCAATATCATTATGTAAACACATTAACTAACAATAATTCCTGATTTCTTCAGGACTCCATGACATGAATACCTTTTCAACTGATTCTTCAACCAGTCCATCTTTGCTGCAATTTTCTTCATTCAAATGAAACTCATCATCATCTTCAAATGATTCTTCTTCATCTTCGATTGGTTTCTCATTTGCACATGCAAACATTTTGTCAACATTATATAAATTATCATATTGTGAACCATATTGGTTCTTTTCATTTTTCACTTCTCTGAGAGTTGTCATTATCTCTTCATTCAAATCTTCCTCTGCTGCTGTAACAAGGCAATCAACACTCTGCATCTTTGCTTCTACTACAAGACTAACTTCTTTATCATCATATCTTGGCTTTTCAATCCATTCTTTCAAAAATTTCAATTCTTCATCAAGAACATCATTCCTTATTTCAGTTGCTCTCTCTGCAACAAAACATACAACTTCTTGAGTGTTATCAGTATGCAACTCTTTTTCTATCACTACTTCTACAATTACTAAATCATCAACCTTTTTATTTTCAGCATCATTACAGATTGCTTCTGCTTCAATCGCTGCAACTTTTGTGCATTCTTAAACAATCTTATCAAATTCATCAACAAAATTAAAATCATCAATATTTTCAAAAAACTCATAAACATGTTCAAACACTTCAACACAATGCACTTTATCTTTCTTAACTTTTGATTTTGCTTCAAATAATTTTGATATGGAAGTCTTCATTCCATCATCATGATCATTATTGACCATTACTTCTCCATGGGTAATTTCACAGATACTCACTGCTTCATTGGCACCTTCTTCATAGCTATCGTTAGCAACATACATCATTGGAATATACAAAGAACAAACTGCTACACTGGAAGTTTCTTCACCTTCAATATTTGACTTACAAGACAAGACTCCATCATTTTCTTCCTTTGTACTTGCACAATCACTAACAAACAAATTATTAGAAAACATCTCATTCTCTTTTCTATCCTTATCTGCACCATTCAATATCGCTACAGATTCTTCTTCAAAAACAACACCAACACTTTTTCCATCAGGAGATACAACATTTTCATAAATGTATTTTTCACTAGCAACTTTATCATCTTCCTTATGTGCACCAAATGAATGAGTGCAACACTCTTCATTTTCTGCAACATGACTGTTGTAATTTATTTCAAACTCATCTCGGTCTTCGACTTCTACAACATCTTCAGTGTTGTCTTTCATATTCGTTGTACCTACATGTACACAAACTTCAAACTCATTGCATGATTTAAATGCCTTCATGAGCATTTCCTTCAAGGACTCTTCTTGCACAAATTCTTCTTTGTTATCCTCACACTTGAGGAATTTATCATCTTTATCAACATTCTGCATGTTAACAATTTCATCATGTTCACAATTCACTTCAGTGACATCTAAATTCGAAACTATATCAACATCTTTATCAATAACACTTTCAACTTCTTCAAATTCTATTGCTGCAATACAAGATACAACAACCTCATCTTCTTCTTTAGTTTCAGCAACTTGTTCATCAATTGATAGATCAACACAACAGTGAGATTCACAAATAATTTGACTATCTTCTGCTACTTCTGCAAATTGTCTTCTGAAATATTAACAGGCTGTGACTCAGCCATATATCTCCCCCTTACATCAAACTTTCTTTTCAAACTTTCGCAGGATTCTCTAGCTGTGTCTGCTTCAGCAATTACATAAAAAATATTATCATCTAGAGCTTGTTGGATGTAGTACAAGTAAAATGCATCCTTTTCCTCATCCTAGGGTTTCTTAAATCCATTCTCAACAAAATACCATAAACCTCTATCATGCAAGAAATTTTTCATATTAACTGACCAACGTTTATAAGTTATACCTGAGAAATATGGTGGTGGATAATAGATGTTGTTCCATGCATCTTCTAACTTTTCTTGAACTTCATATGCTTCAGTATCCTCTGCCTTCTCTTGAAATTCCTCTGCTTCAGCAGGTTCTGCATTGGCTTCTCCTAATATCTCTGCTATGGAAAAACTAACCTCTTTTGCATTCAAAATATTCTTCTTCATTCATTTAAGCCTTCTGCTTTTCCCCATGTCTCTGTCTTCAAATAACTACTTGCACATAATTCAAATTTCTTTTTTTGGATATGACCTCTCGGTCCTCTTTCACTCATATGGGCTTCAACTCAAACCAAACAAACTTCCCAAAACAGTGGGAATCAAACCACTCTACCATTAAACTATATGGGAGCTCTCAACCATGAAGAAAGTCTTCCTTTCAACTGATCAACCTCTATCTGAGGGACACAAACACATAATAAACTTCTTCCATGGACTACAATCCTTTCTTCTCTTTACTCAAACCACGTCAGATTCAGACTTCTGGTGCTAAATGATGACTCAACCTTTAATTGAGGGATCACATGAACTCTTTTTCAACACATAACTCAATTGAACTTACTTTTGCTCTTTCTACGTAGTAGGAAGGGGGTGTTGGAGTTAAAATCAACAACAAAATATACAAACAAAACATAAAAGGTACAACATTCAATTATACGGCTCATTCATGAAGTGAACACAAAACCAACTAACATAAATTATAGACACCAAGCTCTGATACCATTGTGGGAAGGCAAGGGGGGTGTTGCATCTACTTCAGCAACAAACTCAGATCACAAAATTCATAAATTCTCACCTACAAAACAGTTGCAGTTGTGTTGCAACTGACTGTTTCACACAACAGTCATCTACAGGACTGTTGTAGCTGACTGTAACAACTATGTTTAGATAACCCCCGCGTTCATCAAACTTGAATGTTCCATCATACTCTGTTTCAGCAAATTCTTGGCACCTGATGGTCCTGAAAAGAATCCAAATAAATAATCGAACACCCTTAGAACCTGAAGTGGAAGAGGTTTTTTTTGAAGAGGAAGTAGTAGGAGAAGAAGAGTATATTGTTGAAACCATGCGTAAGGATGGAAGGGAAACCTCAGAACATGAGGAGGAATTTATTACAACCATAAAACCATTTTTTGAATACATTACAAATGGTATCAAAGACATGAACAAACAGATGATGAAAGGATTCAAATTGATGGCTATCCAACTTTTAAGCAAAGGGGTAATAGGAGGCAGCAGTAACTCACATTTAGAAGAAAAGAAGAGAATGGATGAGCATATTTTCTCAAGCACAGGACACCTATTTGTCCAACTCCTATTTCAAAATGGGCCTCCACTATTGCATCCTCCTTTCATCTTAATGAAGATCCATCATCATTTAGTCCTAGTTCTTCTGAGATTGATTACAATCATGATGGTTCAAATGAGGACTACATGCATATTCTGGAGCAGTTTCATGATATCAACATTTTTGGATATGTTCCTCCTTCGAGTGATGATGATCCAGTTTTACTTGCTTTTCCTCATGAGATTTCACATTCAGATATTGGATGATTCATCTTTACATGATATTTCAGATTCAGAATTTGAAGATGGAGATGATGATGAGGGAATGCTAGACCGAGATCCACAAGAACCTGAAGGTCTAGCAACTGATGATGAAGATGAGCGAATGGGAGATACAGATCCGCAAGAACCTGAATATCTCTCACCTATTTTTCCTCTTCCTCGATGGGCATCCAATGCTCCCCAATCAGCCATAGCATATTTTCAGCATGGAAGGTTTCATCCTTCTCACATTGTTGATCCTCTTCCTCGATGGGCATCCACTACTCCCTGATCAGCCATATTAGATTTTCGGCATGAGAGGTTTCATCCTTCTTACTTTACTAATCCTCTTCTTCGATGGGAAACCATTGCTCCCTGATCTGCCAGATCATAGTTTTAACATGTACGGATTCATCCTTCTGAAATTCCTGATCCATTTTGGATCTATCGATCCTTCTTTGAGAAAGAAGGACACTTACCTCCTTTAGGGGTGAGAGATGATATGCTTCATTAGCATCCTTCAGTCTATTTTGAGGGAGGTATTTCTTCCCACTGGGTTTTCTCTCTTTCCTCACGTAGTTTATTTAGATTGACTGTACGGGGTGACCTTTGGTCTTAGTCACCAAGGCCCTATTTTACTATTTTTGGTTATATTCTCATAGTATATCTTGCGGGGGGGTGTTAGAATATTCACAACATCATTTTTATATTTTTCATTCCTGCATGCAAATCTGCATGCTTTTCATGCCACTGCATGCATCTAGTCATCATCATGGTGGTCTCCCCAACACCTAGAGCTTGCTTCTATCTCTCCAGAACCTGTCTTTAGCCCCCATTTGTCCTCCTACCTACCTAATGCACCCTCCTTTACTTTTCTTCTTGACAAGTGCACCTTTCCCACCTACCACAGCCAGTTCGGGCGCCTTTGCTCACTTACCACCAGTTATCACTTAGTTAGGGTGCCTTATCTCACCTACTGAGAGTTATCACTCAACTAGTGCATTGATTGAGCAGTTGTTCCATTGATTGCTCATGATGACTGCTTGTAGCTTCTAATTAGCTAGTTCTAGAGTTCCACTTGAATATTTGACAATCTCATGCGCCCCCCTTGGAGTATCCATTCCCTGTTTTATGCCTATATGGTTCTGTTAGACTCAGTTAGACACACTTGACTTACTATTACCATCTATGACTGATACTACTGACTGGATGATGTCTCCATTGTTATCCAAGCTAGAGTTTGAGCTAGATAGCCTCATGCGCCCTCCTTGGAGTCTCCATTCTCTGATTTATGGCTAGATGGTTCTGTTAGACTCAGTTAGACACACTTGACTGACTCTCACCATTTATGACTGATACTACTGACTCGATGATGTCTCCATAGTTATCCAAGCTAGACTTTGAGCTCATATTCGAATGCCCTACTTGGCTAATTCGAATCCTATATGATGCCTCATCAGAGATTATTGTATCACATTCTTTACATTCATTATTCATTGTATGATACTATTATTGTTCATTATTTTGTGTTTATGAGTGGTTATTGAGTGCATGTTTCTCTTCTTCTTTGCAACATTCTTGAGAGTTTGATTGTGAGTTTGTTGCAGTTGCTAGATCCTTGCAGATTATCACAAGGAACACACAAGTCCAACTGGAATGTCATTCTTTTTTCATTCCTATGGGCATATAGGACTTCCATTAAAACTGCCACTGGTTTCACACCCTTTCAGTTGGTATATAGACTAGAGGCAGTACTACCTATCGAGTGCGAGATTCCGTCACTAAAACTCATTGTCAAACTTTTACTGAATACCAATGCCAAGGAAGAATGATTTATATACTTGGAAAAACTCAACAAAACTTGGCTATATATATCATGTCTAGTAAAATACAAAAAAGTGGCACTGATACAAAATATGAAGCCCATAAGCTTTCAGTAGATACTGGCTACTAAATCTGAATCCTATGGCTTTTAGTACATATATCATACAAAGATCTATCCTTGAGGATGCTCGTGATAACAAATAATAGCCCAAGCTACTCGTCAGAGCAGATGAACAAAGCATCCTGAAACCCCAGTTGTACAACGTTGGTAATGGTTGTTGGTACTAGTATTGACCACGTTCATTTTATGAACAATTGAGCCTTATAAAGTAGGCATCTAGCTACCTGCTAAAATTGTAGTTATGAGGTTGATGATTTGGCTGGTATGACTCACATATTTCATTTGTGAATTGAATATAATATCAAGAAAAAATATAAATTTCCTTTTATATTATATCATTATAATGTAAAATCAAAGAAATATGGAAAAAGGTAAACCATGAGCATCCTAGATCTAAGGCTAGCAAAAATTCAGGCTTGAAAATTTGCACAAGGGATAATCAAAGGCACATGAGCCTCAATTTTAAAACCAGTAATATGATGTGGTAGGCTCTCAGTTATTCAGGCTCCCAAAAGTGGTAATTTAAAACCACCTTCCTTGCGACCGTTAAACAACCAAATGAATATCACCAACACTACAAAGAAAGGAAAACCTCGGAGAATTGGTTGGTTGGAGCTACTATTTCAAGCATTGTTTTTTACATTTAAAAATGTTCATTAACAATGAATGTAGTGAAAATATAATGCTTTTATGAATATTATAATTCATCCATGTATTCCAACTTGATAAAGGGTAAAATTATGGATTATTATAATAATATTCTTGCACAAATTCCCAAGCATTATTTAAAGACAAGCACACTTTATGTCAACTTTATGTCAAGTGATGGGTTCACAAATGTAACGTCCCCATTATTGACCCCATTACATTCAAATGTAATTGATGTAATATTGTTATGAAATCATGGTGAGGAGGTCAAGGCCAAGGCCCCGCCATCGATTTATTGATGCATATGCTTTGCGTGCTAGCCAGGCACATTGGAATTTCAACATCATGTAATATGCATTTTAATAAAAATACCCACAACTAGATATGCAAAGCAACAAAGAGATGGGGGCATGATTTAACAAGGAATTGGGAGGAAAAACATTCAAACCCTTGAATCAATAGAGTCAAGCCAAGTGTCAATGAGAGAACCCATCAAACCCTCAACTACCCATGTTGACTTTTGTACCCAACCATTGATTTCTCCCAAGAGTTGGTTGGGGAAGTTAATGCCTTGGGAATGGGGAGGTGTGGATGTCCAAAATCGGGTATGGGAAAGCCACCCTTCATGGAAAATTGTGTTGGTCTCCTTGGGGAAGAATAGAGCCATGAAATTTCTCCCTAAGCCATTAGGCAACCATCCCTTTTCCTCCCTCACGAGTTAGAACTACCTGGGCGTTTTCCAGGCATGTGGGCTGCGTTTTTCTTCATTCTCCCAGCAGAGAAGGGCGTTTTTGTGATGTATACCAGTGGGGAAGAAGGGAAATCGAAGGAGGGGTTCAATAGAGACCGTGTTGGGCTGTTGAAGGCTGAGATATTTGGGGAGAAATCATTTTTCCCCCTGTGGTTGTTTTTCCCATCCTACAAATCCGTTTTTGGTTGGGAACGTTTTTGGGAAAACCCATGGCCATCTTATTTGTAAACCCCACTGTCTAAAATGTGTATCCATGCCCCTGTTTGTGCTTATTGTGTGAGAGAAGAGTATGTTGGGTATGGGTATGGGTATCCATGGTTTGGGCTTGAGCTTGAGTGTGATAATCCAGGGTTCAATTGTAGCATGATAACCCAGCTATGGACTAGCTTGGCTCAGATGGAATGATTAATTGGTTGTGACAGTTGGTATCGAGTGAATGTTCCCTTTCCTTGTGCGAATCATGCCTAGCTCGGGGGTGGCCTTCGGACGGACTCAGTATAAGCTGTCGAATAGCCTATGGCTGGGTGGAACGTTGCAGCGACATAGCTAGTTGCTTGGGACAATTGCGCGATAAAGATAAGTGTCTTGTTGTCTATGAATTTACTTCTGCAATGTTTAGATTGATAATTGCTTTTGGATATGCTGTATGCATATGAAATTGTGTGTGTGGATATTGTTTTAAATTCCGCTGTGCATAGTTTCTTTGATTTACATCTGCACACTCACATTTTTATTTGTATGAATCTAACAATGGGCTGAGATCATGTGAAAGCCCTGAGTTTGGCATCATGTTACCCTGCCATGCATTGGTTGAATGGGTGGGTACGTGACAGAATGGTATCAGAGCTGTTGGTTGCAGCATTGGGACTCTATGGGCAAAATCCAATTACAGTCATCTCTGAAAGAAAGAAAGTTTTCAAATTTTTTTTTCCTAAGTTTGTTTCAAAAATTTTGTTTTGAAAAATTCATTTAAGTCTGTTTCGGAGAGAGTTCCCGAATGTCTTCCGAAACTGCGGAAGCATTCGGCGAATTGCTCCGAAACTGCGGAAGCATTCCGCGAGTTTTTTCCGCAACGCGGAGGAGTTTGGGAAGTCGCCCCGAAATTTGCGGAAGGAATTCTTTTCCGAAATTTGCGGAAGGAATTCCCTTCCGAAATTTGCGGAAGGATTCCGCGAGTTGTCCCGCAACGCGGAAAAATTCGGCGAAATGCTCTGAAAAAGCAGAAAATTTTCTAAGTGTTTTCGAAAGGAAAATTTCGGAAGGAATTCCCTTCCAAAATTGCGGAAGGATTCCGTGAATCGTTCCGCAGCGCGGAAGAGTTCGGCGAGTCGTTCCGAAATTGCGGAAGACTTCGGCGAATCGTTCCTCAACTGCGGAAGACCTCGGCGAATCGTTCCGCAATTGCGGAAGCTTTCCGCAAAACTGCCCGAAACCAGGGAATCATTCATTATTGTGGCACGGGAAAAAATGATTCATTATTTTAATGAGGGAACGACAAGTGAATAAAATGATATTTTCAAGAAATCAAGACCAAGAAGCATAGAATGGACTCACCTTATTTTTTCCCGAAAGCTATATAAGGAGGTGGAGAATTCATTAAAAAGGGGAGTGAATTTTCTCAGGAAGGGAGAGGGTTGAGCCATCCATGGTCGACATTCCATATTGTAATTATTTTCAGTGAAGGGAAATTGGTCATTGGATTCATGATTCTGATGGAGGAGTGGATGTAATTCTTTTGTAGAGATTAAGATCATTGACTTTAGCAGCTTGTATTTCCACAATTTTTCCTCTCTACTGATCTTTCATGAAATAAAGGATTTGAGCAACAGTTTAGCAATTATTCAATGTCTTTAAGCATGAATATTTTGTTAAATGATGAGTGTAGTATCCAGATATTTCGACTTTTGTTGGCCTCTGGCCTATTATCTAGATGTGCATTTGTGTTAGGCGGGAACTTTAATATTGGTTGGCTCTTTGTTTAATTATATATGCATTTTGTTGACAAGTTGATTCATGAATATTTTGCAATCTGTTAGGAAATTGTTGGTGTCCATTTTTTATCACCAAATATACTCTGAGTGGCGTTATTTTCACTATTCTGATATAATAAATCACTCTTCTTGCCATTCAGACCATCAATCAGACCTTGGTATGATCATATTTACATATCACGTGAATCTTGGTTCTATATCATTATTTTCATGGTTTATTAACATTAATTTGATATTTTTCGACTTGCTTGGAAAATAGATTTTGGCTTGCAGGTTATAAGCTTCAAACGGACTTCCGTTTAGACTCGTGTTTGCGTTGCAAATGTTTAGCCGCATCTGGTCCACCGTTCAGCCCTTCGTTCAACCTGCAGAATCGTTGGTTGGCATATTCCTTCCCATTAAAGACAAACACAAAAATATGGGTTTTGTTAGCAATGTGGTGGTTAGTGTTGGTGAGTCAATGCTCTAGAAGATTCGCTTCCCTGCTCACTTAGCTCGACAACACATGACTCTCCCCACGTCAACACTCTAGAATATTCGCTTCCTTGCTTGCAAATCTCGACAGCACATGCTCATTCCCACGTCGACATTCCAACAGCTCCACCCTCCTATGCTCATCCTAGCAACACATGCTTCTGCCCACGGTTAAAGGAAACTAACACGCATTTGTTCGCATCAAGGAGAATCGGTGTCGTGGAAGCAAGTGGATGGCCTCTGCGCTGTCGTCAACCACCAAGCAGTCGTTGTGTAGACATTAAAGACTTCTATTTTTAGAGAGGTCGACTATGTCGACCCTCTCTCCCATTGTAAATTTATAAATAGACGTCTCCTTTGGAGAAATGCAAAGGACATAGATGACATATAGCACAATAGATATAGGCATTTACGCTCTCAAGTAGTTTATAGAAATGCTGTATAATTTTCTCAGTTAATGGAAGCTCCTGTATTTTACTGTTAATATTATGTTGTTGGTGACTAAGTTGATTTAGTTCCAATATTTGATTGTTGGGAAAGGCACCTCATCAACCGGAGGTTTTTCTGTATATTTTTGTATTTTTCTTTCTGCAAGTAAATAGTTCATTTTCCAGTTTATGTAATTAATTATGTTTTCCTGTATATGTCATTTTTTTTATTTTTTTTCTGTAATCTGTATTTTGTTGTTAACTTAATTTACTTTTCCATAATTGATAATGGTCAACCAAGCATAGTGTTTATAGTTTGCTTTTAGTCTTTTACAATTAGATAGAGTTTAGTTAGTTGTTGTTTCAGGTTTAGTTATAATTATAATTAGTTATGTTAGTTCCTTTCCTGTAGTTGTAGCTTAGCCTTATTCATATCTCAGTTTTGTTTGATTAAGCCATAGAAATTGTTTATTTATTTAAACAAAGACTAGAATAGGTTTTTTTTGCTATCTTAGCTTCTCAACAGTCTTCTCACTGACTTTTTTGCACTGTAGGATCATATGCATCAGCCAACTGGTAGTTAAGATCATCCAAATTGCTTCTTTCCCTAGTTTAAATTGTTTTCATCCATCCGGAATGTCATTCGGACTGTCATTCGCACAACCATCCAGATCGTCATTTGGACTTTCATCCTTTCTGCATTGTTTTTATGCTTATTAAGAATTCAGTTTCTTAGGCTTTTCAACTGTAATGTTTCTTGCTTTTAATTATAAGTCTTATATGTAATCAAGATCTTGTTTCCCATTACATAAAGTTTTAATTACATTTTGTCATAATTCTTAGTTTCCTTCTCATCCTCCTTAACTTTGTTTTAACTGTTTTTCAAGTTATGTTATTCATGTTTGATTTGCCAATAGGTTACTATTCTAGAATTTATCAGTTTCATTCTTAGCATAGTTTATTATATGTTCTTAAGGTTTATTTTGAATTAGAGTTAATAATTTCATTCTCCAAGTTATCTTAATTTTTGATAGTTTATTTGTAAAGCATAGGATCAGTTTTTCCATTCAAACAAATAATGAAGATGTTCATGAAATAGAGTTTGGTTTAGAAATAAATATCTTTATCAAGTTTTATACTTGCTTCCAAATCAAATTAAGTTCAAATAAATATCTTTATTAAGTTTTCTACTTGCTTTTAGATTTCATTAAGTTTTATATCATTTTGCTTATGGATAGAAGATAGATCATAATGTTTAAAGTTAATTGTAATTGGTCTCTTTGTAGTTTACATCACTTTGTAGAAATTAGGTTCGATTTACTTCCATTTTGTTTTGCTATTACATTTGAAATTCATTACGATACATTCACCCTAGTTCCTATCACATTTGACGTACAACATCAAGGAGAATGGAATTAGGTACTTTAGTGTAGTCTTGAAGTGTTAAATGAATGCATAAATAGTTGTTGAATTCACTAAGTAGTTTGTAGTTTTTGTTTGAGTTAAGTAGTTTCCATTTTCATAAAAAATAGTTTGTTTTTTTATTAGTATTTGTTCTTTTTCCATTGTTTGATCCTAGAGTAAAGTAGTATAGCTTGATACTATTTTGATCTATTGGCTTAAATTAAGTTTAATTAGTTCATTCCTTGATCTTTTGAAGTTTGACTCGGTTTTTCATTTTGAAAGATCTTTCGATCTTTTCTTTATTAAACATTTCTAAGGTCTACCTAGCCGAAACTTTAGGCCCCATTCTACCTCAGCATATACTATGCCACAACTCTAATATTACCAAACCTGGTCAATAATTAAATATTTTGGTGATTCTTTAAGACAGTAATTACACCTCAACATTTTGGCACCGTTTCCGGGGAGTTGTAGATAGGTAGAACTCAGTTGTAGATAGGTAGAAGTCTACTTTAAAAATTAGTTATAGATTTGAATTTTCCGCTTTGAAATTTAGAAATAGGCTAGTGGCGGGTGACCGGTAAGATGAGAGGTAAGAACATGCGCATCTGTTATAACAGGCATCCCCAAAACCCAGCAGGAGTATTGATGCAGTTAGAATTTATTTCAGTTATAGTTTGTTTTCATTAATAGGTCTAGAGATTCACAAGGTAGATTTATTAAAACTAGCCTTCCTACTAAAATACCTACTAAAATTCCTACTAACCTATACGGGGGGCGTGCCACCCCAATTACTAACTCAGTAGAAAGGTATCGGAAGAAACCTAAAGGGGATAGTCCTACTTGGAAAGAAAAGGAAATCCTTTCTGGAAATCAATTAGGGGAAACCATAGGGACATCAAAAAAGTCTATTCATAAAGAAATTCCATAGGAACCTCGAGCTCATATTGAGTCTAAATTTAGACAAAAGGAAACTCCAAAGGATAAAACTTCAGAACCTCCTAACCCTCCATTAGTTCAAAAACCCAAAGACACTACTTTTTCAATAATAGGTGGTCCAAACTTAGTAGATTTTGTTGATCCTGCACAAGTAGACATTCTTTTTGAGAATTCTGTGAACATAGTTATTTCACGGATTGAAACAACAACGGTAGGACCTTCAAAACTAGACTCCCACATAGCTGGTAATTCTCCTCCTAAAAAGAAAAATATTTTCCCTAAAATAGAACGTTGGGATATCCCATATTCACTAAGAAAGGATCCACCTAAGTATTCTCTCTTTGGCAATTGAATCTTCATGGAGGATGAACATGAATATCATGGTCGACAAGATGAAGAAGAAGGAGAAGTTAGAACTGAAGGTACCTTCAGGTTCCCTATCGTAGACACTGCACAAGATGTAACTATGAAAAACATCCCTCCCTCCTCACTACCAATCTTCTATGGGAAGAGTAGTGAGGATCCGGATACATTCTTATTCGAATTTGACATTTTGTGTAGGAGTTATAATCACCTACAAGATGGCCAAAAGCTAAAACTCTTTCTTGCCACATTAAAAGATTCTTCTCTTCGATGGCTCATGGGGTTAGGAGAATCTAGTATTAGAACTTGGGAAGACATGAAGACTGCGTTTCTACGGAAATATCAGGATTACTGTAAACCTAAAGATTCTCGCAATGATATTTTTAAAATAAAATAGCTTGAAGACGAGAGACTAGAAGACTACCTCGAAATATTTAACTATGTGTTACATAAATCCAAATATAGTGATCTTCGGGAAGATGTAGTAAGAACACTCTTCCTCAAGGGAATCTCGGAAGAATTCTTAGAAAACATTAATCTCATGGCAGCAGGAGACATCTCTCATAAGCCTTTTTCACAGATTTGTGAGCTATGTAGGAATTACTCTAGAAGCAAAGGGAAAAGTGGAAGAAACTTTCGAGAATCTTATGCTAGGAACCTAAAAGGAAACACATCTGGTCCTAGTGGAGTTACAAGGGTAGAATTGGGAAACTTATTGGAAAACTTCAAAATAGATATCTAGGAGCCATGGGTTCTCAACTAGATGCACTGCAAGCTAAAAGGAGACAGGATGAAGAGCATGCAGCAATGAGTGTTTTATGTCCTAGGTGTATGAGTAAACATCCCCAACGAGAGTGTCCATTGAACAATGTTTCAGTTTGTCACCTTTGTACATAAGAACATCCGACTGATAATTGTCCATCGTTGCCTAGGTTGCAAGCTGTGTATAAGAGTGGAAAATTTGGTGAATCATCTAGGATGCCTTGGAAACCTAGATATCAATCATCATATCAAGATCCATCATCACAAATTGCACCCTATTACTATCCTTATCAACCTTCTCAATAATGGAACACTTCAGGTAGGAAAAATTGGCCACTTCAATACCCTCCTCAGAATTCCCAACATCAACAATGGCCACATGGATGGAGAGGACAAACTTATGCTCAAACACCTCCTTCTATGCCTAACTATCCTTACCCACCTAATATTCAACAACTTTTTCCTGGATTTGCACCTCCTTCACTACCCCCTATTCCAAATAAACCTCACCATTTCCAGAATATGAATCGTCCAAGACCCACAATATTACCTGCACAACCGATACCGAACCCTAACAACAAACCAACCCAAGCTCTTAATAGCATTGGGTTTCTACCTCTTCCATCACATTCCATTTCGACCGCATGAATACATGAGATTCAACTGTGGGCTGGAAGAGTTTTGCAAGATCAGCCCAAGTCATCAGTTGTTATCCGAAAGAGAATGACAAAGAAAACATACCTAGTGAAGTTTTGAATGATGTCGTTCTTGAAGATGTGATTATTCCTAAATATTAAACACACAACCATCCACATAGAGAAGTAATTACGGGAGAAATATCACCCCCATATCCGGAGAGTATAGTAATAGAAAAACCTGTAACTTATCCAGAGTATGATATCATTAACGAATTGAAAAATATTTGTATTAAGATCCCTTTGTTACATGCCATTAAAGATATCCCAATCTATAGTAAATTAATAGAGGAACTTTTTATTAAAATACCAAGTAGAAAACAAAAAGACCCTCTAATGATTCATGTAATAGGAGAAATGTGAGATTGTATAGCAAACCAACCTAGACTCCCAAAGTATTCAAATACAGGAAACCCTGTGGTGACTATTATCATCAATAACACCGCCATAGGAAATACACTTATTGATCTAGGAGCTGCTATTAATTTGATGACTACCACAGTTTTAGAAACTCTCAATTTAGGATAGTTCCTCCACCCTACCCCAACAATGCTAGAATTAGTAGACCACACTATGGTTCAACCTACTGGGATCTTAGATGACATTGTTGTATCAGTAGCTTCATGGGAATATCCCGTGGACTTCATGGTCATAGAATCAAAAGACCCTTCCAAAGGTCACCCCTTTATTCTGGGAAGACCTTGGTTGGCTACTACCAATGCATTTATAGGATGTAGGGATGGAGAGATGATTATCTTTGATGTTTATCTACAAGAAAACTAGCCTTATACCCACCAGCTCAGCCAGTAACTGAAAACCTTTTTTGGTTAGATTGTCCTTTTGGGGATGAGAACTTGGAAGAACTTTCCCTTGTTAGTGATTTCTCCTGGGCACTTCAAGAACAAAATACCTAGAATGTGTTGAATCAATTTATCTATTCCACAACATGTATAGACTTTCCTCAATCTTTTTCCTAACTTGACCATATCTTTGGAGATGAATTTCAAGAAAACATGAGCCTCTCAACATTTACGAGTACACCATGTGTCTTCGCAATCGAAGAACATCTAGGATCTTATACCATACCTTGTGAGGTTAGTTGCGACAAATTTCTACATATAAATGCAGGTTTAGATAAGATTTAGTAAAACAATTACTAAAATTTCTCAAGAGTCAAACTGGAGCATTTGCATGGGAATATACTGATATGAAAGGTATACACCCAGATACCTGTATCCACCACATTTACACTGACTCAAACATACCTCCTGTTAGGCAGCCCCGAAGAAGAATGAATCCAACCCTAAATGATATAGTAAAAGATGAACTACAAAAACTCCTTAACGTCGGTTTTATTTACTCAATGTCTAACAGTAAATGGGTGTCTCCTCTGGTGGTAGTTTCAAACAAATTCACAGGGAAATGGCGTATCTGTGTTGACTTTCGAGAGTTGAACAAGGCCACTTTTAAGGACAACTTCCCTTTTCCTTTCATCGATCAGGTGTTAGATACCTTATCAGGGAAATACTATTTTTCATTCCTTGATGGGTATAGTGGATACAATCAAATACTAATAGAACCTGAGGATCAAGATAAGACAACCTTTACTTGTTCTTGGGGTACATATGCCTATCGAGTGTTACCATTTGGCCTATGTAATGCACCTACTACTTTCCAACGTGCAGTTCTAGGAATCTTTGTTGACCTTATACATGATTGTGTAGAAGTTTATATGGATGATTTTACAGTTTATGGCAATATCTTCTAAGAAGCCCTTGATAACCTCGAAACAGTTCTTATTCGGTGCCAAGAAACGAACTTAGCTCTTAGTCATGAAAAATGTAAGATGTTACTAACTGAGGGCATAGTTCTGGGACATCATGTCTCTCTTCAAGGTATCAAGGTGGATCCTACCAAGATAAAAATAATTGTTAATCTTCCTCCTCCAAAAACTCCAAAGGAAGTAAGACGTTTTCTTGGCCACGCAAGCTATTATAGATGTTTTATTGAAAATTTCACTAAGATAGCCGAACCTATGTTCAAGCTACTCATGAAAGACACATAATTCCAATGGACTGAACCTTGTCAACATGAAACTTTGAAGGAAAAGATATCAGTGGCACCAATACTTAGGCGCCCCAATTGGTCCCTTCCCTTCCATATATCCATTGATGATTCTGACATAGCTATAGGGGCAGTCTTAGGTCAAAAAGACAGACAAACATCACATGCCATCTATTTTGCTAATAAAAATTTGACTCCTGCAGAATCGAAATACATTGTTACTGAAAAAGAGTTTCTAGCAGTAGTCTATGCCATCAACAAGTTTCGTCAGTATATCAGAGGATATGAAATTTTTATACAAACTGACCACTCTGCCATCATATTTTTAATGAATAAACCTATGACCAATGGCAGAGTGACTCGACGGCTTCTTTTGTTACAAGAATTTAACATCACCATTGTTGACCGTCCCGGTCGAGAGAATGTGGTAGAAGATTTTCTCTCCCGAATTCAAATTGACGATAATGCTAGCCCTGTCGATGATAACTTCCCAGATGAACATTTGTTCGTTGTGTCTGTTCGAACCCCATGGTTTGCAGACATAGCCAATTATTTAGCAACTGGAAAGCTACCAAACCATCTCTCCCCACCCGAAAAACGTAGGATCATAGTTCAGAGTTCTAGTTACTTTTGGGTGGACAATGATCTCTTTCGTACTAGTCCTGATCTTATTATTAGACAATGTGTACGAGAGGATGAGATGGAAGAGATCCTGCATGCATGTCATGGTGGACCTTGTGGCGAGCATTTTTCTAACAAGAGAAAAACATACAAAGTGTTGCACTCTGGGTATTATTGTCCAAGCATTTTCAAAGATGTTGCCAAGTATGAAAAGGGGTGTGATAGTTTCCAAAGAATGGATAGAACTGCGCCATCCGATGAGATGCCTTTACAACCCCAAGTTATGATTGAGCCTTTTGAAAAATGGGCTCTATATTTTGTTGGTCCAATTTCCCCTATGGCTTGCAAGAAGAAGTACGTCCTATTCTGTATAGATTATGTCACCAAGTGGTACAATCCAAAGCCTTATTCCGATCCATAGAGAAATCTATAGTGGAGTTTATATATGAAGAAATATTTACCCAATTCGGTGTACCTAGGGGAAATGTAACCGATCAAGGATCTCAGTTTACCTCCAAATTAATGAAAGAGCTTACTGAAAAATATGGTATTAGACATTGTAAATCTTCACCATACCATCTGCAATCCAATGGTCATGTAGAGTCCACCAACAAAGTGTTAGAATCCATCCTGACTAAAACTATTCATTTACACCACAAAGACTAGGCAGACAGGCTCCCAGAAGCCTTGTGGGCTTATAGAATAACTTGGAGGAACACCACTGGGCACACACCTTATGAACTTGTTTATGGTAAACAAGTTCTTCTACCTATTGAATTTCAAGTTAAAACTTTTTGTATGGGTATACAGTTATGGATGGATCTAGACCAAGCACAAAGACAACGAATCCTGCAGATAAATGAATTAGATGAGATTAGGCAAGATGTTGTCCAATGCATAATTTTAATTCAAAACCAACGTAAAAAGTGACATGATAGACACATTAAACAGAAACAATACAAAACTGGATACTGGGCATTACTTTTTGATTCAAGGGACAAAAAATTTAAAGGTAAACTAACTACTCGATGGATGGGTCCATATGAAATTGTTACATCTTTTGATAATAGATCTGTTAAAATTAAGACAATTGATGATTCACAAATTTATTTGGTTGTAAATGGACATAGACTTAGACTTTATCATCAACCAATATCTAAACAAGATTTGTGCAGAATGCCTTACAACAGAAGGAAATGGAGCTGGTAGAAGAGGAAGTCATTCCTCCTTCTCCTAGTTCTTGAATTATTTTGGTTATTTTCATTTCTAACAACTGATTCATTTTTACAGGAAAATCATTATTATGATCAACTTATAAAGTTTTGTAAATTAATACAGGAAGACTCTTTTCCCTTTTTTTTCCTAAACTCCATATGACTTTTTCTTTGAACATATGTTTTTGTTTTGAATAAATTTGAATCATCTAACAAGTGGTTTTGTAGTTTGATTACAAGAACCTTATAATCAGCTCATGCAATATTATCTGAAAAGGGAAGTGCTCTAAAAATAAATACTTATAGTTCTCCTTCTCTTTCGATTATTGTTGAAAATTGAAAATTTATAATGAAATTTAAAGCATTTTTTATATCATTTTTAACCACTTTCTTTTATGATTCTGTATATGGTATTTGATTCAGACATGTACATTTCTGATTTATTATTAGAACAGTTGCTTAAGACCCACTTTAATTACTATGATCTTCAAAAAGTTCTATCTTACACCTATGGATTACTAGCTCATCGTAGACTCATTATCAAAACTTGTCTCTTAAGCATTTTAAAAGGTAGCCCAAAACTGAGTGATATTTCTATTTTGTGGGGAACATTACTGATCTTTTATGAAGAGGATAAACTGAGAGGTCAAAGAACAACTTTAGGTTATTATCTTTTGACATGATCTATAATTTAGGCCATTATAAATAAATTTACTCATAAGGTTCGCTCTAAAAATTTGAATTATGTGTTTAATAGGCTTAGCTCACTCTAGTGCCAATCGAATTCCTTACTAAAAATATCATTATACGAAGAAAACCCGCTGAGGTACTGAACAGGCTCGCTGGAAACAGGTCCATGCTAAGTAAAATCTTAAACAATGAAGCTCGGTAAATGCAAGTAAACCCGTCGGGGTACTGAACAGGCTCGCTGGAAGCGGGGCTATGCTTGCATGGTACCAAGATAAACCCTTA
Organism: Larix kaempferi; assembly: GCA_027924585.1. Classification (NCBI taxonomy): domain Eukaryota; kingdom Viridiplantae; phylum Streptophyta; class Pinopsida; order Pinales; family Pinaceae; genus Larix; species Larix kaempferi. Next base: position 9,721,674 of record BSBM01001110.1, on the reverse strand, counting down.
AGGGTACTGAAAAGGCATGCTGGCAGCAGGGCAATATCAGGTAAAAGAGGTTTGGTTAAGGAATTGCTATGCACATGTCTCATAAAAACCTAAGTATACAAACACATGTTTAGGCCAATTATTTATAATGTCATTAGAGAATGGTTGCAAGTTGGACTTGGACCCTGCCATCTAATTCACACAATACCTAGGATATGACTATCCTAGAAATGGGACCCATAACTATCGTAATATCACAAACTCTACTGTGAACCTTATCTATATTCTTTGGATGACAAGAGATCTTTACAGTGAGTCATGGATGACTAGTTTTCCTGTGGCATTTTTCATATCAATTATACTATCATTCTTCATATGGTCTTCTTAAGCACGGTTGTATTCTTTTTTATGAATGTACATATCTGAATCATCTCCATTTAATAGTTAATATTTCATTTTCTTACGAAAATTATCACATCATTTTTAGAAGCTATTTCCTAAACCATTAATTAAAAATATATGAATATTAATCAAATTTTCTTTGATGGCTTGAGGACACGCCATATTTTTGGTTTGGGGGAGGATCATAACTGTTTTTACTTTCTGAATATTTATGAAAAAAAAAGAGTTTATTTATCTCTGATAAGATGATAGGTGTTTTCAGGATAATGCAAAAAGTAGAAAGAAGCTTGTTCTGATCAATGAAAAATAAAGAGGAACACAGCTGAAAGATCTAGAAAAACAAAATTTACAGCATCTTTTGTGCACTAACAACCTCAGAAATTCCCTGCAAAATCAGCTTCAGTCAGCATCAACAAGCAGATCTTGTATAGACAAGTCGGTATGAAGGGTTGAATGACGGGCCGAATGTCGATCTGAATGAGGTGACAAACGAGGCAAACAAACAATGATCCGAATGGAGTGCTGAATGAAACCATAGCTTACAATGGCTTCATTAAATATGCCAAGGTGTCCAAATTTGAATATTATTGATAAATCTAATTGGCTAATTATGTCAGGAATCAATCAACTTTGCACGTGGTCTCATTCCCTTATCCATCTCGCCTCCATTAAATGAAAGGATTATGCATCATTTCGATCTTCAGAATCATTACATGACCGCCATATGGTATTAATTATCCTATCGTACAATCTGCCATCATATTAATCGATTCATCATGATCTCTCATGTATAATCCATGTCTATAATTTCATTTCGAGAATTACATTCAACCTGTCCATAGTTTGACTTTGGACACGGTTGAATATATTATAACCACACGTATTCACTAACTCACGCATTTCTATGTTGGCACTCGATTCAATATTTTTCGTGATCTCTCAAGCATGCACCTTGTCGATCGTTCAACCATTCAAACAAACTTCAATTTAAACTGACGACTGCGTGAATTTCGCTTCATTTTGTTCGCTATCCATATTTTCTGTTAAGCTACGTCAAGATTTGTCCTACACAAGATTCATCTGTTGCCTACGCCTCTACATATTTGTTTCCTCATAAATTGACAATTTACATAACAAACCGGTGGACCAACACGAACATATGCATTATAATGTTAATGCATATGTTTGTGTTGGTCCACCGTGTTTTAGAAAAAAAATAACGTACCAATTTTAAAATAATGACATTTTGGGGTGGTTATACCACTTTTACATAAATAAAAGTTATATATTCCGGACGGTGGTCGGTTTTTCTAAGTTTCGTCTTTTTACACTTAATTCTAAAAAAATTTGTGGTCTCTGGCAATCTGGCCGTGCTGAGGATGAGGAATCGTTGAATGAGTTGTTCGCCAGGGAGAAATCTGGAATATCCGAATGCCTTAAAAAAGCTCAGATAGTATATGAGGCTTGTCGGAAAAACCTTGAAGAGAACGTCGTGATTGAAGCGGCCTGCAAACGAAACAGGGATGAAAAAGTCACGGATTTGGATAAGATTGAAGGCTAGATAATTCGAGTAAATGCTGCCATTGCCGAGTTGAAAAGTGCATTAGCAGTTCAAGAGAAATATAAGAAGAAGATGGGTAGGCTTCGTGTTTCCAAAGAGGCAAACAGGGGCGGGCCGGGCGGCTATTCACTGCATCCTCGACCAATCTGCCATCCTTTATGGGCAACGAGTGATAACAATGATGATCTAATTGCCATTATAAATGTTTCTCGCTGCCCTGTCTGCAATCTCGGCTTTGAAGTACACACCTTGGATATTATTGTGGCATCGTGCGGGCACACATTCCACCCCTTCTGCTTGGTTTCTAATGGAAAACTATTGACAAGATGCCCCAAGTGACTCTTCCAAATGCATGAAATGTGGCTGAAATCATTTGGAGCAGTGGAATTAGCTGGGACGTCCCATTCACAACCCAAGAACAGTGAAAAGCTTAACGCTTCACAGCCCAAGAACACTGAAAAGCTTAACGCTTCATCCCAAGGTATGTGCTTTCTTGATGATCTTTCCTGAATTTTCATTTCTCAAGTGATAACAGAATCCATGGCACATAATCCATGATTTATAGGTGCCAGCTTTACGATTTTCCAAGGTTTTGGGTTCGTAATGTTTCCTTCTGCTACATTTTGGGTAAATTCTTTCAATTGTAGATCTGATAATATTAAGACTGTAAATGCATAACAGAGGCGGAGATGCAACCACCAGCAGCAGCAGATTCAGCGATGGAGAGCTCAGAAGAAAGTGGTAACTAGCTGGTTCCCAAATTTTGCATTGCATTATAATTCTGATCAGGCTTTCAGCTTTCTTGATGCCCAATAAAAATTACCTTGCTAAGCTTCTGAATAATTGCAGGCATCAAGTCGAACATAAGTGACTGTAAATAGTTGTCCAGTTCTGCAGCCATTGTTATATGAAAATCGAAGGTCTTGTGTGTTTGTCCGACAACTTCTCCAGTTCTGCAACCACTGTTGAAGATCAAGGGTCCGAGTGTTTGTGAGACAGCTTTATAGGTTTTCACTTCTTTTATGTGAAATATCCGCAATGCTGGTAGAGAAATGTTTTGTTATATAATACCGTTTTATACGTACAAATAGTCAACTGTTTACAAATACTCAAGTACAAATTATGTTTAACTAAACTTTATCTGCATATAGATACTGAAATTATGTTTCACTAAACTTATCTGCATATATATATAGATTTTGAAATTATGTGTTAGAAAATTCATACCCTCAATATTTAATGTTTTATGTTTTGCCATTTTATTTGGTTAGTTAGTTTTGATTTGTTTCATATATTTATGATTCTAATATTTAAATTATATAAATTTTAATTTATAAAAATGTAATAAATAATATTTTTATAATAGTTATAATTATTATTTTTTATGTTTAATCACAACAAATATATTATAATATTGGTTAATTTTTTAAATGATGTGACAGATAAACAATAGAAACTTTTTAAATGATGTGAGTTGTTTTTGCTTTGACATTTATATATCAATGTTTGTGTTGTGTTTATAGTATATTTTTGAGTTGTTTTTGCTCTGACATTAATATATCAAGATTGTGTTTTTATAAAATATTTTTATATTTATACTAGTAATTTTATTGTTTATTCATTATTTTAGATGGTGCTTATTTATTCTTTTAGATGGAGTTATAGTGATTTTTTTAAATTAAACAGATTTTGTTAGTGCACACAATGTTTAGGTTATGCAGTGAATGTATTGAGCGTCTATCTTGTGACAAGCATAAGCAAGAGTGAGTATATAAATTTTGTTTGGAAAATGTTAAGGATTACTTTATAAGGGGATTTTTATAGGGTTGTAGCTTGGGTGGTTGGGAGGAATGAGTTTCTTTCCCCAGCCATATTCAATTCTTGTAAGTGACATGATGCTCTTGTTGAGCCTTATTGTAATGATTGTATTTTTAACCATACCTTGATTCTCTACGGAATATCAGGTGTTGGCATTCTCCTGGTGGACTAATTGTGGACTACCATTTAAAAAAAAATGGTAGTTGAAATCTCTATTTCTCTCTTTCTAGGAGTTAATATGGTAGTTAAAACAATAAAAATAGTATGTAAAATATTCATAAATTTAATAATATAATGATTTGATTTAATATACTGTTATTAAAGAGCTTGTTAAATGGAAGTGTTATTTATAAATTTTCAAATTTTGAAAAAGTCTTGTAAAATTATGTTGAAAATGCAAAATCAAATATGTTCAAACTATTTGGTATGGAAAGGTTTGAATTCGAGTAATATTTATAGTATATGTGATATCTGTGTTTGACTTTAGAAGCTATTATATGCCTTCTTTATTATTTTTTCTCAACAAAAAAGAGTGAAACAAGCTTCAATCTAACTAGTGAAGACGACTCTTGTACCTTTTGTGTGATGGAACATATGCCATCGATTCCTATCATTAGATCACATCATTTTTATTTTTATCTTGGTGTGTGCTTGACATGTTTTGAAACACGATATTATGTGATTGATCTAAGCTAAATTTTTGTTGATCAATATGTTGTAGACTTAAATTATATAAACTACTTTTTTTAATATAAATGGGTAATCAACTTTGATTATCTATAGAGAAAAAAGTAGAAAAGATTGACAGATTGTTTCCATGTCAGAAGAGCATCTATCGCTCCAAGTTCATCCTTTTTTATCTTGTAACTAGAGTGATACCTTCATGTTCTATGGAAACTGTAACTTCTAACAAATTGACCTAAAAGGACTATACAAAAGTAGAACATTCTGCTAACTACCTTATACAAAAATTGCATATTCTTCCAGTTCTATGAGCTTCAAAGGCTCTGTACATATAACTTAAGGACATAAATGATAACATAACAAAACCAAAACAGAAGGAAGCCAACTATCGAGCTGCTGCTGCAGTCCCATGTCCATGATCGCGCCTGCGGAATTCACAGCCATCTTCTTCTCGGAGCGGAGGTCCACAAAGTTCCCAGCTTGAGCCATAAACTTCTGCAGCTTCTCCATTTTTTTGCCAATGTCTTCCAATTCACTGCTGGAGGCTTTAGGATTGCGAGCTTTATGAGGGAAAGCAAGCCCCAGGGTTTCTTCAAGATGTTCGATTTTATCAGCCACTTTACCAGTCTGAGATTTAGAATCAGAGTGATATGCAGATACCAGAGAACACAAATGGGAGAGCACCTTCTTAAACTCCAGGTTTTCACTATGGATCATTCTAACTTGGAGCTCTAGCTCCTGCAGTCGGTCCAAGAATTCCACTTCAAACTTAGAAATGCCATGATTTATAGCATGCTCTTGCTTATTACCAACTCCTGCATGCCTTTGATAGGGGCCAATCCTGGGGAAATTGCTTCCCACCTTGCCCACCGGTTCTCCCATCCTATCATGCCATCCCGAGGAGCCCTGGATACAACCTCCACTGTGGCCTCTTGCATGCTTGCAGCAGCTGGCATTCATCATATACATATCATCCCTAACCTGAGAATGTTCAAGAACGCAATGGTGATCCATTGTTCCGCAGAGACAAGCAACGCAGGACTCAAATACAGAGAGCAGCGAAGACAAGCTGTGAAAACGCACGGGAATATGAAAAGAGGAATGATGCCTCTTTCCTTGATATACACCAACGCCATTAACTCGCATGTTGGCCAACTGGCGAATTGTCTAGATGGCATTAATGCCAGCATGGATGGGAAGCCATCGAGGAGTTGGGAGACCTCCAAAATGCCTTGGGGCATTATCCAACCAATGCAATTTATTGCTACTAAAGTTCTTAGCCCAAAGAAAGTTGATGTTCCAAAAGGGGAAGAGTAGAGCCCAAGCATTATGGGGGATTCATAAGCTAGGGGATCCATGAATTCTCATGAGTGACATTATCACAAATAATTGTGCCATAGGAAAGCACGACGCCATTGTTAGCCAGTCCATCAGCTTGCCCGTTAAGCCATCTCAGGATATGGAGGAAGGTGATTTCATGGAAGTCTTTGTTGATGCTAATTAAGAGTTGATGCATTTTGGAGGAAGGTTCTTTCTTGTTGGCGATGATGCTTCTGTCTTATCTAATGATAATTAAGGAATCCCCAAGGACCATCAAATTCTTAATTCCCAGATTAATATCCATCTCCATCCCTTTGATGAGGCCTAGCCATTCCGCGCCATTTTTCGTCTTCTTTCCGATGCCCCAGGAAAACTCTCTCTACTTATTCCCCTTGGAGTCAAATATACCCCCCCCCCCCCGCACCTGCCAACCTTGGTAAATTATATAAACTACCTCATTTAAAGGAAAAAAGGAGTATTAATGTGATATTTTAATAAAAAGACATCAATTTTACATTATATACTAACATGGTTGTTAAAATTTGTAATATGTTTGGCTATAAAACTAACTAGTGGATTGCATAACAATTTATTTTCAAAATTTCTCATCCAAACAAAAATATATTATTATTTAATATTTTTTATCAAATAAAATATTAAATTTTCAATATTCAAATAAATAATTCATATTTTCAAAACATAAATTTAATATATAAATAATAAAATTTTAAAATAACTTCTCATCATATTTTTATTTTCAAAATATTAAATTTAATGTATAAATATTAAAATTAAAAAAAATTCTATTATTACAACTTGAAGACTAATATATCTCTATACATAGATTAAAATAAAAGTTTATTTACTAACAAATCTCAGTAATAAACCAATATATCATAATGTTAGTTGTGATATTTAGGTCAATGTTATCATTGCAATAAATAAATGTAATACATAATGAAGCACTTTATATATTAAATATGATTAAAATAAATGTTTTTAAATTTATTATTGAGATAGTTGTGTTTTTAATAAATGTTGTAATCATAACACATGTTTAATAATACAAAGAAATAAGTTTCTTATATGATAAAGAAGGGAGACGGAAAATCATTTCATTTGTAATTGTCATCTTCTTATCATCATCATCATCAACATCATTCATTCATTCATAGATTCAATTATGGGCACTAAAAAGGCGAGAATAAATGGCTTGCATTTTGTTTTTCCATCTTATAAATAATAAATGTTTTATTATGTTCTTCGTCTTATTGATATGTGTTGTAGTTGGGAGAACAACCAATTGGTAGTTTATTTGTATCATGATCACTCAGTCAACGTATTGTATGATTGGCAATATAATTGGATTTTTCCTTAGTCTTAAGTATGTGTGAGATCAAAAGTTGAAGGTCATCGCTTGACCGACATGGCAAATGGGATTTCAAGTGGCACTATATTGATTGATAAAAGTGATGATGATGATTAACATCCACTAAGACCAACTTTGGTCTATCGGACCGTAAGAAAGTTATTACTTGGTTTGCTTTAAAATTTTGCTCCATTGCTCAAAAAGCTTAGAAAGAAGCTTTCCAATATCACTATAGTTTTGGCAAGTCAGGATGTTAGAAAGGTTTGTATTGTAGCAAAAACTATGAAACTCATATCTAATGTGGGTGTAAGCAGGACACTCTAAGAGAAAGTGATTTTCATCCTCAACGCTCATAGACTCACAAAGATGGCAAACCCTTTCCTTCCACGGAGTTTGGGAATAGACCAATGCCCTATTTCGCTATGGAGCTCATGAGAGCTTGTTTTAATCTTGGATATGCTCATTTTCTTCTTTGAACTAATTACTATCGAGAGATAATTTTGATCTTCCAAATTAGGGTTAATGACCTCCTTATAGTATCTTAGTTTTCTCTTAATCACTAAATTTTTCTCGCACCACAATTTCTCTTTAAACTTATAAGAAATAATATTTTTGACATTAGCGATATTCTGCAAAGTGTCATTTTCATCAATGCCCCAATGGTCTAACCAAGCCATCGTATCTTTACACCAACTCCGCTTGAGGCGTAGATGGTTTTGACTTGAATTTAAAGCAATTTTAGGAAGTCTATTGTTTTCCATGTTATTAATCTTGTGCTTGTACATCAAGAACCTAGTCATAGCCATGCTCTCAATGGGGGAAAGACCCACTTCTAAGAGGAGAATAGGATAATGTGTGTTGCTTTTAATTTTGAGGTGATAAATTATAAACTGCTTCTGGATTTGCTCAATCTTTCTCCAAGATTCTCTAGAAATGTTGCACCCCCATACTTCACAACCGTATAAGATAACGGGGACGACAAGAGTTTCAAAGAGGAACTTCATTTTATCCCACATGACCAGGCTGGTTGATTTACAATTATTTTCAAGACCAAAATAAGCTTTCCATCCTCCATTAATATTTTTCTCAATGTTGTGGTTCCAATTGAGCTTGTGATGAATATCAATTCCAAGATACTTGTAAGAAGTCACTTCGTCCAATTTATTGTTATCATAAATAAAATTTGCGTAGGTGTTTTTCTTAGATTTTATAATCATAACTTTTGTCTTGTCGATGTTAACAGTCATACCCATGTTAGAGCATAAATATTTAAAATTGCACCCCTCTTAATAGAACATTGGCGTGTAGATTCCAACTTCATTTGCATGGATAGACTTAATAAATACCACATTCTATTATGGTAAATGGTTGCGGTGGCACATGGATTTCATGCACAAAACTCTTTCTCCACATATATTTTAGAAAAGATGCTTAAATTCTCATCATGTGGTTAGAGTCTCAGTTGGTAATCTTCTGTATTGTCAGTCGTTGTTCTAGTTCCAAATCATGGCTTAAATAGCCAAGGCATGTGCAAATATAAATTGATTTCAAATTAGGGATGAAATTGATATTGCTTCTATTGTCCAACCGTAGGCCAATCTCCATCCAATAAGTACACCTATTGTAAGATTTTCCAATAGTGAGAGTGAGCCTGGAAATGCTAGCTACGGGTGCTTCCATCTAGCTTGGTATAAGCTTAGTAGTTGACTCGCCATAGTAAGATATTTTTCTCCGGTTTGTATAAATTTTGAAACGAGACTCTCTTGTGTGTGCATGTATGCATCATTTCTCGTGCATGCTTCTGTATTTTTTTGTACAAATCTTGAGCTAGCATCCTTCTAATTTTATCTGTGGAGTGATTTTTGTTTCTAATAGACATTTTTTTAATGATCATAGTGTAAGTGTATTTTTTGTTGTGTTTAATCCTTTTCAATAAGCAACTTTAACAGTTATCGATGCATCCTCACAAAAATTGCAAGTGCTTAGGGACTTATGGGAAAAGCTTGGATTTCAAGAATTGCACAAGTTATGTTTCCCTCGAGTCATACCCATTCTCGAGAGTTGCTCATCCCATCAAATCCATGGTAGCACCCGAACCTATCCCTATGATTATTTAATTATAATACAATGTAGAGAAATTTAAAGAGATATTAAAATAATAATTAAAAAAAAAAATAATTAAGAAAATATTAATATTTTTTAAATTATTAATTATTTTTAATTTTATTTTATATATATTAAAAAAAATGTATTATAAAGAAATTGTTAATTTCAAGTTAGAATATAAAAAAAAAAATTATTTTAAAGAATAAAATTAAAATTTCTTAAAAACAGCTAAACCTTAAGCACTATTGTGACACCATACATTTAACAAGACTTAAAAAAATACTATAAAGAAAGAATATGTAATATTTGTGATATTTTGAAAATGGAGAATGAAAAGTATGTTTCCTTAAAATGCCCTTCATATCCACACATTGTGTGCACTTCTACAATATTTATAATAGTATTTTTCATATCCACATATTATGTGTACTTCTACAATATTTATAATAGTATTGATTATTTTAATATATTAAATTATAAAAAAATGTTAAATTAAATTAATTAATTATAAAATTTGTTAAGGTTTAATATATTAAAGTTGGTCTTAAAATTTTGTTTTTATAATCAAAGAGATTAGAGAGAGGTTTACCTAAATCTTCATAGTTTTGTGAGTTTAAAGAGTATGAAGTTCATTAACATTACAAATATTTTTAAATTGGGATTGAAATATAATATGGTATACACATAACATTTTAAGAAAAAGTGATTTTCATTCTTCATATTATATTCTAGTTATGACAAAGACACTTTTGAAATTCTAAAATGGATTTAATGGCTTCTTTATAATACCTTAATTTTCTCTTATCCACTTTTTCTTCCTTACACTAGAATTTCTCCTTAAATTTAAATGATGTAATATTTTTAATGTTATGAATACTATATAGAGTAAACTTCTCTTTTAATCTCCGATAATTACCATTTTTATGTCACAATTTCCTCTATAACTTAAAACAATCCTAGAAAGTCTCGTCATTGTTGCCAAGTTATCTTGTGCTCATACATAATGTGTTAATCACATTTTCTATCATGCTTACAATATTTGTGCTATATTGTTAAAGTGTTCATTTAAATTTTATAATAACATATTTATATAAGATTTATACAAGTTTTATTTAAATAATGAAATTTTAAAATGTATACAAAATAAAAATAAAATCCAATACATATATTTTCTAATTTTTATGGTAAGAATAATATAAATAAGTTGATGATGATGATTATTAATATCCAATGAGACCCCCAACTCGATCATTGTTAAAGTTATAAAGCAAGGCCTAACGCGATCACTGTTAAAATTATAAAGCAAGTTAAATAATTCCTTACTTTTAAGGAATTACTCGACTTGCTTTATAATTTTATCTATGTGCTTGAAAATATATAAGAGAAGCATTCTTAAGTCACTGTAATATGAATTAGTTAAAAGGTTAACAAGGTTGGTATTGTAACAAATATTTATAAAATATGATTTAATGTCAGCGTGCGTAGGCCCATCTTCAATCCTTGTAACAAACACAAATATTAAATAAATTACAAATACTTTGTTTCCACCCTAAGTTAAGCCATAACAACCATCATCGATACCAACACGTAAATGAAAAAAAAACTTCTCGATGGTATTGCATTGTGTGATAAAACAATTACAAACATAATTAGAAATTAGTGGGTTCACTTCCACCTACAACTCAACCATAGAAATAACCATCATTGCAGACAACCTATCTAAACTTGGGCTTCAATTTGGGGATGGCATCCGGCGGAAATGAGAGTGTTTAAATCACACCATCATAGAAAATGATCCTAGATCTATAATATTTTAGTCATCTAAAAACTGCAAGAATACATCAAAAGAGGTCATTCAGGAACCTTCAAGGCTTCCTTTTGCATATTTTCTCTAAAGTTTTATTTTTCAAGTATTATGATGAGATGTTTTTTTTGTCTTCGTGGATTTTTTCCTAAAATAGAGAAAATGAAAATTATTTAGAATTATATTTTTGTATAGTTGTTACTTATGAATAATAATTTAAAAAAATATTTTATAGACTGTTTTTTAAAGAAACTTGATTACTTTTGCAATTTATTTTTTAAAGTTACATACTATGTAACTGAAGTTATTCTAGACATAAAAAATGTGATTCATTAATATAATGAAATATGATATTTTTTCTTTGGAAAAAAAAACAATAGCCATCCTTGATGCTGACAATGAAATGAAGAATCAACTTCTTGATGTAAATAATTGCAATCAGAATTAGAATAATCGATGATCAGAATTATAATAATTGATGAGAGTAAATTAATCTAACCCTTGGTCGTGACAAAATTGTGACGTTAATCAAATTAATCCAACGTCATGACCCTAAGTTAACAAGGAAGCTATTTTCCATAAGTGTTCATTAAAAAGCGTTTGGCTCAAATACTTTTTCATGGTAGTCGGTAGAAGTTAATTGAAAAGCGTTGAAGGTTAACCAAAATTTAAAAGGTTAACATTACTATGAGGTTTTAAGTCATTATTTAATTCTTTGAAAGGAATATAAGGGACCAAGATACATAACGTTAGTAGTTGAGGAGATATAAAATATTATTTTAAAGTTCAACAAGGTTAAGTAGAATTTAGTTAAAATTTAAAAAAGGTTATTGAAAGATTTTCATGGGATTTTGTATTTAGATATCTACTTATTATTAATTAAAGAAGTAGCTGGGAAAAAAAAGTCGCGAACTATGAATTTAGATATAAATCAAAATTTTGGATTGAATATCCCTATTGCGAAATGAAGTTTGAGCATATGATGACTTAAAAAATTTCAGTTGTTTTTGTTTAATATGTGGCCAATCATTTATTATGTAAGACTATCACGATAATACACAAATGTAGGTGCAAATAAAAATATTAGAGGGCGGCCCACACGGTTGTGGCTCATTGGCGATTCGCTTGATATGAAGTTACATGTTGTAAACATAGGTCACGAGTTCAAATCACACCCGAGCTTACCCATGTCCCATGCTTGCGGGCGGTTGTGGGGCACCTAGGGGTGTAGTGGTAGCGAGATTGGATCCCTGGACCCCGTGTCACGCGAGTACCAACCCAGTCTCTAGTTACAAATTTCCCTAGTTACAAAAAAAAATAAAAAATTAGAGGGTGAACTAGCATATTATAAAGAGAATGGTAAAAAAATGGAATTTGAGATTGACAAGGCAAACTATTTTAAGGTTTTAACAGATAGATATAATTCTTACTTGAGAGGTCGTGTTCTACTTTGTAAGATATCAAACAAAACATATGGTGAACTATTTAAATTGCACAAATTCTTTATTTGTTAAACCCTTAAAATAGTTCTCCATCTCTTTTTCCTATTTTGTATGATATCATTCAATTCTAGCCATTTTGTATGATATCATTTAGTTACATAGTTAAAACCCTATTCTAATGTAGTTTCCACAGTTAGTCGAGTAGATAGAATCACCATCATCAAATGGTCAAAACCCTAATTTAATTCAATTACAGTGAGGGACATTTATGATCTATTTATTTATATCTTTAGATGGATATTTGCGTTATGATCTAAGATTCCTCTAATTTGAAATATGTGCAATGCGAAATGTAATGTGATCTCATAGTATTGTTAAGATCTATTGATTTCAATGATATTTCATTTTGTATGATATCATTCAATTAAATAGTGCAAACCCTATTTGGATTTAGTTACCACAATTAGCTAAGTAGATAGAATCACAATAGTTAGCCGAGTAGAATGGCATCTATGATCTATTCATCGGGGCATTGTTGGAATAAAAAACCATGTGGTCACTAATCAATCCATTCTGACCATTTTGTATGATGTCACTTAGTTAAACAATCAAATCCTGAATTTGATTAAGTTACCATAGTTAGCTGAGTAGATAGAATAACCACAATTAAATAGTCACACTACAACAAATCCTGGAATTAGTGTCCCATTTAGCGTCCCTTTTTAGTGTAATTTTTTTTTCATTGAGTGCTCAAAGTAGACGCTAAATGGGACGCGTCATGGAAAAAATTTAAAGAGTCTAAAAGAACATCTTTTTTTGCTTCCTAGATAGCATCCTTTCTAATGTCTAAAATAACGCACATTTTTTTGCTTCCAAAATAGCGTCCAATTTTGCTTCCTAAACGACGTCGAGGTTTGCTTCCTATATAACATCCTATTTTTCTTCCTAGAGATCGTCATCTTTTACTTCCTAAATTAAATCCCCATAAGCGCCCTATTTGCATCCTTAAAAGCATCGTGTTAGCATTTATGTTTGCATCTACATTCACGCCATATTTGCATCCAAATTAGCATCCAATTTTGCATCCATATGTGCTACCACTTTAGCATCCCATTTTGCATCCATATGTGCTACCACTTTAGCATCCCATTTTGCACCACGTTTTACTTCCAATATGCACCAATTTTCGCTTCTAATTTTGCACCAATTTTTGCTTCCTTTTTTGCATCGTGTTTTGATACCAAGATGGAGCCAAATTTTTCTTCTATTGTTGCACCATATTTTTCTTTCTATGTAGTGCCATGTTTTGCATCCAAAGTAACATATTATTTTTCTACCATATCAACGTCATGTTTAGCTTCCTCATTAGCGTCAAGTGTTGGGCCTCTTTTTAACGCCTAGTTTTTCATCTCTATTGATGTCAACATTAGCACCATGTTTTGCTACCACTTTAGAGCCCAATTTATCATTCACTTTTACTCCCACACTATCGTCACATTTTGCTTCCCATTTAGCAACTAATATAAATTATCACAACAAATATTTTTTTAGAAATACATTGCAATATCATTAGGGCACGGAGGAATCAAACCAACAACCTCCTGCTTGTAAGGCAGGCGCTCTTCCATTGAGCTAGCACCCTTTAAGAATTGGGGAGAGGAGCAATATTAACACCTAGATTGCATGATTCGTAATTGTAATAAAAGACAATATGCATTCGTTGCAATCTATTAGATTGAATATCATATTGGAGTTTTTTGTGCAAAAGGGTTCTCCTTAAAAATATTGGTATATTGTTGTATGATTTCATTTGTTTTCAATTTTATTATTGCTTAATAAGGAAATAATATATGGTTGATAATATTCAAGATACCTATTATTTGGTTTTAACTGAGATTTGATATTAGTGCCATTGGGAGATTTCAACTCATCCAAAAGATTTAGATCGATTGGTATCATAGAAATATATTAATGAATCTATGGACTTGCAGTAAGGCATCCATGGAAAAATATCATAAGAGTGATACTTTAGGAACTATAGGAGATGAATAAACAAATCTCCAAGGATAATGAACAACTAGATAAGACTTTCTAGTAGTTGGACAAGAAGAATGAAGAGTTGCATAAAACTTTGTAAGGCCATGTGAAGATTCTTAAAGAGAAAAATGTCTAGGATGTGGAAAATATAGTGTAATAGTTAGCTTGTAAGAAAGCCATATTGATGAGTCTTTAAATGGAGGTGGAAAATATTAAGAAAGAAAGGAGCCTTGTTTTGACTCAAGATGCGCATACCATGATTGATGGAATTTTAGGGTAAGCACTTCAACTTCACCCTTTGCTCAATTTCAATTAACATATGAGTCTTTTGGTAGTTTTGAATTTCATACCAAAGAGATAGGCTTGAAGTTTTTGCAAAGGATGGGTTTTGATGGCCAATGTCTTGAAAATCATTGTTAAGGCATGAAGAGCCCCATTGCAGTGAACTCTAGACTATAACATGTTCATTTAGGATATTATGGTGGTAAGGAATTCAAAGGTAGATGTTCTAAGACACATTTAAATAATGTGAAAGCCTCAAAGATAATCTTTGTAGAGGATCAAGATTGACTAAACACAACAACTCCAACCAAAGAATAGATCAAAAAGAATGATCAACATCCCTTTGTAAGCTCTGAAAAAGGTAGCAAGAAAAAAAGTTAAGCACCCATGCACATTCCAACAATTGGAAGAACAAGTAACTTGGGAGTGAAAAATCCCAAGTGAAAGTAAGAAAGGTTTCAGAACTAGAAACCTTATGTCACTTGTTTTTGTTACAAGAAGAAGAGTCACAAGGCATACCAATGTTGATATTCATTACCTTGTTACTTTTGTGGATTCAACAACCATTATGTGGCTTAGTGTTGGAGGAAGTAGTCAAAAAACAAAGACAGATTTTATTGTGTAACTCATCAAAGCTAACTTCACTATGTTTCTGTTCCCAGAATTTCCAAAAGCATGCATACTCCACTCTTAGTCCAATTCCAGTTTTCAATGTAGACATTACCCACCCTCGGAAGAAATGTTGGGTTTATAGGGGGAATAGTAGTTTTAGAAGGAAATACCCTGACAAGATAGTATCACAGCATGGTCCCAACCCACAATGAAGGGCATCCACCATCTAGGAAAGAGATCTTCAATGCCTAAGGGAATAAATCCAATGTAGCACCATCCTAAGGTGAAGCATCCACTGAGAAAGCTCTCTCAATTGTACATATTTATCATGGACAATATCTCATGCTACAATCCATTTCGGACCATCCAAGGGATAAACATGCACTATGTACCCCAAATATGATGAGGCAACCCAAAACATGGTATTTAAACACTTTTGAAATTGACCCAAAAAACTAACAAATGGCAACTAGAAGGGTCTTTAAAACACCAGTGTTGTGAAACTCTTGGAAAATAACCTATATCAGTACTATGTTGAACACTTTCCAAATGTCTACAAGCCAACAAAAGACTTTTGAAAAGGAATTCAAGACCTCCTTGATAATGGCCCTAAGTGTGAATATGTGATTGGTCATTAGGCACTGCATGTAGTAACTGGATTTCCCTCTAGCCCTATGGTGTATGCTAACTCCGCTCTCCAACTCATCTAAAAATTGTAGATTCAAAACTATAGAATATAGGTTTGAGAATGTATTCCCAACCATGATAGTTTGATAGTTGTTTCGATCATAGTTGGCTCTTGATTTAAGAATTGGGTGGATGATATATCTAGTCCATGCATCGAGAAAGCCAAACTACACCAGATTCTTGAACACCAATGTGTCGTTCGATAGACTAGATGCATGCTTGAGGAACTGATGTCTGTTAATGTCTTGAAGTTTGCACTGATGCATGCTTTTTACTTTTTTTGGATACTAGTATGTAAAAATATCCCACATACATCAACATATGGTCTGTGAAGTATGCACTACAAAAAATTATCATTCCGCTAGTATGTGGTAAAACATAATCATAAACAGTTGCGCATCTATTTGTAACTCAATGAAAACATGCTATTAATAAATCAAATATACAAATTAAGTGTTACACATTCCATCTTAAATCATTATGGAAGGGAGCACAAAAGAAGTAGCAAACATCTGTAAATCAATAGAATTGCATGTTTTGATATAAACACTTTATATTGCCTATGCTTGGTAGCTAGCTATTCCTTGCACTGGATATGCATGTCTGAAGAAGTTCGCCAAAATATAAACATAATAAAAGTGCAACAAGTTATATATACATTGAAGTCTAGGTATAATACATACAGGCATGGTGTTGCTCCCAAGTTCATTTTCAAGTAAGAGCAGTTCACCTAGTCCACATCGAGGTCCACTAAAAAAGAGATATGTTAGTACTATATTTAGTATGTATGTTAATAGTTGACAATACAACTGATTTGGAATACAACATAAATACCTTCCTAGGAAGCGTATATCATTTTGTTAGAACAACCATGCATGGTGTTGATGGATCTCATTAGACCAAAGCTGAGGACTGGTCCTTTCAATCCTGGTCCAAGAGTTAAGAATATCAAACCATTGAAAGATGCCAAAGGAGTTGTTATTTCTCTAGAATTAGTTTGGATTGCTCCTCCATAAGTTAACTCTCCAACCCATAGATGTTAAGTTGTCGTGGTGCATGTGGATGATAGTTTTTGGATCAAAAGCCTAGAGGTTGGTGATGTGCAAAAGTTTTATGATGCAAGAGGAAAAAGACACTTGTTAAATATTACTGAGAAGTTCAACACATCCACTGATATCGGTTGTTGGGTTGAATGCTACAAAACGACCTATGTGGAATGAGGGACAAAATTTCATGTCAAAGGAAAAAAACCTAAAATTGGAAATGGCAGAGTAGCTGAACTAGCCACACTGCAACAATATGTTCAGGTTAAAAGAGGTGATTTACTTGTAATAAGAAGAGAGCCATGTGTGGCACCATCCACAACATCAAAAAATGATCTCCTAGGACCTACAAAGGTAACTTGTTCTTTGGGCCTCCTTTTTTATTCTGTCAAACTTGGCAAAGCTCATTACTGTGTGCTAATGAGAAGTCTGAAGAAATTTCATTACTTGCAATGAAAAGCCATGCACGCATTAATGCATAATTACTTTTTGGACCAAATGTTGAGGGTAAGAACTCTCGTATTATGGTTACAGTTGGTAGTGAAGCTGCTGACAATGAGGACTTTAGTTACAATCTAATTAAGTATAGAGTTAATATAATTCGAATAAAGTGTGCACATGATAACCTAGATGTATGGAGGTGTATAATTGAAAATGTAAGGATTTCTTATCACATGCATGGAGCAACCATGCAAGGTGCTGATGGATATCATTGGACCAAAGCTAATGATTGGTCCTTTCAAGCCAGGTCCAAGTGTTAAGAAGATCAAACCATTGAAAGATGCCAGAGGATCAAATCCCTTGAGGTGTAATTTTTTTTATCATTTAAAATGGATCCAGGTTGGTTGTAGTCTCACTCAACTTCGTAGAGCTCATGGGTCGCCTTGCAGACGGGGACAAGTGCAAGCCTTAGGAATATTTGATAGAGCATATGGGGACAAGTGCAATCCTTAGGAATATTTGATAGAGTAGATCCCCTACGGTTGTGGTTTCTTGTCCAATGGATATTTTTTGAGGTTTGTAAGCTAGCTATATTCCATTGTAATAGCCAGGTATTCTGAGAATTGGAACGAGTGGCTAGGAGCATGGATGATATTCCATCTCATGCAAGCAACACAGTTGTAAAGGAAACCTTATTCCTATGCCTACATATGTGGGTTGTATTGGTTTCGGGTTGTTTTGTGGTGTGCAAAGAGTTGGACATAGTTTTAGCTATCTGAATCTTTAAAGAGTAGCGTTCGGGATCAACAAATAGTAAAAAAGGTCTGCCTTGTTACACACAGTTACAGGTATGTCTAATGCTTGTAACTTATTATTCCATATGCTGTGTAACTTATTATACCCGTAACATAGTCACGATCTGTAAAATGCTTAATACATTGTCTGTATTTTGTAAATAAATTACCTTTTTTCCATATGGTCTACATTTATGGGATGTGCTGACAAATGTGTAACTTCTATCTTCTTATGTTTTAAATAATTGTTGTAAAATATTTAAATTGTATGCTATATGTCTAAATTTAAATTTATAGTATATGCCGCCATATCCATTTTGCTCATTTATTCAAAATTAAACTTGAAAGTATTTTTTCTCAAGGGCCATCGATTAATATTTTTCCTTTCACATCCATTACACCTGCAAAAAACTTAAACGACTATTTATCTCATAAGAAAAATTGACAGGAAAACTTTTGTGATCTAGAAAACTGTTTTTCTTTTTGTATGCTTAATAGAAAGCGAAAATGATCTCAGGCCCTAGGACTAGATTCATGGTGTTCACGAAATTTATAAACATATATAACATATTAAAATACAAAATTTTTGTTTTGTTTTGATGGGAATAAGAAACCCTATGACTAGATTCCTAGTGTTCATCGAATTTAGCACATAAATAACATATCACAATACAAAACTTTTAAATAAAACCCTGAAAAATTTGTTACAATGGTTAAGGTCCCAATTCATTATACTATTATTAAAAATGTAGTGGGGAAATAACATACCTGGTGAATGTATCAAACAAAGATGTGCAACCATTGAATAGCATAATCGGATATATATCATATGACTATGGCGTTTAATCGTAATTAAAAAAAACTAAAATTGCATGCAACTGTTTATCTCTCTTGTATAAGGACCTGAAACTCTAAGAGCGGGATGCCCAAGACCATTGGCAGGAACTTAATTATATCAATGAGCTTTATCGTTGTCGACTCTCCAAAGCCCATCCTTTACACCCATTTTATTTCACGCATTTACCTGTTTGTTCATAACACTCGAAATGTCAGAGTCAAGAAAAGACCAAACAGGTTGGCTTGGCCGGACTTCTTAGCATTTTCTCATGGCTTAGCCAGCCGAGAAGCCCCTTTTTCATAAGGAGGAGTGGCAAAGACTCCCTAACATACTTAGTGCGAGCCAAGACAAGGTAGAAGGGCCTCAAATCTACCGACAAATATAATCAAATTCCCATAGATGCAACAGTGAGTGTACATTGCCATAGATATAACAAGTCGACGACTGAGGCCTTTATAGGGAGGGGTTGCACAGAAGGGATTTTGTTTTAACCTAAATAATGGATTATATTTTATTAAAATGATAAAAAATGATATTAAACTTTGATTTAAACTCCTAATTCTAAACTCATGTGTTATGTGTGGGTTGCACAAAATAGAGATAAACACCACATATTGGCATTCCCTCTAGATGATACCTTATCAATAAAAAGATATTTTGGATGCATTTCAATTGGTCAGTGGGAAACGATCTAGCTTAGTAGTCAAGAGGGTATATCCCTCTTGCGCAGGCTTGAAGGGGAAGGAGCATTTGTTCCCAATCAGTATTGCCAAGTGTGGGGCGAGCCAAAAAAGGATTTGTATTTCTAGTAAAAAAAATGGGCATAACACTGAAGAAAGTGGAGCGGGTCAAAGGGTTTAATTCTTGGTGCACTTTATTTTTTAATATGCAGAGTAAGCTTTTCTCTCCAGGCCTCCGGATGTATTTGTGCATGTGTGGTGGGGTGGCATCCTTTCGAGGCCATAACTCCTATTGCTCTCAATTATGGCATTCTGGCTGTTATTCTCTCTGATCTATGCGTGATTCTGCATGATTTCCTGCTTGCAAGATTCTTTGCCATCTTGCTTGACGTTTTGGTTGTTTTCTCTCTATCATCTCCTACATCCTCTTGAAGATTCGACTACATCCTCTTGAATATTCGAGAAGGCGTTCTTCATAACTGGTGCACATTTTTTGTGAAGACTCTCTCCATAAACCTAATTTTTTTCAAGACTGTTGGTGTCCATGTTTGGAGAGAAAGGTTGAGCCCGTGATTGAAGACTGCAATATTTTGATGTTGTAGCCGACTTGGTGAATGGTGTGGCTGTTGTAGCTCGTGGAAAGCTCATTCACTGTGAATTTGAGATTGTTGCACATTTTTTTTAACTGAATACCACTCTCCATATGGTTCCATTGGTGAGATGCATCACATTTCTTCAAGAGCATTGATAAGATTTGGTGCTATCAAAACCTAATTTCTGCTTGAGGTTCTTTGTGGTTGATTCTCTCTGCATTAAAATGTTTTATGTATAGTGATGGTGATGGAACTCCACTAAATTGAAGAATGCTCATTAATAAAATGATAACACTATGAACCCTAGCTCGTGGAGTGGAATGAAGTGACATCGTGGAGCCGGTGTGTGTTGTTGAAGAGATAGAGTTGGATGTGTAAGCGTAAGACTATTTGTTCATATCCATATGCCAATGCCTAGTTTGATTGCTGCATTTTGTGGTGTGCAACTCAAGAACGGGCTTTCTTAGAAGCATTACGTTGGCACATGTTTTTATTGAACTGATTTGTAATTTAACCTATGGCACATTGCATTTGCTGGCAATTTTTTTCTTAAAATGAAATTCTCTCTACTGGATTAATATTTGGATTATAAAGGTTGTGGTAAATGGATTTTAAGGCTACACTAATCTTTTTCTTAGTATACATCTATGTTTTGAGATAGATTGAAGCTCTGAATGTAATTCAGAGTTACTTCTTGAAAATGGCTCATTTGCTTATTTGGGGGTGGCTATAGTGAGCTACAATCCAAACTTTTCTTTTACCTGAGGCACTTAATTAGGATTTGTAGCATGGAGAACATATCTGAAACAAAAATATCAGTATAATTTGTATAATTTTAGTTTTTCCTTCAAATTTTCTTGCTGACATTTTTTCCCTTTATCTCTGAATACTACTCTTAAAAATTCACCCCTACTTTGAAAGTTGAGTCTTATTCAAAGCTCTCTTAAAGTCCACTTATTTTGTTAATGCCTCTTTCTAAGTTTAATGGCCATTTTTAGTTATATTATTCTCCAATTTAAAGCTTCTGAGGTCAAATTTTTATTTCATTAATGTGTGTCTCTTCTTGTAGGACTTTTCTTATAGATGATAGTAACTTCATTTTGTTACGACATTTCAATTCTCGGGTTGGAAAACACCTCCAAAATCTCACAAGGCATCCTCAAGAAAATATTTGTGCCTTAGCCAATGGGTCACTTGATTCTTGGAAGAAGGTTGTCACATCAGAAACTGTTGTTAACATTGGAAACAAAGCTACAAAGTCAGAAGATAAGCAGTCCAATTCTATTAAAGTTGAGGTCACTACTATTAAGCGAGAGTCTGTAAAGGTTGAGAAAAAACCCAAGGAAGAAGAAGCATCCATCGGTAGTAAGACAGTATCATCCTCTTCAAATGGCCCTCCAAAACTAACAACAATGATTAAGTGTAATGATGCAGTACGCGACAAGATCCGTGAGATTCTCACGAGGCTTTCTCCAAAGTAGTTAACGAAGCTGAGGGCGAGAACTTGGTGAGAGTAAATGCATGTGATCCAGTACGAGTTGCAGTTACTGTTGAGACACTGATGTTTGAAAAGTTAGGGCGTTCCAATGGAACCCAAAAGTTGAAGTATAGATCTATCGTGTTCAACCTGAAAGATGCAAACAATCCAGATTTGAGGAGGAGAGTTCTTCTTGGGGAAATTAAACCAGAGATCAAACTTATTGTCATGAAAGTAGAGGAAATGTCTAGTGATCAAAGAAAGCTCGAGAACAAACAGATCGAAGGCAAGGCACTTTTTGAGTGTGAACGTGGGATAAAGCCTAAAGCTACAACAGATCAATTCAAGTGTGGTAAATGTGGGCAGCGTAAGTGCACCTACTATCAGTTGCAAACAAGAAGTGCAGATGAACTTGTGACTACATTTGTCACATGTGTAAATTGTAATAACCATTGGAAGTTCTGCTAATCTCAATCCAGATTGATAGCTTAGTATATAGAGTAGAATTAGGTTTGTTAGATCCAGAGATTCAATGCCTACTCCCTATTGGTTAAACTCACTGATGGCTTGGCATATAGAGCAGAATTAGGTTTGTTAGATACAGAGATTCATTGCCTACTCCTTGTTGGTTAAACTCTAAGTGGCACCCTTGAGAAAAAAGAGATTTGTTACATATCCACTTTATAGTAGGTAGAAATGATTGGTTAGGTTTGTCTAGTCTTAGCAGTAACTGCACATCATGATCTAAAATTATCCTTTTGGCAGGGACTAGAAGCTATGCTTCCATCTGTCTTGTTACTTATTGAATTTATTTCTTATTACTTATTGAATTTATTTATATAGTACTAGTAGCAGCGGAAATGAGTGGTTTAAAAAGGATGGCTTCATTTCGGGTCCCTCGGTCCAGCTATCATTGATTTTTCCCTCGAACTCTCCATGGCTGGGGTGTTCAATTCTCCCCCTATCTTTCTCAACAAGCAAAAGTGTTGTAGCCGACCTTTCTGTTTCAGCTTCTAGATCTGCCTATGATGAGATAATTATTTTAATGGAGGGGATTTTTATGGTCACATTCTACACAAATAACCCAATGTTGAATTTGTTACAAAAAAAAATTCAATAACGATATCATTTAAAAAATTATTAGTAATACTAAGGTGATGTTGTTGTACACACATGAATAGAAGTTGGTTACTACAAAATTAGAAAGTCTTTGAAATGATGTTTCTTGATTCCTCTTACAAATTCTAATGATTTTCAGCAAACTGACCCACCAACTGATATTATTTCAGGTAATTGCTACATACATTGTTAAATTGAATTAATAAAATTTTAGGGATATTTAGAAATGATAATAATGAAGCTAGTACATAGAGAATGTGTAAGATCGAGTCACTTTCTAAATGCCATTTATAATCCAATAGCAATGAAGATCTGCTTAAAGGCCTTGTTGTTCAGAAAACTCTCCAGTTACTGGCTCCCATTATAGATTTGGCTAATATTAGGTGTGTTGAACAGCTATGTTCAGGTGAATTCGACTGGTTTCCAATTAGAAGATGAACTCTCTCTACTGGTATTAGACAGTTCTAGCTTCCTGTAGGAAGAAAGGCCCTTCTTCCAAGAAATATTTTCATTTCATTATTTTTAAGTTTAGAACCCAAGCCTACAGAAATGGAAAATTTAATTGACATTTATTTTCCTTTCTTTCAACTAATGATGAGTGTTGACCATCTATATTTTCAACTGCTCTAGAACATG
Source organism: Larix kaempferi (assembly GCA_027924585.1). NCBI lineage: Eukaryota > Viridiplantae > Streptophyta > Pinopsida > Pinales > Pinaceae > Larix > Larix kaempferi. The sequence goes on along the minus strand of BSBM01001110.1, from coordinate 9,697,950 downwards.
TGGTTGTTATTATTTCATAAAGAAACCAGACTATCTACACTCCAATTCCAAGAATTCGAACATAAAATGAATTTAATGCATAACGAAGTTACAGAAAAACCAGAAGGAATTAAGTTATCAAAATGATATTAAAAGACAAGAACATAAAGACAGGGGCATATTTGATGAACTGAATAAATAGGTCAAATTCCACTCAAAATGAAGCCTCCAAACCCCACATTGCAGTGATTGGGAAACTCTATGATATCCGATCATTAAAAAGCTAAAAATCTGGGAAGATATTTGTAAATTTAACCTATTAGAAAAGGAAATGGGCAGTACCTTGCAGCAGTAAGAGAACTGCGTCGAATGAATGAAGGGATTTCTCTCTAGGTATCTGCATCCAGGAAGGGAGGGATATTCATTATAAATGCTTCCAAAATCCGGTTTTAGTCTAGTGTTCAAAGAAACCCCATTCATTATTTTTCTCGCCAAGTCTCGTGATGGGGAGGAACGGAACCGAAGCTACAGATTCAAGCTTCCAAGATGAATGATCGATAAACATTTGGATCGGTGTGGCAATTCTGATAGATAAGAAGCGACTTGGTATTCAATACAAAATCTCATGGATTTCGTAAGCCCGCACTATCTTTCGACACAATGAGGAACCCGCACTATCTCATTTCGTAAGCCCCCTGCCCCACTCTCCTGAAATAACATTTCGTAAGGCCATTTTTGAGAATTGTGTTTTTTTTTTGGTTTGAAGGTTATCGAAAGTATTTGTAACATTGAATCTTTTCCAAGGAATCAATACTTCAATGTTATTATTTGTCTCTTAAATTGCAATACATCACCAAAAGATCTCTCTTCTCTTTTCGTAGAGTAATTGCAAGAATTAAGGCACTGTCAAACAATATGGAGAAATTCAAGTTTGTCCATATCCTACGATAACACAACAAGAAGGCAGATGTCTAGGCCAACTCCATGGTAAACCTCTCAGAGGGGGTATTAAAGCATGGACATGAACAAAGCTATGAGAAACCTATCTTTTATTCTATCCATTCTAATGAATACGAATCACTTCTTGAGATGATGCCATAACTCGGAACCACCTCAAAGCTATAGCATTCATATCAAGGGGAGGAAGCTAGACGCTAGAGGTATTGTTCGCAATTGGACAAGAGGGCACATGGATGAAGGCAAGGATGAATGTCTCATAATGGAGTGGAGGGTACAGGCTCTTACTGTTGTATCTGATACCATGAATCTAGAAGATCTTGCCTAAATTCTAGAGTTATCGCCTCATTCTCCAACAAACTTGGAACCCCCCGCTACCTGCAAAATATTTATACATTTTATCCCATGCAAATTTGAGCAATAACCAAAGAGTTATTAGCTATGCACAATTGTTTGAACCCCTTCCTCCACTGAGTTTCGAAGAGATAATGATTTGGGTTAAGTTAAAGTATCGTACCAAGTCAAAACACCTTGACTGGCACCGCATCGAAGTAACACCATGCAATTGATAAATTGAAATATGGAGGACACAAAATCTTGACCTCTCATTCTTTAATTCCTTGAACGCAGTTCTTATTCTATGTGTTGCCAAAGAAGTCCATCCTCCCTTGTCCTAAAAATTTGCATGGTTTTAAATAATTAGATGCCCCATATTGCATAGCAAGGAAGGTCTCTAAAGGATTTAAGATTTGGCCTTGTCATCCATGATCTAAAACATCATTCTAGAGTATTCAGGTTCCACTCACATGGGCAATTCAAAGAATGAAGCACATCCTGCCAAACTATCATCGCAAAGGAGCAAGAAATGAAAACATGGTCCACCATATCCCCTTCAACCTTGCATAGAATGCATCTGTTGGGACCCTACCATCCATGATTTAAACTATTATCCTAGGTCAAGATTCTATTAGCCAAGGATAGCCACATGAAAGCGCACATCTTCAGTGAACATTTTAATTTCTAGACTAAAGACTACCACCATTGTCTATCACTTACCAAGATATCATAATTAAGTGCCTCGTATCCTAAGTTTGTTGTGAGACATCATGTTGCATTGTTATAGGACCATACCAAGTCATCCTTCGAGTCATGGAGATAAATAGTGTTATGTGTGAGTAATAGCACATATGAGTTCCATTCTTTTTCCAGTTCACCACGTTTTAGAGCCAACAGTCAAGTGCCCCTTGCCTCCCAACATCAACATTTAATTATCCCAACCTCAATGGTTTTGAGTTTAATGGGCGAATTTAATGTTTATATGTAATGTATTCGATGAAAGTACCTTAGGTGTTGTAAGTAAATAAAAGTAATGTGATAACAAATCATGTGATAACCACCCACATCGAACAAAAACACAAGGAACTTGATTTTGGTGATACATGCCAACAAGGATACCTTAGAAGTTATGTGGATACACAGTTTGTCCCACTGACCCACACTATATTGTGGCATGGGTCTAATGAGCCTTCCCTATTGTGTTAATTCTTAAAATGGTGACCATATCTCACATGTAGATTAAATATTCGATGTGCAAGCCATGTTTGGTGATCTAGTAGGGCACCATGATGTCCCATGAACCCCATAAGAAATTGGTAAGACCTTATACCTCACATTTTAACCCTAGACCATGGTGTGGGCCAAGAGATCCATCCACCCCATGTGTAGCCAAAAGATTCCCTCTTTAGGGCCTATGTGATCCCTCGAGACATTGTGCATTGCTCACAAGAAATAGAGGCAAATGTTATGCTAGCCTAATTAATACTCTATCTTTTGACCTCGACCATGGTGTGGGGTATGAGAACCATACTTGGTGTGCCAAAACTTGAAATGAGAACCATATATTGATCTCATGCCCTTTGGAGAGCTTGTTTATTTGGTGACCTAAGTCCACACACAAGGACCATGAGTCCTAAAGATAAATTAATTTATGGCCCAATCACATGGATTTTCTAAAACAGGCTTTTAGTGCTTGTGTACCATGCACACACATTATTTGAAATGACCATACAAGCCTATAAAGGGAATATTTAGCATGCATGCATTATATGGGTGCCATTGCACCAAGGATTGTTATTGATTCCCTACCATTGTATAAGGAGGAACCTAAATGTATGAGGCCCTAAAAGAGGATTTATGGCTGATGGACCATCCAAGCGCCTCAGAACTACTATAGGACTTGTAAAGGGAATCATTGACCTATAGGTTTCATACGAGTTCCACTACAGGGTTTTGTATATTAGGGATGGTTTTTAAGGTCATGAAAATTGTTCAAGGAGGAAAACAATGTATTAGGTCCTAAAAGAGGTTTTTATCGCTCATGGATCATGCACACAATAAAAAACCACCACATGACCCATGTAGAGTGAATAATTTCCCTGCATGGATCATATTATTATTGTTGCAATATTTCAAATTCCAAGGATTGTTCTTAGGGCCACTTACAAGGTTTAGGAATAAAAAGTGAGGTTGTAGGCCCTAAAATATCCATCTTTATGTCTAGTGGACATGCACATGGTCCAATCACCTCAAATGTCTTGTAAATGGAATCTTTGTCTTGTAGGTGGGATATGGGTGCCATTACAATGTTTTTAGCATATATTATGGGTCTTAGTGCCTTAACCATGTTACACAAACTAAATCCAGGGTATTTACTATTTTGCATGAAATTAATCTTTTATGGTTCATGCATCGAGAATGGGGCTCTCAATTGTTTTAATAATTATATTTCTATACATAGGTTTAAAGTTTTAGCTTGATGCTACCTTCTTTCCTATTAAGCATTTTTTTAATGCTTCATTTGTAACACTTTATAGGCATATGCATAATAAATGGCACATCACAGAAACCATCTTTCGTGTGCAATATGTTGAACATTTAGCATAAATTTCCCACACTAATCATAAAGATCAAATAGACTCCAAACCGTTATTTTCCCTATTGCAAGTTCAACAAGATAATAATAATGAAAGGATCTCCAAATTAACTAAATTATGACTAGATTTTTCCCTTTTAAATTCCTATTAATAATATTGTGACTAAATTTCCTAGGTATTTCTTAGGATGGTGGTTTGTTTGAAATTTTGGTGAAGCACCGATATAGTTCAAGTTTGATCACTTTGTATTATCTATGCATCACTATAAGTTCATGGGAAATTAAATTCTAATGATGCCTCAATAACAAAAACTCAAGAATTGCAGGATGGATGAACATGAAGATAATTATTGAAATGTTTTGAAGCTAATAATGTGATGAATATAACAATAGTTATGGGACATGTTTTTTCCTAAATGCGCGATTGAAAATAAAAATAAAAAGTATATTGATGAATAAGGTGGCTTACTTGTCTATGGATTTGAAAATATACTCAAAAAGAAATATGTTTGCCTATGTTTATGCCCCTTCTATGGAGAAAGTGGGGTTGAAGGTTGATCTTCCGGTCCTAACTGCCTTAGGGTATATGTCCAACCTTCCCTTAACTCTTTCATAACATTCATGGGATATAGGTCTTCTTAACATTAAAAGAGTGTGAATTCTCCACACTATATGAAATGTGATGGTCTAGGACATTGTAATGGTCCATGACCCCATAAGAAATTGGTACAAACTCAGGCCATAAATTTGAACCTTACACCATGCTATGGTCCAAGAGATCCATTATTGGTGTTACAGATCTCAAAACTACCAACATATCCCACTTGTAGATGAAATATTACTTCTATAGAGATTGTGTGATGTCTCTAGGCCTTGTGCATCACTCGTGAGCCACAAAGAGAATTATTACATCCTAATAAAATGTATTTTGAACTTGAACCATGGTGTGGATTGTGAGAACCATACGTAGTGTTCAAAACATTTAAATATGAACTAAAACGTTGGATTTCACCTTTAGGATGTCATGGGTCTCGCAAACCATCACTAATGTGCCCCTCCTCAAAATGGTGGGCATATCTCACACGTAGGCTAAATATTTTGTACGTAGTTATTATGTGATAGTCTAGGTTAACATGCAGGGACCAACAAACCCATAGCAAATTAATATGGAATTAGACCCTAAATTTAGTTCACGGACCATGGTCTAGGCCATGAGAACCATCCTCAATGTTACAAATATTTAAATGGACACCATATCGTGCTTGTAAGGTAAATTAATTACGTGTGGGGATCTACACATGGACCACGAGTCATACACTAAAGATAACCATGGACCATTATTTAGGTTATGAGAACCATTATTGGTTTGAATAACCTATAAATATTCCATTAGGGTTCATCATCAGTCTTTGTCGTTTGGATACATGCCATTCTTTTAAAGTCTCTCAAATGCCATTAAGGTCACTCAAATTTTGTCGAGGAAAACTGAATTTCATCATCAAATACATCATATGGTGCATCACAATCATCATCATCCTCATCCTTATTGTCAACATCATCATCATCATCATCATCCTTATTGTCAACATAATCATCATCATCAAAAACATCATTGTTATCATCGTCGTTATGGTCACTCATATTCCATTAGGGTTCATCGTCACTCGTCTCCATTTGGATTCATGTCATGTTTTTAGAGTCACTCAAATTCCATCACTGTCACTCAAATGTTGTCGAGGACAAGTGAATGTCATCTTCAAGTATGTCATATATTGCATCATCATCATTTTTTCCATCGTCATCATCATCAACATCAACATCAACAAATACATCATCAAAAACATCATGTTCATCGTCTTCCTCATCAATGAGTACATCATCGACCACATCATTGTCATCATCATTGATGGGATTACATATGCCACTATGGTTCATCATCAGTCATCACCATTTTCATTCATGTCATATTTTTACAATCACTCAAATGCCATTAAGGTCACTCAAATGTCGTCGACAACAATTGAATGTCATTAGAGTCATTTAGGTGATATTAGTATGTCACTCCTATGTGATTACATAAATTTAGATGCCATTAGAATCAATCAGTGTCTGGAAGTATTATCACATGCATCATCATCATGGACATCAACATTGATGTCATCATCATCATCAATGCCATATGGTACATCAACATCATCTCCATCATCATCCTCTTTTTCATCGTCATCATCACCATCAAGTACATCATCAACAAAATCATCGTCATCATTGTCATTATGGTAAGTCATATGGCATTAGTGTTCATAATCACTCATCACCATTAGGATTCATGTCATGTAATTGTTAGGGTCATTTAGATGTCGTTATAGTCATTTCGGTGATAGTAGGGTCATTTAGATGTTGTTACGAATATTTAGGTGCCATTAGGATCAATCGGGATCTAGAAGTGATACCACATGAATAATCATTGTTGACATCGACATCATCATCAACATAATACAATAAATCAACATCATCATCATCGTCATAGTCATCAAGTACATCATTGTCATCATCAATATAATTGTGATAATAATGAGCAAGGAACCCTACTTCCTTGCAAGAATGGATGATATAGTCTTATAATTATCAAATCATATCCATAAGCTCCATCATAATTATCATAATAAATTATCATCATCATCATGTTGTTAGGGTCAATCAAATGCCATTATGGTCTATGAAATGTTGTTGGTGAAAATCAAATGCCATTAGAGCAATTTAGGTGACATTAAGGTAATTTACCCCACATTAGGATCAATCGAGATCCAAAAGTGCCATGATTACGATAATTTAGGTGCCACTACGATAAATAAAGATCCATAAGTATTATCACATGAATCATGATCATTGACATTGATATCGTCGCCATCATAACCATCATGGTCAACTCCATACATGAGTACATAAACATCATCATCATCATCGTTGGCATCCGATCATATATCATCATGATCATAGTCATTCATCTCAACCTCATTATTATCATCATAATCATCATCATCAACATCCTTTCCATCATGCATCATCAACATGATCATCCTCGTGCTTTTACGGTGAGTCAAGTTTCATTAGGGTCTCTCAAATGTTATTAGGGACATCCAGATGTGATTAGGGTCATCTAGGGGATATTATGGTCACTCTGATGCCATTACGGTGAATTGTGTTTCCATTAGGACCAACCAATATCAAATAATGCTATATAAACCTGCATCATCATTATTGGCATTGACATCACTGTCGTCATCAACATCCTATTAAATATTGTATAAATCATCATTGCCATATTTATAATTGTCAATATATGCATCCGCATGTCGTTAGGCACACTATCATGTCCTTATGGACCATAGGTTTTCTTAGGCTTATTTACGATTAATTAGGGTCTCTCAGTTTCCAAAATGGCCATTTAGGTGTTACTTCTATCAACTTGCCTAGCATTATCCCTGGCGCAACATTGGAGTTTTCTTGACACGTTTTTCTGGCGCAATTCCTTTCGAACTTCCTGGAGCAATTCCAGGCACTATGCCTAGCGATATGCTTGGCTCTATACCCAACGCTATATCAGGCGTTTTTCTGGGTGCAATTCATGGTGTAATTCCTTTCAGAATTCCTAGCGCAATTCATGGCGTAATTCCTTTCAAAACTCCTGGTGCAATCACTTACTCTATATGGTCGTTCAATGGGATGTTTTTATGGAAATTAATTGGGATGCTAATTGGGACTCTAATTGGGATGTTAATTGGGATGCTAATTGGGATTCTAATTGAGATGATAATTGGGACATTAATTGGGTTGCTAATTAGCATCCCAATTAACATCTACTTTCAAAAAAGGACGCAAATAACGCCATTAAAAGCGCCATCTCATGCAAAAGTGTCCACTTTGTATAAAAAATGATAAAAAATACACTCAAAGTGATAGTGGACGCTAAAAAGGGAGCTAAAATAGACGCTAATTCCAGGATTTGTTGTAGTGTCAAAACCCTAATTTGGTTATATATTTGCATATAATATTTTAGTGTGGGAATTTAGTAATGCTCTCATTTAAAAAATGTTATTTCTTAGTGATGTTAATATGCATTGTTTAAAATGACAAACATCTATGATCTATTGATCTATGTATTTAGATGGATATTTGCATTATGATCTAACATCCCTCTAATTTAAAATTTGTGCATTGGGGAATGCAACATGATGTAATAGTAATTTTAAGATGCATTGATTTCAATGATCTTAATGTCATGTCCCCATTTTGACCCTTGTAATATTTTGGGCTATAATGTAAATATTGTATGCATATTATGTATGATTCCTAGCGTGGAGCTCAAGGCCAAGGCCCCCCTAGTGAATGCTCGACCTTGAAGAGGCAAGTATTTGATATTATGCTACCTATTTGCTAGTGATCCATGGGAATCGTAAATATGTATTTAATAAAATACCCACAACTAGCTATGCAATGCAATAAGAGATGGGGGCACGATTTCACAAGGAATTCGGAGGGAAATATTCAAACCCTTGAGCCAATCAAGTCAATCCAAGTGTCAATGAGAGAACCCATAAAACCCTCAACTACCCATGTTGACTTTTGTACCCAATCATTCATTTCTCCCAAGAGTTGGGTGAAGTAGTTAATGCCTTGGGGAATGGGAGGTATGGTTGTCCAAAATTTGAGTATGGGAAAGCCACCCTTCAAGAAAAAATGTTTTTTGGCTCGTTGGGCACAAAAGAGAGCCATGAATTTCTCCCCAAGCCATTACCCATCAACCAGTTTTGCCTCTCTCACATTTTTGGAGCTACCTGGGTGCTTTCCCTCCATGTTTTTCCTGTGTTTCCTTGTTTTTAGCTGGGAGGAGGGCATTTTTGGTGTTGCAAAATTGTTGGGAAGAAGGGCGCTTGAATTGGGGTTTCATGGGGGTCGTTTGGGCCATTTGAAATGCTCATAACTTGTGGGAGAAATCGGTTTTTCTCCCTATTGATGTATTTGTAACTTCGGAAGATATTCACTTGTATATTGTATGTATTACATTTGTACTTTATTGTATCCCCAACGGAGATGTATTATTCCTCTGATTGGAAGTTATTCCTCCGATTGGAAGTGTCATGATTTGTACTTGCAAGTGTTGCAAGTTATATTGTAAGTGTCGCAACTTATATTTGATGGGTTATTACACCACTAGTGTGGGGTCGACCATGTATGAGTCATGTGGGTTAAAGGGTTATTAGACCACCGGAGTGGGGTTGGCCCAGTCAACATTATGTTAAGTGGTTAAGTTGAGGCTGACCTAGTTGAGTAAAGGTCAAGTGAAAGTAAAAGTATAAATAGAGAGTGTGACTCTCTCATTTGACACATTCTCTCATTCACTCACTTCGCATTAGTGAGAGAGAGGAGGAGTGCGCACAAGTGGAGGAGGAGTATGTTGCTGAAGACTTCTATATTTTGGGTTTGATCTTTGTGATTCTTGTATTGGTGCTTAGTCTATCTCTGAGGAAGTTGCGAGGTTTTTCACCTTCTTGGTTTTCCCCGGTGAAATGCTTTGTGTCTCTTGTCTCTTGTCTCTTGTGTTTGATATGTTGTACATGTTGTTCTCTCAGTTAAGATCCTAGATCATATTGAATTAAATGATGAAAAACTAACATTGTATTAGAGCTATCCTGAAGGAAGGCATGGTATGGCATTTATGACACTTGTTGCACTTGCGACAAATTGGAAGCTAGGGCTTGATATAGAAAAAACCAATCATCGTGGAACTTTTCTCTATAAATCCATTTTGGCAAAGGTTTAGGTTCTGAAACTTCTAAAGATTGAAGGTAACGTCTCCATGTACGTTTTGTCTGAAGCACAATATCTAATTCGTTGTAATTTCGGTTTTATGATCCATACAATCTAGGGTTTCTGCCTCTTCTAGATCTCAATCATAAACAGGTGACCTAGGAAAAAAGGTCACAACTTGGGCTAGGAAGCTCCAAATGCAATTTCGTAAAAAGTGAAAGTAAGAGAACGGATTTTTCTTGCAATGGTTTTGGTTTCAGAGGCCGAAGTTGAACCAGTGACATGTGGCACTCCGTACAAGCTCGCTATCCTGTTTTATCCCATAAACAGGTCACGTTGCGACATTTGGCATATCTCTCTTTCAAAGAATCCATTTGAGGTCAGACATATGGGGTTGGAAAGATGACAGGTTAGGCTACCATAAGACGAAGTTTCATACCCTTTGGATCCAAAATTGCAGAGATGCACCATAAACAATAAGGCACATATTTCTGTGAAATAGAATTGGATTCTGAGCATTCTCATTTTTGGCTTGTTGCTACTGCGGGAAATTAGGGCTTTTGACAGAAGTGGAATTTTGGAGTGATGTTAGAATAGGATTTATCTCCTCAACAAAATTGAAATTTAGAGACCAAGATCAAAGATTTTGGTTGGGCAGAACCTTGGGCATCATCAAACCCTAGTTCGGGATTTTGATAATAAAGGTGGAAAATTAAGGTTTCTGCAAAAGTTGAAATTTTTGGAATCTGAGACCATAGCTGGAATATCCTCGGAAAAATTGAATCTTAGGCTACAAGATCGAACCTTTTGGTTGGGTAGAAGACCGAGCTTTATCAAACCCTAGTTCGGGATCCTGTCGAGAAGATCCAGAAGTTTCAAAGGCAATTTTGAGGGGTCAAATTATGCAATTTTCAAAGTTGAAGTATACGAGCTTGATTAGCTCAGCAAGGAACATCTTTCCATCCATTCAGAAGTTTGAAATTCAAAATTTGAATTTTTAGGGTTTATCTGGCAAACCCTAATCCAGCTCCAGATCTAGTCTCAGCAAATCAACGTGGATTGGGTTAATCCTAGAAGAGAATGAATTGGACACCTGCATAAGTGAAGAAGTTCGATTTCCATAGGGAGATGAGGCTAAGGCCTTACATAAGAATACTACAAACAATCTCGACAGGTATGACTTGAGGATATACAGGTATGTTTTGAAATATGTTCATGATTAAGTTTATGATATGTTTGTCTTCATATTATTGAGGTTAGTACAATCTTGATTAATGTTAGACTTGTATTAGAACCCTAGTAAAAGTATGAATGCATGTGAATGATAGAATACATTCATTGATTAGGGTTATGACACTTATGATTGTACTAATGCACTATGATGTTGTATGAGGTTGATGTTGTCCACTAACATGAAAGGTACATCAAGAAATACAAATCATGTTCTAGATCAAGAACATATGACCATGGTGACATGAAGACAAAGACTCATCCATAGCCATTACAGAAGCTCTACTTTCGAGGTATGTATAAGTCTGGTTCTACAATGGTTAACTTATGAGTTATGCAGGTTACTAGGACAAGTCATTAAAGAGAACAAGAAGACATTATGTGAACGTGTTAGACATAACTAGCAAACATGATAACCAGGTATGTTTTTCCTATATCAAGTTAGAATCCTACCTTGTGTTAGGATCTTATACTTTTGTATGAATGATAATTATTATTCTTGAAGTTATAAATTTAAGTAATCAAGGGTTTATGCATATTATAAAAACATATGACTCAAATCTTGTGAATGAAAAGAATTATTTACAATTCACCATACCTATAGAAATGATCTCCACTTGCAATGGAAACTGGTAGCTTGAATGTATCCGCTAGATTCCAAGACCACTGAAGATGTTTATTAGATTCCAAGAGTGATTTTGTGTACAAAAGATCAATGAGTGTCCAAAAGATCAATGAATGTGAGCCAATAAGCAACCTGGAATAGCTTGAACCCGCGAAAGACAGAAAATACCGTGTTTTTTGGTAGCGTTCCCGGGAACAGAAAACTTTGTTTTTTTATCTAGCAGCAAATGCATGCACGCGTGTTTAAATGTGTTCACGCGTGGTTGTAGCACGTACACGTCAACAACGCGTACACGCTAAAACACGCGCAGGCGCCCCTGCATAACGTTTACACCATTTAATGCCAAACCTTCCCCCACTTCGAAAATATTTGCATACATTGGACTATACTTCAAAAGTGGATAAATGAATGGCTAAAGAGAGGGGGGTTAAGGATTCTAGGGATTTAAGGGTTAGGGGGGAGTAGTAGCATCCCACATCATACTTGCAAGGGTCGCGCCCGGTGCAACACCACACAATATTTGAAATGTAAACATGCTTAGAGGGTGAAATATATGCTTAGAGTCCTCGAACCACCACATATGAAATATATACGATATTATTCAACTTCAAGTGTGTTATGGGTGCCATGAATGGGTCAGTTGTGAATAAAAAATGGGTGTCAAGGTCTGACCAAGGTATAGGGACAACAAGAAGCTCCTCATGCCTTAAATGAATTTTCTCATGCTCAAGCACCATGAACAACACCTACAACTCAAGAATATTCTTAGGATACAGTGTTGAATGCATATTCAAACCACCACACATAATTCTTGTGGGGCATCTCTAGCAAATCCAGACGGATACATATACCATGATTAGGCTACATTGCATGCCTTAAACAAGATTATGTCTTCGATCCATGCCGAGACTATTTGTTGAGGCCATGGATTGTGTTTCTAAGTATCTTAGTGGGATACATTCAACATGAGTAGGTTTCATGAATTGGGAATGGGTCTATAGTCCTAAACATGCCTAGGTGGAACAAATGGCTTCAACAATAAAGTAACCTTTTCAAGATCAAGTGCCATGGTTTGGGGAGGAAAACAATTCATCCTCGGGGCTTAAACATAGTCTCTTAGGTTCAATAGCCATCAACAACATGTGCAAATAATGGCATGGACCCTCTCTAAGGGGTCTTTACAATCAAAGTTTGATATGGATGCCATTATCATCATCATCATCCTCCTCCTCATCATCATTCCATCATCATCATCATCATCATCATCATGCCATCATCATCATCATCATCCTCGTCATCATCATCATCTTCTCCATCATCATCATCATCATCATCATCATCATCATCATCACCATCATCGTTGTCATCATCGTCATTGTCATCGAAATCGTCATCGTCATCATCATAATCGTCATCATCATCATCATCATCATAAACAACAACATCTTCGTCATCATCTTCATCATAAAATCATCATCATCATCATCTTCATCATCATCATCATCATCATCATCATCATCATCCATATTTTTCATCATCATCATCATACTCGTCTTCATCATCATCCATCATCATCATCATATTCATCATCATCAGCATGATTCATCATCATCATCGTCATTTTCCTCCTCCTCCTCCTCCTACTCCTCCTACTCCTCCTTCTCCTCATCATCATCCTCATCACCCTCATCCTCCTCCTCCTCCTCCTCATCATCATCCTCATCATCATCTTCATCATCTTCATCCGCATCATCATGAAGATGATGACGATGAGGAGGATGATGATGATGATGACGAGGATGACGATGATGATGATGATGAATACCATGATCATCGTGACCATGATAATATGATGATGATGATGACGATATTAGTCATGATCATAATCATCATCCTCATCCTCATCTTCATCATCATCATCATCCTCATCATCCTCATCGTCGTCATCACCCTCTTCATCATCATCATCATCGTCATCATCATCATCCTCGTCATTATCATCATCATGATGAGGATGAAGATGATGATGATGATAATGACGATGAGGATGAAGATGATGATGATGATAATGATGATGATGATGATGATGATGATGATGATAATGACGAGGATGATGCTGATGACGACGATGATTATGATGATGATGATGATGATGATGATGATGATGAAGACCATGATCATCGTGACCATAATCATATGATGATGATGATGATGATCATGACTAATATCGTCATCGATGATGATGGTGATGATGATGATGATGATCATGATCATGACTAATATCATCATCATCATCATCATCATGCTCATCATCATCATCATCATCATCATCGTCATCGTCATCATCATCACCCTCTTCCTCCTCCTCCTCCTCATCATCATCAACATCATCATCATCAACATAATCATCATCCTCATCATCGTCATCGTCGTCACCATCATCATCATCATCATCATCTTCATCATCATCATCATCATCATCATCATCACCCTCATCATCATCATCTTCTTCTTCATCATCATCATCATCATCATCATATTCGTCATCATCATCGTCGTCATCATCTTCATCTTCGTACTCATCATCATCATCATCATCATCATCATCCTCATCATCCTCATCATCCTCCTCCTCCTCCTCCTCCTCTTCATCATCATCATCATTGTCATAATCATCCTCATCCTCATCCTCATCCTCATCCTCATCCTCATCATCATCCTCATCATCATCAACATCCTCATCATCCTCGTCATCATCATCATCGTCATCATCATCATCGTCATCGTCGTCGTCACCCTCTTCCTCATCATCATCTTCATCATCATCGTCATCTTGGTCATCATCTTCATCATCAACATCCTCATCATCATCATCATCAAGAAGGGGGAATCAAGGTTTGACCTAGAGTGACCCCTTTTAATCATTCCTAGAGTTATGTTGTTGATGAACCAAAATTAAGCACTCCAACTAACTACATGGGCCAAATCACAAGGTTGGATCCCAAGACAAAACCTAATAAGTAGGAGGGTTCCCCAAAGGGTCTAGTAGAGTCAAACTAATGATTAAAGTTATAATATTGAAGAGGAGGCAATATCAAACCCTACTTAAGCACTAGACATCACAAGGAGTTCATGCATATAGGGTAAGGTAAAGTGACTTAATACATATTTATCTAGCACATAACAATCTATGTATGAAGAGAGAAAAATATCAATGTTAATAATGGGTAGGTCATGTAGATCAAGGAAATGGAATTAGGAAACACCCTAGTACCTCTAAGTAGGTAGGTGTAAGTGAATACCAGTAAATGCATACACTACAATCACTCTTATGCCTAAGTTTTGATTCATTTAATAGGATTTTTGTATGGATGAATATGTGCAATTGAGCTAGGGTTTGGTCAATACAATGTATTCATATTGGTGTGTTGTTTGATTTTTGTTGTAGATTAGGATACCAAATCCCAATAGTTTCAATTTCCAAAAGCCAATAGTCATGCAATTTAGCTAGGATTTGGTAAGTCCATTGTATTCATTGATTAGGATATCATATCCCAATAGTCACCATTTCTTGTAGTCAATAGTCCACCACTTAAGTACTAAATAGTGCACAGGCACTTAGAGCGCGTACGTGCATTTAAAATAATGCGCACACTCCATTTAAAGTTCTAAGTTTTGGCGGGCAATTCCTTGCCCACCAACGTGGTGGATGACTTGGCCACTATGGTTTTAGGTTCGGGTTGCCAAACCAAGTGGCTTGGACTGTGTGTTAGCTCTCTAAGAAACTCTCCTAGGTTGTATCTCAGAGATGCCTGGTAACTTAAATAATATCTTAATGATTCACTCAAAGTGGATCAAGTCAAATGACTAAATCAAACCTCACTCACTCAAGACATGTATAAACACAACCAGATTGACAAGGCTTTTAACTATCACTGTTCAGAGAGTTGTAGATAAATGAATGGACGAAGAACTATTAATTTACTAGCAAAAAATACACACAAAGTATATATGAATGGCCAGCTAAACCAAGCAAAGTACTGGTATATTCTAGTTTATGGATGTATTGATACGTTTACAATTATCAAACATCAAACAAACATAATATACATGAATTTGACATTCAGGTGCAAGTACAAAATAGATAAGAAGATGAAAATCTGAACGAGTAATGGCAAAAGAAGCTTGTATTATTGATCAAGAACATGAGAATCTTGAGTACAAAAAAGTGTTTAAGAGTCTCCAAAGTTGAACCATTACTTCCTCTCAAGTTCTAGGCTTTATAGCCTTTACATCATCTTTCCAGATCCTAAGAAATAGGATTGAATTTACTAAAGATAGAAACTCAAAACCGTTTTTAATAAACTAGGGAAAAATCCTCTTTAATTTGGCCAAACTGCTGAAAAATGGGGCTTAGAGATGGATTCAGTTCTCTAAATATGTGACACTTGTCTATAAAAAGAAAGAGTTTATTGTATATTGGTTTGTTTTGAGAAAAAACCTCTCTCAGTTTCTTGATATTCGTTTTCATTTTCCCGAGTTCTGTATTTCAAAAACATGTGTCAAACAGGCAAATTTTGAGATCCAAAAATTGGGGCTCAGAGATGGATTCAATTCTCTCAATATACAACACATGTAGGAAAATGGAGAGAGGTTATTGTTCTCTCACATGTTAGGAACAAAACCCTCCAAGCGTTTTTCAAAATGATTCTCCAATCGCTTAGAATCATCATTTGAAAATGATGACTCTGCACATTAAAAACACCATTTTTGCATCAAATATCCTCGCCTCCATCTTGATAGTCTTCATGTCTTCGATAGCTACAACAATCTTCCAGGTGATGAAAAGGCACTTAAAATCTTACTCAAATGGTTTGGCAGCGAAAACATTTGATCTGAGCGAAAATATCATCATTCGGCTTGTCTCTGTGCTTTCGGTAGCTGTGGAGAATTTTGCCCTTGAACTGTAAGCTACCCGAAACTTGTTGTTCGGTGGCTAATGAACAACTGTTGTATCCGCCTAAGCCACCGAAAATTGTTCCACGATACATGACACATGCCTTTCCTTTCGGTAGATTGAAGAGTTTTGTCTTCCATACTATAAACTGTCGAAAGCTGGGTTTTCGGTAGCTAATGAACAATTGCCATGTTTGCCTAAGCTACTGAAACCTAAAAATTCTTTTTTTTGGAGAAAAAGTAACATCAAATGTTATTTCAAACTTTATTACATACTTCAAACTCTTTAAAAAGAACCTCAAATGTATATGAAAATGAAAATTTGAAAGACTTCCTATCACCTAGAAAAGACAACTAGTCTATGTTTATTTGAGGAGATAACATCTGGCTCCTACTCAAGGATGGAATCCTCCCTGTGAGGTTTCAAGAACCAAATATCAAATTCCTTTCCTGTAAAAAAAAATCTAAACCTATCCTCTAGTGTTCCATTGGGCTATGGAGTCATTTAAACCGCCACCAAATCTTCTGCAATCTGTCCACGAATGTTCAATTGTAAACTTGCTAGCAACACCTTGCATCCATTGGGCTATGGAGTCTCAAATACTGCTTTCAAAACCTAATCCAAATCCTGCAACCCTACTCATCATTTGAAGCCAAACTACCCCCGCCAATAGTGTCTTATATCCATTGGGCATGGAGTATTTATTCAAAAACGAAACCACAATACTAAATGCAAACCTCACGCATTATGTAAACTTGAAATGCTTAGCCATGAGCTTATTCATCTATGATACCCTACTCTAACCATTGTACTGATGCTTAATCAACTAAACTCATGTTTCCAATGAAGCCATGTCAGAAACTGATTCACTGAAACTGTTTTTTATCTTAACCCCCAAAATAAAGGAATCCCTATCACGCAGAAATGTAGTTGGGAAAGATAACAGAAACGACTTTCGTCTGACTAGAAAATTTTGAAATTTATACTGCTCATAGATTCCAAATAATCAACAATAGGGTCATCAAAGTCACAAGGAAATACCTCTCCTTGCTGTTATTCCAAGTGACTGAAATGCTGTTGTTGATTCCCTTCATTGATCTCAATGTTGAATGTGGACTGTTCTTCTTCTGTCGAAGGAAAATGCAAGCTTAACTGTTGATCCGATCCTTTCTGCTCCCCTTTACCATATCTCTGTAATCTGATTTCATCATGATAATATGCTGGCTTATCACGGCTAACAATTTTTTCTCCAACAATAATATCTTTGTAGGATATATCAAAACTAAAAAGATCTTCATTGGACTTATGAACAACAGATTTGTAACAAGCATCAATCATAGCATGCACATATTTTTTATCATCCCTCTATTGAAAAGAAGAACTAGGTGAAAATTTAGTAAACACTAAGTCTTCACAAACCTTGAAAACTTCTTCTTCATGGTTACTACCACTTTCCTTAGTCTGCAAATCTAGAAGCTGAGGACTGTCCTTAATATTTGCTGCAGATCCAAAACTGTCACTTGCGGATCTGTCAATTCCTCCTGCTGATGTATACATTTGTTCTTTGACCTCTAAACATTCAAAAGAGACATGTTGATATTCATAAATATCTAAAGCAATAGACACATTTGATATGATGTCAGATGTTTTTATGTCATTACTATCATTCAATACCTCTTGATCTTCATGGTAAATGTCTCCTTCTATAATAAAAGCTTTATCACTAATCTGATTTTTGTGACAAGCAATATCTTTATGATACGAAGAAAACTCTTCACAACATCCTTCAAAAAGATGTTCAGCTGGAAAATACTCTTTAGAAAAGGAGTTAAAAGATGCATGAAAACCAGCCAAAGAGCTAATACTAGCAATAGGAAGAGACCTATACCAATCACGAGCAATTCGCTCTAATGAAAAACGGAAGAGCCGGATCTGAACATCCTCATGCACAACTTGCAAACGATGCATGCAGTCATGAAAATCCAACAAATGTTCAGCTGGTATTTCCCAATCTTCCCCTCGGAATCTGGGAAGGCAATTTTCCCATTCATCTCTACTAGGCACTGGATTAGGGAAACCAATATTTTTTGAAAAATCACGGAACGCATACCTCTTATCAAAGATCTTGTTCATGTCATACCAGTGGAGTTGCCAACAGATTTCTTAATAATGGAGTCGCCACTGAATCCGTCATTCATGGAGTTGCCAGATAGATGATTTCAACCAAATGATGTCCAAGCTTTGTCTATCATCAAAGCTAGATCTATGTCGTCTCCCAGGGAAGCCGAGCTTCAATCTCCTCTCCCCGGCAACGACGCCATTTTGTTAGCTCTCCAGGAAACTCTCCTAGGTTGTATCTCAGAGATGCTTGGTAACTTAAATAATATCTTAATGATTCACTCAAAATGGATCAAGTCAGATGACTAAATCAAACCTCACTCACTCAAGACATGTATAAACACAACCAGATTGACAAGGATTTTAACTATCACTGTTCAGAGAGTTGTAGATAAATGAATGGACGAAGAACTCTTAATTTACAAGCAAAAACATACACACAAAGTATTTATGAATGGCCACCTTAACCAAGCAAAGTACTGGTAGATTCTAGTTTATGGATGTATTGACAAGTTGACAGTTATCAAACATCAAACAAACAGAATAGACATGAATTTGACATTCAGGTTCAAGTACAATATAGATAAGAAGATGAAAATCTAAACGGATAATGGCAAAAGAAGCTTGTATTACTGATCAAGAACATGAGAAGCTTGAGTACAAAAAAGTGTTTAAGAGTCTCCAAAGTTGAACCCTTACTTCCTATAAAGTTATACGTTTTATAGCCTTTACAAGATCTTTCCAGATCCTAAGAAACAGGATCGAATTTACTAAAGATAGAAACTCAAAACTGTTTTGAATAAACTAGGGAAAAATCCTCTTTAATTTGGCCAAACTGCTGAAAAATGGGGCTCGGAGATGTATTCAGTTCTCCGAATCTATGACACCTGTGTATAAACCGACAGATTTTATTGTAGATTGGTTTGTTTAGAGCAAAAACCTCTCTCGGTTTCTTGAGATTCGTTTTCATTTTCCCGAGATCTGTATTTCAAAAAAATGTGTCAAATAGGAAAATTCTGGGATCCAAAAATTGGGGCTCAGAGATGGATTCGATTCTCTCAATATGAAACACCTGTAGGAAAACAGAGAGAGTTTATTGTTCTTTGACATGTTAGGAACAAAAACCTCCGAGCGTTTTTCAAAATGATTCTTCAGTTGCTTAGAATCATAATTTGAAAGTGATGACTCTGCACAGTAAAAACGTCTTTTTTGCAGCAAATATCCTAGCCTCCATCTTGATAGTCTTCATGTCTTTGATAGCTGTAGCAATATTCCAGGTGATGACAAGGCACTTAACATCTTCCTCAAATTATTTGGCAGTGAAAACATTTGATCTGAGCGAAAATATCATCATTCTACTTGTCTTTGTGCTTTCGGTAGCTGTGGACAATTTTTCCCTTGAACTGTAAGCTACCATAAACTTGTTGTTCGGTGGCTAATGAACAACTGTCGTATGCTCCTAAGCCACCGAAAATTGTTCCACGATACATGACACGTGCCTTTCCTTTTGGTAGCTTGAAGAGTTTTATTTTCCATACTGTAAACTGCCAAAACCTAGGTTTTTGGCAGCTAATGAATAATTGCCATGTCCGCCTAAGCTACCGAAACCTGAAATTTTTTTTTTTTGGAGAAAAAGTAACATCAAATGTTATTTCAAACTTTATTACATACTTCAAACTCTTGAAAAAGAACCTCAAATGTATATGAAAACAAAAATTTGAAAGACTTCCTATCACCTAGAAAAAACAACTAGTATATGTTTATTTGAGGAGATAACACTATGTTATAACAAAATACATCTGATTCTATAGCTTCTTCTGTTTCGAGCATGATTCTGCGTACGCTACACTTGTTCACTGCTAATGAAATTGCACACACTTGTAGAACTATGTGTGTATATTTTGAATATGTAATTTTTAATTAAATCTATTATTTGTTTCTATTTTTTAATTAATTTTAATTGCACTAACGTTAATCTTACACAAAAAGTAGGTTATTTCTTTCGTCCATAACTTCTGATTGGCTCACCTATTTTGAAAACGGAAAAAAAACCCACACAAGTACACACAAAGACCTACATCCTAAAAAAAAAAAGTTCATTGATTATGTTAAGACCTTGATGTCGGGGACCAACGCTCGACCTAGTCATTTTAGGGCTTGGATGACTTCCTTAATTAAAAAAACAAATTAAAATTAAAATAAATAAATATGGAAAAATAGCTTTTCACTAGAACAACCTGTTATCTACGACTATATATATTTGTTTTCACAAAATTCCACCATTTGCATACCAAACCAGGGGACCAACGCAAACATATTCATTAGGTTTTCTTAAAAAAATAACATACCAACCTTAGGAGAACCCCATTTTTTGGGAGTTATACTTAATTTCCATAAATAATATTTATATATTACTTAAGGTAACCCGATTGCCTACGTTTCATCTTCTTACCCCATATTCCAAAAAGTTGTGTAGGTAGCTCTAATATTGCATTTTGATGTTCAAATTTCTGTTTTTCAAAAATTCCATTGCGACTAATGCGTCATGAGTGGCCAACATTAGCTTACAACAACCCATATATAGTGCATAAGAAAAAGATCTTGCATCATAGTTGGTTTAATTCAATACAAATACAAATCCATTAGTGAACGCAATACATCTTATCCGACTGGAGCGGCTACGGCTCTAAAGGGATCTAGAACAACGCTGAATGGATTGAAAACGGCTGAATCTGGAACAGCTTGCAAAATGGATCTGAAACGGCGCAGCAGTGATCGACAATAGTTTAGCTTAAAGTAGATATGGACCCCAGGTATGTGCGGATTCCTAACAATTCAGGGGTTTCACTCAACCACCAATGCTGTCTAACGGCTTGCGTATTGTGGCAGTACCCCTCACTCCACGGCTCAGGTAAAACTAATAACTGCTTTGCCACAAACGACAACTCTTGGTTTACCTCACGGGTGGGAACTAGTCAATCAGGTAGGGGTCGTTGCCCTTTTTCGCTGGCAGGTCCTCTCAATGGGCCAGCTACTTCGGGGTTCCTGTGGTACTCCTCACAATGATTTTTATGGCTTATGCCCAACTACTTCCCACAGTTAAGCGGATAGGGATTATTCCCAAATCCGAACCTGCAACAGATGCGAAAAAAAATTTGGTAGAAATTTCACCCAGCGAGCCCAAGAAAGTGCTCTGATACCAGATGTGATGCACCTGCAACAATTAATTAACAAGAATACGCGAAATAACAGAAATGACAGAACTCAGAATCACTTTTATATTGATCACAGGCCACTTCGAGGGGGCAACCTCCTTTGAGCAAGCTCAATACAAATAACTTCATGGTGCCTTCATAGGTCTTGACACACACTTATATACTAATTCTAGGCGCCAATACTATGGGTCAAAACCATGGGCCGTTACAAACTATGGATCAACAATACTACGGGCGACCTACAAAGCATATGCGCCAACAACAATAACACAAACTATTGATCAACAAATACTACGGGACGACTTACAAAGCATATGCGTCCAACAACAACATACTAACAAAGTAAAGACATGGGTTCCTAACAATGTTGTTGTTGTTGTTGATGATGATGATGATGATGATGACGATGATGATTTTGATGACAATGACGATGGCGATGATGATGATGATGATGATGATGATGGAGAAGATGATGATGACGACGAGGATGATGATGATGATGATGGCATGATGATGATGATGATGATAGCATGATGATGAGGAGTAGGAGGATGATGATGATAATGGCATCCATATCAAACTCTGATTGTAAAGACCCCTTAGAGAGGGTCCATGCCATTATTTGCACATGTTGTTGATGGCTATTGAACCTAAGAGACTATGTTTAAGCACCGAGGATGAAGTGTTTTCCTCCCCAAACCATGGCACTTGAACTTGAAAATGTTACTTTATGGTTGAATCCATTTGTTCCACCTAGGCATGTTTAGGACTATAGACCCATTCCCAATTCATGAAACCTACTCATATTGAATGTATCCCACTAAGATACTTAGAAACACAATCCATGGCCTCAACAAATAGTCTCGGCATGGGTCGAAGACATAATCTTGTTTAAGGCATGCAATGTAGCCTAATCATGGTATATGTATCTGTCTGGATTTGCTAGAGATGCCCCACAAGGGTTATGTGTGGTGGTTTGAATATGCATTCAACATTGTATCCTAAGAATATTCTTGAGTTGTAGGTGTTGTTCATGGTGCTTGAGCATGAGAAAATTCATTTAAGGCATGAGGAGCTTCTTGTTGTCCCTATACCTTGGTCAGAGCTTGACACCCATTTTTTATTCACAACTGACCCAGTCATGGCACCCATAACACACTTGAAGTTGAATAATACAGTATATATTTCATATGCGGTGGTTCGAGGACTCTAAGCATATATTTCACCCTCTAAGCATGTTTACATTTCAAATCTTGTGTGGCATTGCACCGAGCGCGACCCTTGCAAGTATGATGTGGGATGCTACTACTCCCCCCTAACCCTTAAATCCCTAGAATCCTTAACCCCCCTCTCTTTAGCCATTCATTTATCCACTTTTTAAGTATAGTCCAATGTATGCAAATATTTTCGAAGTGGGGGAAGGTTTGGCATTAAATGGTGTAAACGTTATGCAGGGGCGTCTGCACGTGTTTTAGCGTGTACGCGATGTTGACGTGTACGTGCTACAACCACGCGTGAACACATTTAAACATGCGTGCACGCGTTTGCTGCTAGATAAAAAAACAAAGTTTTCTATTTTCACTCTATTTTCCTTGAAATTTTCGGGGAACCCCTATCATCCCATTCTGCATATTTCAGTCCTGAGGACCCTATCCCCAATTCCCCTTCCCAAAGCCTGAAATCCCACATTTGTCTATTTTTAGGGTTTGCCATAACTTCCTCAGATTTCACCCAATCACCTTCAAATTTTACCACAGAGTTCCTTTCTGAATTTTGCTTCTTTGTTCCCCTCTGCCAAATTTTCCCATTCTTGCACCCCACTTCAGAAATCCTCATTTTTGCTTCCCTGTCTATCCAACAGTGTCCAAAATCTAGTCAAACCCCAATTACCCTTCTGATTTTTTCCCAAGTCCAGATTTTCCTTTACTAAAGTAGCTTCTGTTTTTGTTTTCCTACCCAGTCAACCGAAAAAAAATTAAAAAAAATAAAAAAAAAAATCAAATCCTGGTTATGGTTGTCACCCGTGCAGGAGCAAAAACCATGGAGGACGCACTTGCAGCCATCCAAGCCAAACTCCAGGATCTGGATGAAAACTTTCTCGGTCTCCATCTTGAACATTCAGCTATGAACAACAAACGACAGTCCGAGTCTTCATCAGACAATGTGTTCTCTTCTTCCAGCAATTTCCGTGGTCCGAAGCTTGATTTTCCTCGCTTCAATGGTACCGATCCAACTGGATGGATCTATCGTGCAGAACAGTATTTCAGTCTGCATAATACTTTTGATGTCAACAAAGTTCCGTTGGAATCCTTTCATTTGGAACATGAATCTCTTCAATGGTACCGTTGGTACATCAAGGCTCATCCAGAGCCCAAATGTCCAGACTTTTGTCAGCTCCTTTTGCAACGATTTGGTCCTAGTGCTTTTGATGACTTCACAGGAGCCCTCACTAAACTTCGCCAAACTGGCACTGTGAGAGAGTATCAAACTGAATTTGAGAATCTAGCCAACCACACCGAAGGATTGTCTGATGACTTTTACCGGAGTTGTTTTATCAATGGTCTAAAGGATGCCATCCGCTCTGAGGTCAAAATGTTCTGTCCCAACACAATGATGGAAGCACTAGGGTTGGCTAAGTTGGCAGAAGACAAGATTGCATCCCAACAACGCTCCAAGCCCACTTTTGTTCCCTTCCAAAATATGGGTTCTCAGCGACCACCTATACCGCAGGCTCCTCGACCGACTCCTATCAAGCGTTTGTCCGAAACAGAGATGCAAGCACGCAGAGAAAAGAGGCTTTGCTATAATTGTGATGAGAAATTCACTCGGGGACATAGATGTGTTCAACAAAATCTCTATCTCTTGGATGTGGAGTCTCTGCCTGCCTCTGAAATTGGTGACGAAGATCCAGAAACACTGGATGCTCCGGTCGACGTTCAGGAACCGCCTATTGACCCTCCGTCTCAGGATGACCAGCCAGAGATATCCCTCCATGCTTTAGCTGGAATCACCACCCCCCAAACAATGCGGGTCAGGGGTTACTTCAAGAAGCTTCCTCTTACAATACTCATTGATTCTAGGAGCACTCATAATTTCATTGACCCTCGGATCGCCAAACAAGCTGATTGTTTTATCCATCCTTGCTCCAACTTTGAAGTCATGGTTTCCAATGGGGGCACCTTACCTTGCAAAAAGGAGGTGTCGAAATGTGCGTATCTCTATGGGAGATTATACCTTGCGCTCTGACATGTTTTCCTTTCCCTTAGGCGGATGTGATGTGGTTTTGGGCGCTCAATGGCTACGCACACTTGGCCCTATCTTATGGGATTTTGCTGAACTTTGGATGCAGTTTTCCCTCAATGGACAAAAACACACATTGACAGGATTACAACCAGGTTCTCTCAGCATCATCAGTTCACATCGCATGGAAAAACTCCTCAAGAAGAATTCACAAGGTGTTATCGCTCAGATCCATTCCATCTAGATGCAACCATCAGCAGTCTCCACTACTCCCTTGGATCTACAACAAATTCTGGATCGATATACAGGTGTCTTTGCTGAACCAGTGGGATTGCCACCTTCCAGGCCAGAAGAACATCGTATTCAGCTCCTTCCTGGCAGCGTTCCTCCCAACATCAGGCCCTATCGCTACCCATTTCACCAAAAAACGGAGATTGAAATGCTCGTTCGGGACTTATTGAAGCAAGGTATTATTCTCCCAAGCACTAGTTCCTTTTATTCTCCAGTTATTCTTTTCCACAAAAAAGATGGGTCATGGCGCCTCTGCATTGACTTCCGAGCACTTAATCACCTCACCATCAAGAATAAGTTTCCAATTCCTGTTGTTGATGAGCTTCTTGATGAGCTTCATGGGGCTCACTTTTTCTCCAAGTTGGATCTTCGTTCTAGGTATCATCAAATTCGGGTTCATGAGGATGATATCCCTAAAACAGCTTTCCGCACACATGATGGCCATTATGAGTTTTTGGTCATGCCCTTTGGCCTCACTAATTCTCCTTCCACATTCCAGGCCTTAATGAATAAAATATTTCGACCCTACTTGCGGAAATTCATTCTGGTATTCTTTGATGATATCCTCATCTACAGTAAAACATGGGATGAACATCTCCAGCATTTGGATCTTGTCATGCAACTTTTCTCTGACCATCATCTCCATGCCAAGCAGTCTAAATGTGTTTTTGGATAGAAGGAAGTTGAGTATCTTGGGCACATTATCTTAGCACAAGGGGTTCGCGTGGATCCTGCCAAAATTGATGCCATGAACAATTGGCCGCATCCTCAGACACTCAAGAGCCTTCGTGGTTTTTTGGGGTTGACTGGCTACTACCGCAAGTTTGTCAAGGATTATGGGAAGATTGAAGCTCCCTTAACTGATCTACTGAAAAAAGATGCCTTCACATGGACACCTGCTGCTCAGTGTGCATTTGACAAACTAAAACAAGCTATGTGTACTACACCTGTGCTAGCTATGCCCGATTTTTCCAAGCCCTTCACTATTGAGAGTGATGCTTGCGGAAATGGACTTGGTGTTGTTCTCCTTCAAGATGAACACCCCATTGCGTTCACCAGCAAAGCCCTTTCAGGTAAGAATTTAGCTGCCTCTACCTATGAGAAGGAAATGATGGCTATTTTGCATGCAGTTCAGAAGTGGCGCCCATACCTATTAGGTAATCATTTCTGCATCAAGACTGATCACCAGAGTTTGAAATATTCCTTGGACCAGCGTGTCTCCTCCCCAGCACAACAGAAATGGGTTAGCAAACTCATGGGTTATGACTATGAGATCACTTACAAGAAGGGTAAAGACAATATTGTGGCAGATGCTCTTTCTCGCACATTTGATGCCCAAGGTTCTCTTTCAGCTATTTCTATGCCTGTTCCAAATTGGTTGCAATCTGTTCAACAGGGTTATGTCAATGACTCCTCCTTATCTCAAATCATCCAACTCTTGACCAACAACCCTTCTGATGTACCACATTACTCTTGGGATGGTGCTTCTCTGTGATACAAGGGTCGTCTGGTGCTTCCCGAGAGCACATATCTTCAACAGGCTGTCTTCTATGAACTCCATGCTTCTCCATCAACAGGGCACTCATGGTTCCTCAAAACGTATGAACGAGCACGGCGTAACTTCTTTTGGCAGGGCATGAAAAGGACAATTCAACAGATGGTGGCCGAATGTGATACCTGCCAGAGCAATAAGGGTGAAACAACACTCCTTCCAGGATTGCTTGAACCCTTGCCCATACCTACACGGATTTGGACAGATATTTCTATGGATTTCATTGAAGGGCTCCCTAAATCTGGTAGGAAGATAGTGATTCTCGTTGTGGTTGATCGCCTCTCCAAATATAGTCATTTTTGTGCTCTCAGCCATCCCTATACAGCCTCCTCCGTCGCTCAAATTTTTCTGGACCAGATCTTTCGTCTTCATGGTATCCCTTCTTCCATTGTCTCGGATTGTGATGCGACTTTCACCAGTCATTTTTGGACAGAACTATTCCGCCACAGTGGCACCAAACTGAAGATGAGTTTAGGGTATCACCCACAAACAGATGGTCAGACTGAAATTGTCAATAAATGCTTGGAAACTTATCTTCGTTGCTTCACCTCAGAACAACAATATCAGTGGGCAAAATGGCTCCCTCTCGCTGAATGGTGGTACAATACCTCTTACCACACTGCCTCTAAAATGACCCCATATGAAGCAGTATATGGTCAGGCACCTCCAGCTCTTCTTCCATACAACCCCACCAGTTCACCAGTTCAGGAAGTTGACACGGTCCTTCGAAACCGCAATCAGATTCTTCGCATTTTGCAAGACAATCTTCACATGGCAAGAAATCGCATGAAGCAACAAGCTGATCAGCACCGTTCTGAGCGCACTTTTCAAGTCGACGATATGGTTTTTCTTCGTCTCCAGCCGTACAAACAATCATCCTTGAAACTCAAAGGGCGTCATAAGCTCGCTCCAAAGTTCTATGGGCCATATCGGATTCTTTAGAAGATTGGGTCCGTTGCTTATAAATTGGAACTTCCTCCTTCTTCCCGCATTCATCCAGTCTTTCATGTCTCTTGTCTGAAGAAAGTTCTTGGCACCAACATCAGTGGACAAACGATTTTACCCGAACTGGATAATGAAGGATCTATCCTTTTGGAGCCAGAGGCCATCCTCAATTGGTGCACGCGTCAGCTTCGCTCTCGCTCTATCACAGAGGTCTTAATTCAGTGGCACGGCATGCAACCAGAGGATGATACATGGGAACCACTCCTTCAGATTCAACAACAATTTCCACATCTAAAGCTTTGAGGACAAAGCTTTTTTTAAGGGGGAGGGGATGTTAGGAACCCATGTCTTTACTTTGTTAGTATGTTGTTATTGGACGCATATGCTTTGTAAGTCGTCCCGTAGTATTTGTTGATCAATAGTTTGTGTTATTGTTGTTGGCGCATATGCTTTGTAAGTCGTCCGTAGTATTTTTGATCCATAGTTTGTAATGGCCCATGGTTTTGACCCATAGTATTGGCGTCTAGAATTAGTATATAAGTGTTTGTCGAGACCTATGAAGGCACCGTGAAGTTATTTGTATTGAGCTTGCTTAAAGGAGGTTGCCCCCTCGAAGTGGCCTGTGATCAATATAAAAGTGATTCTGAGTTCTGTCATTTCTGCTATTTCGAGTATTCTTGTTAATTAATTGTTGCAGGTGCTTCACAAACATCTTCTCCATCATCATTATCATCAACATCATCATCATCATCAACAACAACAACATCTTCGCCATCATCATTATCATCAACATCATCATCATCATCATCATCATCATCATCATCATTCATGATGATGATGATGAATGATGATGATGATGATGATGTTGATGATGGTGATGATGACGGAGATGTTGTTGATCATCACCATCAGCATCGATATCATCATCATCATCATTTGTCATCATCAGCATCATCATCATCATCCTTATCTTCATCATCATCATCCTCGTCATCATCATCATCATCATCATCATCATCATCATCATCGTCGTCGCCGTCGTCGTCATCATCATCATCATCATCATCATCATCATCATCAACAACAACAACATCTTCGTCATCATCTTCATCATAAAATCATCATCATCATCATCATCTTCATCATCATCATCATCATCATCATCTTCCATATTTTTCATCATCATCATCATACTCATCTTCATCATCATCCATCATCATCATCATATTCGTCATCATTAGCATGATTCATCATCATCATCGTCATCATCCTCCTCCTCCTCCTCCTCCCCCTCCTCCTACTCCTCCTCCTCCTCATCATCATGCTCATCACCCTCATCCTCCTCCTCCTCCTCCTCATCATCATCCTCATCATCATCTTCATCATCTTCATCCTCATCATCATGAAGATGATGACGATGAGGAGGATGATGATGATGATGACAAGGATGACGATGATGATGATGATGAATACCATGACCATTGTGGCCATGATAATATGATGATGAATACCATGATCATCGTGGCCATGATAATATGATGATGATGATGACTATATTAGTCATGATCATAATCATCATCCTCATCATCATCTTCATCATCATCATCATCCTCATCATCCTCATCATCGTCATCACCCTCTTCATCATCATCATCATCATCATCATCGTCATCATCATCGTCATCATCATCGTCATCATCTTCATGATGATGAGGATGAAGATGATGATGATGATAATGACGATGATGATGATGATAATGACAAGGATGATGATGATGACAACGATGATGATGATGATGATGAAGACCATGATCATCGTGACCATGATCATATGATGATGATGATGATCATGATGATCATGACTAATATCGTCATCGATGATGATGGTGATGATGATGATGATGATGATGATGATGATGACTAATATCACCATCATCATCATCATGCTCATCATCATCATCATCATCATCATCATCATCGTCATCGTCATCACCCTCTTCCTCCTCCTCCTCCTCCTCATCATCAACATCATCATCATCATCAACATAATCGTCATCATCATCATCATCGTCATCGTCGTCACCATCATCATCATCATCATCATCTTCATCATCATCATCTTCATCATCATCATCATCATCATCATCATCCTCATCATCATCATCTTCTTCTTCATCATCATCATCATATTCGTCATCATCATCTTCATCTTCGTACTCATCTTCATCATCATCATCATCATCATCATCATCCTCATCATCATCCTCCTCCTCCTCCTCCTCCTCCTCTTCATCATCATCATCATCATCATAATCATCATCATCATCATCATCCTCATCATCATCATCCTCATCCTCATCATCATCATCAGCATCCTCATCATCCTCGTCATCATCATCATCATCTTCATCATCATCATTGTCATCGTCGTCGTCACCCTCTTCCTCATCATCATCTTCATCATCATCGTCATCTTGGTCATCATCTTCATCATCAACATCATCATCATCATCATCATCAAGAAGGGGGAATCAAGGTTTGACCTAGAGTGACCCCTTTTAATCATTCCTAGAGTTATGTTGTTGATGAACCAAAATTAAACACTCCAACTAACTATGGGCCAAATCAAAAGGTTGGATCCCAAGACAAAACCTAGTAAGTAGGAGGGTTCCCCAAAGGGTCTAGTAGATTCAAACTAATGATTAAAGTTATAATATTGAAGAGGAGGCAATATCAAACCCTACTTAAGCACTAGACATCACAAGGAGTTCATGCATATAGGGTAAGGTAAAGTGACTCAATAGATATTTATCTAGCACATAACAATCTTTGTATGAAGAGAGAAAAATACCAATGTTAATAATGGGTAGGTCATGTAGATCAAGGAAATGGAATTAGGAAACACCCTAGTACCTCTAAGTAGGTAGGTGTAAGTGAATACCAATAAATGCATACACTACAATCACTCTTATTCCTAAGTTCTGATTCATTCAATAGGATTTTGTATGGATGCATATGTGCAATTGAGCTAGCGTTTGGTCAATACAATGTATTCATATTGGTGTGTTGTTTGATTTTTGTTGTAGATTAGGATACCAAATCCCAATAGTTTCAATTTCCAAAAGCCAATAGTCATGCAATTTAGCTAGGATTTGGTAAGTCCATTGTATTCATTGATTAGGATATCAAATCCCAATAGTCACCATTTCTTGTAGTCAATAGTCCACCACTTAAGTACTAAATAGCGCACAGGCACTTAGAGCGCGTACGTGCATTTAAAATAACACGCACACTCCATTTAAAGTTCTAAATTTTGGCGGGCAATTCCTTGCCCACCAACGTGGTGGATGACTTGGCCGCTATGGTTTTAGGTTCGGGTTGCCAAACCAAGTGGCTTGGACTGTGTGTTATCTCTCCAAGAAACTCTCCTAGGTTGTATCTCAGAGATGCCTGGTAACTTAAATAATATCTTAATGATTCACTCAAAGTGGATCAAGTCAAATGACTAAATCAAACCTCACTCACTCAAGACATGTATAAACACAACCAGATTGACAAGGCTTTTAACTATCACTGTTCAGAGAGTTGTAGATAAATGAATGGACGAAGAACTCTTAATTTACTAGCAAAAACATACACACAAAGTATATATGAATGGACAGCTAAACCAAGCAAAGTACTGGCAGATTCTAGTTTATGGATGTATTGACAAGTTGACAGTTATCAAACATCAAACAAACAGAATAGACATGAATTTGACATTCAGGTTCAAGTACAAAATAGATAAGAAGATGAAAATCTGAACGTGTAATGGCAAAAGAAGTTTGTATTACTGATCAAGAACATGAGAAGCTTGAGTACAAAAAAGTGTTTAAGAGTCTCCAAAGTTGAACCCTTACTTCCTCTCAATTTATAGGATTTATAGCCTTTACAACATCTTTCCAGATCCTAAGAAACAGGATCAAATTTACTAAAGATAGAAACTCAAAACTTTTTTCAATAAACTAGGGGAAAATCCTCTTTAATTTGGCCAAACTGCTGAAAAATGGGGCTCAGAGATGGATTCAGTTCTCCGAATCTGTGACACCTGTGTCTAAACTGACAGATTTTATTGTAGATTGGTTTGTTTTGAGCAAAAACCTCTCTCGGTTTCTTGAGACTCGTTTTCATTTTCCCGAGATCTGTATTTCAAAAAAATGTGTCAAATAGGCAAATTCTGGGATCCAAAAATTGGGGCTCAGAGATGGATTCAATTCTCTCAATATGAAACACCTGTAGGAAAACAGAGAGAGGTTATTGTTCTTTTACATGTTAGGAACAAAAAACTCCGATCATTTTTCAAAATGATTCTTCAGTTGTTTAGAATCATCAATTGAAAGTGATGACTCTGCATAGTAAAAATGCCTTTTTTGCAGCAAATATCCTCGCCTCCATTTTGATAGTCTTCATGTCTTTGACAGTTGCAACAATCTTCCAGGTTATGACAAGGCACTTAACATCTTCCTCAAATGATTTGGCAGTGAAAACATTTGATCTGAGCGAAAATATCATCATTCTACTTGTCTCTGTGCTTTCGGTAGCTGTGGACAATTTTGCCCTTGAACTGTAAGCTACTAGAAACTTGTTGTTCGGTGTCTAATGAACAACTGTCGTATCCGCCTAAGCCACCGAAAACTGTTCCACGATACATGACACGTGCCTTTCCTTTCGGTAGCTTGAAGAGTTTTGTTTTCCATACTGTAAACTGCCGAAAGCTAGGTTTTCGGTAGCTAATGAACAATTGCCATATCCACCTAAGCTACCGAAACCTGAATTTTTTTTTTTGGAGAAAAAGTAACATCAAATGTTATTTCAAACTTTATTACATACTTCAAACTCTTGAAAAAGAACCTCAAATGTATATGAAAACAAAAATTTGAAAGACTTCCTATCACCTAGAAAAAACAACTAGTCTATGTTTATTTGAGGAGATAACACTGTGTTATAACAAAATACATCTTATTCTATAGCTTCTTCTGTTTCGAGCATGATTCTGCGTATGCTACACTTGTCCACTGCTAATGAAATTGCACACACTTGTAGAACTATGTGTGAAGATTTTGAATATGTAATTTTTTATTAAATCTATTATTTGTTTCTATTTTTTAATTAATTTTAATTGCACTAACGTTAATCTTACAAAAAAAGTAGGTTATTTCTTTCGTCTATAACTTCTGATTGGCTCACCTATTTTGAAAACGGAAAAAAACCCACACAGGTACACACAAAGACCTACATCCTAAAAAAAAAGTTCATTGATTATGTTAAGACCCTGATGTCGGGGACCAACGCTCGACCTAGTCAGTTTAGGGCTTAGATGACTTCCTTAATTAAAAAAATAAATTAAAATTAAAATAAATAAATATGGAAAAATAGCTTTTCACTAGAACAACCTGTTATCTATGACTGTATATATTTGTTTTCACAAAATTCCACCATTTGCATACCAAACCAGGGGACCAACACAAACATATTCATTAGGTTTTCTTAAAAAAATAACATACCAACCTTAGGAGAACCCCATTTTTTGGGAGTTATACTTAATTTCCATAAATAATATTTAAATATTACGGAAGGTAATCCGATTGTCTACGTTTCATCTTCTTACGCCATATTCCAAAAAGTTGTGTAGGTAGCTCTAATATTGCTGTTTGACATTCAAATTTCTGTTTTTCAAAAATTCCATTGCGACTAACGCGTCATGAGTGGCCAACATTAGCTTACAGCAACCCATATATAGTGCATAAGCAAAAGCTCTGGCATCATAGTTGGTTTACTTCAATACAAATACAAATCCATTAGTGAACGCAATACATCTTATAATTTTAGTAATTATTAATGTTAATAACATTTATAAACACTAATATTAAATTAAAAATATATAAATTTTTGTAATTAATATTATTCACTTTAACATTTGTTATACAGTATGGAAAAACAATATATCCTAGTTTGTAAAATGAAATTTATTAAACTAACTTATTTGAAATTTTAACAATAGTATTAATTTGAAAAATCATGTTAAACACAGTTTTGAAAATTTAATTTAAAAAGTTATGTTGGATGAAATAAATTAAATAAATATATTTTTAAAATATTTAATTTTAATTTTAATATAAAATATGAAATATAATTTAAATTTAAACAACTATATATACAAGGAGTATAAAAGTTAGAAATTATATTGATTATTTAGTAAATTATATCGTATAAAAGTAAAGTTTGTAACTTTCAATTATATATATATATATATATATATGAGAGAAGGGTAAAAGAATTATATTAAAAATGATAAGGGTAAACAATTTAAAGTTAAAATAATTATAAATTGAAAGAGATGGTATGGTGTCTTATAAATTATAAGATATATTTTATAAAATTTAATAGTTTTATCATGAAATCAAAAGTTATTTAAAATAATAATAATAATAATATAATAAATGTTTATATGTAATAAAGTTGGGGTATTGTTTTATAGATTTGATGTTTCACTGTTGTAAAGACACACATGTATTGAAGCCCATATTGCATTGAGGCAAATGATGGATCCAATTCTCAGTTTCAGAGATTGTCGTTTAAAGTAAGTGACATGACAAACAATGGCGTACTGTCATTAAACTTGATGCTAAGTAGCAAGTCCCTACCCTAAGTTCTTGCATTCAAAGTATCATATAGGAGCAAGCTCCCAATGACATCGTCATAGAGATGGGAACTATGAAAGGCATCAATGTTGACATAATAGTGTTGACTTGTTGCAGTATTCAAGAATAGCATCCAAAGGTGTTTTGGTTTCCGTATTGACAATGTCATCTTGAAACCAACATCACTGGAAAAAAAAACAATGAATTTTTTTCGAATGCATCATTTTAAGGAAATTTTCGCTTCAAATTATCAAAATGACCAACACTAGTTAGGTCATTATCAATTCAAAAATTAGTACAAAACTCCCATCATTAGATATCAATTTAAAGTTGTGTTTTCTCATTGAGTTAGCATGCACGTGTGTTATTCAAAGTTAAGTATAAATGTTGTACATTGGTAGCTCAATGCCCTTCTCCATAGGCCTTATAGCCCCCATAAAATCTTGAGGAGATTTCTTGTAAAGGTATTTGTGCCATAAACCAAATCTTTATTTTTAATTTTTTTTCAAGTACCATAGTTATCAAAGTTTGCATACGTTTGTCATTACACGGCATCAAGACTTCAAGTCATCTCACCCTTAGCACCATTTACAACACATACCACCCATGTGCCCATACCATAATACTATGTGATAAGTCACTTAGATAACAAGCACACACTAATTGCATTTCACTTGCATATTAAGCATTGTTTTTCATATACAAGAGATCAAAGAATAATCATAAAAGGGAGCCACCATAACCTTGAAAAACATGTGAATATTTTCCAACAAATCCATACATCATTTTCCATTGAACTCACAGCAAGGACTTGGCCATCATATCCAAGTCATCTTACAAGCCATTATTTAATATCATTAAAAATATGAATTTACAAGCCATTCTTTCATGTCATTAAAACTAAACTTAAGGAAAGGATGATCTTTGAAAATTTAAGTTATTTGCAAAATATAATAGAAGCACATTGTTAGGAAAGAAAGGCTATTTTTTAGACTACTGTAAATAATAATAATAAATTAAAACAAAGTATATTTAGGAAGGAGAGAGAAAATGGGAAGCATGGCGGTATCCCCCTACCAAAACGTTGATAATAAGTTGTCTAATTAGAATATACATTGAGCCCGTTGACATGCACATAACATTGTGACATTTAGCATAGAGTATGACTGCAGAGTGGGAAGATATTAGAGGTATCACATTATTTTGGTTGTGATAAAGGATTTTAGCATACAAACAGAGAATTGCTAGAAAGGCTTAGGTGGACGGGAACATAGAAAATCATAAACATTTTGGTTTTTGTAAAGAGCGATTGAGATCATGCATTTAAACAAAAAACACTTGGCCATCAGATCCAAGTTGTGTTCCATATCAATGGCCATGTCAAGGACTTCCTCATTGATGTGACGGGATGTGCTCATTTCACACAATTCAAAACCTTGTTCGAAAAAACACACACAAATGGAAATTGATGCAATTTAGGCACTCTTTTGATTTGAAAACTGTTTTGTTTCAAGCTGGAATAGAGGGAAAGAACCCCCCACCTATTGTTCTTAGAAATTATAAAAACAAAGAGCTTATAAAAGCACTAGCGGGTAAAGTTATCATTAAATCCTCGAGAAAAAACCCTAAGAGATGTCTTGGACGGTTAAACACAGACAACCATCAAGTGGTCATAACTCACCCAATTGGAAAATAATGTGTTTTATGCATTCTGAACAATTGTGATGGAAATTATATCAAATTTATGGTTCAATGTGATAAATGAGCACCAAAAAGAAACCATCAAAGAAAACCACCTGTCCTATGCATGTTGAAAAATTGAAATGTGGACATCGCTGGATTCTAGATATTGCTGGAGAGTGATCTATGGGGAGCGAAAGTGTCAAATTTATGGGTCAATGTCATGAAGGGGCACAATTAAAACTATCAACGAGAAAACCACTTCTCCCATGCATGTTGAAGAATTGAAATGTGGACGTCGCTAGATTATGCATGTTGCTGGGTTGATTCCCAACTTCTCAATTCGATGTTGAATGTCTCCATGACAATGGGAGCCCACATCATAAGAAGGTCGCCTACGGGGAACCTATGGCTCCAAGTCTATTTCTGGAAATTGAAAGAAATAAAGGAAAGGGAGTGTTTAATTGCATGTCTGGCTACTTGGGTATTCCTAGCTTATATAGTGGTAACGCTCCTAGGATGTATGGTATAAAGAGGGTAAGGAAAAGATAAGGGAAAAGCTATTCTACTGGAAGGCATATGCTGCTTGCCAGTTTCTGATGTTGCTTGCTAGTTTATGTGACCAGAGGTGTTGTCTGCAAAAGTGGACCGATAACATTTAGTTAATTGAATTAAAATGCAAACTGAGGTTTCAAATTCTACCGATTACTAAGTGGAGTTTAGAAGAAGCCATGAACATAGAAATCAAGAGTCATATCAAGGTAACGACACATAGACACTCCTAACATGCCGTAACATGCATGCAGTAGTTGAAAAGCAACGTGTACGACGAATAAAGACATTGAGAACAGTGTTTTCATTGTCACGCAAAGGTGGGAACCCATGGGTGGAAACACATTGATATCTTGGCATATGCTTCATTCCTCGAAAGTAGATCATTCACACAATTTGACAATACTAGAGGACTTAGCTCGCTTTGAAACCCAATTTGAACTCAGTTTGCATCTGTTTGGTCTACGAGACAACATTCTCTTTTGCGTCTGATCGATTTTAGTCTGTATGATTTGTTTGGTCTATCAGAGATTTTAATCTGTAAGAGAGGTATTGTAACTTTGTATACTTTCTATTTTTTTTTACAAATACCAAGAATGATAAATTGAAAAAAAATTGATTGTGACCTGTGTGCACTTTCCATTTCTATTGGGTTAAGAGATATATAAGAGGTACAAGAGAATTTTTTTTTTCCAAACTTGGAAACTTTGATTGGTTATTCCCGCAAGTAGTATGGACTATATTTGATGTATTTTTAATACCTTGGCGCAATTTACAATGCTTTTTATAACAAAGTTTTAAACTGATTTTTTCCTCTCGAACAATCCCTAATTTCGAAGCCTTATTTGGCCTCATATCGAGACATATGCTAGTGGGTCCCTCTGATCGCTCCATTTGTTGTGTTGCATGTAGCCAGTGTCACTGTGTTGCATGCCTCCAACCGAATGCAGCAGTCTAGGTACTCCACCTGGCACCACGTCCTACCACGAGCACGATCGCTTTCCACGAACGGGATTGCATGTGTTTCACGACCGCTTGCCACTAACGGGATTGCATGTGTTGCACAACCTCTTTCCACAAATGGTATTGCATGTGCTGCAGCACCTGCATGTCCTCCGACTGTATTTGGTTTTTAGATATGTTACAAAGAATACTTGTGTCTCTCCTCGTGTACATCTCTTCCTCTGTAAATCACAGTCGCACACATTGTTATTCATCTCCATTAGTAAGAAACGAACCCGTTAATGTTTGAAAATAAAAACTTTACAACGTGATTTTATATTTGAAGAGTATCGATCCCATCAAATATTATAATTGCAGACAGGAACTGGACGTCGTGGGAGGTCACAACTGTGTATTGAGTGCTCTCACCCCTTTGGACCGCAAACATCTTCTGTCAAATGTTCAGTTGATCTCACCGTGTCTTCAATAAAGCAAAGTACGCCTGTAGACATCTTATGCATGGTTGTTCCTCACGTAGCTTCTTACTTAGATTGAATGTTAGGTTTTTGTGTTTACTTCCCCTCGTTTTTTGCTTGTGCAACGTTCGAGTGCAATATGATTCATCATTTCCTTCATGGGGTTTCTTCGATGGTCAAACGTTCTTCACTATTGTTTATATATATATATATATATATATATATATATATATATATATATGTTGTTACAATGTGTATCTACACGTAGGAGTCATTGTCTGATTAGGTTTGTGTGTTTTTTATTCTCCTTGCGCCCAAAGTGTGCGCCATCTTCCAATGTGTGAATCATGGCGTACTTATCTCTTTTCTGCTACATGTTGTTTTTTGGTGAAGCGTTACCATCGTCACTGCCATCCTGCTGGTGCCATCCCCTCCTCTGTGTGAGCTACCTGGTATAGTATGCGTCTGAGGTGGGTGGTGTTTTCTTGGATGCAAAAGGGTGTCATCCATTCCTACCAGTTGTGGGTGCGAATAGTCCGCTAGGGAAATGCCAAGGAGTGTCTCGTCGTGGATTCTGCCAAATCTGCATGGTGGCCATTTTTCTCGCTACCTTCCCAACATTTTTTATGGCCTTCCTTTCTTTGTTTGGTGTGTGATTCCATTCTAATTTTCATTGCGTATATGATTTGTGCGCGGCAGCCTCCTCTCTGCTCGTTCTATGTCAAAATTGACATTTTCTTAATGTACATCAATGTGTAGTGCCTTCAAATCTGTGGATTAAATAGTGGGATTCACTCATGGAAATCACTCATTGAGACTGTGCTTATGATCAACACTTGGAAGTTCAACTTGGTAATGGGAATTATAATGTGAATTTGGTTCATTGCTATGGAAAATAAAAGAATCTTTGTTTTTTCATGCCATAGAATGTTTATACTTGATTTTCTTCTTTCTATTAAAATGAGGTTTTCTTTCTTCTTTAGACCTGCCTTTCTATATTACTGTTATTTGATTTTGGCATCTTCATTTGATATTTTATTCCATTCAATACCCTTCCCAAACTACTAATACAAAACCGGATTACTACCCTTCCCAAACTACTAATACAAAACCGGATTACTACCTTCTAAAGCTCAGTTCAGTTCTAATGTTATTAATATTAATTCTATTTCTCTATATTTTACTGCCCCTAAAATGCCAATATTCACCGCGCGTCGTGTCAAACGGAACTGGATTCCACCACTCCTGACTATTACATCACACGGTCGAGATCCGTTAAGTATTATTTTTAGCATCTTATGGTGGATTCCCACCTCTCAATTGGATGGTAAAGGTCAAATCCAAAAGCAGTTTTTTTAAGGTTTTACGGCATTTGTAAATTTTTCCGTTTATACCACAAATCACTATAATTTCATCATAGTACTTGCATTCCATTACGTTGGTAGTTGCATATTTTAAGGTTAGGAATTTGGATTGCATTAAATGTTATGTCCGGAGATCGATTGTACTGTAAGAATTCTGAGCTATAGAGGTTGCAGTCGGCTTATATACATTGTATATATTATTGCTTTCCTCTTTGGATTTTTTTAATCTTGCTCAAAAGAGAAATCCAGCTTCTATTTATGTGTACATTATAGACTTTTTTTTCTTTTCCAAGTTTACTTTAAAGATTAAAATTTATGTAAATGATGTAGTTTTTGGCATTGGTTTTACTGTTGCAGAGCTTGAACATTCATTCATATTTGTGCCCGATATACACATGAGCAGGTATTTGTGGAATTATGTTCTGTACCTTTTCTTCTTTTTCATCTATTTGAAGTGTTTCGGACCCCTGTGTTATTGAAATTCAAGCAACTTATAGTAGTACTCTAACACCTATGGTTTAATTAACCCAATGAGTTAACTGTATCGTTTCTCTATGAAGGCTTTTAGTTTGAAGTGAATTACATCCTTATTTCTCGTATTGTGTTCATAAAATTTTCTTAGCATGGAAAACTTTCAGTATTTTTTGGAAAATTGTACAAGCCCTCGTTGATCTTTAAGACTTTAAATCTTAATTTTAAAGACTCGATGAACTATAAATATTTTACAGAAATTTTGTGAAAATTTCTACTACTTAAAATGTTTCTTTAAATATTTGGATGGAATCTTCTAGATTACTCAAAGTTCTGTCCCAACCCAATCCAACCAAAGCAATATGCAAAGTAACACGATAAGAGTCTGAGGGATTCATTAACCCTCACACAAGCTCAATGCCCAAAATTAGATCCAATAGTCAAATTAATGTTGAATGAAATCCTGAACACTAGATATGCCATTTTTTTTTAAATTTTGAGTAAGATTGAAACTAAGACGTCATCATAAAGACGAAAATATCAAAGAATTACAATGCAACTTTGAATTTGAGTAAGCTTGCAATTAAAAGAATGCATACCAAAGATGGCAATCACAAGGAATCACCAATGTCAAAGAGTAGACATAAAATATAGTTTTGTGCGACTAAGTCAAGCTGGGAGCCTGTATGTTGAATAACCAACCGAATCAATCATGTTCCAAGCCACCGAGATGAAAGCTTAGAAAGATCAAGTTCAAACCAAGGAATTCAATTTTATGAAGTGATGTCAAGGAAAATAAGCAGTCAATCCATCTTAAAAGATTATTAAAAATGTTATTATTACAATGGAATTATTGCCAAATCCTTTCATAATGTTTCAAATAAATGTTTATAAGATTTCTAACCTACCCCTAGCTAGCATGCCTATAACGTGTATGGTGTATTGCGATCATAAACTTGAGTTATATTGCAGTAGGGATGGGATTTTCCGTTGGCTTCTTATCACGATAGCGAATTTCATTTTTATTGATTAGAGTTGTTGCATGGGGGCTTCACCAGAAGGAAATATAATACCACGTTCATTCATATTGCGATATTAAATATTCATGAAAACCTAAAAATTAAACTGCTTATATATTAAGGGGCAAAGGGTTTTTTTTATTTAATGTAACAATACAAAAATACTTTGGGGTCTTTTTTATATGGGTGGGCTCACAAATATCTGCCAAATGGAGATGGCGGGATCACGACCGAATGAGAAATTAGGTTGAGGCAAGGCTCGGGCTTACTAGTACGCAAGGAAATCACGTCTTGAGGCATGCTTGAGGCCAGGGGTTTCGTGGTGAAGTGGTTTTCCAGTCGATCATAGTCGAGAGACAGTGGTCATTGACAGCCAATTGTTACCAATAACACTCAGCCAGTTGTTACCAATAGCCTTGGGAGGCTCTAGGTCTCTAGGGCCTGTTATAGGCCCTCGATAGGACTTGGGGGCTTGAATACCCAACCACTCGTGCCTATTACAGGCCTTGGGAGGTTTAGTCAGCCTCCTAGAGCTTGTTATAGGCCACATGGGCTTCACTCACTAAACCGCTATCATAGCACGTTCGTTCGTGGCATATGAAACAATACCCCTAATTTCACTAAATATTGGAAAATACCTTCCAAAATCGTTTTTTTAACCCCCTCCCAATATACCTTCCCAATTTTGAAAAACCCCTGTTTTCACTAGATATTGTATGTATCAATTTTTCCATTAACATTTTTTATATCCCTTTATATTTATACCTAGTATATTGATATGATACCCCTCTTATGATCCCACATGCATTTTACAATGCACCTTGCTTCTTTCAATGTATATTGTGGATGCACATTACTTCACCCACAATGCAATTACTCAACCACATATCATTATGATTTGCAACATCTAATGGTCTAATGAAGAGATAGGAGATCACTTCTTGTATGTCACTAGATCCAATGCACATAGTACAACATTTAGATTGCATGTTGCAATTCCCCAATCGCTGACTAAGCCTATTGTGGGCTAGGTATCCAAGCCCCCAGGCCCTGTAACAAGCTCTAGGAGGCTGACTAAACCTCCCAAGGCCTGTAATAGGAATGAGTGGTTGGGTATTCAAGCCCCCAAGGCCTATCGAGCGCATATAACAAGCCGTGGAGGCTTAGATCCTCCCAAGGCTATTGGTAACAACTGGCTGAGTGCTATTGGTAACAATTGGTTGTCAATGACCACTGTCTCTCGACTATGATCGACTGGAAACCCACTTCACCATGAAACCTGCTGGCCTCAAACATTCCTCAAGACGCGATTTCCTTGCGTACTGGTAAACCCAAGCCTTGCCTCAACTCGATTTCTCATCCGGTCATGATCCCGCCATCTCCATTTGGAGGATATTTGTCAGCCCGCCCATATAAAAAAGACCCCAAAGTATTTTTGTATTGTTACATTAAATAAAAAAACCATTTGCCCCTTAATATATAAGCAATATAACTTTTAGGTTTTCATGAATATTTAATACTGCAATATGAATGAACATGGTATTATATTGCCTTCTAGTGAAGGCCTCGTGTTACAGGCCCTGTGGGCCTTGATACCTAGCCCACAACAGGCTTAGTCAGCGATTGGGGAACTACAACATGCAATCTAAATGTTGTACTATGTGCATTGGCTCTAGTGACATACAAGAAGTGATCTCCTATCTCTTCATTAGACCATTAGATGTTGTAAATCATAATGATATGTGGTTGAGTAATTGCATTGTGGGTGAAGTAATGTGCATCCACAATATACATCGAAAGAAGCAAGGTGCATTGTAGAATGCATGTGGGGTCATACGAGGGGTATCATATCAATATACTAGGTAGAAATATAAAGGGGTATAAA
Source organism: Larix kaempferi (assembly GCA_027924585.1). Classification (NCBI taxonomy): domain Eukaryota; kingdom Viridiplantae; phylum Streptophyta; class Pinopsida; order Pinales; family Pinaceae; genus Larix; species Larix kaempferi. Next base: position 9,655,029 of record BSBM01001110.1, on the reverse strand, counting down.
AAATGTTAATGACAAAATTGATACATACAATATTTAGTGAAAATAGGGGTTTTTTAAAATTGGGAAGGCATATTGAGAGGGGGTTAAAAAACGATTTTGGAAGGTATTTTCCAATATTTATTGAAATTAGGGGTATTGTTTCATATGCCACAAACGAACGTGCTATGATAGCAATTTATTGAGTGAATCCCCCGTGCAACGACCACCCCTTGGAGCCTCTTCCATCTTCCCAAACTTCAGGTGTTGAGAAACCACGCAATAAGGAATGAATAGAGATGAAACTGATCTCTAATTATAGAAATATGATGGACATAAGAATCGATAAGACGGCTGAAAAACAAGTTTCTCAGATAATCAGAAGCTCCAAACAAAATCATGCTTACACTGTAAATCCTAGCAAGCTTCCATTCCTTTATATTGAACTACTAGAATTAGACTTCATTCCCCTAAAATAAAATGCTACAAGTTTTCTTACTTACGAGGAAACATTTTTCCTCCTCGGCTACGAAGAAAAAAAAACAAACACCCCTATAAATTGAATAAATGAATGGGCAATTTACACCTCTATGCAATACACACGTCTGACTTTGGTTTGTTAAACCATAATGCAACAATAACAATTTAACTTTAAGCCAACAATCAAAATAGAATATGTATAAAGCTTCCTTTCAAGTGTCTTAGTTCATTGAGAACGAGAATCAATAGTCTTACTAGTTATTCATATCAAGACAAGTCTAAGCAATCTATGACAAATTTCAAAAAACTTTCAAAAATATCAATACTCTAAATATGTAAAACCAAGTTTCCACTTAACAAATCAAAGAGAATATAATTCACAGAAAACAAGCAGAATAGTATTGGGGCAATGAAATTCATTTATTTCATAATGAAATCCAATAGTAGATTATTGTGGTACTCTGAAGTTTATTTATAATCAACAAACCAAACTGAAGGAATTAGCTCAACTGGCTATCAGCAATGTTTCTGGGCATTTGACTAGTTCTATGCTAGTAGGTGCTCCATTCAAATCCCCCTGAGTTAATTGCACTAGTCTATTCTGGCTTCACTGCAGATGCCATCCGCAAATGTGGAAATATGGGAATGCATCCCTTGGGCTTAATGATTTAATCCCTTGGAGAGCAAGGGATATAAGCTTTCAACAATTCAATTCATAATGAAAATCTAATGGTAGATTATTGGAAATCTAGCGATATAATCTTGCAAAAATTGAAGTCATAATGAAAATCTAATGGTAGATTATTGTTGTCCTTACAATTTATAATCAAACAAATCAAACACAAGGGTTAGCTCAACCACTTATTGCCAGCGTTTTTGGGTATTTACTTTTAGCTAGTTCTGTGTCAAAAAAATCAAACAAGGTTTTAGATCAACTAGTAGTTGCATTTGGCTAGTTCTATCCCAGTAGGTGCCTCATTCAAATTCCCTTTTTAGAGGCACTAATCTATGCCTTTTTTAGTAAAGATGACATCTACTAATACTAAGGATGCCATCCATTAATGTGGGGAAGCATGAAATGAGTTTATCCATGAGTTTTATCTAGTTTAAAAATAAAATGATTGCAAAACAAAATGATATATAAACTGTCTAGAATGATCACCTAGTTAATAAACACGTGGGCTTGTAACAGAGTATTCTACATAAATTATAAATTTAATTTTCCTGATGCAAAGATAATATACATTATGATAACATTTAAGATGAAAGAAAAACAATGCCTTACCATGGGTGGGTCAAGAATTCGACCATCTAAACATACCAACTATTTATCAACATTGATATTGCAGGCCTTCAATAATGTATCAGAATTGTAATTATTGACTTCCATTCCCTGCATCATCGAACACTAGTCACAATCTATTTGTTATAAAGATATTAAATGAACTGCAAACAAAACCATACTTTCCTTCAATAACACTTGCATTCGTTCATCTGGATTTTGTCGGGATTGCTCCACAAGTGATGTGCGTTGTTGAGTAGAAAGGGACTTAGTATATCTCTTTCCAGGAAGGATTTTGCAAAGCTGGCGATTGGAGAAAACACACCCATTAGACAATCAATATTTTTCTCCATAAATTATTGATTCAACGCGCCTTATTAAAGCAACCTATGCATGAAATCTAGAAACATTTTATATTACTGACCTCACTTGGGAGATAATTGGGTTGTTTTTTCTCCCTACATCCAAGCATAATAGATTGCTTGAAAACTGCAACGGAGTTTGTTTTGTATTTACAAAGTAATCATACATCGTCACATCCACTATTTGAAGAGGCTCTTCTTGGTTGTTGCCTTGGCTTCTTACTTTAATTGGAAATATTCACATAGAAGGGTGCCACATAATTCAATACAAAATACCAAGTAACCAATAACATGATGAAGCTACCAAACATTAGAATTTTAAGTTATAACCCAAAAGAGAAAGAAAACATATCAGGAATCGATCATAAGAGCAAGTGGCGATTTATACAGTTGTTCTTTGCACGGTTTTTCGCTAAAACCAAGGATCTTAAACTCCATATTAGTGTGTAATGTTACAATGCGCACTCCTTTCAACACTTGTTTTGCCTGAAAGAAAACAACAGAATTTGACATTCCAACTGTTAAAAAATAAAAATAAAAGTTCCATGACAGAAATCCAAGGTAAGCATGTCTCGAGTTACATTTTACAGTTTTACCTTAGCCCAATTAATCTTCCATGGATTGTCAACACCTTGATTCAAAACAAAAAATCAATGACAACACTTTCTTTGATGAGCATTGTTGTTGCCACATCTGCACAAAATGGGAACAAGGCAGTAAACACTTAAATAGAATTCCTGAAGTAACTGTAAAAGGCGTAAAACATAAGAAATCATATCCAACATGATTGAATGCACCACAGGTAAAACCATTGGTAACTACCATTTAGAAAACTAACCTAATCAACATATCATATAGTGAGGAGTGGCTTCCAAGATTGAGTTGCCATGTCTCCCTTTAAGGAAAACTAAGCCCACTTTTCTAGACGGTTAATAATTCCTTCAAACATTTAGAAATTTGGTATTAAAAACAAGACGGCATCGAAAAACGACTATGATATTTAAATTATGTATGAATAATGCAAATATTATTACCAGTCTAAGTATTATAACTAAGTCCTAGCGAGTTCACCTGCCAAGGATAGAAAAGACATCCATTAATTCTCATGAAACAGTTCACTAGTAAACAAAAGAGCCATGAGAATGACGTTTGAGACCGAAAACCAAATGATAAACAGTGGTGAGGAGTTAAGCTTACCTGAGCCATTGGATAAATTTGGGAGAGCTTAGTTCATCCAGGTAACAGATGTTCTTACACATAGTAGGGTCTCCCACACTTGGCATTCCAGGAGGCACACAGTTGTAAAAAGGTTTAAATGCAAAGTTGCAAACCTGTCAACTTGTAAACCTTGATGCCTGTCAACAGATCAGGCTATCCACTATAAACAAAATATTTAGATTTTAACATTTGCAAGTTCAAAGTCGTTCTATTTTCATTTTTACTTAATCCTTGCCAATGATGAAAATTGTCTTTTCAAGCACTTTCCACCAATCAGACTTAAACACTTATTAAAATATTTTATTAAATAAATATAAATAAACACATAAATTATTTTAACTCTGGATAAACTGAAGGAAAGTTTTAGAAATATTTTTTTACACAGTAAATTAATACTAAAAAGCAGAACATATAGTCTCTGGCAGGGACTAATAAAAAGAAGTTCAAGTTTCAGTATTAGTTGGATGTGATTTTTGGACACGTTTCAGTTTGATGGAAAAAAATGTGGCCTTCTCTTCTCTTTATGGAAAATCTTGCAGTTAGTGTGATTCTTTTAATGTGCTGCCAGAGATACCAATGGTGGTGGAGACTGAGCGGCAGTGTTTAGTGTCGATTTTCAACTCAGTTGAAATTCCTATACTGTGTCTCAATGGTCTAAAAATGGTTTAAAAGAGACCCCATCTAAAGTTTTGTTGATTCATAGGTTGACTTTGGATGTATGTCTCCAGGTTAATGTGATAGTATTCTTAATATTGACTTTGGTTGACTTTTGCTAATCTTCATTTTGTAGAAGATAAATACTTTATCCTAAACATAGCATCCTTTGTATATGGTAAATTATTTTTGTTAACATAGAATTATCATGTCAAGATATGAAACTTGAACACAACATTGCATTTGCACATTTTTACTTTATTTGCATGCTTAAAGACTGGCTAAAGACTCATAGTAAAATTCCATTTTTTTCAATGCATATTTGCATTTTTCAATGGCTTGTTTTGACCTACTTCCACGGTAGCATTCTCTTTTGCTTTCAGATAGTTCATTGAATTTTATATAGTCTCGATCACATAAAATTGTACAGTTGAAAGCATAAAAAAAAAGTCAATCTATGCTAATTGAAAATAATGAATGGTAAACAAGTATTATTTATTGATGTTCTAAACATGATAATAGATTATACATGTTCTAATTGAAAATAATGAATGGTAAACAAATATTATTTATTGATGTTCTAAACATGATAATAGATTATACATGTTCTATGCCTGGCACTTATCAATTCAGAAAAGCAATATATGTAGCCAACTCAACTCTAACCAGTTGACACAAAGTGTCGCGGACATTGCCACCTTGTGGCTCTTGTTACATTTACATGCACAAGCTTATAATTGGACTTGATGGACTACTTACACTATATGCATGGCACTTTTAAAAAGCTTGAGGCTAGTTTAAAAGAATGAGAGTGCATTCTTACATGAACATGTGCGTCTTTTTCTTATGCTAAGGTTTTATTACTAATTTAATTGTTTTGTATTTTAATTTTTAATTTTGAACTTTTATTTTTTATATGATTTCATAATATATTTTATAGTTTAATTTTATTAGATAATTTTGTATTTCATTTCATAATGAGTTTTTTTATAAATATATATATATATATATATATATATATATATATATATATATTTAACAGGAACAGGGAAAATAGTATATTTATAAAAGCTGTGCACAGCTATTCAGTACAAATATAAAAGAGTTTTTTCAGAAGAGAAATCTCTAGAGAGACTGTAATTTATGTGAACATATCTTTAAAAGCTCTGAGTCTTATCTTTCTAGAGCTATTCAAAATGGTACTCGAATAAACCCTGATAAACTGATTGTTTAGGAGAATGCAGAAATACATTGGCAAAATAGATACAAAATTTGAAACTTGGGCTAGAAAATGAGTTAGCCATAATTCTTTAACTGGGCTGAAACTGCGTCCACCATTCCCTGGTTTATCTCCTGATTGACCATGGGGGTTTCCTGGACTTGACTTCCTTGCATTTTCCGTGACAACACTGCAATGTCTTCCTGTAGAACATCAACCTTTCCCATAAGCTCGAACAGATTTTTCTCCAAATCATCTATTCTCGAATCCTGACATGATAGCTGGGTGACTGTGTAATTGAGGTCCGAGGCCATCTCCTCATTTTGCCTTACGCTAGTGTAGACGGCGTCATAAGTACTGCGAATTGAGATTTTTACATCCACCATGGTGCGGCTCAAGGAATCTATGGCTGCCATTACATTTTGCATTGTGCCGAGGCTATGACGAAGGGAAAACAGAGGTAGCAGAGAGGGTCTGGAGATAGGAGAAGGAGGGGAGTCCAAATGGCACAGAGAGAGCTAGCTAAGGGCAGAGCAAGGGAAATGAGGGGGATGAGCCATTGCAGAGAATGGATAGAAAGGCGTGAAGGGAGGAGTTAATACCAGCTCGTGGGTGCTGACAATGTGGCAGGAGGCCATGTGACAAGCGCGTGGAGGGAGTGGATGGCGTGTGGAGGGCACTAAAATGATCGGGGAGCCTAACCTTGAGCAAGGGGTGGGGAGGACCCTCGGAGAACCATGGAAACTATGCTTTGAGCATGAAAGTGAAAATCGAGCCCTTGGCATTTATTAGGGAATGTAGTGAAATCCCTTGGCACCATTGTGATCATGCATGTGCCTTGGTTCTAATAAAGTTCCTTTATTTTCCTCGAGGTTTGCTAGCCGGTTATTCTCTCTTAGAATGTGATAAAAAGAGACTTCAGTGGGGAGAGCATAGGATTTCAATCTTTGAAGGTATCTATAAGCTTTTGAATCTTGGGGGGCAGATCCCTTTCTCATGACTTGGATGACATGCCTGGAATCACCAAGTATTTTGAGATTGTTAATGCTCAAGGAGGAGGCCAGTTTTATTGAGAGAATAAGTGCTAACCATTCAGCCTCGTTGTTCGTTTTCTTGCCTAGGCCCCATGAGAATGCTGCGACTTGGTTTCCTCTGGGATCAAAGAGTATCCCTCCCGCACCTGCCACCCCGATTTTATGAATATTTTTTTATTATGTAAAAATATAAATTTAATTTTAAAATTATTTATTATAATAATATTTATTATAATAATATTTATTTTAAAATTTTATAAATATATTGAAAATTAAAATTATTAAAAATAATATTTCCATTGCCAAAATGACATAAGAAAATAAGACTACTTACAATGCTATAAATTTTGCTCAAACAATATTGTATCTCATAGGCTTCTTTATTGAGGTCTTTTTAGTTCAAAAATAAGAAAGGAACCAGATCCATGGACTTTTATGGTAATTTTGTTTCTATTTTATTATATTAATTAGAAAATGGTTATCAACTTTTCATGCATGTTATATAGAGGTTATATATATATATATATTGAATTTAAATAATATATTAATATATTATTTAATTTTAATAAATTTTAATATTAATAATTTTTCTAAATTTATATATATATAGAATTTAAATAATATATTAATACTATTTAATTTTAGTAAATTTTAATATTAATAATTTTCTTATCTTAGTGTTAAAAAAAGTAAGTTTAAATTAAGTTTACATTTTCAATTTATTTTATGATATTGCAAAAAAATATTAAAGAGTCAAAAACGTTTGAATTCTAATCAATATGAATTTATTTAAAAATTAAGTTTACATTTTTAATTTAGTTATAGGATTGAATTGATGATTTGAAAAAGATAAACTAAAAAAGTAAAATACTTTTTAACTCCAATTAATATGAAATTATTTAAAAATTATGTATCAACTTCATTTAATTTAAATATATAAATTTAATTTAAAATGATGATATTAAAAGATAAATATCATATTAATCTTTTAAAAATCTATAAGTTAAAAATAAATTATATTTCATAAGCAATTGAGTTGATAAAAAAGGCATTTATTGTTTGAACATGTTATTTCAAATTATAAGTTTAATGAATTAACCTTCAAATATTTTATATGAAAAGTATGTGCTTAATTTACTATCCACGTATTTCAACACATTAAGATTATTAATGTGGTGGTTGCTAGTAACGGATATGCACATACACATATCCCCAAGATATTAATAAAATAATATTATTTAATAATTTTAATAAAATACATATTTAATAACATAATTTAATTAAACATAATAATTATAAAATTATTTAATCCATATTAATGTTATTTAATTAATAATAACAATAATTAATTAATTATTATTATTATTTAATTAAAAATATTAATATATTAATATTGTTTAATTATTTTAATGAAATGGTTTGATTAACAATATTGTTTAATTAAATAATATTATTAATTAAACAATACTATTATTTTATAATAGGGAATTAAACAATATTATTATAAAATAATTTAATTGAATATTTTATAAGTTTAATTTTAATATTTAAACTTTTTTATTTACTATTTCATAAGTTTAAAAATTTATTATGGTTGACATATACTTTTTTTTGAAAAACTAAAATTTATTTTTCTTATCATAAATTGTTAATAATAAAAAAATAATTTCTATCACAATATACCTGCATTTAAATCCAAATTAAGTTATACCTTTACTGCTTATTATGCACTTTTCACCAAATAAAATCAAGGCTCCTAAACAAACTTTAAAAATAATTAATTAAATGACATGTTTTTAAGAATCATAAAAGTTTCTGAAGCTAGTTGATATGTTTTTATGATATAGCGAGGTCACTCGTTTATATGATTGGAAAATACAGCGACATCTTTCATCATGAATAATTGATAGGAGTGTTATACCGAGCTTGAGACTGCAGGGGATTAGAGTCTTGTCCTGCCCACTTCAAGATTCATCATTACTGATCTAGGTGTGTAGTATTTGGAATGTTTGGTTTTTCCACTCTATGCTGTTTTCTGGATATCTTTCACTGTAGCAGTGCTATCAACAAACTTGCATTGGTGTTGAAATCGAAAATCAATGGCGGGTGAACCTAGAGTAACGTTGGATGAAGCTATTAATGGCTACCGCATTGCAAAGGATTGTTGTCAAGAACCAACTTTAAAAATAATTAATTAAATGACATGTTTTAAAGAATCATAAACGTTTGTGAAGCCAGTTTATATGTTTTTATGATATAGTGAGGTCGCTCGTTTATATGATTGGAAAATACAGTAACATCTTTCATCATGAATAATTGATAGGAGTGTTGAGACTGCAGCGGATCAGAGTCTTGTCCTACCCACTTCAAGATTCATCATTACTGATCTGGGTGTGTAGTATTTGGAATGTTTGGTTTTTCCATTCTATGATGTTTTCTGGATATCTTTCACTATAGTAGTGCTATCAGCAAACTTGCATTGGTGTTGAAATCAGAAATCAATGGCAGGTGAACCTAAAGTAAAGTTGGATGAAGCTATTAATGGCTATCGCATTGCAGAGGATGTTGTGAACAATTATGGTCAGAGAAGCTATCAGAAAACAAGAAGCAGTTTGAGAATCGTCAACATGTCTAGATCAGTCTCAGAGCGTAACACCAATGGAGTACATGGTAAACTATGGTCGACCATAGTTGAACATGGTAAACCATGGACAACCATTAATACCTGTAGCCAACTTTGGTCAACCATTATCAACCATAGGGAAGAGTCAAACACGGTTAACCAATATCCAACCACAGTTAACCGTGGTAAACCAAAGTCAATTATGGCCAACCAAAGGCAACCAAATTTAACTAAAGTCATCCACAGTCGAACGTGGTTACCCATACTCTTCCATGATCAACCAAAGTCAACCATACTAAATGGAAGTCAACATAGTGAACCAAGCTCAACACAAGTCAACCTAAGTAAACAAAATTCAACCATGGTCACCCAAAGTCAACCATGGTCTACTAGGTCAACCATGGTAAACAATACTCAATCATAGTCAATTAGCCAAGCAAACTCAACGATAGTCAAACAAAGTTATCTATTATCAATTACAGCAAAACAAAGTCAACCATAGTTGACAGTAGTCAACCCTAGTCGATAATAGTCAAGCCTAGTCGACAATAGTCAACCCTAGTCGACAATAGTCAACCATATTCAATTAGTATCCCAAAGTCGACCAAATTCAACCAAAGTCAAAAAAAGTTAACCATAGTGAATCATGCTCAACCATAGTACACCAATGTCAACTATGGCCAACTAAAGTCAACCATAGTCGAACATGGTCAACCATGGTCAACCAACGTAATCCAAAGTCAATTATGGAAACCAAAATTCAACCATAGTTGAACATGGTTAGCCATGGTCAACCATAGTCAACCATGGTCAACCACAAATAATTGTATCCAACCTTGGTCAACCATATGGAAAATTCAAACAAGGTCACCCAATCGTCAATCATGGAAAAACAAGGTTAACCATGGTCAACAAAAGTAAACCAAAGTTAATTGTGGCCAACTAAAGTCAACCACATCTAACCATGGTCGCAAAAGTCAACCATGGTAAATTAATCAACCAATGTCTACCATGTTCAAGCAAAAGTCAACCATGGTAAACCAAATTTAATGAAATTCAATCATGGTTTACCAAATTCAACCATGGTCCATTATGGTCATTTGTGGTCAATGATGATCAACAATTGCCAACCAAAGTCAACCAGTAAACAACCATCGTTAACTATGTTCAACTAAAGTTATCCATAGTCCAACAAAGTCAACCATATTCAACCAAATTCAACAATAGTAAAACAATAATGGAATTATAATCAACCAAAGTCAACCATATCCAACCATAGTCAACATAGTGAATCATGGTCTACGAAAGTCAACCATCAAAATGTGCTATAAACATGTTTGAGAACTTAATATTCCAACACTTACAATTTTTTTTACCTCAATCAAAATATTTCGCTCTTCCCGGTTTATCCTAATATGGATTCAATTGATGGTGTACTTATGAGCTTTAACTTGCTCTTCATGTAAAAATAATTGTATAAAAAAAAATTCTATGCAGTGTTTAATAATATTTTTGCTTTGTACATTTCCTTCCAAATCAAAGTATTCCTATATATTGTTTTTGTATGTGTTTAATAGAAATTCCAATTTTAAAATATTTAACTTTTTCTGTTATTATTTTTCTTCATTGTGTACACTATATGTTTTTTACTTCCATGCCTTGATAATATCAAATACATTTACAAATGTCATTTCACATCTTACATTCATAGATAGCTTCTCCATATTTTCCATAAATATTACTAGTTTTGTAATTAATTATTTCATGATTATAATTATTTTCTTTTTAGGATTCATTTAATTTACATTTATTTTACTTTTTCTAATAAGTAAATTTGAATTATAAATACAATTGTATTTTATTTAAATTTTTAAATATAAATTTCAAATATAATTTTTTTTTTAAATATAAATTTTATTTTATTTTATTTAAAAAAATCCTATAAGTAAATTTAATTACTAATATTAATAGAATATTAAGGTATTACTAATATTAATAACAATTATTTTACTTTTCTTTAAATTCAATTAATTATTTTACTGTGACTTTATCTTTAATATTAATTATTTTACTTATCTTTAATTTTTTTACATTTATTTAATTTATTTTTAATTTAATTTAATTTAATTTTTTTATAAATAAAACACTTTTTAATTCCAACTAATATGAAATTATTTAATGTTAAGTTTTATACTTGTTTCTAACTTACATTAGTTTCATGTTGTTCACATATGGATAGACAGTAGTTCATAATTTTTAAAGTTAGTGGTAGTTTGTTGATTTTTAGTTTTACATTACAATACATTTACTCCAGTTCCTATTACATTTGATGTACGTAATCAAAAAGAGTGGAATTAGATGGTTTAGTCTGAATTAATTTACATTTACAAGTTCTCCCTATTAAACATCTAATCTCCGTAGCTCTCATTCTGTTCATAGTTGTTATTTGGAAGTTTAATTTAGTAGTTTCTTACTTTTCTAGAAGTAATTTGTGTTTCAGTATTTGTTTTCATCTTTCTTATTAATTAACCATAGAAGTAGAGTAGTATGATCTAGTACTATTCTGATCTGTGATTTAATTGTATTCTTAAATATTTAACTCGGTTTTTCATTTTGAAAGATCTTTCGATCTTTTTCCTTATTAAACATTTTTTAGGTCTGACAAACTTGAAACTTTAGAACCTTTTCTACCTTGGCATATATTTTGCTTCAACTCTAAGTTTACTGATCCTGGTTGATAATTAATATTAGGTGTTTTTATTTGAGATAGCTCACACACCCAACAAGCTTCTTACTCAGATTGAATGTCAGGTTTTTGTGTTTACTTCCCCTCATTTTTTGCTTGTGCAACGTTCGAGTGCAATATGATTCATCATTTCCTTCATGGGGTTTCTTCGATGGTCAAACCTTCTTCACTATATATATATATATATATGCGCATGTTGTTACAATGTGTATCTACACGTAGGAGTCATTGTCTGATTAGGTTTGTGTGTTTTTTATTCTCCTTGCGCCCAAAGTGTGCGCCATCTTCCAACGTGTGAATCATGGCGTACTTATCTCTTTTCTGCTACATGTTTTCTTTTGGTGAAGTGTTACCATTGTCACTGCAATCCTGCTAGTGCCATCCCCTCCTCTGTGTGAGATATTTGGTATAGTATGCGTCTGAGGTTGCTGATGTTTTCTTGGATGCAAAAGGGTGTCATCCATTTCTGCCAGTTGTGGGTGCGAATAGTCCACTAGGGAAATGCCAAGGAGTGTCTCGTCGTGGATTCTGCCAAATCTGCATGGTGGACATTTTTCTTGCTAGCTTCTCAACGTTTTCTATGGACTTCCTTTCCTTGTTTGGTGCGTGATTCCATTCTAATGTTCATTGCATTTACGATTTGTGCGCGGCAGCCTCCTCTCTCCTCGTTCTATGTCAAAATTGGCATTTTTTTAATGTACATCAATGTGTAGTGCCTTCAAATCTGCGGATTAAATAGTGGGATTCACTCATGGAAATCACTCATTGAGACTGTGCTTATGCTCAACACTCGGAAGTTCAACTTGGTAATGGGAATTATAATGTGAATTTGGTTCATTGCTATGGAAAATAAAAGAATCTTTGTTTTTTCATGCCATAGAATGTTTATACTTGATTTTCTTCTTTCTATTAAAATGAGGTTTTCTTTCTTCTTTAGACCTACCTTTCTATACTATTGTTATTTGATTTTGGCGTCTTCATTTGATATTTTATTCCATTCAATACCCTTCCCAAACTACTAATACAAAACCGGATTACTACCTTCTAAAGCTCAGTTCAGTTCTAATGTTATTAATATTAATTCTATTTCTCTATATTTTACTGCCCCTAAAATGCCAATATTCATCGTCGCGTCATGTCAAATGGAACTGGATTCCACCACTACTGACTATTACGTCACAAGGTCGAGACCCGTTAAGTATTATGTTTAGCGTCTTATGGTGGAGTCCCACCTCTCGACCGAATGGTAAAGGTCAAATCCAAAAGCATTTTTTTTAACGTTTTACTGCATTTGTAATTTTTTTCGTTTATACCACAAATCACTTTAATTTCGTCGTAGTACTTGCATTCCATGACGTCGGTAGTTGCATATTTTGAGGTTAGGATTTTGGATTGCATTAAATTTTATGTCCGAAGATCGATTGTACTGTAAGAATTCTGAGCTATAGAGGTTGCAGTCGACTTATATACATTGTATATATCATTGCTTTCCTCTTTGGATTTTTTTAATCTTGCTCAAAAGAGAAATCCAGCTTCTATTTACGTGTACATTATAGATTATTTTTCTTTTCAAAGTTTACTTTAAAGATTAAAATTTATGTAAATGATGTAGTTTTTGGCATCAGTTTCACTATTGCAGAGCTTGAAGATTCATTCATATTTGTGCCTGATATATACACATGAGCAGGTATTTGTGGAATTATGTTCTGTACCTTTTTTTCTTTTTCATCGATTTGAAGTGTTCAGGATCCCTGTGTTGTTGAAATTCAAGCAGCTTATAGTAGTACTCTAACACCTATGGTTGAGTTAACCCAATGAGTTAACTGTATCGTTTCTCTATGAAGGCTTTTAGTTTGAAGGTTATTACATCCTTATTTCTCGTATTGTGTTCATAAAATTTTCTTAGCATGGAAAAATTTTAGTATTTTTTTGAAAATTGTACAAGCCATCGTTGATCTTTAAGACTTTAAATCTTAATTTTAAAGACTCGATGAACTATACAGATTTTACAGATTTTTTGTGAAAATTTCTACAATACTTAAAATGTTTCTTTAAATATTTGGATGGAATCTTCTAGATTACTCAAAGTTCTGTCCCAACCCAATCAAAGCAAAACAATATAACACGATAAGAGTCTGAGGGATTCATTAACCCTCACACAAGCTCAATGCCCAAACTTAGATCCAATAGTCAAATTAATGTTGAATGAAATCCTGAACACCCGATATGCCAATTTTTTTATTTTTATTTTGAGTAAGATTGAAACTAAGAAGTCATCATAAAGACAAAAATCTCAAATAATTACAATGCAACTTTGAATTTGAGTAAGCTTGCAATTAAAAGAAGGCATACCAAAGATGGCAATCACAAGGAATCACCAATGTCAAAGAGTAGACAAAAAATACAGTTTTGTGCGACTAAGTCAAGCTGGGAGCCTGTATGTTGAATAACCAACCGATCAATCATGTTCCAAGCCACCGAGATGAAAACTTAGAAAGATCAAGTTCAAACCAAGGAATTCAATTTTATGAAGTGATGTCAAGGAAAATAAGCAGTCAATCCATCTTGAGAAATTATTAAAAATGTTATTATTATAATGGAATTATTGCCAAAGCCTTTCATAATGTTTCAAATAAATGTTTATAAGATTTATAACCTACCCCTAGCTAGCATGCTTGTAACGTGTCTGGTGTATTGCGATCAGAAACTTGAGTTATATTGCAGCGAGGATGGGATTTTCCGTTGGCTTCTTATCACGATAGAGAAATTCATTTTCATTGATTAGAGTTGTTGTTGTTGGGTTGATAGAGTGAAGACAGAGTACAATCGATGCAGTCAAAGGGAATACGTTGCAAAATTTAATTATACCATGCAGGAGAACACCAAAAGCATGGTAGTATGCACTCCTTACTGCTGAAAAATAAGATTCAATAGGGGTCCATGGTCTCCAGAGGAAGACATCCTCCTCAGCCAATACATACAGGCCTTTGGGGAAGGTCCATGGAGGACTTTACCAAAAAAGGCACATAACAAGTTCATATCATTTCTTCATAGTCCCAAAAAAAATCAAGGCAGTTCTTGTTAAAAGGTGACTAGGATCCCAATCGAATTAAGGTTATTATGGAGAATCTTAATCAAAATCTGTGTTGCAAATGAGCATTAGGGTTTGCATTCAAGGCATAATTTGTGAATGTTACTTGTTGTAGACTTGCAAGGTTTTATAATGGTGGCCTTTATATCGATAAAATTCTTCTTGGATATTTGATCATTTATGTAGATATGTTTTCTTACTTGTGGGTATGTGCTTCTCTTAGTTGTTGGGAAGCCTTTCTCCCATATTTCATCTCTTTATTCATGGAATTGAATGGATTATTCGTCAAAGTTGGCTATATCTTTTGCTTAGATGCCCATTATAGAAGAGTATAATCTCTCGGGACTTGTACCAGTCCTGTCTATTAAGACACACCATGCCCATGAGGGTTTCACTAGTATGTGGTGAATGCAAATTTTATTGCTTGTGGTTATGTGCCTCTCTTCGTTGTTGGGAAGCCTTTCTCCTAGATTTCATCTCTTTGTTCATGAAATTGAAAGGATTCTTTGGTCAAAGTTGGCTATAGCTTCTGCTTAGATGCCCATTACATAATAGTTTAATCTCTCGGGACTTGTACCGGTCTTGTCTTTTAAGACATGCCATGCCCATGAGGGTTTCACCAGTATTTGGTGATTGAAGTAGAGTTTGACTCTATCGAAGGTGCTTTAATAAACCATTATACATCAAGTTAAATCTCAAATATTTTCAATTCCTTGCTATAATATTGAATATGGTAATATTCTTATAATCTTGAATATGATATTATACTCCAAAGATCTAGAAACAAAATTACAAAGAAATACATTTTGTGAAATTTGATTACAAACTAAACTAGAACTCAAAATAAATATTAAGTTCAAACTAAATCTAATATAAAATTAAATATTAAGTTCAAACTAAAATCCAATAAAAAGAGAAAATTATATCAAAACTAAGCAAAAACAAGAGCTGCAAGCAACTTAGTCCCTTCCATTTGAATCGAATCAGCCTAACCTTATATGTTTATGATACATTCAAAGTTGAGAGGTATAAAAAAACTTGAGAGCACCAATTTCAATATTTTCCGCACTTAAAATCTCAATGTTCAAAAAATTGATATTTGCATCTCAAGTTTTGCGATACCTTTATACCATATTTAATTGAAATCTATGTGCTTTTTAATTGATACCTACACAAGAAACAGATAATAGAATAGCAAGAATTTGAATCTACATACTATTAACTACTTGAAATACATGAGCTTGTTAGTATTTACTATTTATAACAAACTGGGAGAAGACCAACTCATAATTTGCTGGTATGCCAATTGGGAAAATAAGGTGTACCAACTTGACAGATAAGTATACCAGCCTATGTGAGCTTAACAACTGTCTATGTACAATAACGCGATCTGATTGTGTATCCAAGACAAGATTTCTAATTTTAATTTTGCAATTAAACTTTGATTATCATTTTGACAGCTGGACAAAGGAATCCCAACCTTTCAACAAAGACAATTTAGAACTTATAAACAAAATGTAAAAGCAATATATGGGAGTTTCAAAGTTTTCATGAGTCATTTTAAAACCTGCATTTAGTTGTACAAACAAAATGTCCTGTTAGTTTGGTTTATCAAGGTGCACATTGTATAACACAAAATCATACATGCAAGGAACCATCTCCAAGTGCCTACATTAGAAGAATATGCTACACATTCAGCTGTTTAGCCTCAAAAAATCCAATTCTACAAATGTTGTGTCAAATCAAGGCTCATGTCATGTTTATGATCACTTAGTAATGGCAATTATTGCCAATGCCAAATGCCAAAAAGATAAGCATCTCATACAAGAAGAACTAATTACATCAAACTGAAGTAGTTTGTAATGTCATTTGGAAAGTATTTACTTCTCTGAGATTTTGTATAGACACTTTCAGTGCTTCTTGATAGAAGTTGCAACCCATATATTTTTCAATATGTCTAAAAGGCCATATCAGAGGTTTTGTAGTTAACTCCAAAATTGATCACGTAATACACAATAGATAGTTAAATAGTTTTAGAGGCTTGGACCAACTAATATATCTATTGGCCTATCTTCATGTTTTTTTTTAACATTCCACTCTAAATTATACTATACTGAGCACCTTTCATGACGTCCAGAATGTGGGGATACATAATTTTCAACATAAAAGAGACCTCCATAATTAACTGCATTGGTAGTTGAGAATGCTCACCTGCATGTGCTATCTTAATTCAAAGTAAGGCCAGGACTGCATTTACAGTACTCATTTAAACCTCTCAAGGATTTTGTATGGTTGAGAATCAGTATCATGTCATTTGTGTGAGGATGGCATGAGAAAGTTGAGAATTAGTATCATGTCATTTGTGTGAGTATGGCCTTCAACCACCAAAACAATAAATAATCTATGAATAGCAGTCTAGAAAGTTAAAGCTCCAGCAGTACAATCCATAACAATGCATATAAAAAAATTATATAAATTTATAAAACATTACATAAAAATCGTAGCATGAATACATTTAGGAATAAAAAAACATAACTTGATAAACGTTTAATTAAAATCCCTAATGCTCTCAAATTCTTTCATGCAGACCCAAGTGGCGGAGAAAATAAGCCTACAGTCACAGACATTTTATTTTATTTTACCCTATGGATGCTTGACCATTTCTGGCCATTGATACCTGGACATTTTCTTCTATTTTAGAATGCAATATGCCATATATGAAAATATTTTAGATAAGCACAATAATTAAACAATAGGACAAAGGGCTTAACCCTAAACTGGAATAAGTTTTTGAGATGGATTTCTTAACAAAACCTCATTTACATTTGAAATTCTTAAAATGTGATACAAAAGGGTCTGTCACTAAGCAACTCTATGGTTCAAGAGGATTATAGTAGTGTAACTATTGCAAACGTAGTAGGGAAGAAATAGAAATCAAATATGTGCACTGCACTCCTTGAAGAGTGATATCATGAGCTATATGCAATTTGAGAAGGTTCACATATCTGTGCATATCGTTTTCCAACCAGAAATAAGTTTAGGAATTGACCCAACCAGGAATTCTAATGACCCCAAAGAAAGACAACAACTGTATCTATCCAACAGAAAACAAGCACAAAAGAGGGGGATTGCTTGGTTACCAGAGTAACTGACACCGTCTTCCATCGTTGCTTATCCCACGAGGAAGAAAAACAATTCCTTAATGATTGTCACAAAAGAAGAAAGATCAAATAGGTCATCTCATTCTATCGAGCGCCACAGCAGCAAAGCTATAAGAATAGGAAGGAGGGGTGTGTTTTTTCAAAGTCCACACAACCCAGAATTGAACATTATGCCAATTGAAGGAAACAAACTATCACTATGAGAAAGTTACATGTTATGATAAAAAATATAATGAATGGAAGTACGTCTTACCAATACTTACACAAGAGGAATGAGGGTAAGCTTGAAAGAATTTCCTCTCTTCACGACCATCCTCAACTCCTAAACCCTCCACAAACATTTATATATGGATAAGAGAAAGGATCTTTAGATGCTTCATTAACACATGAAAATTAAGTGCAGAGATGAACAAGGAAAAATTACCCTTGAGTTCATTTAATTAACCCGCCTCTAAGCTCCTCCTATTTTGTATTGCTTGTATATCGTCATTTGTTGCTTGACAGACTATGGAACTTTGCTGCCTATGCATCTAAACCTATTATTAATCCAAGTTACATATATTTTTCACTAGGTATAAGATGAAAATCCTAATTCTTAATATAGTATATACATATACAAAATTTAGATATGAAAAAACTTAATTTGTTGTGAAGCATTTTAGGATGAATTGATGTTTTTTATTTAAAGCTCCAAACTCATACATTATTTATTATTTATTTATTTATTTATTGCACTGATGAGTTTGATGCCAAATGAAGAAACAAAGACCACATTTACCTCCCTAGAGGATTTCATTTCCTGACTGCATTTCCATTCAAAGTAGTCATTTCTTTGGAAATCAGATTGATTCCATGTACCCAAAGCTCTACATTTGCAGCACTCTCAAACTATTATAAGAAGTCATTGATATTATAAATCAAGATTGATAGGCCAAAATATGACAAGCAACTATGTATACACCAGAGCCGAACAGAGTTCATGTATGATATTAACTAGATAATGTCAAATCTGTCGACCAAATATATTCTAGTTATTATGAAAAAATAAACATAGAGGTCAAGCTTCTGTAGAAGACGGATTTAAGCGATCTCCATCAAATTAAGAAGCATATTCGGTAAATCATGGTTGTTAATAATGTCACGCCATAGTTTTTATTTCCATTCATTAAAAAGAGAACCGAGAGTTAGTATCGATATAAACCTAAATTTAAGAGCAAAGATCTCAAAAATTAATGAAAGGAACCCTTACAGTGAGGAGTGGCTTCCAAGCTTGAGCCGCCATGTCGGCCTTTAAGGAAAACTAAGCCCACTTTTCCAACAACAAGACGACATTGAAAAACGACCATGATATTTAAATTATGTATGAATAATGCAAAGATTATTACCAGTCTGAGTATTATAACTAAGTCCTGGCGAGCTCACCTACCAAGGATAGAAAAGACATACATTAATTCTCATGAAACAGTTTGCTGGTAAACAAAAGAGCCACAAGAATGACGTTTAAGACCAGAAACCAAATGATAAATAGTGGTGAGGACTTAAGCTTACCTGAGCCATTGGATAAATTTGGGAGAACCTAGTTCAGTCGGGTAAGAGATGTTCTTACACCTAGTAGGGTCTGCCACACTTGGCATTCCAGGAGGCACACAGTTGTAAAAAGGTTTAAATGCAAAGTTGCAAACTTGTCAACCTGTAAACCTTGACGCCTGTCAACAGATACGTATGTATGTATGCTCAATTGTCAGGCTATCCACTATAAGAAAAATATTTAGATGTTAACATTTGCAAGTTCAAAGTCGTTCTATTTTCATTTTTACTTAATCCTTGCCAATAATGAAAATTGTCTTTTCATAAACTCAGAAATGCAAGATTGCAAGAAATTTAGATTTGTGAATTGTTCTAGACTGGGGGAGGGGTTTATCATTAAGAAAAAATGTAAGGTTTTAACTTTTAGGGCCCTGAGCAGACCCTGGGTGACATAGCTAAAAATTGATGGAGCACCTTGTTTCAGGAGATAGGTCATACAATTAGAAAAATCAAATAAAATAATCATCAATTTAAGGAATAGGTGTAAGCTTCTACAGAGGGAGAAAAAAAGACATGAGATCACTATAATGCAGAGAGTAGTGGAGAAGAGGCAACTTAGAACAATGATGGACTCAAAGAGAACATAATAACAATAATACAATGCAAATATCAAAAACCAAACAACATTAATGGGTCCACAATAGTTTTCCCAAAGCACATAAACACGCAACTATGATACCCACCCACAGCATTGAACATCATCATACAAAATCTTTGCCATAAAATGAACAAACTTAAAAAAACATGGCCGAAGTGATAAAAACTATAAAGAAAACCTACAAAGTGATAACACAAGAATATCTAGTTAATATCAAATATCAAAATTCATACCTTCAGTCCGAAACATTAAACTTCAGTCCGAAATATTTGTACATGTCACTATGATTGCCAAAAAAGGCGAGCATACAACTATGTAACACTGGACTGAACAATCTATAAGATCTTCGAAGAAAAGCTAGAATATATATTACAGAAAACATTACCAGATAACAACATATATTAAAATTTAAAATTAAGCATCTCTCAAATCCAGTCAAATGCCCGCTGAAATTGAAGGTGAATTTGCATGTCCTGGAGAACTGTGTGAAACATCCATCCCAATAATAATTGTTGGTTTTGTAGATATCTTAGGTATCTTATGGGAAAATTCCACAGCCAACACAGAGTTGAGGCCACCAACCTGAAGGAAAAAATAATAGTTCTAGAAACACATCAACGTATTTAAGCAAGAGGCATGTCTAAAAAGAGAAAGGTATACCCACTAAAATTCAGATGCGGGAGGCTACCTTTGCATTTATTTTCAAAGCCACGTTTGTTAAATATTGATCATTGACCTTCTTCTTATTTTGAGGGGCAATATATTGATTAATGACCCCCAAGTCCGCCAAGAATTTCCTCTTCCAGGGCCCTAAAACAGGGAATAAATAAAAATATAAAATAAGAAATGTTACGAAGTCACAAAATCGAGTTAGCATCATAAAAAGTAAAAAGTAAATTCATTTTATTAACACAAGAGTTACACAATCACCATAAAGATCAGTGTTCTTCCTCTCTGGTAAGAAGCAGAGCAGAAATTGAGGCGGCCTTGGAAGTTTAGACTTCATCTGATTTAGCATCCTATCTACCCTGTCAACAGGGTTCCTATTTCTATCTTGAGGCGACTCTTCTAGAACCCCCAAACAGTCGGCCATTACCTAGAGTAGACATTTCAATTATGCAATGTCCAAACATATAATATGTAAAATGCAATTGTTTAATTCATATGTAGATAACATACCAACCCTCTTCTGGCACAACATTGCTGAAGGTCACATCCCATGTTATTTATTTCATTAGAACGAACTCTTGAATTGAAACATGCAATTGCCAATTCTCCAATTTTTGTTGCCCGAACCATAGTCTCTGAACAAACGATTGGGATAGATTAAGAATCTTGAGTGAGGGAGTTTCAAATCAAATTTTCGAAAACATCAAAAGGTGAAAACCTTGTTATTGAAGTTCCAATGACCACCCCTTCAACTATTGAGAAACCACGCAATAACGAATGAATAGAGATGACACTGATCTCTAATTATAGAAATATGATGCACATAAGAACGATAAGACGGATGAAAAAAAAGTTGCTTGGATAATAAGAATCTCCAAACAAAATCATGCTTACACCGTAAATCCTAGCAAGCTTCCATTCCTTTATATTGAACTACTAGAATTAGACTTCATTCCCCTAAAATAAAATGCTACAAGTTTTCTTACTTATGAGGAAACATTTTTCCTCCTCGGCTACGAAGAAAAAAAAAACAAACACCCCTATACATTGAAGAAAGGAATGGGCAATTTACATCTCTACTCAATACACACGTCCTTGGCAGGACTTTGGTTTGTTAAACCAGAATGCAACAATAACAATTTAACTTTAAGCCAACAATCAAAAGAGAAGATGTACAAAGTTTCCTTTCAAGTGTCTTAGTTCCTTGAGAACAAGAATCAACAGTCTTACTAGTTATTCATGTCAAGACAGGTCTAAGCAATATATGACAAATTTCAAAAAACTTTCAAAAATATCAATACTCTAAATATGTAAAACCAGTTTTTCACTTAACAAATCAAAGAGCAGATAATTCACAGAAAACAAGCAGAATAGTCTTGGGGCAATGAAATTCATTTATTTCATAATGAAATCCAATAGTAGATTATTGTGGTACTCTGAAGTTTATTTATAATCAACAAACCAAACTGAAGGAATTAGGTCAACTGGCTGTCAGCAATGTTTCTCGGCATTTGACTAGTTCTGTGCCAGTAGGTGCTCCACTCAAATCCCCTTGAGTTAATTGCACTAGTCTATTCTAGCTTCACTACAGATGCCATCCACAAATGTGTAAATATGGGAATGCATCCCTTAGGTTTAATGATTTAATCCCTTGGAAAGCAAGGGATATAAGCTTTCAACAATTCAATTCATAATGAAAATCTAATGGTAGATTATTGGAAACCTAGGGATATAATATTGCAACAATTCCAGTCATAATTGTTGGCAATTGTGATAATTTCTCCTGCCACGTGTATGAGTTTGTGGTTGGTCTAATTAATGCTGGAATTTATTTGCCTAATTGCTTCTCCAAGAAGCCTCTCCATGGATGTTTCTAGACATCGTGGATGTTTCGAGAGAACTCTTCACATATGTAAAAATCCTTTTCTTTTCGGTTAATGAAAGACATAGTTTTCTGGGCTTTTCAGCCATTGTGTTTTCTGTTGCGCCCTCCCACAATTGGTATCAGAGCGTATGGCATCCTGTGAGCCAACGCTGTGGTAGAGAGACTCCCTAGCAGTCATCTAGGAGAGTTGTGCGTTGAGCCAAATCTGGACAGCGCTATCGTCAATCAAATCTGCAATAGCAGGGCTGCTGTAGCAGTGGTTATTTGTCAAGTGCGGTTGAGCTGTGTGTCTCCCGCTGGTGAGAGAAAGAGGACTTGCCGTGACCTGTATAAAGAGGACTCACATTTTTGAGACCGCAGTTTGTGTAGAGTGGAGGCTGGGAAAGCAATGGTGAAACCCAGTTTATGTCTAGTTCGGGTTCCTTCATATGTGCAACTGCTTGTAGCTACAGGATGAAGAAGTCGAGTTTCTTTTTGTTGAAGCCGAGATCTTCCCTCCGCCAACCCATGTGCCGTGAACTGATGACAGATCCGTGAAGAGGAGAATGATTGGTGCAGAGAATGAAGACGGAGCTGGAGAGCTCGTCCCAGTGCTTTCCGTCTCCAAGAATGGATTACGAATCCGCACTATTCTTCTGCGCGACCCAAATTCAGAGGAAAACGAGGGAAACTTCGTGGAAGAAATAATATTTATGGTGGGAAGGCATCCGGATTGCCATGATGGATCTCTGCCCTCCGCCCACTAGTCTCTTCATTGTATGCTCACACCCTTGCGTGTAAGAAATATCAGAGCTTGTAAGCTCGTATCCCCCTGCGCATTGAGTCTTTTTGGGTGATGTCTTGGCACATGCATAGCAGCCATTCTGAACCATATAGCTGATTCTTCGCCATCTTAGAAGCCGTCAGCCTAAACGAAGGAGCCAGTTGTTGTATGAGGTTTGTTGTTGTGAAGGCAGAACTTCTGGGTGTCTGGTTTACGTCCGTCGTTCGTTCCCCTGGCAGAAGCTAGAATTTGTGAAGACCTCCGTTATACAGATCCTGCAGCTGCCAGATAGACGCAGCCGCCTTTTGTGCTTGCAGCTAAGAAGTTGGGCGAAGGAGGTTCCACATTGGTTGTAGTCTTAAGAGTGCCAGTGTGAGGCTCTTTTGTGCAGCAGTATGAGAGCTGTCATTTTTGAAATGGATTTTCAGACTGTCGGATGAGCACAAGCCCTCGTGGTTTGAGAAATTGGGTGCCCCCATGTCCTTTAAGGACTCGCTGAGACTTGGGTAAGGGGATAAGTTGTAGGAGACACCTGCCAGTGTTGAGAAGGAAGTTGAATACATAGAAGCCTTGAAGAGGCCGTGGATGATAAAGAAAAAGGAGAGGGCCGTAGCCCATAGATTTTGTTTTGTTTTGTTGAGAAGAAGAAGTCCCCTGACACCAATATCTGGTGCTGGGTGAGTCGGTGTTGCTGCGGATCGATGCAGCCATCTTTGCAGAGACCCTCGTTGTTGGTCATCTTCTTTTACCCAAGGCGTTGAACCATTTCTGTTCATAGCTACAGTGTGAGGCAGTTTCTCTGGACTTGTATGAAGGAAACCCTTTGTGGTTGATGAAGAAGTCTTCAAGTTCCGGTTTGTGCCGATGATTGTTGAGCTACACTTCCTCACATTGTCTAAAAGGTAAACCTCTGCCGTGTTGCTGATGGGTTTTGTGATTTTTGTTGAATGTGAAGTCTAGATTGTCCAATGTCTTGGACTGAATGAAGTGTTGTAGCATTGTTTCTATTATGCTCTGTTTTTCGGAGTTTTTATTTCTCCTCTGTCCCCTTCATTTGGGGTTAGTTGAAGCCTATAGCCACTTGTTTCCTCTTTATCCTGGTGAAGGGAACCATATTTGTTGGGTTTAAGAAAGAGTTGTAGCGCTGCTTTGTCTAATTCTGCATCTATATTGAGCCCAATAGCTTGTAAGAGTCCACATTTGAATCCTTTTTCTATTGTTGGACATGGTTTGTAGTGTTGTCTGTGCACCTATGAGTCATATTGCTTATGTGCCGAAAGTGCTGCCATTATGGAAATGAGTTCGCAGGTGCTGGTGTGAACTCTCATAATAGTTAGTGGACTTGATTGGTAAATCCCTTGCATAGCAAACATTTGTGTTGGTGAAAATCCAGTATTGTATGGGAGGCCGTTTTTCTTTTGAGAAAGAAGAAGACCCTCCAGAATGAATAGGCATGTTGCTGCAGCCGAGTTGTTGAAGTCGTCAGTTATAAATTCCTCTTAGTTCTGATGTGTTACTGCTGAGTGCTCCCATGGTTAATGGTTCAACAAATTTGAAGAATTCATCTTGAATGAAATTGAAATTGGGCATTTATAGAAGGAAGCCCATGTGTTTCTGCATTGGAAAAGTTTAGCCATGTATAAGAAGAGGGTTGTTTCCCGTGTTTAAAGAAATTGAGACCAGTTGAGCAGAAGCTCAGTATTTCAAGAAGAGTACCAGAAGTTGGAGGAGCTGAAGAAAAATCAGTGTATTTTTATGCAGAATTGAAGCTTGGAAAATCCAAGCTTTCCAGTTAATAAGGTGTTATGGGTCAACAAAGACGTCTTAAACAGATTAGAAGAATGAATAGAAGGGCAGAAGCAATTTATTTTGCACAAATTTATGGTAATGGTTCTGCTGTAGCAGAGCCAAGGATTGAAGAAATCTATGATGAACTGCCCATTCCAGTTTTCTCAGGTAAGAATTTTGAATTTTGGGTTATTAAAATGAAAACTCTGTTTCGCGCTGAAGGTGTGTTGAGTGTAGTTGAAAATGGATTCAAGGAACCCCCAAACCAGGCAGCCTATGAGGTTTTGCCCCAAAGTCAAAAGATTGAGCTCATGGAAAATATGAGAAATGATGATGTGGCATTGTTCCTCATTCGACAAGGTTTGAATGAGAGAATTTTACCCACGATTGCTAATGCAGGCAGTGCTAGAGAAGCCTGGGAGTGCTTGAAAAGAGAATTCGATGTAAGGGGGAGAAACATAAATCAGCATCAAGCTGAGCGACATGGTGTAGAAATTCAGAATGTAGATGCAGTTGTCATTGACAATGCTGAGAGTTGTAATGAGTTTAAAGAACTAGTTGCTGAAGCAAAAGATAAGATTGAAGATGCAAAGACTAAAGATGTCAAAGAAGAGAAAAGCAATTTTGAAAATATTTTGATGAAAGATGAAAGCAGCTCTGTAGATACTGCAACACAAAACAATGTTGAAAATAAAATGGATGAAAATGTTATTGCTGAACATGAATTTGAATTTTATGAATTTCATAAAAATGTTCATGTTTTAGACCATCTTCAGAATGATGTGATAGGTGCTGAATCACATGCAATCGAAGAAAAGTTTGCAGAAGAGAAATCTGAAAAGGTAAAGAAAGAAGTCTTCTTGTATGTTGCAAAACAGTTTGGAAGAATTGAATATTGCATGCATCAGAATGCCACAGATGTTGAATATAAACTTGAAGAAATTGACAACAATCTCATTGTTAATGGTGAATATTTCAAAATAATGGATACTGCAAATGATGAGAATAAGGACATCATCGAAGAAAATTCATTGATGAACGTTGAATGCAGACCTGTAATTTATGATGAAGAATTTCTGAGTGAAGCTGAAAAGATTGCACTTGAAAATGAAATTAAATTAATTTTTAATATGATCAACGGTGAAGAAGGTTCACTTTCTGCAGAATGCAATGAAGATGGAAACACTGTAGATGTTTTTGATGAAGTGAAATTTAGGATTACAGCTAAGGCAGTACATGAAGACAATTCAGAAGTAAAAGTTTCAGAATCAGCAGAAGTTGATGAAGAGCTTTGTGCAGGTGATGTAGTCCTTGAAGAAATGGTTGATGAAATGTTGAAAATTTATTCAAAGATGAAATCAACAGAAAATTTGTTCAATGGAGAAATGAATGCCCATGAAGATGTGTATGGCAGCAGAGAAGCTGTTGATCTTAAAAAATATGTAATGGACACTATTGAGCAAATGGAATTTGAAGAACAACCTGTAAATGAAATTTTTGAGAAATGGAATCCTAAACAGATCAAGCACTACTATCAGTTGATTTCATGGCAGCAGCTAGTTCAATGGAAGATGGATATATCACAGCTTAAAAGTTTTGAGTACAGCCAATAGAAAGCTATTGAAGACTTTGATGATGTTGATGGAAGAATTAGGCCGAAGGATGTTAACGATAGCAAATTTGAAGAATCAAAGAAAAATGTGATGCTGGAAAAGAAAGTGAAACTGAAAGAGCCAAAGCACAGCTGGTTTAAAGTTTGGCGTCGTTGAAGATGGAAAAACTGCAAACAAATTTGAGTTTCCAGAATTATGTGTTTCTGAATGTTTCACAAGTTTCTTTTGAGAATCATTTTGTAAGCCTAGCCGAGACTATAAGACCAGCAGGCATGTTTATCAATCATGTATTTTTGAAATTTGCATTTTTTGGAAGTCTGTCATTTTGAATGTAAACTCTGTATATGAATTTTCTGTATATGAGTTTTGTATGTGGCTGTAGAAATTAAAGGGGAGTGTTGGCAATTGTGATAATTTCTCCCGCCACGTGTATGAGTTTGTGGTTGGTCTAATTAATGCTGGCATTTATTTGCCTAATTGCTTCTCCAAGAAGCCTCTCCATGGATGTTTCTAGACATCGTGGATGTTTCGAGAGAACTCTTCACATATGTAAAAATCCTTTTCTTTTCGGTTAATGAAAGACAGAGTTTTCTGGGCCTTTCGGCCATTGTGTTTTCTGCTGCGCCCTCCCACAATAATGAAAATCTAATGATAGATTATTGTCGTCCTTACAATTTATAATCAAACAAATCAAACACAAGGGTTATCTCAAACACCTGTTGCCAGCATTTTTGGGTATTTACTTTTAGCTAGTTCTGTGCCAAACAAATCAAACAAGGTTTTAGATCAACTAGTAGTTGCATTTGGCTAGTTCTGTCCCAGTAGGTGCCTCATTCAAATTCCCTGGTTAGAGGCACTAATCTATGTCTTTTTTAGTAAAGATGCCATCTACTAATACTAAGGATGCCATCCATTAATGTGGGGAAGCATGAAATGTGTTTACCCAGGAGTTTTTCCTCGTTTAAAAATAAAACGATTACAGAAAAAAAAATATATAAACTGTCTAGAATGATCACCTAGTTAATAAACACGTGGGCTTGTAACAGAGTATTCTACATAAATTATACATTTAATTTTCCCGATGCGAAGATAATATACATTATGATAGCATTAAGATGAAAGAAAAACAATGCCTTACCATGGGTGGGTCAAGAATTCGACCATCTAAACATACCAACTGTTTATCAACATTGATATTGCAGGCCTTCAATAATGTATCAGAATTGTAATTATTGACTTCCATTCCCTGCATCATCGAACACTAGTCACAATCTATTTTTTATAAAGATATTAAATGAAATCCAAACAAAACCATACTTGCCTTCAATAACAATTGCATTCGTTCATCAGGATTTTGTCGGGATTGCTCCATAAGTGATGTGTGTTGTTGAGTAGAACGGGACTTAGTATATCTTTGTCCGGAAAGGATTTTGCAAAGCTGGCGATTGTAGAAAACACACCCATTAGATAATCAATATTTTTCTCCATAAATTATTGATTCAACGCGCCCTGTTGAAGCAACCTATGCATGAAATCTAGAAACATTTTATATTACTGACCTCAATTGGCAGATAATTGGGTCGTTTTTTCTCCCTACATCCAAGCATAATAGGTCGCCTGAAAACTGCAACGGAGTTTGTTTTGTATTTACAAAGTAATCATATAGAGTCACATCCACTGTTTGAAGAGGCTCTGCTTGGTTGTTGCCTTGGCTTCTTACTTTCATTGAAAATCTTCACACAGAAGGGTCCCACATAATTCAATACAGAATCCCAAGTAACCAATAACATGATGAAGCTACCAAACATTAGAATTTTAAGTTATAACCCAAAAGGGAAAGAAAACATATCAGGAATCGATCATAAGAGCAAGTGGCGATTTATACAGTTGTTCTTTGCATGGTTTTTCGCTAAAACCAAGGATCTTAAACTCCATATTGGTGTGTAATGTTACAATGCGCACTCCTTTCAGCACTTGTTTTGCCTGAAAGAAAACAACAGAATTTGACATTCCAATTGTTAAAAAATAAAAATAAAAGTTGCATGACAGAAATCCAAGGTAAGCATGTCTCGAGTTACATTTTACGGTTAATTACCTTAGCCTAATTAATCTTCCATGGATTGTCAACACCTTGATTCGCCAACAAAAGATCAATGACAACACTTTATTTGATGAGCATTGTTGTTGCCACATCTATACAAAATGGCGACAAGGCAATAAAAACTCAAATAGAATTCTTGAAGTAATTGTAAAAGGCGTAAAATATAAGAAATCATATCCAACATGATTGAATGAACCACAGGTAAAACCATCGGTAACTACCATTTAGAAAACTAACATGCTCAGCATATCATATAGTGAGGAGTGACTTCCAAGCTTGAGCTGCCATGTCAATCTTTAAGGAAAACTAAGCCCACTTTTCCAATCGGTTCATAATTCCTTCAAACATTTAGAAATTTGGTATTAAAAACAAGACAACATCGAAAAACGACTATGATATTTAAATTTTGTATGAATAATGCAAAGATTATTACAAGTTTGAGTCTTATAACTAAGTCCCGGCGAGTTCACTTGCCAAGGATAGAAAAGACATCCATTAATTCTCATGAAACAGTTCTCTAGTAAGCAAAAGAGCCATGAGAATGACGTTTGAGACCTAAAACCAAATGATAAATAGTGGTGAGGAGTTAAGCTTACCTAAGGCATTGGATAAATTTTGGAGAACTTAGTTCAACCAGGTAACAGATGTTCTTACACATAGCAGGGTCTCCCACACTTGGCATTCCAGGAGGCACAAAGTTGTAAAAAGGTTTAAATGCAAAGTTGCAAGCCTGTCAACTTGTAAACCTTGATGCGTGTCAACAGATCCGGCTATCCACTATAAACAAAATATTTAGATGAGCATAACATTTGCAAGTTAAAATTCATTCTATTTTCATTTTTACTTAATCCTTGCCAATGATGAAAATTGTCTTTTCAAGCACTTTCCACCAATCAGACTTACACACTTATTAAAATATTTTATTAAATAAATACAAATAAATATGTAAATTATTTCAACATTGGATAAACTATAGGAAAGTTTTAGAAATACTTTTTTACACCGTAAATTAATACTAAAAAGCGGAACATATAGTCTTTGCCTACGGCAGGGACTAATAAACAGAAGTTCAAGTTTCAGTATTAGTCAGATGTAATCTTTGGACAGATTTCAGTTTGATGGCAAAAAATGTGGCTTTTCTTCTCTTTATGGAAAATCTTGTAGTTAGCGTGATTCTTTTAATGTGCTAGGAGAGATATCAATGGTGGTGGAGACTGAGCGACAGTGTTTAGTGTCAATTTTCAACTCAGTTGAAATTCCTATACTGTGTCTCAATGGTCTAAAAATGGTTTAAAAGAGACCCCATCAAAATTTTTGTTGATTCATAGGTTGACTTTGGATGTATGTCTCCAGGTTAATGTGATAGTATTCTTAATATTAACTTTGGTTGACTTTTGCTAATCTTCATTTTGTAGAAGATAAATATTTTATCCTAAACATAGCCTCCTTTATATATGGTAAATTATTTTTGTTAGCATAGAATTATCATGTCAAGATATGAAACTTGAAGAGAACATTGCATTTGCACATTTTTACTTTAATTGCATGGCTAAAGACTCGCTAAAGACTCATAGTAAAATTCCATTTTTTTTCAATGCATATTTGCATTTTTCAATGGCTTGTTTTTGACCAACTTCCAGTGTAGCATTCTCTTTTGCTTTCAAATAGTTCATTGAATTTTATATAGTCTTGATCACATAAAATTGTACAGTTGAAAGCATCCAAAAAAAAATGTCAATCTATGCTAATTGAAAATAATGAATGGTAAACAAATATTATTTATTGATGTTCTAAACATGATAATAGATTATACATGTTCTAATTGAAAATAATGAATGGTAAACAAATATTATTTATTGATGTTCTAACCACTCAACTCTAACAAGTTGAACAAGTGCAATGTCGTGGACATTTCCACCTCCTGGTTCTTGTTACATTTACATGCATGAGCTTATAATTGGACTTGTTGGATTACTTACACTATATGCATGGCACTTTGAAAAAGCTTGAGACTAGTTTAAAAGAATGAGAGTGCATTCTTACATGAACATGTGCATCTTTTTCTATGCTAAGGTTTTATTACTAATTTAATTGTTTTGTATTTTAATTTTTAATTTTTATATTATTTTATGATATATTTTATAGTTTAATTTTATTAGATAATTTTGTATTTCATTTTATAATGGGTTTTTTATAAATATATTTTTATTATGTATAAATATAAATTTTGTATTTCTAATGTATTATTTGGTGAATGCAGTAGAGTTTGACTCTATCGAAGATGCTTTGATAAACCATTATACATCAAGTTAAATCTCAAATGTTTTCAATTCCTTGCTATAATATTGAATACGATATTATTCTTATAATCGTGAATATGATATTATAATTACAAAGTTAAATCTCAAATGTTTTCAATTCCTTGCTATAACATTGAATATGATATTATTCTTATAATTGTGAATATAATATTATAATTACAAAGTTAAATCTCAAATGTTTTCAATTCCTTGCTATCATATTGAATATGATATTATTCTTATAATCTTGAATATGATATTATACTCCAAAGATCTCCACAAACAAAATTACAAAGAAATACATTTTGTAAAATTTTATTAAAAACTAAAGCAGAACTCAAAATAAATATTAAATTCAAACTAAAATCTTTAATATAAAATTAAATATTAAGTTGAAACTAAAATCCAATATAAAGAGAAAATTATATGAAAACTAAGCAAAAATAAACAGAAGTCTATATGTGGAAATAATGCTATCTGATGGTATGAAGCTCTCAACAACTTGGCAAAATCTGTGTAGGTGAATATATGATAATGTGCAATCGGCTAGGAGGATCCATTAATGATTATTTCTTGACGTGTTGCAATCTTCTTTGTAATGAATTCATGGCAACATTTAATTTCTCTATGTGGAGTGATCTCCTTCTTGAGATGACAAACATACACGTTTCAGTTTGATAGCAAAAAATGTGCTGGCAAAATCTTGCAGTTAGTGTGATTCCTTTAATGTGCGGGCAGAGATAGCAATGGTGGTGGAGACTGAGCGGCCACCTCAGTTGAAATTCTTATACTGAGTCTCAATGGTATTAAAATGGTTTAAAAAAATATTAAAGAGTAAAAAACTTTTGAATTCTAATATGAAATTATTTAAAAGTTAAGTTGAATTTTTTTATAAAATTATTTAAAAATTAAGTTTATATTTTTAATTTACTTATAAGATTGAAATGATGATTTGAAAAAAAATGAATTAAAAAGTAAAACACTTTTTAATTCCAACTAATATGAAATTATTTTAAAATTATGTATCAACTTATTTAATTTAAGATGTTGATATTAAAAAATAAATATCATATTAATCCTTAAAAGATCCATAAGTTAAAAATAAATTATATTTTATAAGCAATTAAGTTGATAGAAGAGTTATTTCAAACAAACATGTGAATCATCCATCTTAAAAAAAATCTCATTCATTGTGATTCCAAATTAGAAGTTTATATTGAATTAACACTCAAATATTTTATAAATTTAATTTTAATATTTAAACTTTTTTATTTATTATTTCATAAGTTTGAATTCACAGTCAAATATTTTTATAAATTTAATTTTAATATTTAAACTTTTTTATTTACTATTTCATAAGTTTAAAAATTTATTATTGTTGATATAAACTATTTTGGAAAACTAAAATTTATTTTCTTATCATAAATTATTAATAATAAAAAATATTTTCTATCAAAATATACCAAATTAAGTTATACCTCTATGCACTTTTCACCCAATAAAATCAAGGCTCCTAAACCAACTTTAAAAATAATTAATTAAATGACAAGTTTTAAGGAGTCATAAAAGTTTGTGAAGCCAGTTTATATGTTTTTATGATATAGTGAGGTCACTCGTTTATATGATTGGAAAATACAGCGACATCTTTCATCGTGAATAATTGATAGGAGTGTTGAGACTGCAGCGGATCAGAGTCTTGTCCTGCCCACTTCAAGATTCATAATTACTGATCTGGGTATGTAGGATTACATACTTGGAATGTTTGGTTTTTCCATTGTATGTTGTTTTCTGGATATCTTTCACAAATCAGAGAAATCGATGGCGGATGAAGCTATTAATGGTTACCGCATTGCAGAGGGTGTTGTCAAGAATTATGGTCATGGTCAGAGAAGCTATCGCTATCAGAAAACAAGAAGCAGTGTGAGAATCGCCAACATGTCCAGATCAGTCTCAGAGCGTAACACCAATGGAGTACTCTCCCACGGAAAAAGGAAAATGGAAGAGGGGATTTCCAAACATGTACAGAATCCTTATGTTGAACAGATATATATTGCGATTGAAGAGCTCAATTCTGCCATTGAAATACAGACGAGCTTGAAAGCCGGTTATAAGAAGAGACTTCAGTGTGTGAAAGAAATTTTCCAGTCATATTCTTCAATGAGTAAAAAAGCATCAGATGAGGTTAATAACTGCAGAGCCCAGATTGACCAGATAAAGGCGGCAATTACACAACGAACTGGAAGTGTATTTGCGGAAAAATTCACCGGAGAAATTTGTGGTCTCTGGCAATCTGGCCGTACTGAGGATGAGGAATCGCTGAATGAGTTGTTCGCCAGGGAGAAATCTGGAATATCCGAATGCCTTAAAAAAGCTCAGATAGTATATGAGGCTTGTCGGATAAAACTTGAAGAGAACGCCGTGATTGAAGCGGCCTGCAAACGAAACAGGGACGAAAAAGCCGCTGATTTGGATAAGATTGAAGCCCAGATAATTCGAGTAAATGCTGCCATTGCCGAGTTGAAAAGTGCATTAGCAGTTCAAGAGAAATATAAGAAGAAGATGGGCAGGCTTCGTGTTTCCAAAAAGACGAACAAGGGCGTCTATTCACTGCATCCTCGACCAATCTGCCATCCTTTATGGGCAACGAGCGATACCAATGATGATATAATTGCCAGTATAAACGTTTCTCGCTGCCCTGTCTGCAATCTCGGCTTTGAAGTACACACCTTGGATATAATTGTGGCATCGTGCGGCCACACATTCCACCCCTTCTGCTTGGCTTCTGATGGAAAACTATTGACAAGATGCCCCAAGTGCCTCTGCCAAATGCATGAAATGTGGCTGAAATCTTTTGGAGTACTGGAATTAGCTGGGACGTCCCATTCACAGCCCAAGAACAGTGAAAAGGTTAACGCTTTACAGCCCATGAACACTGAAAAGCTCAACGCTTCACAGCCCAAGAACACTGAAAAGCTTAATGCTTCATCCCAAGGTATGTGCTTTCTTGATAATCTTTCCTGAATTTTCATTTCTCAAGTGATAACAGAATCCATGGCACATAATCCATGATTTATATGTGCCAGCTTTACGATTTTCCAAGGTTTTGGGTTCGTAATGTTTCCTTCTGCTACATTTTGGGTAAGTTCTTTCGATTGTAGATCTGATAATATTAAGACTGTAAATGCATAACAGAGGCGGAGATGCAACCAGCAGCAGCAGCAGCGTCAGCGATGGAGAGCTCAGAAGAAAGTGGTAACTAACTGGTTCCCAAATTCTGCATTGCATTATAATTCTGATCAGGCTTTCAGCTTTCTTGATGCCCAATAAAAATTACCTTGCTAAGCTTCTGAATAATTGCAGGCATCAAGTCGAACAGAAGTGACTGTAAATAGTTGTCCAGTTCTGCAGCCATTGTTATGTGAAAATCGAAGGTCTTGTGTGTTTGTCCGACGGCTTCTCCAGTTCTGTAGCCACTGTTGAAGATCAAGGGTCCGAGTGTTTGTGAGACAGCTGTATAGGTTTGCACTTCTTTTGTGTGAAATATCCGCAATGCTGGTAGAGAAATGTTTTGTTATATAATACCGTTTTATACGTACAAATAGTCAACTGTTTACAAATACTCAGGTACAAATTACGTTTAACTAAACTTTATCTGCATATAGATGCTGAAATTATGTTTCACTAAACTTATCTGCATATATATATATATATATATTCTGAAATTATGGGTTAGAAAATTCATACTCTTAATATTCAATGTTTTGCCATTTTATTTGGTTAGTTAGTTTTGATTTGTTTTTATATATTTATGATTTTAATATTTAAATTATATAAATTTTAATTTATAAAAATGTAATAAATAATATTTTTATAATAGTTATAATTATTATTTTTGATGTTTAATCACAACAAATATATTTTAATATTGGTTAATTTTTTAAAATGTTGTCGTCATGACAGATAAACAATGGAAACTTTTTAAACCATGTTAGTTGTTTTTGCTTTGAAATATTTATATCAATAGTTGTGTTTATAGTATATTTTTGAGTTGTTTTTGTTTAATGGTTGTGTTTATACAATATTTTTATATTTATAATAGTAATTTTACTGTTTATTTATTATTTTAGATGGTGTTATTCATTATTTTAGATGGTGTTATTGTGAATTGTTTTTAATTAAACAGATTTTGTTAGTGCATACATTGTGTAGGTTATGTGGTGTGTTCCAAGTGTTATCAAACAACTTTAAATGAAATATGCACTCATAATAATAGGGTAAAATGAAACACAGCAGTGAATGCATTAAGCATCCACCTTATCACAAGCATAAGCAAGACGAGTACATTATTTTTGTTTGGAAAATGTTAAGGATTATTTTATAAGGGGATTTTCATAGGGTTGTAGCTTGGGTGGTTGGGAGGAATGAGTTGCCTTCCCCACCCATATTCAATTCTTATAAGTGACATGACGCTCTTGTTGAGCCCTATTGTAATGATTGCATTTTTAACCATACCTTAATTCTTTAGGAAATATCAGGTGTTGGCATTTTCTCAATGGACTAGCCCTCTAACAAACTGTGGACTACCATTTAAAAAAAAAATGGTAGTTGAAATCTCTATTTCTCTCCTTCTAGAAGGTAATATGGTAGTTGAAACAATAAAAATAGTATGTAAAATATTCATAAATTCAATAATATAATGATTTGATTTAATATACTATTATTAAATAGAAATGTTGTTTATAAATTTTCAAAAAAATCATATAAAATTATATTGAAAATGAAAAATCAAATATGTTCAAACTATTGGGTATGGAAAGGTTTGAATTCGAGTAATATTTATAGTATGTGTGATATCTGTGTTTGACTTTAAAAGCTATTATATGTCTTCTTCATTATTTTTTCTCAGCAAAAAAGAATGAAACAAGCTCCAATCTAACTAGCGAAGACAACTCTTGTTGTACTTTTTGTGTAATGGAACATATGCCATCGATTCCTTTCACATCATTTTTATCTTGTTGTGTGCTTGACATGATTTGAAACATGATATTGTGTGATTGATCTAAACTGAATTTTTTGTTGCTCAATATGTCATAGATTTTAAATTGAAGACTAATATATCTCTATAGATTAATAAAAGTTTATTTACTAACGAATCTCAGTAATAAACCAATATATCATAATGTTAGTTGTGATATTTAGGTTAATGTTATCATTTCTATAAATATATGTAATACATAATGAAGCACTTTATATATTAAATATGATTAAAATAAATGTTTTTCAATTTATTATTGAGATATTTGTGTTTTAATAAATGTTGTAATCATAGCACATGTTTAATAACACAAAGAAATAAGTTTCTTATACGATAAAGAAGGGAGAAGCAAAATTGTTTCATTTGTAATTGTCATCTCCTTATCATCATCATCATTCATTCATAGATTCAATTATGGGCACTAAAAAGGCGAGAATAAATGGCTTGCACTTTGATTTTCCATCTTGTAAATAATAAATGATAAATGTTTTATTGTGTTCTTCATCTTATTGATATGTGTTGTAGTTGGGAGAACAACCAATTGGTAGTGTATTTGCATCACGAGCACTCAGTCAACGTATTGTATGATTGGCACTATAATTGGATTTTGCCTTAGTCTTAGGTATGTGCGAGATCAAAAGTTGAAGGTCATCACTCGACTGACATGGAAAATGGGATTTCAAGTGGCACTATATCGATTGATAAAAGTGATGATGATTAACGTCCACTAAGACCAACTTTGGTCTATCGGACCGTAAGAAGGTTATTACTTCGTTTGCTTTAAAATTTTGTTCCGATGCTCAAAAAGCTTAGAAAGAAGCTTTCCAATATCACTATAGTTTTGCAAGTCAGGATGTTAGAAAGGTTTGTATTGTAGCAAATACTATGAAACTCATATCTAATGTGGGTGTAAGTAGGACACTCTAAGAGAAAGTGATTTTCATCCTCAACGCTCATAGACTCACAAATATGGAAAACCCTTTCCTCCCACGGAGTTTTGGGAATAGAACAACGCCCTGTTTCGCTATGGAGCTCACGACAGTTCGTTCTAATCTTGGCCATGCTCTTTTTATTCTTTGAACTAGTTACTATCGAGAGATAATTATGATCTTCCAAATTAGCGTTAATGACCTCCTTATAGTATCTTAGTTTTCTCTTAATCGCTAAATTTTCCCCGCACCACAATTTCTCTTTAAAATTAGAAGAAATAATATTTTTGACATTATCGATATTCTACAAAGTTCCATTTTCATCAATGCCCCAATGGTCTAACCAAGCCATTGTATCCTTACATCAACTCCGTTTGATGCGTAATTGGTTTTCACTTTCAAATTTAAAGCAATTTAGGAAGTCTATTGTTTTCCATGTTATTTATCTTGTGCTTGTACACCATGTACCTAGTCATAGCCATGCTCTCGATGGGGGAAAGACTCACTTCTAAGAGGAGAATAGGATAAGGCACGTGTTGCTTTTAATTTTGAGGTTATAAATTATAAACTGCTTCTGGATTTGCTCAATCTTTCTCCAAAATTCTCTAGAAATACTGCATCCCCATACTTCACAACTGTATAAGATGATAGGGATGACAACAGTTTCAAAGAGGAACTTCTTTTTTTCCAACATGACCAGGTTGGTTGATTTACAATTATTTTCAAGACCAGAATAAGCTTTCCATCCTCCATTAATATTTTTATCAATGCTGTGGTTCCAATTGAGCTTGTGATGAATACCAATTCCAATATACTTGTAAGAAGTCACTTCCTCCAATTTACTGTTATCATAAATACAATTTGCGTAGGTGTTTTTCTTAGATTTTATAATCAAAACTTTTGTCTTGTCAATGTTAACAGTCATAGCCGTGTTAGAGTAGAAATCTTTGAGAATTGCACCCCTCTTAATAGAACATTGACATGTAGGTTCCAACTTCATTAACATGACTAGACTTAATAAATACCTAAAGAGATATTAAAATAATAAATAATAAATAAATACCTGTAGAGAAACCTAAATAAATATTAAAATAATAAATAAATAAATTTAATAATTAATAAAATATTAATATTTTTAAATTATTAATTATTTTTAATTTTATTTTATATATATTAAAAAAATGTATTATAGAGAAATTGTTAATTTCGATAAAAGTTATCCATTTTCCATTACGATGGTTGCCTTGAGCTCTCTTTCTTATCAATCACCACCATCCCAATGAAAGCCAGTTTACTTTGCTGATTGACCCCGATGATTCAAATGTTGAAGGATTTTAAATATTTTGGATAGCAGCTACCTCATCTCCAGTGTTCATTACCTATATATATATATATATATATATATATATATATATATATATAATAAGAGCACATCTTCTTTATCCTCCTTTGTCGGGTGAGCGATTCTTCCTCTCTGTTACCAATATTACAGAAGTTGTCGTGTGGTTGATGGAACTCAATTATAAATGACTATAGTTAGAACATAAAAAATAAATTTATTTTATTTTTATTTTAAAGAATAAAATTAAAATTTCTTAAACACAAGAACTATTGTGACACCATACATTTAACAAGACTTAAAAAATACTAGAAAGAAAGAATATGTAATATTTGTATTATTTTGAAAATGGAGAATGAAAAGTAGAAAGAAAGAATATGTAATATTTTGAAAATGGAGAATGAAATATACATATTCCCTTAAAATGTTCTTCTTATCCACACATTGTGTGCACTTCTACAATATTTATAATATTATTTTTCATATCCACACATGATGTGCACTTAAAATGTGATTTTTTTAATATATTAAATTATAAAAAATGTTAAATTAAATTAATTATTTATAAAATTTGTTAAGGTTTAATATATTAAATTTGGTCTTAAAATTTCGTTTTTATAATCAAAGAGATTAGAGAGAGGCTTACCTAAATCTTTGTAGTTTTGTGAGTTTAAAGAGTATGAAGTTCATTAACATTACAAATATTTTGAAATTGAGATTGAAATATAATGTGGGTATACACATAACATTTTAAGAAAAAGTGATTTTCACTCTTTATATTCTATTCTAGTTATGACAAAGACACTTTTTAAATTCTAAAATGGAGTTAATGGCTTCTTTATAATACCTTAATTTTCTGGTATCCACTTTTTCTTCCTTACACTAGAATTTCTCGTTAAATTTAAATGATGTAATATTTTTAATGTTATAAATACTATATAGAGTAAACTTCTCTTTTAATCTTCGATAATTACCATTTTTATGTCACAATTTCCTCCATAACGTAAAACAATCCTAAAAAGTCTCGTCATTGTTGCCAAGTTATCTTGTGCTCATACATAATGTGTTAATCACATTTTCTATCATGCTTACAATATTTGTGCTTTAACAATAAAGTGTTCATTTAAATTTTATAATAACATATTTATATAAGATTTATACAAGTTTTATTTAAATAATGAAATTTTAAAATGTATACAAAATAAAAATAAAAATCCAATACATATATTTTCTAATTTTTATGGTAAGAATAATATAAACAAGTTGTTGATGATGATTGTTAATATCCAATGAGATCAACTTGATCATTGTTAAAGTTATAAAGCAAGTTATAAAGCGAGGCCTAACTCGATCAGTGTTAAAATTATAAAGCAAGTTAAGTAATTCCTTACTTTAAGGAATTACTCGACTTGCTTTATAATTTTATCTATGTGCTTGAAAATATTTAAGAGAAGCATTCTTAAATCACCGTAATATGAATTAGTTAAAAGGTTAAGAAGGTTGATATTGTAACAAGTATTTAGAAAATATGATTTAATGTGAGTGTGGGTATGCCCATCTTCAATCCTTGTATTTTAACAAACAAAAATATTAAATAAATTACAAATACTTTGCTTCCACCCTAAGTTAAGCCATAACAACCATCATCGATACCAACACCTAAATGAAAAAAAAACTTCTCAATGGTATTGCATTGTGTGATAAAACAATTACAAACATAATTAGAAATTAGTGGGTTCACTTCCACCTACAATTGAACCATAGAAATAACCATCATTGCAGATGGCCTATCTAAACTTGGGCTTCAATTTTCAGATGGCATCTGGCGGAAATGAGAGTGTTTAAATGACACCATCACAGAAGATGATCCTAGACCTATAATATTTTAATCATCTAAAAACAACAAGAATACATCAAAAGAGGTCCTTCAGGAACTTGCATGGCTTCCTTTTGCATATTTTCTCTAAAGTTTTATTTTTCAGGTAGTATGATGAGGTGTTTTTTTTTGTCCTCATGGATATTTTCCTAGAATAGAGAAGATGAGAATTATCTAGAATTATATTTTTGTATAGTTGTTACTTCTTACGAATAATAGTTTAAAAGAATATCTTATATATTATAGACTATCTTTTGAAGAGACTGTTATAACTTCATTACTTCCACAAATTTTTGTTTTACGATTACTATGTAACCGAGGTTATTCTAGCCATAAAGAATGTGATTCATTAATATAATGAAATATGATATTTTTTCTTTGGAAAAAAAACAATAACCATCCTTAATGTTGACAATGAAATGAAGAATCAACTTCTTGATGTCATTTCATTGTACAATAGAATAATTGATGATCATTATTAGAATAATTGATGAGGGTAAATGAATCTAACCCTTGGTCATGACAAAATTGTGACGTTAATCAAATTAATCCAATGTCAAAAATCTTGTAAAAAGAAAAAAATTGAACCGGTAGGTGACGCATGCATATAAGTCCATCGTGAGTCATGAACCTAAGTTAACAAGGAATCTATTTTCCATAAGTGTTCATTAAAAAGCGTTTGGCTCAAATACTTTTTTATGGTAGTTGGTGGAATAAAAAACCATGTGTTCATTGATCAATCCATTTTGACCATTTTGTATGACGTCATTTAGTTAAACAATCAAATCCCTAATTTGATTAAGTTACCATAGTTAGCCTAGTAGATAGAATAACCACAATTAAATAGTCAAAACCCTAATTTGGCTATATATTTGTATATAATAGTTTAATGTGGGAATTTAGTAATGCTTTGATTTCATAAATGTTATTTCTTAGTGATGTTAATATGCATTGTTTAAAATGACGAGCATCTATGATCTATTGTTCTATGTATTTAGATGGATATTTGCATTATGATCTAACATCCCTCTAATTTAAAATTTGTGCATTGGGGAATGCAACATGATCTAATAGTATTTTTAAGATGCATTGATTTCAATGATCTTAATGTCATGTCCCCATTTTGACCCTTGTAATATTTTGGGCTATAATGTAAATATTGTATGCATGTTCTTCTCTCCATAGTACTCTAGTATAGAGAAGCAAATTAATGATAAATGAGAGATATGCAGATTGCCATTGATTGGATAAATGATTTCAGTAAGTGTTTTGTTTATAATTTTGTCGTATGTTTAAACACAGTAAAACATTATAGTATAGCACAAATTGTAGTATAGAATTCATGTAAATATTAATTGAAAGAAAACATAGTATGCTTCTGACAGTTCCATATATTTCTCTTGTCTCTATTCATTAAGATAGCAAGCAAATGCAATCAAAATTAAACATTTCATGATTTTCCAAGTAATAATATTTTAAAGAATTATAGCAGCTGCAAGAACTAAACATTATATAGATTTCATGTCATCATACATATTTTATTTCTTCACTAATTTCCTGCTTTGATTTCAAGTATCGAATGTTTATTACAGTAGTATCAAAACCTAATACACTACAAACCCTAATTTTGTATACACACATCATAATTTCTATATCAAGTCTTCAATGACAAACTGTAGACATTATTCAGAGAATGATAACATTTATGACTTATTAAACCCTATTCATCACTTTCTAGAACCATACTATCTTTTATATATGGTAAGTTTACTATCTAAGAATTATCTAATAGTTAGCCGAAGGCACGATTACATTTCATGTCTAAAAATTAGCTCACAATCCCTAGCAATACACACATACATTATCGAAAAGTATGATTACAAAGATTTAATCTTTGGTACAAGCCCGACACAAGCCTCATAGAAATCGTGAGCTACAAGTAGAGTATCCTTTGTAAAAAAAAAACTAGAGTATTAAGGCATATCCATTTCGACATCTATTAACAGTCAACCATTTTCATCTATTTCCAAATAATATTATCAACAACGAGAACAAAACACAGACATACAGTTTTTAAGTCATGCAAATTATAAATTTCTTCCAAAAGAACTATTGTTGTTTGGCATCACTGTAACCAGCTTTCACACAGTCAACTGTTATTTAAATATAACTTTCCATTGAAAAGAAAATGAACCATAGTTTACATGTGCAATAAGAACCCTCGATTATGGATTTCCATCCAAACAAATAACAGAGAATTACAAGAGTTACCCTCGACATTTTAACAACAAGCCGAGATTGTGGAACCACAAAACTACATAGGGTTTTACCCTGAACTTAACAACTTACGGTGTAAAGACCAACTCAAAGTCGGTTCCGACGCTACAACAAAATATTACTGAGCCGAACATCAAATACAAGATTGAAGATCAACCTCTTACAGTATAATATCAAAACAAAACAACCTTAAACTTCTTTGCAGCCATCACTAATATAAGCCGGAGGTTTCCAACTCTCGGCACATAGAAAAACACATCAAAGGCACCTACGAGGATTTGCAAGAACCACTAGAGCTTACCAGGAAGCGGTAGTAGCTTTCCTTTCCCAAAACCGTTGCACAGAAGACTTTCAACGAAGAGGGTACCTGCATAGTTACACATCGAAGTGGTTAAAAATAAGAAGATACAAGAAAACAATTAATCAAAACAATATTTTGTTATTATCATAAACATTACCTTCTAATCGAAGCTCGGTTCATTGGCACACCACACCAGCAGAAGAACAACGAAGTCTGGTAACAACATCAGTAACCACATTTTTCAAAACCCTGAAGACGATTCCGAAAGAAAATCCAAACTCCAATACAAAACCACTCTCAACAGTTGACAGAAACCACGTTTCGTATTATTGTACCGTGACTCTATGGCAAGGAGCTAAGCCTGCAAATATTAAAGAAATTACATATCACAGGTCATGGGATCGAAACCCTGGAAGGGAATTTCCTTTGACCCTACATTTTGGTAGCTTGTCAGCCTCAACTCAATGTAACAATGAAAGGCCGAGAAACTTGCTACCACTACATAAAACAAGGTTAGGCTGAGCAACATCGCATTAGGCTGACTACATGACATAGAGTAGTCTAATACTTGTAGACGCCAAGTTTGATGATAGTTCGAAGGTGTAATCATTATTTCTACAAGCTTCACAATAGCATACTTGATAGATAGTAGTATCGTTGTTTTAATATCAATGACACTAGTCTTATGACAATGAATGTAGCAGCATAACAAAACTTTTGGACAACATGTAATGATAACCTTGAAGAGCTTTGTAAGACAGTACATAAACTAGGATTAGAACCATGTATCCATACCTCTAGTAACTGGTGATGAAAGGAAATACTTAGCATTTTAATTTTACATTGACGATGAATTGAAAGACACAAGTACTCTTAACTTATGTTGTCTTATAAGATTTCTTACCTGCGGTCTGCACATGGAAACAAGATTCAATGCCTTAGCTAAACGTAGCTAAGTAAATTCCAGGGTACCTCGTAGGACCCCTTCGTCAACATACAAACAAACTGTCAGCACTCCATCAAGAATATCATAACAGTACAAACTGTAACAGCATGCAATAATATCCAGGAACTTAAACACATCTGTAAACTGTACTATTATTGCACAATCATAAAAGATATTTCATTCAAGAGATTAACATCTGCTTAAATCTGAAGTAGAAAATACAATTAAATCATATTTAGTAGAGAAGTATGATGTGTCATCGCTACTAATTATCTTAGTTATGAAATCAAGTTAATTTATATGTTCCGCATTAATGACTTTAATAAATATTGCTATTATAATTTTTTATTTTTATTTTTGGTATTTTCGGGATGTTACAATTCCAAGCATGGTGGTAGGAGGATCCTTCCCATGGCTATGGATGTAAGCACTGTGTGATGAGAATCAAAACGATGCTCTAGTTTCTGCTATGATGATATGCATCACGATGATGCTGTGTATATGATTAGGATGATCATGCGATGATAATACACATCAAGACGATGCTATGACGATGATCAGGATGATCATATATGATTATATGCATTAGGTGGATGCATTGCATGATTAGTTGGATCATG
The DNA here is from genome assembly GCA_027924585.1 of Larix kaempferi. Lineage (NCBI taxonomy): Eukaryota > Viridiplantae > Streptophyta > Pinopsida > Pinales > Pinaceae > Larix > Larix kaempferi. The sequence continues at coordinate 9,610,556 of BSBM01001110.1, read as the reverse complement.
TGTGATGATTCCGGAAGATGCAAATGCACATGGGATTTTCTGACATGGTGTAGATGTGTTCTCGCACGGTCACGATGTAATTGCCGAGCTTTTCCGACATGGTGTAGATGTGTTCTCCCATGGTCGTGATGTAATTGGTGAATATTTTTCGACACGGTGTAGATGTGTTCTCCCATGGTCGTGATGTAATTGCTGAGCCATTCTCATATGGTGTAGATGTGTTCTCCCATGGTGAATATGTAAGGGATGAAGCCATTCTTCACAAAGGTGTAGATGTGTTCTCCCACGATGAAGATGTAAGGGATGGAGCCATTCTTCACAAAGGTGTATATTTGTTCTCCCATGGTGAAGATGTAAGGGCTAAAGCCATTTTTCACAAAGGTGTAGATGTGTTCTCCCATGGTGAAAAAGTAATGGCTGGAGCCTTCCCCGAATGGTGGTAGATGTGTTCTCCCATGTCAGTGGTGTAAGTGTTGTATGATGTGCATATGGGATGTGCTTCGTGGACGATGAGATGATATGATCAGCATGATCATGAGTATCACGATGATACTCCGTGGCCGTGGACAAGTTGTGCAGTTGCATGTAAAAGATCCTATGAGATCCGATAGGTTGAGTAGTGAGCTCGTAAAATTCCTGGGATGCTCTTTCGAGGTTTTGTTGATGCATGTAATTAGTCATGAGGATTCCACAGGATGGCCAGAGATGATGAAGACCTGCAGGAGGCTAGGCCTAAATCCATCATGAAGAAGGGTTGTCTCTATAGAACTTCCTATGATGAGAAGAATTGAGATATAGCACCAGTGATCGAGATGACAAGTACAGCAGTAGTGACGATGATGCTCCGTGATCTAGTGACGATGATCCAGCTCTAGAATTGAAGACTTGTGCCTATATGTATTGATGACTTGTGTCAAGAGAATACCTTCCTAGTTAAGAGGGAGTGTTGATGTATTTGTAACTTTGGAAGATATTCACTTGTATAGTGTATGTATTACATTTGTACTTTATTGTATCCCCAACGGAGATGTATTATTCCTCCGATTGGAAGTGTCATCATTTTTACTTGCAAGTGTCGCAAGTTATATTGTAAGTGTCGCAACTTATATTTGATGGGTTATTAGACCACCAGTGTGGGTTCGACCCTGTATGAGTCATGTGGGTTAAAGGGTTATTAGACCACCCTAGTGGGGTCGACCCAGTCAGCATTATGTTAAGTGGTTAAGTTGAGGCTGACCTAGTTGAGTAAAGGTCAAGTGAAAGTAAAAGTATAAATATAGAGTGTGACTCTCTCATTTGACACATTATCTCATTCACTCACTTCACATTAGTGAGAGAGAGGAGGAGTGCACACAAATGGAGGAGGAGTATGTTGCTGAAGACTTCTATATTTTGGGTTTGATCTTTGTGATCCTTGTATTGGTGCTTATTCTATCTCTGAGGAAGTTGCGGGGTTTTTCACCTTCTTGGTTTTACTCGGTGAAATGCTTTGTGTCTCTTGTGTTTGATATGATGTACATGTTTTTCTCTCAGTTAAGATCCTAGATCATATTGAATTAAATGATGAAAAACTAACACTCCACATGGTAGAATTTCCCTTTCCATAGTCCATGTTGGTGTGCCCATGATTTGGGGAAAACCCATGGCCATCCTATTTGTAAATCCCATTGTTGGAAATGTGTATCCATGCCCAGTTTTTGAGTTTGTTGTGTGTAAGAGAATGTTGGGGTTGAGATGGGTATCCATTGCTTTGGCTTGAGCTTGAGTGCAAGCATCCATAAATGAAGAGGGTTCAGATTTAGCCTGATAAACGTAGTTGTGCACTGGTTTGGCTTAGATGCAATGATTATTGGGCGGTGTATGAGTATGAATGTCCCCTTTTCCTTGTAGAAATCATGCCCTGCTCGGGGGGTGGTCTCTGAGTGCTGAAATAACACAGGTTGGGAAGAGACCTATGGTTGGGTGGAACATTGCAGCAACATAGCTAGTTGCTTGGGACCATTTCACCATAAAGATAAGTATTTCTGTGTCTATGTGTTTTACTTTTGAAATGTTATAATTTGATGATTGTATTGATATGTTGTATGCATATGAAATGTGTGTGGACGGTTTGTTTATTTCCGTTGTGCATGTTTGTTGAATTGCATCTTCACACATTGGTTTTAATTCATATGAATCTAATGAATCGGGTTGAGTTTATGTAAAAGCCCCACAAATTGGTATCATGTTCCCTTCTAGTAATTGGGTCGGTGGGAGGGGACGTGACATTTTCATTTTGTATAATAATATTCAATTAAATATACATGTAATGCATCATTAAATTTCATAGAAGAAAATGTTACAATGATGAAGATGAGGAAAATTTACATTGAAACTTACTTGGGGTTTGACAGTCCACAAGTCGCAAGGATTAACATTAGAGAAAGAAACTATAAATAATGGAAATAAAGAGAAACATGGTCTCACATTTACAACAATATCTCGTATTAAGGGTGAATTATGTTTGAACTCAATCTCCTTTCACATATAATCGATATGAGAAGATGACAAAGGGGGTAGGAGTGGTTTTAAAAAAAGCATAAGAAGACATATATTGAGAATGATCACTCTATAATATATATGTAATTCATCATTAAATTTCATTTCATTCTTTGACAAGTATTATCACTGAACATTATTATTACTTTATTACAATTCACCATTTCAATTGCATAAATATTGTTTTTCAAATTTTTGATGAGATAATTTCTACATGTGGTAATTTTGATTTTTAAGCAACATTGTTTTGATGTGGCCACTGCAATTGGAACCAACATATATCCATATTAACTCTAGCTCTATCAATCGCTGGGAGGAATCAAATCCCTTGAGGTGTAAACCTTTCCTCAAGTTTAGGACTCTAAAAGGGGTTTCCACCTAAAGGGATTTGATCCCACTCGGTACTTGATAGAGCCTTATTTCTAAAAAAACCAATAATTAATTGTGCATTTCCAATATATAAAATCATTTTTATTATTTAGTTTTAAATATTAAATGCTTTAACACACATCAATAATATCCTAATCAGTTAGTGGTGGAATATCACTCGTATTTTTGGTTTCTAAAGGAGTTCCCTTCATCCCAAATACTTAGGTTCCCCTCTCTCTGATTCCCTTCTCAAACAATCATCATGGGATAATCTTTTGTCCAAGCTCTCTAGAAATCTCTCTAATTGGACCCTACACCCCCTAAACTTAACCAACTAACTTGTATTAGTTAGATATGTTCTCCAATCCATGTAATTATATTTTATTTCAGTAATGGTGGCTCTAAATCAGTTATAAAATATATTTGTGTTGTTAGATGTGCTTTCCTTCGGGGGGGTTCAAAAGATAATCACAAATGGATGATTGTGAGATGGGAGACCTTATGCAAGATAAAGATTTCAATGGGCCTTTTCCTTAGGGATCCTGAAACTATGAGTAAGGTTTTGGGAGCAAAATATTGGTGGAGGTGGGTTACTCATTCCATGGAGGCATGGGCTATTCGTTTGCACCAAAAATATACCCCTTATCTAGACAACTAGGAACTGATTCACCTCTATGAAAAAAAGAATGGGTCACTCGTCTGGAACTTATCCTCTTAAAGCAAAGAATTAATCCAACAACACAATTTTTGGGAGATAAAAATGGAAAAACGGCCTTATTTTGGGTTGACTTGTGGCTACAAATCCCTAGTATGATCTCTTCCTTCACAGTGGATGACATCAAACAATAACTACATGAAATGGGAATTGTTACATTTTGTCAATACTAGTATGATGAACCAAATAATGAATACAAGCACTAGAAACATCCCACCAATTGGTCATGAACCTTCCATAGGAGGAAACCACAACGATTTGGGAAAAAATGGAAGAAAAAGTCATAAATACCCAAGGGATCTCGGACATACTACGTTGGGGATATCTCTAGAAAGGTTTCTTCTCTGTGAAACAAGTTTGGAGTTTGGTTGCAAGGAATCACAACCTCCCTAGGGAACCCAGACCATTCCTGCATGTAAGTAAGATAAATCAATATTCAATATACATTATGAAGTTTAGAGATATTCACTTTATTAACCCGTGATACTAACACCATTGAATATGTTTTGAAATGAATTAGTGTAGTTACGTTATATAGTTATGTACTTGAAAAGTGAGTATTGGACTAATATATATTCAACAAGTCAATTCAATATATTTTACTACCCTAGATACGACATATACCATTTATGGTTGCAAGAAGGGTTAACCATAAACCCTCATATTTTTTTTTTCTTTTTAACTTCATTATTTTTGTTAATGCATATTGTGTCTACATGATACCGGACTGCTATTATGTTTTAATAGTTCCCCCAGTTTACTTGCTCGAATCTAATAACACATATATCAATTATGATTTATCAAGAATGTTATGAGCTGATTATTAAAAATCTACTAAGGTTGTTGTCATATATTCACTTGTGTTACCTGGAACTATACTTTTTTGAGTTATTAGTACAAATGAAATATATCTAAATTCATTTACACATATAGTGATTGAATATCCTATTGTGTCCCTTAATTGTGTTTCGAGTCAAGTATCAATTGTTTTTCCTATTGAGACTTTCTTGTTATAAAATTATAAAAGCTCAGAATTATATATCTGGGGTTAATAGTGGTCATATTTATTTTTCCTATGTAGTATTTCATCCCGAATAGGTTTAGAAATACATCAATATCCATTCCATAGTTTTATTAGACCAGTCCTCAGTACGATATATAGTCCCTGCTGGTAGTGACTTGCTTTGTTTACCAAGATCTCTCCCTTGAATTCCGCCAAGTTTGTGAAACCGTTGCCATTGTTGATCGAAAGAAAAAGGATAGTTGGGGAATGCCACGTCTTTATTATAGAAGGAATCGAATCATTACTTATCATCCACGAATTCGCTAGGGCCGATGATCCGGATTTTATGAGCAGAACGAAATGAATACAGATTATTATCAGATGCTTAACACAAAATAACAGAGATACAGTAAAACTGGTTTTCTATTCAATAAGGAAATAAACTAGAACTGTAAAATGCAGCGGAAAACAAGCTTGCTGGAATGGTGGCGGCTTATCTCTGAGAAGAGATGTGACGGCTGCGCTCATTTCGCAAGAAGATGGTTACAATGAGGCTCTCAGGGCCTTTTACAATAAACAGGAATGTCAAAAACCCTAGACATCCAAAAACCTAACCCTAGGAGATGAAGCGCCAAAAGTCATGTGGGCCCCGTTTGGGTAAGTTAGTACATCAACTTCCCGGGGTCGTAACTTTTGCATACGATCTCCGTTTGGGGCGCTCGGTAGCCTGTTGGAAAGGTCTATCCGAGATTTACAACTTTCGACTGGGGCCAAATGCATGCCGGAGGAAACCATTTGGCCCCCTGAATTGCCAAAAAAGGTCGTTTAGGGCCTCAAAATGGCCCCAGAAGTTCAGGACCCGAAAAACTGCTAAAAATAGTACAATACCAAAGTTGCCATAAAACTGTTTTGAGCCAGTTGGAAAGGTGGGTGGCCACCAATATCCACCTGGATCAATCCTCCCTCCTTAGGAAGCAATGGTCTCCATTGCGTTGAGTTCCCCCATCAGATGAGGAAATTTCTGCTGAATTTGGCCTCGAGTGAGCCACTTGCCTTGGTGCAGGAGCTGCCCTGCTTTGACAACTCGATAAAGCTGGATCCTTTGATGTCGAGTGCCCTTGATCTGTGTGTCTACAATATGATCACTGGATGCTTGTTGTAGGCAGCCAGGGTTGAGCTTTGTTGGTGTCAACCTCTCTGCTATCTCTGAGGTGTCTAATAGTGGTGGGAAATATGGCCGAAGGAGAGCCACATTGAAGACTGGATGCAGACCAAGGAAGGGGGGAATGTTGAGCTCAAAAGCGTTGTCACCCACCGCCTTGGTGATGGTGTACGGCCCATAACGGAGTGGGCGAAGCTTTCGATGGGGCCCTGTAAGGCGTTCTTTCTGCAAATGCAACCAAACTTTGTCGCCCACCTGAAACTTATGTGGCACCCGATGTTCATCATGGCGCTGCTTGTACTTGGCATTAGAATTCTGTAGAATATCCTGAACCTGTTGGTGGATATGCTGGATCCGTTCAATGAACCGGGCGGCTTTGTCAGCTTCTGGGGACGAGTCGGCCGAGGTGGTCGCAAGGGGAAGTGCAACATCCATGGGGCCCAATGGTTGGAATCCCAACCCCACCTGAAAGGGGCTGTGGCCAGTTGAGCTATGCAGGGCTCGGTTGTAGCTATGTTGGACATAGGGGAGACTCTCATCCCATGTGCGGGGGTGTGTTGAATTGTACATGCGCAGGATATGTACGACCATCCGGTTGACGACCTCCGTTTGTCCATCGGTCTGGGGGTGGAAGGCAGTGGATTTGGTGAGCTTGGTATCCAGCAATGACCAGAGGCTTGACCAGAATGAGCTGAGGAACCGACTGTCACGGTCTGAGATAGTGGTCTGTGGGATCCCAAAATGTACCCATACTCGTTTAAAGAAGAGCTTGGTAGTGGCTTCTGCTGTGATGTTCTTCTTGCAAGCGACTAGAATCGCCATCTTGGAAAAGCGATCAACAACCACGAAAACACAGTCGTTTCCCCTCTTGGTGGACGGGAGGCTCGACATGAAGTCCATTGAGATGGATTCCTACGGCCTGTCAGGAGTAGGCAGAGGGGTGTATAGGCCCTGTGTCTTAGTGGTCGGTTTGGCAATAGCACAAGCGGTGCAGGACCTGATATACTTGCCGACATCCTGTCGAAGTTTCGGCCAGTAGAAATGTTTCTGCAACACTGCCACTGTCTTTTCGACGCCAAAGTGTCCTGCCACCCGACTATAGTGAGCTTCCCAAATCAGCTTCGCGCGCTCGCTTGATGGAACGCAGAGATGGCCCAAACGACACAACAACCCGTCCTGAAGATGGAAATTAGCAACCACTGAGTTGGTGCCCAACATTTGATAGGTGGCGGAGAAGTCAGGGTCTGTCTCGTAGAGGTGGGGCCATCCGGAGGTCTCGTGGCCACAAGAGTCTAGCACTGTGGTAAGTGCCGCGACTGGTGGTCGACTGAGGCAATCAGCAACTCGGTTGGTACTCCTTGTTTTGTATTTGATGTTGAGGTGGAACTACTGTAAATATGTTGACCACTTCTGATGGCGGTCATTCTGCAACTTTCCTTGGGTCTGCATGAACTGTAGTGGCTTGTGATCAGTGTGGATGACTGTCTCCTTCCCGAGAATGTAATGTCTCCACTGGCGGCAGGCTTGTACAATGGAGTACATTTCTTTGTCGTAGGTAGGGTACTTGCGGACAGCATCTGATAGTGTCTCACTATGATATGCCACGGGGTGGCCCTGTTGAGTGAGAACGGCACCCACAGCAAAATCTGAAGCATCTGTCTCGATCTCAAAGGGATGTTGCAGGTTCGGTAATGAGAGTACCGGCGATGAGCACAAACGCTTCTTCAAGTCATCGAAGGCTTGTTGTTGGGACAGGCCCCACACAAATTTTGCCTTACCACCACCCCTGGTCACTTGGCTGAGGGCCCATGCGATATGAGAGAATCCTAGCACGAACCGTCGATAGAAATTGGCGAGGCCCAAGAAGCTCCGAAGTTCAGTGAGTGTGGTTGGGGCTGGCCAGTCACGAATGACCTGGATCTTGGCTGGATCCACATGCACACCATGTCGATCAACGATGTAGCCTAAGTAATGGACCCTGTCCATGCCGAAGGAGCATTTTTCCAAGTTTGCATATAGTTTGTGCTTCCGCAGGGTGTGCAGAACCTGCTGAATATGCTGCAAGTGTTCCTCCCAAGTCTTGCTGTAGATGAGGATGTCATCCAGATACACCACTACAAAATTGTTGGTGAAAGGTCGTAGGATATCGTCCATCATCCTCATAAAAGTTGCTAGAGCATTTGTCAAACCAAAAGGCATGACCAGCCATTCAAAAAGACCTTCTTTTGACTTGAAGGCAGTCTTCCATACATCTGTCTGTTCTATTGGGACCTGGTGGTAGCCAGACTTCAGGTCAATCTTACTAAAGTATTTGGCCCCCATGAGCTGATCAAGGAGGTCGTCGATTCGGGGAATCGGGTACCGGTTACGGACTGTGATTTTATTCAGGGCCCGGTAATCAATGCAGAGTCGCCAGGTCCCATCTTTCTTCTGCACCAGCACGATTGGGATCCCACAAGGTGATGAACTGGGACGGATGTGCCCCTTGCGGAGCAATTCTTGGATCTGCCTCTCGATCTCCTCGTTTTCCAATAGAGAGCGGCGATAGACTGGCCCATTGGGTAGCGGTGCGCCTGGGGTTAGATCGATGGGATGCTTGACCTAGCAGTGCAGAGGTACCCCGGTTGGAGAGGAGAAGATATCTGAGTATCCTTCCACCACCTTGTCCACTTGCTTCTGTTGTGTGGATAGGTCGGTCGTGGAGGCCTGGGATGTGGCTGCGATCTTTCTTTCACTCTGAGAGCGAATCACGAAGAAGACAAATTTCCCGGTCTGAGAGATGACCTTCCTGCATTGCTTGGCAGAGATCAAGGAAATAGCACTAGGAGGGACTGCCTCGGGTATCCTGTACAATTTCCTGTTCAAAGAGATAATAACACTGCGAGGCCTAGACTCATATACAGCATGACGTTTCCATAAATAAGGTTGTCCCAAAAGAACATCTGAAACTTCGAGAGGAGCAACATCACACAATACCTCGTCCTTGAAGGGCTTGATGCCGTATGGCAGTCGGCACTGTTTGCTGACGCGGAGATCGCTTCCTTTGCGGAGCCATCCAATGGTGTAGGGTTGTGGGTGTGGCGTTGTCGGAAGGGCCAGGCGCTTGACGACCTCCGCTGAGATGAGATTCTTCTGGCTACCGCTATCAACGATGAAGTGCAGCGGGGTGCCCTTTACCCACATCTGTGAATGGAAGAGGCGTTCTCCTTCTTCTGGCTCGTCTGGTTCATCAGGCTGGAGCTTGGTGGTAGCGATGGTGGCACTGGGTTCCGCGTCAATGATTCGTCTTCCCCTTTCTGTTTCGGACTCGGAGTCAAAACCCGCATCTGATTCAGATGCTTTCACTTCGGCCACCAGCGACTGCTTTGAGCGGCAATCAGCAGTGTTATGCCAAGGGCTCTTATGGAAGTCGCACCACTTCCCGGTATCTTTCTTTGTTTTTCCGGTGTCCTTCTTTGCTTGCGGCTTGGACTGGTTGTCCTGATGCTGTCCATCTTTGCTCTGTCCTTTATTCTGTGGGTTGGGGCCGCCCTTTCCTGTCTTTTGCTGTGAAGGGTTCCCAGGCCCAAATTGCCGCGTCTTTTGTTTGAGCTTCTGCTCGATTTTGACGGCATATCGGTAGGCCGCGCCCAAGGAAGAGATGTCCAGAAATTCCATTTCGGTATGGATGTATCTATGCAAACCACCGCGATACTTGAGCACCAGATGTCGCTCTGAATCTTTGATACCCAGCTTGGTGCGCAAGGTATGGAAGATATTTGTGAACTCTGGCACTGCTTGGTCTCTTTCTTGTCGCAGTGTGGTCCATTTGGTATACAGGTCGTCATAACTTCCAACAGGGTAGTATTGTTCCTTAATAGCATCCCTGAAGGATTCCCAGGTGGCCGTGACTGAAAATAATGAGGCTTCTTCTGTGTCCTTTTGCTCGCAGAATGTTTCCCACCAATCTTTGACATGGGGAACGACTTTGAGGAGCGCAAAAGTAATCTTTTCTTTATTCGAAAAGTTATGGACAGAAAAATACCCTTCTAGTAGATTCAACCACTTATCTATAGCATCTGCGTCTATCTGTCCTTCAAATATAGGGATATCGAAGTTGATTTGTACCTTGAAGGGGGCGGCGCCTCCGCTCGAGGAAGATGCGTCGCTTGTTGGTAGTCGCCGAAGGATTTGCGCGAAATTATCCATCATCTCGTTCCTCTGCTGCGTGAGGGCTTCCTCAAGCAACATTTTGATAGGATCTCCTGTCCCGTCATCTTTCTTTTCTCCTGCCATGAGAGGTCGCTTGGGCGTGTAAGAGATTTTGTCCTCAAGAGAAACAAGCTCGAGACCCAATTCTTTGTACCCTGACCTCGTTGGGGACATGCATTAAGACGACAAGGAGCAGACCGCTCTGATACCACTGATCTGGATTTTATGAGCAGAACGAAATGAATACAGATTATTATGAGATGCTTAACACAAAATAACAGAGATACAATAAAACTGGTTTTCTATTCAATAAGGAAATAAACTAGAACTGTAAAATGCAGCGGAAAACAAGCTTGCTGGAATGGTGGCGGCTTATCTCTGAGAAGAGATGTGACGGCTGCGCTCATTTCGCAAGAAGATGGTTACAATGAGGCTCTCAGGGCCTTTTACAATAAACAGGAATGTCAAAAACCCTAGACATCCAAAAACCTAACCCTAGGAGATGAAGCGCCAAAAGTCATGTGGGCCCCGTTTGGGTAAGTTAGTACATCAACTTCCCGGGGTCGTAACTTTTGCATACGATCTCCGCTTGGGGCGCTCGGTAGCCTGTTGGAAAGGTCTATCCGAGATTTACAACTTTCGACTGGGGCCAAATGCATGCCGGAGGCAACCATTTGGCCCCTCGAATTGCCAAAAAAGGTCGTTTAGGGCCTCAAAATGGCCCCAGAAGTTCAGGACCCGAAAAACTGCTAAAAATAGTACAATACCAAAGTTGCCATAAAACTGTTTTGAGCCAGTTGGAAAGGTGGGTGGCCACCAATATTCACCTGGATCAGCTGGGGAATGGATTTCTTGTGCGAGTGCGAACCAACTCTCGCAGGGAAACCCATGCAATTACCAAGCACCAAGCAAACCACGAAAACCAAGAATACCTTCTCCAAAAGACAACCGCAGCGACTCGAAAATATTAAACGAAAACTTATCACCCAACCACCAAGTAGTGAAGAGGAGCACCACAAAAGAAACAATGTCGCCAAGCTTAGCAAAACCAACGAACAAAAAAGCTACAGCCCACCAGTAGCGCCCCACCGAAAGAGACCATGGACACCAAAGGGGAAAAAGAATTGCGGAAGCAGTGAAAAAGCACACCCAAAACAAAAAAACAACAGCAGACATAGCTGGCCCAAATGAAAATCCTCCAAGTTCACCGCTCAAATGCCTTAAAAAACAATGGCCAAGACCCAATAAATCTCATATCCATTGGTGACCAGATCACAGAAACTCATTCAGGAAAAGCACCAACGCGACAGAGTAATTTCCAGAATTTAACACAGACAGGTAAAACCCACCATCCCAACACGAGAAATAAAGGATACAGTAGATTCAAGTACTAATGACAGTGAAAGAGAAAAGTACGTGAGCCTGGGACAAGAGCGCAAAAACAGAGAGTCCAACCAAATTAATACGCAACTGACATGCATTTAAACCTTGTGATGCCAACACACTGCCAGGACCCAAGGAAAAAGAACCCAGAGTGGCGTCATGGCCCACGGAGCCAATAGAAACAAAGAAAATTCACTATTTAGAAAATAACCAAAACAAAAAATTATCACAGACTATGAGAAAACCTTAATGTAGCAGAAAATTTTGAAAAACTTGTCCTAATTAATGTCCCTGACCGAAAATAAATGACGGGGACATAATAAAGCATTGTTATTATTGTTAAATAAAATGTTGATCATCTGAAGCTTCAAATGAACATGACAAAGTCAATAATTTTTTAAAATCTTAATATTATACCATCTTCGTCCATGCTTTTTTAAAATCTTAATATTATACCATCTTCGTCAATAATTTTTTAAAATCTTAATATTATACCATCTTATTATTATACTATCTTCCAATTGAAATTCTATCTCCATACCGTATTGGTTTATTCTTTATCAAATAAGTAAAATTAATAAATTTGTTTTTTAGCATGCAATACACCTCCATAATATACCTTTTAAGAAAAAATTACATAAAAAATAACAAGTAAAAACATGATATTATAATTTGGAAGTATCCAATTTGCAATAGATATTTCATATCAAAGATATTAAATGTATAACAATTGTTCAAGATTTTACAAAAATCAAAATAGAAACTAAAAGTCATTAATAATTTTTATATACATAATATAGTATAAATAAAAATACATAAGTCAATGTTTTATAAGAATATAAAAATATCCCATAAATTTATTGTAAAATATATGGTGCATAAGCAAAAGCTCTTGCATCATAGTTGGTTTAATTTAATACAAATACAAATCCATTAGTAAACGCAATATATCTTAGAATTTTATAATTTTAGTAATCATTAGTATTAATAACATTTGTAAACACTAGTATATATATATATATATATATATATATATATATATATATATATATATATATATATATATATTGTTTACTTCGACATTTGTTATACAATATGAAAAAACGATATATTCTAACTTGTAAAATGAAATTTATTAAACTAACTTATTTGAAATTTTAACAATATTATTAATTTAAAAAATCATGTTAAACAAAGTTGTGAACATTTAATTTAAAAAGTGATGTGGAACGAAATAAATAATTTTTATATAAAATTTTAAAGTTAAATAAATATATTTTTAAAATATTTAATTTTTATTTTAATATAAAATATGAAATATAATTTAAATTTAAACAACAAATATATCTATATATATAAAAGATTATAAAAATTAGAAATTATATTAATTATTTAGTAAATTATATCGTATAAAATTAAAGTTTGTAACTTTCAATTATATATATATATATATATATATATATGAGTGAAGAGTAAAAGAATTATATTTAAAATGATAAGGGTAAACAATTTAAAGTTAAAATAATTGTATATTGAAAGAGATTGTGTGTTAGAAATTATAAGATATATTTTATAAAATTTAGTAGTTTTATCATGAAATCAAAAGTTATTTAAAATAATAATAATAATATAATAAATGTTTATATGTAATAAAGTTGGGATATTCTTTTATAGACGTGATGTTTCACTGATGTAAGACACATATGTATTGAAGCCCAGATTGCATTGAGGTAAATGATGGATCCAATTCTCGCTTTTAGAGATTATCGTTTAAAGTAAGTGGCGTGACAAACAATGATGTACTGTCATTAAACTTGATGCTAAGTAGCAAGTCCCTGCCCTAAGTTCTTACATTCAAAGTCTCATCTAGGAGCAATCTCCCAATGACATTGTCATAGAGACGGGAACTCTGAAAGGCATCAATGTTGACATAATAGTGTTGAATTGTTGCAGTATTCAAGAATAGCATCCAAAGGTTTTTTGGTTTCCGTGTTGATAGTGTCATCTTGAAATCAACATCCCTGAAAAAAAACAATGAAATTTGTTTGAATGCATCATTTTAAGTAAAGTTTAGCTTCAAATGATCAAAATGACCAACACTAGCTAGGGCATTATCAATTCAAAACTTAGTACAAAAGCTCCATCATTAGATATCAATTTAAAATTGTCTTTTCTCATTGAGTTAACATGCACGTGTGTTATTCAAAGTTAAGTATAAATGTTGTACATTGGTGGCTCAGTGCCCTTCTCCATAGGCCTTATAGTCCCCATAAAATCTTGAGGAGATCTCTTGTAAAGGTATTTGTGCCATAAACCAAATCTTTATTTTTAAGTTTTTTTCAAGTGCCATAGTTATCAAAGTTTACATACGTTTGTCATTACGCGGCATCAAGACTTCAAGTCATCTCAACCTTAGCACCATTTACAACACATAACACCCATGTGCCCATACCATAATACTATGTGATAAGTCACTTAGATAACAAGCACACACTAATTGCATTTCACTTCCATATTAATCATTGTTTTTCATATACAAGAGATCGAAGAATAAGCATAAAAGAGAGCCACCATAACCTTGACAAACATGTGAATACTTTCCAACAAAGCCATACATCATTTTCCATTGAACTCATGCATTTAAATAGCAAGCACTTGGCCATCAATTCCAAGTAATCTTACAAGCCATTATTTCATATCATTAAAAACATGAATTTACAAGTCATTATTTCATGTCATTAAAACTAAACTTAAGGAAAAAATGATCTTTGAAAATTTAAGCTATTTGCAAAAGATAATAGAAGCACGTTGTTAGGGAAGAAAGGCTATTATTTAGACTAAGCAAAGTATATTTAAGAAGTAGAGAGAAAATGCAAATAGATAATAGAAACATGTTGTTAGGGAAGAAAGGCTATTATTTAGACTACTATAAATAATAATAAAAATTTAAAGCAAAGTATATTTAGGAAGTAGAGAGAAAATGGGAAGCATGGAGGTATCCCCTTGCCAAAACGTTCATAATAATTTTTCTAATTAGAATATACATTGAACCCGTTGACATGCACATTACATTGTGACATTTAGCATAGAGTATGACTAAAGAGTTGGAAGATCTTAGAGGTATCGCATTATTTTGGTTGTGATAAAGGTATCACAAATGGAGAATTGCTAGAAAGGCTTAGGTGGACGGGAACATAGAAAATCATAAACATTTTGGTTTTTGTAAAGAGAGATCGAGATCGAGATGATGCATTTAAACAACAAACACAATTCAAAACTCATTGTCATCAATGGCCATGTCAAGGACTTCCTCATTGATGTGATGGGATGTGCTCATTTCACACAATTCAAAACCTTGTTCGAAAAAACACATGCAAATGGAAATTGACACAGTTTAGGCACTCTTTTGATTTGAAAACCGTTTTGTTTCAAGTTGGAATAGAGGGAAAGAACCCCTTGCCTATTGATTTGAAAACCATTTTGTTTCAAGTTGGAATAGTTGGAAATTGACGCAGTTTAGGCACTCTTTTGATTTGAAAACCGTTTTGTTTCAAGCTGGAATAGAGGGAAAGACCCCTTATTTATAAAAACAAAGAGCTTATAAAAGCACTAGCGGGTAAAGTTATCATTAAAGCCTCGAGAAAAAACCCTAAGAGATGTCTTGGACGGTTAAACACAGACAACCAACAAGTGGTCATAGCTCACCCAATTGGCAGTTAACATGTTCTATGCATTCTGAACAATTGCGATGGAAATTAAATCAAATTTATGGTTCAATGTGATAAATGACCACCAAAAAAAACTATCAAAGAAAACCACTTGTCCTATGCATGTTGAAAAATTGAAATGTGGACGTCACTCGATTCTAGATATTGTTGTAGAGTGAACTATGGGGAGTGAAAGTGTAAAATTTATGGGTCAATTTCATGAAGGGGAACAATTAAAACTATCAATGAGAAAACCACCTGCCCCATGCATGTTGAAGAATTGAAATGTGGACGTCGCTAGATTATGCATGTTGCTGGGTTGCTTCCCAGGTTCTCAATTCAATGTTGAATGTCTCCATGAGAATGGGAGTCCATGTCATAACAAGGTATCCTATGGGGAACCTGTGGCTCCAAGTCTATTTCTAGAAATTGAAAGAAATAAGGGCAAGGGAGTGTTTAATTGCATGTTTGGCTACTTGGGTATTCCTAGCTTATATAGTGGTAATGCTCCTAGGATGTATGGTATAAATAGGGTGAGGGAAAGGTAAGGGAAAATCTCTTCTACTGGAAGGCATATACCGCTTGTCGGTTTCTGATGTTGCTTGCCAGTTTATGTGACTAGAGGTGTTGTCTGCAAACGTGGACCGATAAAATTTAGTTAATTGAATTAAAATGCAAAGTGAGGTTTTGAATGCTACCTATTAGTAAGTGGAGTTTAGAAGAATCCATGAACACAATACTACTTTGCATCCTATCTAGAATGGTTTGCACATCAGGAGTCATATCAAGGTAACAACACATAAACACTCGTAATATGCCGTGACATTCATGTAGTAGTTGAAAAGAAACATGTACGACGAATAAAGACATTGAGAACAGTGTTTTCATTGTCACACAAAGGTGGGAACCCGTGGGTGGAAACACATTGATATATTGGCATATGCTTCATTCCTGGAAAGTAGATCATTCACACAATTTGACAATACCAGTGGACTTAGCTCGCTTTGAAACCGAATTTGAACTCAGTTTGCATCTGTTTGGTCTACGAGACAACATTCTCTTTTGTGTCTGATCGATTCCATCCTATATGATCTGTTTTGTCTATCAGATCTTTTAATCTGTAAGAGAGGTATTGTAACTTTGTATCCTTTCCATTTTTTTTTACAAATACCAAGAATGATAAATTGAAAAAAAATTGATTGTGACCTCTGCGCACTTTCCATTTCTATTCGGTTAAGAGATATATAAGAGGTACAAGATACATTTTGTTTTCTGAACTTGGAAACTTTGATTGGTTACTGGTTTATGTGGAATTGGAATTAGTCCTTTCCCGCAAGTAGTAGGGACTATAGAAATCGATTTGATGTAATTCTATTACCTTGGCGCAATTTACAATGCTTTTTATAACAAAGTTTTAAACCGATTTTTTCCTCTAGACCAATCCCCAAATTCGAAGCCTTATTTGGCCTCATATTGAGGCATATGCTAGTGGGTCACTTTGATCGCTCCAGTTGTTGTGTTGCATGCCTCGAGTGTCATTGTGTTGCATGCCTCTAGCTAAATGCAGCAGTCTAGGTACTCCACTTGGCACCACGTCCTACCACGCGCACAACCGCTTGCCACGAATGGGATTGCATGCGTTGCACGACCGCTTGCCACTAACGAGATTGCATGTGTTGCACGACCACTTGCCACTAATGGTATTGCATGCACTGCAACACCCACATGTCCTCCGGTTGTAGTTGGGTTTTCGATATGTTAAAAAGCATAATTGTGTCTCTCCTCATGTACATCTCTTCCTCTATAAATCACAGTCACACACATTGTTCTTCATCTCCATTAGGAAGAAACGAACTAGTTAATGATTAGAATGCACGAACTTTACAGCGTGATTTTATATTTGAAGAGTATCGAGCCCATCAAATATTATAATTGCAGATGCGAACTGGACATCGTGGGAGGTCGCAACTGTGTATTGAGTGATCTCACCCCTTTGGACTGAAAACATCTGCTGTCGAATGTTCAGTTGATATCACCATGTCTTCAACAAAGCAAAGTACGCCTGTAGACATCTTCTGCATGGTTGTTCCTCACGCAACTTCTTACTCAAATTGAACGTTAGGGTTTTGTGTTTACTTCGCCCTCATTTTTTGCTTATGCAACGTTAGGGTGCAATATGATTCATCATTTCCTTCATGGGGTTTCTTCGATGGTCAAACCTTCTTCACTATTGTTTTATATATATATATCTGGATGCTATTACAATGTGTATCTGCACGTAGGATTCGTTGTCTGATTCGGTTTGTGTGTTTTTTATTCTCCTTGCGCACAAACTGTGTGCCATATTCCAACGTGTGAATCATGGCGTACTTATCTCTTTTCGAGTACATGTTGTCTCTCTAGTGAAGCGTTACCATCGTCACTGCCATCCTGCTGGTGCCATCCCCTCCTCCGCGTGAGCTACCTGGTATAGTATGCGTCTAAGGTCTGTGGTGTTTTCATGGAAGCAGAAGGGTGTCATCCATTCTTGCCAGCTGTGGGTGCGAATAGTCCACTAGGGAAATTCCAAGGAGTGGCCCATCATGGATTCTTCCGAATCTGCTTGGTGGCCATTTTTCTCTCTACCTTCCCAACGTTTTTTATGGCTTTCCATTCCTTTTTTGGTGCCTGATTCCATTCTAATGTTCTTTGCGTATAATATTTGTGCGCGACAGCCCCTCTCTGCTCGTTCTATGTCAAAATTGACATTTTTTTAAAGTACATCAATGTGTAGTGCCTTAAATCTGGGGATTAAATAGTGGGATTCACTTGTGGAAATCACTCATTAAGACTGTGCTTATGCTCGACACTCGAAAGTTCAACTTGGTAATGGGAATTATAATGTGAATTTGGTTCATTGCTATGGAAAATAAAAGAATCTTTGTTTTTTCATCCCATAGAATGTTTGTACTTGATTTTCTTCTTCTATTAAAATGAGGTTTTCTTTCTTCTTTAGACCTGCCTTTCTATACTATAGTTATTTGATTTTGGTGTCTTCCTTTGATATTTTATTCCATTCAATACCCTTCCCAAACTACTAATACAAAACCGGATTACTACCTTCTAAAGTTTAGTTCAGTTTTAATGTTATTAATATTAATTCGATTTCTCTATATTTTACTGCCCCTAAAATGTCAATATTCACCGACGCGTCGTGTCAGATGGAACTAGATTCCACCACTCTTGACTATTATGTCACATGGTCAAGACCGGTTAAGTATTATGTTTAGCCTCTTATGGTGGAGTCCCACCTCTAGACCAGATGGTAAAGGTCAAATCCAAAAGCACTTTTTTTACCGTTTTATGGCATCTGTAAATTTTTTCGTTTATACCAAAAATCACTGTAATTTTGTTGTAGTACTTGCATTCCATGATGTCGGTAGTTGGATATTTTGATGTTAGGAATTGGGATTGTATTGCACATAATTAAATGTTATGTCCGGAGATCAATTGTACTATAAGAATTCTAAGCTATAGAGGTTGCAGTCGACTTATATACATTGTATATATCATTGCTTTCCTCTTTGGATTTTTTTAATCTTGCTCAAAACAGAAATCCAACTTCTATTTCTGTGTACATTATAGATTCTTTTTCTTTTCCAAGTTTACTTTAAAGATTAAAATTTATGTAAATGATGTAGGTTTTTGTGGGAAGGCAGGGGGGTGTTGCATCTACTTCAGCAACACACTAAGATCACAAAATTCATAAATTCTCACCTACAAAACAGTTGCAGCTGTGTTGCAACTGACCGTTTCACCGAACAGTCATCTACAGGACTATTGCAGCTGACTGTAATAGCTATGTTTAGATAACCCCTATGTTCATCAAACTTGACTATTCCATCATAATCCGTTTCAGCAAATTTTGAAATCTAACTTGCTACAGCAAAACTAAACATTCCACAATCAATCATATACGCTCAGAAAATCATCATGCTACAGCAAAAAAAAAATATTTAACCATTCAACCATGAGTTTACAGACTCCTAAAGACAGAGAGGAATATAGGATCAAAAGTATAGAGTTGAAAATCTGTTTTCATTCAACTCAGAATTTGTTTTCCTCACCATGTATTTCCATGAGAATTACATAGGTATATATACACCAAAAATATAGTCGGTCAGATTAATTACCTTGACCTTTCACTACATTTAAACCAAAATTGTCTGTTCAAAATTTATGTGGATACTTTGCCCTTTCATGCGCTGTAACAGGAATGTTGGATGCCCCTTCGATATTTGACAGGCTACGACAGTGATTTCCCTTAAGCGATATGATGAGAACATGTTGCTCCTTTAACATCTGACCAGCTGAAACAAGTTAGTAAACGCCTCTTCAAAACACAATGTGATACTCAACCCCAATAATTATTTGATGAACTGTGATGTGTTGTGACAGAGGCTGTAAATGCTTCTTCAGAAATTAATGTGATGTGTTGTGACAAAGGCTGTAAATGCTTCTTCAGAAATTAATGTGATGTGTTGTCCCTACGAAACCTTGACAGCATGACAGAATCAGAAAGTGTGGCGGTGGTTGACTCCTCAGAGTTCTAGTAGCCACTCAGCAGGGCGGTGTTCGTCTTTTTCAGACTGTGGCGGTGAAGTAATTAACTGCTGCCAACATTCTCCCCCTTAATTACTTCACTTAAAATACATCAAACACAAACAATTACTGTTTTTACAAAACAACATTCCAACTGTAATGCCTACTAGTCTAAGTCTCAGCAAGCCTTACATCATTATCAAAACAATTCAAAAATTTGTTTCTTTGTGACAACAGACTAGTGCAACTTTTCTTTTTCTTTCGACTCCAAAATTTGAAACATGTAAAATTTGTTTTCTGCTTTATCTTCATCTTTACCTTGATCTTCTTCAGCTCTTGCTTCACTCTTGGCTTCAGCCATCTCTTCATCCTGACTTTAGATTTTAATAATATGAACTCCTTTTGCTCAGTAGCTCCACAATACTTGTTCTTCTCTGCTTCAGTTAGCTATTCAAAATATAATATTTCATCCTTTACTTCAACATCAAGACCACTACTTTCAAACTTCTTGGACTTTACAAACCACTCATTATTCATAATTTTAATTGCATCATTCTTAGCTTCAGCTTCATCATTACTTGGCTTAGAACACCAAACGTTATACCAAAACTACTTTTGATTCTTCATCTTCCCTTTCTTCTTTACCTTCAATGTTTTCTTTGATTCCACAAATCCATTATGATCAGCTTCAGTTGCAACACATTCTTCAATTTGCTTATCATCATTCAAATTTTCAATGTCCTTTATGCTAAGGACTTCAATCCAAATCTTCTTCTTTAAATACTGTAACGTGGGCATACAAAGATACCACAAGCCATCTTTTACTTCAACAAGAGTAATATGTTCAATATCATTATGTAAACACAATAACTGACAATAATTCCTGATTTCTTCAGGACTCCATGACATGAATACCTTTTCAACTGATTCTTCAACCAGTCCATCTTTGCTGCAATTTTCTTCATTCAAATGAAACTCATCATCATCTTCAAATGATTCTTCTTCATCTTCGATTGGTTTCTCATTTGCACATTCAAACATTTTGTCAACATTATATAAATTATCATATTGTGAACCATATTGGTTCTTTTCATTTTTCACTTCTCTAAGAGTTGTCATTATCTCTTCATTCAAATCTTCCTCTGCTGCTGTAACAAGGCAATCAACACTCTCCATCTTTGCTTCTACTACAAGACTAACTTCTTTATCATCATATCTTGGCTTTTCAATCCATTCTTTCAAAAATTTCAATTCTTCATCAAGAACATCATTCCTTATTTCAGTTGCTCTCTCTGCAGCAAAACATACAACTTCTTGAGTGTTATCAGTATGCAGCTCTTTTTCTATCACTACTTCTACAATTACTAAATCGTCAACCTTTTTATTTTCAGCATCATTACAGATTGCTTCTGCTTCAATCGCTGCAACTTTTGTGCATTCTTAAACAATCTTATCAAATTCATCAACAAAATTAAAATCATCAATATTTTCAAAAAACTCATAAACATGTTCAAACACTTCAACACAGTGCACTTTATCTTTCTTAACTTCTGATGTTGCTTCAAATACTTTTGATATGGAATTCTTCATTCCATCATCATGATCATTATTGACCATTACTTCTCCATGGGTAATTTCACAGATACTCACTGCTTCATTGGCACCTTCTTCATAGCTATCATTAGCAACATACATCATTGGAATATACAAAGAACAAACTGCTACACTGGAAGTTTCTTCACCTTCAATATTTGACTTACAAGCCAAGACTCCATCATTTTCTTCCTTTGTACTTGCACAATCACTAACAAACAAATTATTAGAAAACATCTCATTCTCTTTTCTATCCTTATCTGCACCATTCAATATCGCTACAGATTCTTCTTCAAAAACAACACCAGCACTTTTTCCATCAGGAGATACACCATTTTCATAAATGTATTTTTCACTAGCAACTTTATCATCTTCCTTATGTGCACCAAATGAATGAGTGCAACACTCTTCATTTTCTGCAACATGATTGTTGTAATTTATTTCAAACTCATCTCGGTCTTCGACTTCTACAACATCTTCAGTGTTGTATTTCAGATTCGTTGTACCTACATGTCCACAAACTTCAAACTCATTGCATGATTTAAATGCCTTCATGAGCATTTCCTTCAAGGACTCTTCTTGCACAAATTCTTCTTTGTTATCCTCACACTTGAGGAATTTATCATGTTTATCAACATTCTGCATGTTAACAATTTCATCATGTTCACAATTCACTTCAGTGACATCTAAATTCGA
Source organism: Larix kaempferi (assembly GCA_027924585.1). Classification (NCBI taxonomy): domain Eukaryota; kingdom Viridiplantae; phylum Streptophyta; class Pinopsida; order Pinales; family Pinaceae; genus Larix; species Larix kaempferi. Next base: position 9,588,618 of record BSBM01001110.1, on the reverse strand, counting down.
AACTATATCAACATCTTTATCAATAACACTTTCAAATTCTTCAAATTCTACTGCTGCAATACAAGATACAACAACCTCATCTTCTTCTTTAGTTTCGGCAACATGTTCATCAATTGATAGATCAACACAACAGTGAGATTCACAAATAATTTGACTATCTTCTACTACTTCTGCAAATTGTCTTCTGAAATATTAACAGGATGTGACTCAGCCATATATCTCCCCCTTACATCAAATTTCTTTTCAAACTTTCGCAGGATTCTCTAGCTGTGTCTGCTTCAACAATTACATAAAAAATATTATAATCCATAGCTTGTTGGATGTAGTACAAGGAAAACGCATCCTTTTCCTCATCGTGGGGTTTCTTAAATCCATTCTCAACAAAATACCATAAACCTCTATCATGCAAGAAATTTTTCATATTAACTGACCAACGTTTATAAGTTATACCTGAGAAATATGGTGGTGGATAATAGATGTTGTTCCATGCATCTTCTAACTTTTTTTGAACTTCATATGCTTCAGTATCCTCTGCCTTCTCTTGAAATTCCTCTGCTTCAACAAGTTCCTCATTGGCTTCTCCTAATATCTCTGCTATGGAAAAACCAACTTCTTTTGCATTCACAATATTCTTCTTCATTCGTTTAAGCCTTCTGCTTTTCCCATGTCTTTGTCTTCAAATAACTACTTGCACATAATTCAAATTTCTTTTTTTGGATATGACCTCTCGGTCCTCTTTCACTCATACGGGCTTCAACTCAAACCAAACAAACTTCCCAAAACAGTGGGAATCAAACCACTCTACCATTAAACTATATGGGAGCTCTCAACCATGAAGAAAGTCTTCCTTTCAACTGATCAACCTCTATCTGAGGGACACAAACACATAATAAACTTCTTCCACGGACTACAACCCTTTCTTCTCTTTACTCAAACCACGTCAGATTCAGACTTCTGGTGCTAAATGATGAATCAACCTTTAATTGAGGGAGCACATGAACTCTTTTTCAACACATAACTCAATTGAACTTACTTCTGCTCTTTCTACATAGTAGGAAGGGGGTGCTGGAGTTAAAATCAACAACAAAATATCCAAACAAAACATAAAAGGTACAACATTCAATTATACGGCTCATTCATGAAGTGAACACAAAACCAACTAACATAAATCATAGACACCAAGCTCTGATACCATTGTGGGAAGGTAGGGGGGGTGTTGCATCTACTTCTGCAACAAACTCAGATCACAAAATTCATAAATTCTCACCTACAAAACAGTTGCAGCTGTGTTGCAACTGACTGTTTCACACAACAGTCATCTACAGGACTGTTGTAGCTGACTGTAACAGCTATGTTTAGATAACCCCCGCGTTCATCAAACTTGACTGTTCCATCATACTCTGTTTCAGCAAATTCTTGGCACCTGATGGTCCTGAAAAGAATCCAAATAAATAATCGAACACCCTTAGACCCTGGAGTGGAAGAGGTTTTTTTTGAAGAGGAAGTAGTAGGAGAAGAAGAGTATATTGTTGAAACCAAGCATAAGGATGGAAGGGAAACCTCAGAACATGAGGAGGAATTTATTACAATCATAAAACCATTTTTTGAATACATTACAAATGGTATCAAAGACATGAACAAATAGATGATGAAAGTATTCAAATTGATGGCTATCCAACTTTTAAGCAAAGGGGTAATAGGAGGCAGCAGTAACTCGCATTTAGAAGAAAAGAAGAGAATGGATGAGCATATTTTCTCAAGCACATGACACCTATTTTTCCAACTCCTATTTCAAAATGGGCCTCCACTATTGCATCCTCCTTTGATCTTAATGAAGATCCATCATCATTTAGTCCTAGTTCTTCTGAGATTGATTACAATCATGATGGTTCAAATGAGGACTACATGCATATTCTGGAGCAGTTTCATGATATCAACATTTTTGGATATGTTCCTCCTTCGAGTGATGATGATCCAGTTTTACTTGCTTCTCCTCATGAGATTTCACATTCAGATATTGGATGATTCAGCTTTACATGATATTTCAGATTCAGAATTTGAAGATGGAGATGATGATGAGGGAATGCTAGACTGAGATCCACAAGAACCTGAAGGTCTAGCAACTAATGATGAAGATGAACGAATGGGAGATATAGATCCGAAAGAACCTGAATATCTCTCACCTATTTTTCCTCTTCCTCGATGGGCATCCACTGCTCCTCGATCAGCCATAGCATATTTTCAGCATGGAAGGTTTCATCCTTCTCACATTGTTGATCCTCTTCCTCGATGGGCATCCACTACTCCGTGATCAGCCAGATTATATTTTCGGCATGAGAGGTTTCATCCTTCTTACTTTACTAATCCTCTTCTTCGATGGGAAACCATTGCTCCCTGATCTGCCAGATCAGAGTTTTCACATGTACGGATTCATCCTTCTGAAATTCCTGATCCATTTTGGATCTATTGATCCTTCTTTGAGAAAGAAGGACACTTACCTCCTTTAGGGGTGAGAGATGATATGCTTCATTAGCATCCTTCAGTCTATTTTGAGGGAGGTATTTCTTCCCACTGGGTTTTCTCTCTTTCCTCACGTAGTTTATTTAGATTGATTGTACGGGGTGACCTTTGGTCTTAGTCACCAAGGCCCTATTTTACTATTTTTGGTTATATTCTCATAGTATATCTTGCGGGGGGGGTGTTGGAATATTCACACCAGCATTTTTATATTTTTCATTCCTGCATGCAAATCTGCATGCTTTGCATGCCACTGCATGCATCTAGTCATCATCATGGTGGTCTCCCCAACACCTAGAGCTTGCTTCTATCTCTCCAGAACCTGTCTTTAGCCCCCATTTGGCCTCCTACCTACCTAATGCACCCTCCTTTACTTTTCTTCTTGATAAGTGCACCTTTCCCACCTACCACAGCCAGTTCGGGCGCCTTTGCTCACTTACCACCAGTTATCACTTAGTTAGGGTGCCTTTTCTCACCTACTGAGAGTTATCACTCAGCTAGTGCATTGATTGAGCAGTTGTTCCATTGATTGCTCATAATGACTGCTTGTAGCTTCTAATTAGCTAGTTCTAGAGTTCCACTTGACTATTTGACAGTCTCATGCGCCCCCCTTGGAGTCACCATTCCCTGTTTTATGCCTATATGGTTCTGTTAGACTCAGTTAGACACACTTGACTTACTATTACCATCTATGACTGATACTACTGACTGGATGATGTCTCCATTGTTATCCAAGCTAGACTTTGAGCTAGATAGCCTCATGCGCCCTCCTTGGAGTCTCCATTCCCTGATTTATGGCTAGATGGTTCTGTTAGACTCAGTTAGACACACTTGACTGACTCTCACCATTTATGACTGATACTACTGACTCGATGATGTCTCCATAGTTATCCAAGATAGACTTTGAGCTCATATTCGAATGCCCTACTTGGGTAATTCGAATCCTATATGATGCCTCATCAGAGATTATTGTATCACATTCTTTACATTCATTATTCATTGTATGATAATAATTATTGTTCATTATTCTGTGTTTTGAGTGGTTATTGAGTGCATGTTTCTCTTCTTCTTTGCAACATTCTTGAGAGTTTGATTGTGAGTTTGTTGCAGTTGCTAGATCCTTGCAGATTATCACAAGGAACACACAAGTCCAACTGGAATGTCATTCTTTTTTCATTCCTATAAGCATATAGGACTTCCATTAAAAATGCCATTGGTTTCACACCCTTTCAGTTGGTATACAGACTAGAGGCAGTACTACCTATCGAGTGCGAGATTCTGTCACTAAAACTCATTGTCAAACTTTTACTGAATACCACTGCCAAGGAAGGATGATTTATATACTTGGAAAAACTCAACAAAACTTGGCTATATATATCATGTCCAGTAAAATACAAAAAAGTGGCACTGATACAAAATATGAAGCCCATAAGCTTTCAGTAGATACTGGATACTAAATCTGAATCCTATGGCTTTTAGTACATTTATCATACAAAGAGCTATCCCTGAGGATGCTCATGATAACAGATAATATCCCAAGCTACTCGTCAGAGCAGATGAACAAAGCATCCTGAAACCCCAGTTGTACAACGTTGGTAATGGTTGTTGGTACTAGTATTGACCACGTTCATTTTATGAACAGGTGAGCCTTATAAACTAGGCATCTAGCTACCTGCTAAAATTATAGTTATGAGGTTGATGATTTGGCTGGTATGATTCACATATTTCATTTGTGAATTGAATATAATATCAAGAAAAAATATAAATTTCCTTTTATATTATATCATTATAATGTAAAATCAAAGAAATATGGAAAAAGGTAAACCATGAGCACCCTAGATCTAAGGCTAGCAAAAATTCAGGCTTGAAAATTTGCACAAGGGATAATCAAAGGCACATGATCCTCAATTTTAAAACCAGTAATATGATGTGGTAGGCTCTCATTTATTCAGGCTCCCAAAAGTGGTAATTTAATACCACCTTCCTTGCGACCGTTAAACAACCAAATGAATATCACCAACACTACAAAGAAAGGAAAACCTCGGAGAATTGGTTGGTTGGAGCTACTATTTCGAGCATTGTTTTTTACATTTAAAAATGTTCATTAACAATGAATGTAGTGAAAATCTAATGCTTTTATGAATATTATAATTCATCCATGTATTCCAACTTGATAAAGGGTAAAATTACGGATTATTATATTAATATTCTTGCACAAATTCCCAAGCATTATTTAAAAAAGACAAGCACACTTTATGTCAACTTTATGTCAAGTGATGGGTTCACAAATATGATGAAAGGTTAAATATATCAAAGAGATCTTATTATGAAGAAAGGACTTTACCTTTATTAAATGGAGGGATTCACGTTGGTTTAAAAGGATTGAAAAGGGAACGTCATAATATGAGTTGCATATATGAGTTGGTATGGAGAGTACATAAATTTACATGGATTATATTATTATTTATAATAAAAGGTATTTGTTTTTTATTATTTTGAAACTCATGTATTTTTTTAAATGAATTTAGTTTCTGTTATATGACAGAATGTTGCAAAGATGACCTGGCATGTTTAGTCCAAATGGAAAAAGATATAATATTCTTGTATTATTGTGATAATTTTGTGACACGGGAAAAATGATTCATTATTTTAATGAGGGAACGACAAGTGAATAAAATGATATTTTCAAGAAATCAAGACCAAGAAGCATAGAATGGACTCACCTTATTTTTTCCCGAAAGCTATAAAAGGAGGTGGAGAATTCATTAAAAAGGGGAGTGAATTTTCTCAGGAAGGGAGAGGGTTGAGCCATCCATGGTCGACATTCCATATTGTAATTATTTTCAGTGAAGGGAAATTGGTCATTGGATTCATGATTCTGATGGAGGAGTGGATGTAATTCTTTTGTAGAGATTAAGATCATTGACTTTAGCAGCTTGTATTTCCACAATTTTTCCTCTCTACTGATCTTTCATGAAATAAAGGATTTGAGCAACAGTTTAGCAATTATTCAATGTCTTTAAGCATGAATATTTTATTAAATGATGAGTGTAGTATCCAGATATTTCGACTTTTGTTGGCCTCTGACCTATTCTCTAGATGTGCATTTGTGTTAGGCGGGAACTTTAATATTGGTTGGCTTTTTGTTTAATTATATATGCATTTTGTTGACAAGTTGATTCATGAATATTTTGCAATCTGTTAGGAAATTGTTGGTGTCCATTTTTTATCACCAAATATACTCGGAGTGGCGTTATTTTCACTATTCTTATATAATAAATCACTCTTCTTGCCATTCAGACCGTCAATCAGACCCAGGTATGATCGTATTTACATATCACGTGAATCTTGGTTCTATATCATTATTTTCATGGTTTATTAACATTAATTTGATATTTTTTGACTTGCTTGGAAAATAGATTTTGGCTTGCAGGTTATAAGCTTCAAACGGACTTCCGTTTAGACTCGTGTTCGCGTTGCAAATGTTTAGCCGTATCTGGTCCACCGTTTAGCCCTTCGTTCAACCCGCAGAATCGTTGGTTGGCATATTCCTTCCCATTAAAGACAAACACATAAATATGGGTTCTGTTAGCAATGTGGTGGTTAGTGTTGGTGAGTCAATGCTCTAGAAGATTCGCTTCCCTGCTCACTTAGCTCGACAACACATGACTCTCCCCACGTCAACACTCTAGAATATTCGCTTCCTTGCTTGCAAAGCTCGACAACACATGCTCATGCCCACGTCGACATTCCAGCAGCTCCACCCTCCTATGCTCAACCTAGCAACACATGCTTCTACCCACAGTTAAAGGAAACTAACACGCATTTGTTCGCATCAAGGAGAATCGGTGCCGTGGAAGCAAGCGGATGGCCTCTGTGCTGTCGTCAACCACCAAGCAGCCGTTGTGTGGACATTAAAGACTTCTATTTTTAGAGAGGTCGACTATGTCGACCCTCTCTCCCATTGTAAATTTATAAATAGACGTCTCCTTTGGAGAAATGCAGAGGACATAGACGACATATAGCCCAATAGATATAGGCATTTACGCTCTCAAGTAGTTTATAGAAATGCTGTATAATTTTCTCAGTTAACGGAAGCTCCTGTATTTTACTGTTAATATTATTTTGTTGGTGACTAAGTTGATTTAGTTCCAATATTTGATTGTTGGGAAAGGCCCCTCATCAACCGGAGGTTTTTCTGTATATTTTTGTATTTTTCTTTCTGCAAGTAAATAGTTCATTTTCCAGTTTATGTAATTAATTATGTTTTCCTGTACATGTCATTTTTTTTATTTTTTTTTTTTGTTCTGTAATCTGTATTTTGTTGTTAACTTAATTTACTTTTCCATAATTGATAATGGTCAACCAAGCATAGTGTTTATAGTTTGCTTTAAGTCTTTTACAATTAGATAGAGTTTAGTTAGTTGTTGTTTCAGGTTTAGTTATAATTATAATTAGTTATGTTAGTTCCTTTCCTGTAGTTGTAGGTTAGCCTTATTCATATCTCATTTTTGTTTGATTAAGCCATAGAAATTGTTTATTTATTTAAACAATGATTAGAATAGGTTTTTTTTGTTATCTTAGCTTCTCAACAGTCTTCTCACTGACTTTTTTGCACTGTAGGATCATATGCATCAGCCAACTGGTAGTTAAGATAATCCAAATTGATTCTTTCCCTAGTTTAAATCGTTTTCATCCATCTGGAATGTCATTCGGACTATCATTCGCACAACCATCCAGATCGTCATTTGGACTTTCATCCTTTCTGCATTGTTTTTATGCTTATTAAGAATTCAGTTTCTTAGGCTTTTCAACTGTAATGTTTCTTGCTTTTAATTATAAGTCTTAGATGTAATCAAGATCTTGTTTCCCATTACATAAAGTTTTAATTACATTTTGTCATCATTCTTAGTTTCCTTCTCATCCTCCTTAACTTTGTTTTAACTGTTTTTCAAGTTATGTTATTCATGTTTGATTTGCCAATAGGTTACTATTCTAGAATTTATCAGTTTCATTCTTAGCATAGTTTATTATATGTTCTTAAGGTTTATTTTGAATTAGAGTTAATAATTTCATTCTCCAAGTTATCTTAATTTTTGATAATTTATTTGTAAAGCATAGGATCATTTTTTCCATTCAAACAAATAATGAAGATGTTCATGAAATAGAGTTTGGTTTATAAATAAATATCTTTATCAAGTTTTAAACTTGCTTCCAAATCAAATTAAGTTCAAATAAATATCTTTATTAAGTTTTCTACTTGCTTTTAGATTTCATTAAGTTTTATATCATTTTGCTTATGGATAGAAGATAGATCATAATGTTTAAAGTTAATTGTAATTGGTCTCTTTGTAGTTTACATCACTCTGTAAAAATTAGGTTCGGTTTAGTTCCATTTTGTTTTGCTATTACATTTGAAAGTCATTACGATACATTCACCCTAGTTCCTATCACATTTGACGTACAACATCAAGGAGAATGGAATTAGGTACTTTAGTGTAGTCTTGAAGTGTTAAATGAATGCATAAATAGTTGTTGAATTCACTAAGTAGTTTGTAGTTTTTGTTTAAGTTAAGTAGTTTCCATTTTCATAAAAAATAGTTTGTTTTTTTATTAGTATTTGTTCTTTTTCCATTGTTTGATCCTAGACTAAAGTAGTATAGCTTGATACTATTTTGATCTATTGGCTTAAATTAAGTTTAATTAGTTCATTCCTTGTTCTTTTGAAGTTTGACTCGGTTTTTCATTTTGAAAGATCTTTCGATCTTTTCTTTATTAAACATTTCTAAGGTCTACGGAGCCAACACTTTAGGCCCCATTCTACCTCAACATATGCTATGCCACAACTCTAATATTACCAACCCTGGTCAATAATTAAATATTTTGGTGATTTTTTAAGACAATAATTACACCTCAACATTTTGGCACCATTTCCGGGGAGTTGTAGATAGGTAGAACTCAGTTGTAGATAGGTAGAACTCTACTTTAAAACTTAGTTATAGATTTGAATTTTCCGCTTTGAAATTTAGAAATAGGCTAGTGGCGGGTGACCGGTAAGATGAGAGGTAAGAACATGCGCATCTGTTATAACAAGCATCCCCAAAACCCAGCAGGAGTATTGATGCAGTTAGAATTTATTTCAGTTATAGTTTTTTTTCATTAATAGGTCTAGAGATTCACAAGGTAGATTTATTAAAACTAGCCTTCCTACTAAAATACCTACTAAAATTTCTACTAACCTATACGGGGGGCGTGCCACCCCAATTACTAACTCAGTAGAAAGGTATCGGAAGAAACCTAAAGGGGATAGTCCTACTTGGAAAGAAAAGGAAATCCTTTCTGGAAATCAATTAGGGGAAACCATAGGGACATCAAAAAAGTCTATTCATAAAGAAATTCCATAGGAACCTCAAGCTCATATTGAGTCTAAATTTAGACAAAAGGAAACTCCAAAGGATAAAACTTCAGAACCTCCTAACCCTCCATTAGTTCAAAAACCCAAAGACACTACTTTTTCAATAGTAGGTGGTCCAAACTTAGTAGATTTTGTTGATCCTGCACAAGTAGACATTCTTTTTGAGAATTCTGTGAACATCGTTATTTCACAGATTGAAACAACAACGATAGGACCTTCAAAACTATACTCCCACATAGCTAGTAATTCTCCTCCTAAAAAGAAAAATATTTTCCTTGAAATAGAACGTTGGGATATCCCATATTCACTAAGAAAGGATCCACCTAAGTATTCTCTCTTTGGCAATCGAATCTTCATGGAGGATGAACATGAATATCATGTTCGACAAGATGAAGAAGAAGGAGAAGTTAGAACTAAAGGTACCTTCAGGTTCCCTATCTTAGACACTGCACAAGATGTAACTATGAAAAAAATCCCTCCCTTTTCACTACCAATCTTCTATGGGAAGAGTAGTGAGGATCCAGATACATTCTTATTCGAATTTGACATTTTTTATAGGATTTATAATTACCTACAAGATGGCCAAAAGTTAAAACTCTTTCTTGCCACATTAAAAGATTCTTCTCTTCGATGGCTCATGGGGTTAGGAGAATCTAGTATTAGAACTTGGGAAGACATGAAGACTGCGTTTCTACGGAAATATCAGGATTACTGTAAACCTAAAGATTCTCGCAATGATATTTTTAAAATAAAACAGCTTGAAGATTAGAGACTAGAAGACTACCTCAAAAGATTTAACTATGTGTTACATAAATCCAAATATAGTGATCTTCGGGAAGATGTAGTAAGAACACTCTTCCTCAAGGGAATCTCGGAAGAATTCTTAGAAAACCTTAATCTCATGGAAGCAGGAGACATCTCTCATAAGCCTTTTTCAAAGATTTGTGAGCTATGTAGGAATTACTCTAGAAGCAAAGGGAAAAGTGGAAGAAACTTTCGAGAATCTTATGCTAGGAACCTAAAAGGAAACACATCTGGTCGTGGTGGAGTTACAAGGGTAGAATTGGGAAACTTATTGGAAAACTTCAAAATAGATATCTTAGGAGCCATGGGTTCTCACCTAGATGCATTGCAATCTAAAAGGAGACAGGATGAAGAGCATGCAGCAATGAGTGTTTTATGTCCTAGGTGTATGACTAAACATCCCCAACGAGAGTTTCCATTGAACAATGTTTCAGTTTGTCACCTTTGTACATAAGAACATCTGACTAATAATTGTCCATCGTTGCCTAGGTTGCAAGCTGTGTATAAGAGTGGAAACTTTGGTGAATCATCTAGGATGCCTTGGAAACCTAGATATCAATCATCGTATCAAGATCCATCATCACAAATTGCACCCTATTACTATCCTTATCAACCTTCTCAATAATGGAACACTTCAGGTAGGAAAAATTGGCCACTTCAATACCCTCCTCAGAATTCCCAACATCAACAATGGCCACATGGATAGAGAGGACAAACTTATGCTCAAACACCTCCTTCTATGCCTAACTATCCTTACCCACCTAATATTCAACAACTTTTTCCTGGATTTGCACCTCCTTCACTACCCCCTATTCCAAATAAACCTCGCCATTTCCAGAATATGAATCGTCCAAGACCCACAATATTACCTGCACAACCGATACCGAACCCTAACAACAAACCAACCCAAGCTCTTAATAGCATTGGGTTTCTACCTCTTCCATCATATTCCATTTCGACCGCATGAATACATGAGATTCAACTGTGGGCTGGAAGAGTTTTGCAAGATCAGCCCAAGTCATCAGTTGTTATCCGAAAGAGAATGACAAAGAAAACATACCTAGTGAAGTTTTGAATGATGTCGTTCTTGAAGATGTGATTATTCCTAAATATTAAACACACAACCATCCACATAGAGAAGTAATTACGGGAGAAATATCACCCCCATATCCGGAGAGTCTAGTAATAGAAAAACCTGTAACTTATCCAGAGTATGATATCATTAACGAATTGAAAAATATTTGTATTAAGATCCCTTTGTTACATGCCATTAAAGATATCCCAATCTATAGTAAATTAATAGAGGAACTTTGTATTAAAATACCAGGTAGAAAACAAAAAGACCCTCCAATGATTCATGTAATAGGAGAAATGTCAGATTGTATAGCAAACCAACCTAGACTCCCAAAGTATTCAAATACAGGAAACCCTGTGGTGACTATTATCATTAATAACACCGCCATAGGAAATACACTTATTGATCTAGGAGCTGCTATTAATTTGATGACTACCACAGTTTTAGAAACTCTCAATTTAGGATAGTTCCTCCACCCTACCCCAACAATGCTAGAATTAGTAGACCACACTATGGTTCAACCTACTGGGATCTTAGATGACATCGTTGTATCAGTAGCTTCATGGGAATATCCCGTGGACTTCATGTTCATAGAATCAAAAGACCCTTCCAAAGGTCACCCCTTTATTCTACGAAGACCTTGGTTGGCTACTACCAATGCATTTATAGGATGTAGGGATGGAGAGATGATTATCTTTGATGTTTATCTACAAGAAAACTAGCCTTATACCCACCAGCTCAGCCAGTAACTGAAAACCTTTTTTGGTTAGATTGTCCTTTTGGGGATGAGAACTTGGAAGAACTTTCCCTTGTTAGTGATTTCTCCTGGGCACTTCAAGAACAAAATACCTAGAATGTGTTGAATCAATTTATCTATTCCACAACATGTATAGACTTTCCTCAATCTTTTTCCTAACTTGACCATATCTTTGGAGATGAATTTCAAGAAAACATGAGCCTCTCAACATTTACGAGTACACCCAGTGTCTTCGCAATCGAAGAACATCTAGGATCTTATACCATACCTTGTGAGGTTAGTTGTGACAAATTTCTACATATAAATACAGGTTTAGATGAGACTTAGTAAAACAATTACTAAAATTTCTCAAGAGTCAAACTGGAGCATTTGCATGGGAATATACTGATATGAAAGGTATACACCCAGATACCTGTATCCACCACATTTACACTGACTTAAACATACCTCCTGTTAGGCAGCCCTGAAGAAGAATGAATCCAACCCTAAATGATATAGTAAAAGATGAACTACAAAAAATCCTTAACGTCGGTTTTATTTACCCAATGTCTAACAGTAAATGGGTGTCTCCTCTGGTTGTAGTTCCAAACAAATTCACAGGGAAATGGCGTATCTGTGTTGACTTTCGAGAGTTGAACAAGGCCACTTTTAAGGACAACTTCCCTTTTCCTTTCATCGATCAGGTGTTAGATACCTTATCAGGGAAATACTATTTTTCATTCCTTGATGGGTATAGTGGATACAATCAAATACTAATAGCACCTGAGGATCAAGACAAGACAACCTTTACTTGTTCTTGGGGGACATATGCCTATCGAGTGTTACCATTTGGCCTATGTAATGCACCTTCTATTTTCCAACGTACAGTTCTAGGAATCTTTGCTGACCTTATACATGATTGTGTAGAAGTTTATATGGATGATTTTACAGTTTATGGCAATATTTTCTAAGAAGCCCTTGATAACCTCGAAACAATTCTTATTCGGTGCCAAGAAACGAACTTAGCTCTTAGTCATGAAAAATGTAAGATGTTACTAACTGAGGGCATAGTTCTGGGACATCATGTCTCTCTTCAAGGTATCAAGGTGGATCCTACCAAGATAAAAATAATTGTTAATCTTCCTCCTCCAAAAACTCCAAAGGAAGTAAGACGTTTTCTTGTCCATGCAAGCTATTATAGATGTTTTATTGAAAATTTCACTAAGATAGCCGAACCTATGTTCAAGCTACTCATGAAAGACACATAATTCCAATGGAGTGAACCTTGTCAACATGAAACTTTGAAGGAAAAGATATCAGTGGCACCAATACTTAGGCACCCCAATTGGTCCCTTCCCTTCCATATATCCATTGATGATTCTGACATAGCTATAGGGGCAGTCTTAGGTCAAAAAGACGGACAAACATCACATGCCATCTATTTTGCTAATAAAAATTTGACTCCTGCAGAATCGAAATACATTGTTACTGAAAAATAATTTCTAGCAGTAGTCTATGCCATCAACAAATTTCGTCAGTATATCAGAGGATATGAAATTTTTATACAAACTGACCACTCTGCCATCATATTTTTAATGAATAAACCTATCACCAATGGCAGAGTGACTCGACGGCTTCTTTTGTTACAAGAATTTAACATCACCATTGTTGACCATCCCGGTCGAGAGAATGTGGTAGCAGATTTTCTCTCCCGAATTCAAATTGACGATAACGCTAGCCCTGTCGATGATAGCTTCCCAGATGAACATTTGTTTGCTGTGTCTGTTCGAACCCCATGGTTTGCAGACATAGCCAATTATTTAGCAACTGGAAAGCTACCAAACCATCTCTCCCCACCCGAAAAAACATAGGATCATAGTTCAGAGTTCTAGTTACGTTTGGGTGGACAATGATCTATTTCGTATTAGTGCTGATCTTATTATTAGACGATGTGTACAAGAGGATGAGATGGAAGAGATCCTGCATGCATGTCATGGTGGACCTTGTGGCGAGCATTTTTCTAACAAGAGAAAAACATACAAAGTGTTGCACTCTGGGTATTATTGTCCAAGCATTTTCAAAGATGTTGCCAAGTATGTCAAGGGGTGTGATAGTTTCCAAAGAATGGGTAGACCTGCGCCATCCAATGAGATGCCTTTACAACCCCAAGTTAAGATTGAGCCTTTTGAAAAATGAGCTCTATATTTTGTTGGTCCAATTTCCCCTATGGCTTGCAAGAAGAAGTACATCCTAGTCTGTATAGATTATGTCACTAAGTGGTACAAGCCAAAGCCTTATTCCAATCCATAGAGAAATCTGTAGTGGAGTTTATATATGAAGAAATATTTACCCGATTCGGTGTACCGAGGGGATTTGTAACCGATCAAGGATCTCAGTTTACCTCCAAATTAATGAAAGAGATTACTGAAAAATATGGTATTAGACATTGTAAATATTCACCATACCATCTGCCAGCCAATGGTCAGGTAGAGTCCACCAACAAAGTGTTAGAATCCATCCTGACTAAAACTATTCATTTACACCACAAAGACTGGGTAGATAGGCTCCCAGAAGCCTTGTGGGCTTATAGAATAACTTGGAGGAACACCATTGGGCACACACCTTATGAACTTGTTTATGGTAAACAAGTTCTTCTACCTATTGAATTTCAAGTTAAAACTTTTTGTATGGGTATACAGTTATGGATGGATCTAGACCAAGCACAGAGACAACGAATCCTGCAGATAAATGAATTAAATGAGATTAGGCAAGATGCTGTCCAATGCATAATTTTAATTCAAAACCAACGTAAAAAGTGACATGATAGACACATTAAACAGAAACAGTACAAAACTGGAGACTGGGCATTACTTTTTGATTCAAGGGACAAAAAATTTAAAGGTAAACTAACTACTTGATGGATGGGTCCATATGAAATTGTTACAGCTTTTGATAATAGATCTGTTAAAATTAAGACAATTGATGATTCACAAATTTATTTGGTTGTAAATGGACATAGAATTAGACTTTATCATCAACCAATATCTAAACAAGATTTGTGCAGAATGCCTTACAACAGAAGGAAATGGAGTTGGCAGAAGAGGAAGTCATTCCTCCTTCTCCTAGTTCTTGAATTATTTTGGTTATTTTCATTTGTACATATGTAAATATATTTTTGTTATTTAAAAATAAGAGTCATTTCTAACAACTCATTCATTTTTACAGGAAAATCATTATTATGATCAACTTATAAATCTTTGTAAATTAATACAGGAAGACTCTTTTCCCTTTTTTTCCTAAACTCCATATGACTTTTTCTTTGAACATATGTTTTTGTTTTGAATAAATTTGAATCATCTAACAAGTGGTTTTGTAGTTTGATTACACGAACCTTATAATCAGCTCATGCAATATTATCTAAAAAGGGAAGTGCTCTAAAAATAAATACTTATAGTTCTCCTTCTCTTTCGATTATTGTTGAAAATTGAAAATTTATAATGAAATTTAAAGCATTTTTTATATCATTTTTAACCACTTTCTTTTATGATTCTGTATATGGTATTTGATTCAGACATGTACATTTCTGATTTATTATTAGAACAGTTGCTTAAGACCCACTTTAATTACTACGATCTTCAAAAAGTTCTATCTTACACCTATGGATTACTAGCTCATCCTAGACTCATTATCAAAACTTGTCTCTTAAGCACTTTAAAAGGTAGCCCAAAAGTGAGTGATATTTCTATTTTGTGGGGAACATTACTGATCTTTTATGAAGAGGATAAACTGAGAGGTCAAAGAACAACTTTAGGTTATTATCTTTTGACATGATCTATAATTTAGGCCATTATAAATAAATTTACTCATAAGGTTCGCTCTAAAAATTTGAATTATGTGTTTAATAGGCTTAGCTCACTCTAGTGCCAATCGAATTCCTTACTAAAAATATCATTATACGAAGCAAACCCACCGAGGTACTGAACAGGCTCGCTAGAAACAGGTCCATGCTAACTAAAATCTTAAACAATGAAGCTCGGTAAATGCAAGTAAACCCGTCGGGGTACTGAACAGGCTCGCTGGAAGCGGGGCTATGCTTGCATGGTACCAAGATAAACCCATCAGGGTACTGAAAAGGCCTGCTGGCAGCAGAGCAATATCAGGTAAAAGAGGTTTGGTTAAGGCATTGCTATGCACATGGCTCATAAAAACCTAAGTATACAAACACATGTTTAGGCCAATTATTTATAATGTCATTAGAGAATGGTTGCAAGTTGGACTTGGACCCTGCCATCTAATTCACACAATACCTAGGATATGACTATCCTAGAAATGGGACCCATAACTATCGTAATATCACAAACTCTACTGTGAAGCTTATCTATATTCTTTGGATGACAAGAGATCTTTACAGTGAGTCATGGATGACTAGTTTTCCTGTGGCATTTTTCACATCAATTATACTATCATTCTTCATATGGTCTTCTTAAGCACGGTTGTATTCTTTTTTATGAATGTACATATCTGAATCATCTCCATTTAATAGTTAATATTTCATTTTCTTACGAAAATTATCACAACATTTTTAGAAGCTATTTCCTAAACCATTAATTAAAAATATATGAATATTAATCAAATTTTCTTTGATGGCTTGAGGACACGCCATATTTTTGGTTTGGGGGAGGATCAAAACTGTTTTTACTTTCTGAATATTTATGAAAAAAAAAGAGTTTATTTATTTCTAATAAGATGATAGGTGTTTTCAGGATAATGCAAAAAGCAGAAAGAAGCTTGTTTTGATCAATGAAAAATAAAGAGGAACACAATTGAAAGATCTAGAAAAGCAAAATTTACAGCATCTTTTGTGCACTAACAGCCTCAGAAATTCCCTGCAAAATCAGCTTCAGTCAGCATCAACAAGCAGATCTTGTACAGACAAGTCAGTATGAAGGGTTGAATGACGGGCCGAATGCCGATCTAAATGAGGTGACAAACGAGGCAAATGAACAATGATCCGAATGGAGTGCCGAATGAAACCATAGCTTACAATGGCTTCATTAAATATGCCAAGGTGTCCAAACTTGAATATTATTGACAAATCTAATTGGCTAATTATGTCAGGAATCAATCAAATGTCAACTTTGCACGTGGTCTCATTCCCTTATCCATCTCGCCTCCATTAAATGAAAGGATTATGCATCATTTCGATCTTTAGAATCATTACATGACCGCCATATGGTATTAATTATCCTATCGTACAATCTGCCATCATATTAATCGAGTCATCATGATCTCTCATGTATAATCCATGTCTATAATTTCATTTCGAGAATTACATTCAACCTGTCCAAAGTTTGACTTTGGACACGGTTGAATATATTATAACCACACGTATTCACTAACTCACGCATTTCTATGTTGGCACTCGATTCAATATCTTTCGTGATCTCTCAAGCATGCACGTTGTCGATCGTTCAACCATTCAAACAAACTTCAATTTAAACTGACGACTGCGTGAATTTCGCTTCATTCTGTTCGCTATCCATCTTTTCTGTTAAGCTGCGTCAAGATTCGTCCTGCACAAGATTCATCTGTTGCCTACGCCTCTACATATTTGTTTCCTCATAAATTGACAATTTACATAACAAACCGGTGGACCAACACGAACATATGCATTATAATGTTAATGCATATGTTTGTGTTGGTCCACCGTGTTTTAGAAAAAAAATAACATATCAATTTTAAAATAATGACATTTTGGGGTGGTTATACCACTTTTACATAAATAAAAGTTATATATTCCAGACGGTGATCGGTTTTTCTAAGTTTCCTCTTTTTACACTTAATTCTAAAAAAATTTGTGGTCTCTGGCAATCTGGCCGTGTTGAGGATGAGGAATCGCTGAATGAGTTGTTCGCCAGGGAGAAATCTGGAATATCCGAATGCCTTAAAAAAGCTCAAATAGTATATGAGGCTTGTCGAAAAAACCTTGAAGAGAATGCCGTGATTGAAGCGGCCTGCAAACGAAACAGGGATGAAAAAGCCACGGATTTGGATAAGATTGAAGGCTAGATAATTCGAGTAAATGCTGCCATTGTCGAGTTGAAAAGTGCATTAGCAGTTCAAGCGAAATATAAGAAGAAGATGGGCAGGCTTCGTGTTTCCAAAGAGACGAACAAGGGCGGGTCGGGCGGCTATTCACTGCATCCTCGATCAATTTGCCATCCTTTATGGGCAACGAGTGATACCAATGATGATCTAATTGCCATTATAAATGTTTCTCGCTGCCCTGTTTGCAATCTTGGCTTTGAAGTACACACCTTGGATATTATTGTGGCATCGTGCGGGCACACATTCCACCCCTTCTGCTTGGTTTCTGATGGAAAACTATTGACAAGATGCCCCAAGTGCCTCTGCCAAATGCATGAAACGTGGATGAAATCATTTGGAGCAGTGGAATTAGCTGGGACGTCCCATTCACAGCCCAAGAACACTGAAAAGATTAACGCTTCACAGCCCAAGAACACTGAAAAGCTTAACGCTTCATCCCAAGGTATGTGCTTTCTTGATTATCTTTCCTGAATTTTCATTTCTCAAGTGATAACAGAATCCATGGCACATAATCCATGATTTATAGGTGCCAGGTTTACGATTTTCCAAGGTTTTGGGTTCGTAATGTTTCCTTCTGCTACATTTTGGGTAAATTCTTTCAATTGTAGATCTGATAATATTAAGACTGTAAATGCATAACAGAGGCGGAGATGCAACCAGAAGCAGCAGCAGAGTCAGCGATGGAGAGCTCAGAAGAAAGTAGTAACTAGTTGGTTCCCAAATTTTGCATTGCATTATAATTCTGATCAGGCTTTCAGCTTTCTTGATTCCCAATAAAAATTACCTTTCTAAGCTTCTGAATAATTGCAGGCATCAAGTCGAACATAAGTGACTGTAAATAGTTGTCCAGTTCTGCAACCATTGTTATGTGAAAATCGAAGGTCTTGTGTGTTTGTCCGACAGCTTCTCCAGTTTTGCAACCACTGTTGAAGATCAAGGGTCCGAGTGTTTGTGAGACAGCTTTATAGGTTTGCACTTCTTTTGTGTGAAATATCCGCAATGCTGGAAAGAAATGTTTTGTTATATAATACCGTTTTATACGTACAAATAGTCAATTGTTTACAAATACTCAGGTACAAATTATGTTTAACTAAACTTTATCTACATATAGATACTGAAATTATGTTTCACTAAACTTATCTGCACATATATATAGATTCTGAAATTATGTGTTAGAAAATTCATACCCTCAATATTTAATGTTTTATGTTTTGCCATTTTATTTGGTTAGTTAGTTTTGATTTGTTTTCATATATTTATGATTCTAATATTTAAATTATATAAATTTTAATTTATAAAAATGTAATAAATAATATTTTTATAATAGTTATAATTATTATTTTTTATGTTTAATCACAACAAATATATTATAATATTGGTTAACTTTTTAAATGATGTGACAGATAAACAATAGAAACTTTTTAAATGATGTGAGTCGTTTTTGCTTTGACATTTATATATCAATGTTTGTGTTGTGTTTATAGTATATTTTTGAGTTGTTTTTGCTCTGACATTAATATATCAAGATTGTGTTTTTATAAAATATTTTTATATTTATACTAGTAATTTTATTGTCTATTCATTATTTTAGATGGTGCTTATTTATTCTTTTAGATGGAGTTATAGTGATTTTTTTAATTAAACAGATTTTGTTAGTGCACACAATGTTTAGGTTATGCAGTGAATGTATTGAGCGTCTATCTTATGACAAGCATAAGCTAGAGTGAGTATATTATTTTTGTTTGGAAAATGTTAAGGATTACTTTATAAGGGGATTTTTATAGGGTTGTAGCTTGGGTGGTTGGGAGGAATGAGTTTCTTTCCCCAGCCATATTCAATTCTTGTAAGTGACATGATGCTCTTGTTGAACCTTATTGTAATGATTGTATTTTTAACCATACCTTGATTCTCTACGGAATAATAGGTGTTGGCATTCTCCGTGTTGGCATTCTCCCGGTGGACTAATTGTGGACTACCATTTAAAAAAAAATGGTAGTTGAAATCTCTATTTCTCTCTTTCTAGGAGTTAATATGGTAGTTAAAACAATAAAAATAGTATGTAAAATATTCATAAATTTAATATACTATTATTAAAGAGCTTGTTAAATGGAAGTGTTATTTATAAATTTTCAAATTTTGAAAAAGTCTTGTAAAATTATGTTGAAAATGCAAAATAAAATATGTTCAAACTATTTGGTATGGAAAGGTTTGAATTCGAGTAATATTTATAGTATATGTGATATCTGTGTTTGACTTTAGAAGCTATTATATGCCTTCTTTATTATTTTTTCTCAACAAAAAAGAGTGAAACAAGCTTCAATCTAACTAGTGAAGACGACTCTTGTACCTTTTGTGTGATGGAACATATGCCATCGATTCCTATCATTAGATCACATCATTTTTATTTTTATCTTGGTGTGTGCTTGACATGTTTTGAAACACGATATTGTGTGATTGATCTAAGCTAAATTTTTGTTGCTCAATATGTTGTAGACTTAAATTATATAAACTACTTTTTTTAATATAAATGGGTAATTATCTTTGATTATCTATAGAAAAAAAAGTAGAAAAGATTGATAGATTGTTTCCATGTCAGAAGAGCATCTATCGCTCCAAGTTCATCCTTTTTTATCTTGTAACTAGAGTGATACCTTCATGTTCTATGGAAACAGTAACTTATAACAAATTGACCTAAAAGGACTATACAAAAGTAGAACATTTCTGCTGACTACCTTATACAAAAATTGCATATTCTTCCAGTTCTATGAGCTTCAAAGGCTCTGTACATATAACTTAAGGACATAAATGATAACATAACAAAACCAAAACAGAAGGAAGCCAACTAACAAGCTGCTGCTGTAGTCCCATGTCCATGACCGCGCCTGCGGAATTCACAACCATCTTCTTCTCGGAGCGGAGGTCCACAAAGTTCCCATCTTGAGCCATAAACTTCTGCAGCTTCTCCATTTTTTTTGCCAATGTTTTCCAATTAACTGCTGGAGGCTTTAGGATTGCGAGCTTTATGAGGGAAAGCAAGCCCCAGGGTTTCTTCAAGATGTTCAATTTTATCAACCACTTTACCAGTCTGGGATTTAGCATCAGAGTGATATGCAGATACCAGAGAACACAAATGGGAGAGCACCTTCTTAAACTCCAGGTTTTCACTATGGATCATTCTAACTTGGAGCTCTAGCTCCTGCAGTCGGTCCAAGAATTCCACTTCAAACTTAGAAATGCTATGATTTCTAGCATGCTCTTGCTTATTACCAACTCCTGCATGCCTTTGATAGGGGCCAATCCCAGGGGAAATTGCTTCCCACCTTGCCCACCGGTTCTCCCATCCTATCATGCCATCCCGAGGAGCCCTGGATACAACCTCCACTGTGGCCTCTTGCATGCTTGCAGCAGCTGGCATTCATCATATACATATCATCCCTAACCTGAGAATGTTCAAGAACGCAATGGTGATCCATTGTTCTGCAGAGACAAGCAACGCAGGACTCAAATACAGATAGCAGCGAAGACAAGTTGTGAAAACACATGGGAATATGAAAAGAGGAATGATGCCTCTTGCCTTGATATACACCAACGTCATTAACTCGCATGATGGCCAACTGACGAATTGTCTAGATGGCATTAATGCCAGCAGGGATGGGAAGCCATCGAGGAGTTGGGAGACTGCCAAAATGCCTTGGGGCATTATCCAACCAATGCAATTTATTGCTACTAAATTTCTTAGCCCAAAGAAAGTTGATGTTCCAAAAGCGGAAGAGTAGAGCCCAAGCATTATGGGGGATTCATAAGCTAGGGGATCCATGAATTCTCATGAGTGACATTATCACAAATAATTGTGCCATAGGAAAGCACGATGCCATTGTTAGCCAGTCCATCAGCTTGCCCGTTAAGCCATCTCAGGATATGGAGGAAGGTGATCTCATGGAAGTCTTTGTTGATGCTAATTAAGAGTTTATGCATTTTGGAGGAAGGTTCTTTCTTGTTGGCGATGATGCTTCTAACTTATCTAATGATAATTAAGGAATCCCCAGATTAATATCCATCTCCATCCCTTTGATGAGGCCTAGCCATTCCGCGCCATTGTTCGTCTTCTTTCCGATGCCCCAGGAAAAATCTCTCTACTTATTCCCCTTGGAGTCAAATATAACCCCCCCCGCACCTGCCAACCCTGGTAAATTATATAAACTACCTCATTTAAAGGAAAAAGGAGTATTAATGTGATATTTTAATAAAAAGACATCAATTTTACATTATATACTAACATGGTTGTTAAAATTTGTAATATGTTTGGCTATAAAACTAACTAGTGGATTGCATAACAATTTATTTTCAAAATTTCCCATCCAAACAAAAATATATTATTATTTAATATTTTTTATCAAATAAAATATTAAATTTTCAATATTCAAATAAATAATTCATATTTTCAAAACATAAATTTAATATATAAATAATAAAATTTTAAAATAACTTCTCATCATATTTTTATTTTCAAAATATTAAATTTAATGTATAAATATTAAAATTAAAAAAAATTCTATAATTACAACTTGAAGACTAATATATCTCTATACATAGATTAAAATAAAAGTTTATTTACTAACAAATCTTAGTAATAAACCAATATATCATAATGTTAGTTGTGATATTTGTGATATTTAGGTCAATGTTATCATTGCAATAAATAAATGTAATACATAATGAAGCACTTTATATATTAAATATGATTAAAATAAATGTTTTTAAATTTATTATTGAGATAGTTGTGTTTTTAATAAATGTTGTAATCATAACACATGTTTAATAACACAAATAAATAAGTTTCTTATACGATAAAGAAGGGAGACGGAAAATCGTTTCACTTGTAATTGTCATCTTCTTATCATCATCATCATCATTCATTCATTCATACATTCAATTATGGGCATTAAAAAGGCGAGAATAAATGGCTTGCATTTTGTTTTTCCATCTTATAAATAATAAATGTTTTATTATGTTCTTCGTCTTATTGATATGTGTTGTAGTTGGGAGAACAACCAATTGGTAGTTTATTTGCATCATGATCACTCAGTCAACGTATTGTATGATTGGCAATATAATTGGATTTTTCCTTAGTCTTAGGTATGTGAGAGATCAAAAGTTGAAGGTCATCGCTTGACCGACATGGAAAATGGGATTTCAAGTGGCACTATATTGATTGATAAAAGTGATGATGATGATTAACATCCACTAAGACCAACTTTGGTCTATCGGACCGTAAGAAAGTTATTACTTGGTTTGCTTTAAACTTTTGCTCCTATGCTCAAAAAGATTAGAAAGAAGCTTTCCAATATCACTATAGTTTTGGAAAGTCAGGATGTTAGAAAGGTTTGTATTGTAGAAAATACTATGAAACTCATATCTAATGTGGGTGTAAGCAGGACACTCTAAGAGAAAGTGATTTTCATCCTCAACGCTCATAGACTCACAAAGATGGCAAACCCTTTCCTCCCACGAAGTTTGGGAATTGACCAATGCCCTATTTCGCTATGGAGCTCATGAGAGCTTGTTTTAATCTTGGATATGCTCATTTTCTTCTTTGAACTAATTACTATCGAGAGATAATTTTGATCTTCCAAATTAGGGTTAATGACCTCCTTATAGTATCTTAGTTTTCTCTTAATCACTAAATTTTTCTCGCACCACAATTTCTCTTTAAACTTATAAGAAATAATATTTTTGACATTAGCGATATTCTGCAAAGTGTCATTTTCATCAATGCCCCAATGGTCTAACCAAGCCATCGTATCTTTACACCAACTCCGCTTGAGGCGTAATTGGTTTTGACTTGAATTTAAAGCAATTTTAGGAAGTCTATTGTTTTCCATGTTATTAATCTTGTGCTTGTACATCAGGAACCTAGTCATAGCCATTCTCTCAATGGGGGAAAGGCTCACTTCTAAGAGGAGAATAGGATAATGTGTGTTGCTTTTAATTTTGAGGTGATAAATTATAAACTACTTCTGGATTTGCTCAATATTTCTCCAAGATTGTCTAGAAATGTTGCACCCCCATACTTCACAACCGTATAAGATAACGGGGATGACAAGAGTTTCAAAGAGGAACTTCATTTTTATCCCACATGACCAGGCTGGCTGATTTACAATTATTTTCAAGACCAAAATAAGCTTTCCACCCTCCATTAATATTTTTCTCAATGTTGTGGTTCCAATTGAGCTTGTGATGAATATCAATTCCAAGATACTTGTAAGAAGTCACTTCGTCCAATTTATTGTTATCATAAATAAAATTTGCGTAGATGTATTTCTTAGATTTTATAATCATAACTTTTGTCTTGTCGATGTTAACAGTCATACCCATGTTAGAGCATAAATATTTAGAATTGCGCCCCTCTTAATAGAACATTGGCGTGTAGATTCCAACTTCATTTGCATGGATAGACTTAATAAATACCACATTCTATTATGGTAAATGGTTGCGGTGGCACATGGATTTCATGCACAAAACTCTTTCTCCACATATATTTTAGAAAAGATGATTAAATTCTCATCATGTGGTTAGAGTCTCAGTTGGTAATCTTATGTATTGTCAGTCGTTGTTCTAGTTCCAAATCATGGCTTAAATAGCCAAGGCATGTGCAAATATAAATTGATTTCAAATTAGGGATGAAATTGATATTGCTTCTATTTTCCAACCGTAGGCCAATCTCCATCCAATAAGTACACCTATTGTAAGATTTTCCAATAGTGAGAGTGAGCCTGGAAATGCTAGCTACGGTTGCTTCCATCTATCTTGGTATGAGCTTAGTAGTTGACTCGCCATAGTAAGATATTTTTCTCCGGTTTGTATAAATTTTGAAACGAGACTCTCTTGTGTGTGCATGTATGCATCATTTCTCGTGCATGCTTCTGTATTTTTTTGTACAATCTTGAGCTAGGATCCTTCTAATTTTATCTGTGGAGTGATTTTTGTTTCTAATAGACATTTTTTTAATGATCATAGTGTAAGTGTATTTTTTGTTGTGTTTAATCCTTTTCAGTAAGCAACTTTAACAGTTATCGATGCATCCTCACAAAAATTGGAAGTGCTTAGGGACTTATGGGAAAAGCTTGGATTTCAAGAATTGCACAAGTTATGTTTCCCTCGAGTCATACCCATTCTCGAGAGTTGCTCATCCCATCAAATCCATGGTAGCACCCGAACCTATCCCTATGATTATTTAATTATAATACAATGTAGAGAAATTTAAAGAGATATTAAAATAATAATTAAAAAAAAATTAATAATTAAGAAAATATTAATATTTTTTAAATTATTAATTATTTTTAATTTTATTTTATATATATTAAAAATAATGTATTATAAAGAAATTGTTAATTTCGAGTTAGAATATAAAAAAAAAAAATTATTTTAAAGAATAAAATTAAAATTTCTTAAAAACAGCTAAACCTTAAGCACTACTGTGACACCATACATTTAACAAGACTTAAAAAAATACTATAAAGAAAGAATATGTAATATTTGTGATATTTTGAAAATGGAGAATGAAAAGTATGTTTCCTTAAAATGCCCTTCATATCCACACATTGTGTGCACTTCTACAATATTTATAATAGTATTTTTCATATCCACACATTATGTGTACTTCTACAATATTTATAATAGTATTGATTATTTTAATATATTAAAATAGAAAAAAATGTTAAATTAAATTAATTAATTATAAAATTTGTTAAGGTTTAATATATTAAAGTTGGTCTTAAAATTTTGTTTTTATAATCAAAGAGATCAGAGAGAGGCTTACCTAAATCTTTATAGTTTTGTGAGTTTAAAGAGTATGAAGTTCATTAACATTACAAATATTTTGAAATTGGGATTGAAATATAATATGGTATACACATAACATTTTAAGAAAAAGTGATTTTCATTCTTCATATTATATTCTAGTTATGATAAAGACACTTTTGAAATTCTAAAATGGAGTTAATGGCTTTCTTTATAATATCTTAATTTTCTCTTATCCACTTTTTCTTCCTTACACTAGAATTTCTCCTTAAATTTAAATGATGTAATATTTTTAATGTTATGAATACTATATAGAGTAAACTTCTCTTTTAATCTCCGATAATTACCATTTTTATGTCACAATTTCCTCTATAACTTAAAACAATCCTAAAAAGTATCGTCATTGTTGCCAAGTTATCTTGTGCTCATACATAATGTGTTAATCACATTTTCTGTCATGCTTACAATATTTGTGCTATATTGTTAAAGTGTTCATTTAAATTTTATAATAACATATTTATATAAGATTTATACAAGTTTTATTTAAATAATGAAAATTTAAAATGTATACAAAATAAAAATAAAATCTAATACATATATTTTCTAATTTTTATGGTAAGAATAATATAAATAAGTTGATGATGATGATTATTAATATCCAATGAGACCAACTCGATCATTGTTAAAGTTATAAAGCAAGGCCTAACTCGATCACTGTTAAAATTATAAAGCAAGTTAAATAATTCCTTACTTTTAAGGAATTACTCGACTTGCTTTATAATTTTATCTATGTGCTTGAAATATATAAGAGAAGCATTCTTAAGTCATTGTAATATGAATTAGTTAAAAGGTTAAGAAGGTTGGTATTGTAACAAATATTTAGAACATATGATTTAATGTGAGCGTGCGTAGGCCCATCTTCAATCCTTGTAACAAACACAAATATTAAATAAATTACAAATACTTTGTTTCCACCCTAAGTTAAGCCATAACAACCATCATCGATACCAACATGTAAATGACAAAAAAAATTCTCGATGGTATTGCATTGTGTGATAAAACAATTACAAACATAATTAGAAATTAGTGGGTTCACTTCCACCTACAACTCAACCATAGAAATAACCATCATTGCAGACAACCTATCTAAACTTGGGCTTCAATTTGGGGATGGCATCCGGCGGAAATGAGAGTGTTTAAATGACACCATCATAGAAAATGATCCTAGATCTATAATATTTTAGTCATCTAAAAACTGCACGAATACATCAAAAGAGGTCATTCAGGAACCTTCAAGGCTTCCTTTTGCATATTTTCTCTAAAGTTTTATTTTTCAAGTACTATGATGAGATGTTTTTTTTGTCTTCGTGGATTTTTTCTTAAAATAGAGACAATGAAAATTATTTAGAATTATATTTTTGTATAGTTGTTACTTATGAATAATAATTTAAAAAAATATCTTATAGACTGTTTTTTAAAGAAACTTGATTACTTTCGCAATTTATTTTTTAAAGTTACATATTATGTAACTGAAGTTATTCTAGTCATAAAGAATGTGATTCATTAATATAATGAAATATGATATTTTTTCTTTGGAAAAAAAAACAATAGCCATCCTTAATGCTGAAGAATCAACTTCTTGATGTAAATAATTGCAATCAGAATTAGAATAATCGATGATCAGAATTATAATAATTGATGAGAGTAAATTAATCTAACCCTTGGTCGTGACAAAATTATGACGTTAATCAAATTAATCCAACGTCATGACCCTAAGTTAACAAGGAAGCTATTTTCCATAAGTGTTCATTAAAAAGCGTTTGGCTCAAATACTTTTTCATGGTAGTCGGTGGAAGTTAATTGAAAAGCGTTGAAGGATAACCAAAATTTAAAAAGCGTTTGGCTCAAATACTTTTTCATGGTAGTCGGTGGAAGTTAATTGAAAAGCGTTGAAGGATAACCAAAATTTAAAAGGTTAACATTACTATGAGGTTTTAAGTCATTATTTAATTCTTTGAAAGGAATATAAGGGACCAAGATACATAACGTTAGTAGTTGAGGAGATATAAAATATTACTTTAAAGTTCAACAAAGGCTATTAAGGTTAAGTAGAATTTAGTTAAAATTTAAAAAAAGGTTATTGAAAGATTTTCATGGGATTTTGTATTTAGATATCTACTTATTATTAATTAAAGAAGTAGCTCGGAAAAAAAAGTCGCGAACTATGAATTTAGATATAAATCAAAATTTTGGATTGAATATTCCTATTGCGAAATGAAGTTTGAGCATATGATGACTTAAAAAATTTCAGTTGTTTTTGTTTAATATGTGGCCAATCATTTATTATGTAAGACTATCACGATAATACACAAATGTAGTTGCAAATAAAAATATTAGAGGGCGGCCCACACGGTTGTGGCTCATTGGCGATTCGCTTGATATGAAGTTACATGTTGTAAGCATAGGTCACGAGTTCAAATCACACCCGAGCTTACCCATGTCCCATGCTTGCGGACGGTTGTGGGGCACCTAGGGGTATAGTGGTAGCGAGATTGGATCCCTGGACCCCGTGTCACGCGAGTACCAACCCAGTCTCTAGTTACAAATTTCCCTAGTTAAAAATAAAAATAAAAAATTAGAGGACGAACTAGCATATTATAAAGAGAATGGTAAAAAAATAGAATTTGAGATTGACAAGGCAAACTATTTTAAGGTTTTAACAGATAGATATATTTCTTACTTGAGAGGTCGTGTTCTGCTTTGTAAGATATCAAACAAAACATATGGTGAACTATTTAAATTGCACAAATTCTTTATCTGTTAAACCCTTAAAATAGTTCTCCATCTCTTTTTCCTATTTTGTATGATATCATTCAATTCTAGCCATTTTGTATGATATCATTTAGTTACATAGTTAAAACCCTATTCTAATGTAGTTTCCACAGTTAGTCGAGTAGATAGAATCACCATCATCAAATGGTCAAAACCCTAATTTAATTCAATTACAGTGAGGGACATTTATGATCTATTTATCTATATCTTTAGATGGATATTTGTGTTATGATCTAAGATTCCTCTAATTTGAAATATGTGCAATGCGAAATGTAATGTGATCTCATAGTATTGTTAAGATCCATTGATTTCAATGATATTTCATTTTGTATGATATCATTCAATTAAATAGTGCAAACCCTAATTGGATTTAGTTACCACAATTAGCTAAGTAGATAGAATCACAATAGTTAGCCGAGTAGAATGGCATCTATGATCTATTCATCGGGGCATTGTTGGAATAAAAAACCATGTGGTCACTAATCAATCCATTCTGACCATTTTGTATGATGTCACTTAGTTAAAGAATCAAATCCCGAATTTGATTAAGTTACCATAGTTAGCCGAGTAGATAGAATAACCACAATTAAATAGTCACACTACAACAAATCCTGGAATTAGTGTCCCATTTAGCGTCCCTTTTTAGTGTAATTTTTTTTTCATTGAGTGCTCAAAGTAGACGCTAAATGGGACGCGTCATGGAAAAAATTTAAAGAGTCTAAAATAACATCTTTTTTTGCTTCCTAGATAGCATCCTTTCTAATGTCTAAAATAACGCCCATTTTTTTGCTTCCAAAATAGCGTCCAATTTTGCTTCCTAAACGACGTCGAGGTTTGCTTCCTATATAACATCCTATTTTTCTTCCTAGAGATCGTCATATTTTTACTTCCTAAATTAAATCCCCATAAGCGCCCTATTTGCATCCTTAAAAGCGTCGTGTTAGCATTTATGTTTGCATCTACATTCACGCCATATTTGCATCCAAATTAGCATCCAATTTTGCATCCATATGTGCTACCACTTTAGCATCCCATTTTGCATCCATATGTGCTACCACTTTAGCATCCCATTTTGCACCACGTTTTACTTCCAATATGCACCAATTTTTGCTTCTAATTTTGCACCAATTTTTGCATCGTGTTTTGATACCAAGATGGAGCCAAATTTTTCTTCTATTGTTGCACCATATTTTGATTCCTATGTAGTGCCATGTTTTGCATCCAAAGTAACATCTTATTTTGCTACCATATCAACGTCATGTTTAGCTTCCTCATTAGCGTCAAGTGTTGGGCCTCTTTTTAACGCCTAGTTTTTCATCTCTATTGATGTCAACATTAGCACCATGTTTTGCTACCACTTTAGAGCCCAATTTGTCATTCATTTTTACTCCCACACTATCGTCACATTTTGCTTCCCATTTAGCAACTAATATAAATTATCACAACAAATATTTTTTTAGAAATACATTGCAATATCATTAGGGCACAGAGGAATCGAACCAACAACCTCCTGCTTGTAAGGCAGGCGCTCTTCCATTGAGCTAGCACCCTTTAAGAATTGGGGAGAGGAGCAATATTAACACCTAGATTGCATGATTCGTAATTGTAATAAAATACAATATGCATTGGTTTCAATCTATTAGATTGAATATCATATTGGAGTTTTTTATGCAAAAGGGTTCTCCTTAAAAATATTGGTATATTGTTGTATGATTTCATTTGTTTTCAATTTTATTATTGCTTAATAAGGAAATAATATATGGTTGATAATATTCAAGATACCTATTATTTGGTTTTAAATGAGATTTGATATTAGTGCCATTGGGAGATTTCAACTCATCCAAAAGATTTAGATCGATTGGTATCATAGAAATATATTAATAAATCTATCGACTTGCAGTAAGGCATCCATGGGAAAATATCATAAGAGTGATACTTTAGGAACTATAGGAGATGAATAAACAAATCTCCAAGGATAATGAACAACTAGATAAGACTTTCTAGTAGTTGGACAAGAATAATGAAGAGTTGCATAAAACTTTGTAAGGCCATGTGAAGATTCTTAAAGAGAAAAATGTCTAGGATGTGGAAAATATAGTGTAATAGTTAGCTTGTAAGAAAGCCATATTGATGAGTCTTTAAATGGAGGTGGAAAATATTAAGAAACAAAGGAGCCTTGTTTTGACTCAAGATGCGCATACCATGATTGATGGAATTTTAGGGTAAGCACTTCAACTTCACCCTTTGCTCAATTTCAATCAACATATGAGTCTTTTGGTAGTTTCGAATTTCATACCAAAGAGATAGGCTTGAATTTTTTGCAAAGGATGGGTTTCGATGGCCAATGTCTTGAAAATCATGGTTAAGGCATGAAGAGCCCCATTGCAGTGAACTATAGACTATAACATGTTCATTTAGGATATTATGGTGGTAAGGAATTCAAAGGTAGATGTTCTAAGACACATTTAAATAATGTGAAAGCCTCAAAGATAATCTTTGTAGAGGCTCAATATTGACTAAATACAACAAATCCAACCAAAGAATAGATCAAAAAGAATGATCAACATCCCTTTGTAAGCTCTGAGAAAGGTAGGAAGAAAAAAAGTTAAGCACCCATGCACATTCCAACAATTGGAAGAACAAGTAACTTGGGAGTGAGAAATCCCAAGTGAAAGTAAGAAAGGTTTCAGAACTAGAAACCTTATGTCACTTGTTTTTGTTACAAGAAGAAGAGTCACAAGGCATACCAATGTTGATATTCATTACCTTGTTACTTTTGTGGATTCAACAACCATTATGTGGCTTAGTGTTGGAGGAAGTAGTCAAAAAACAAAGACAGATTTTATTGTGTAACTCATCAAAGCTAACTTCACTATGTTTCTGTTCCCAAAATTTCCAAAAGCATGCATACTCCATTCTTAGTCCAATTCCAATTTTCAATGTAGACATTACCCACCCTCGGAAGAAATGTTGGGTTTATAGGGGAAATAGTAGTTTTAGAAGGAAATACCCTGACAAGATAGTATCACAGCATGGTCCCAACCCACAATGAAGGGCATCCACCATCTAGGAAATAGATCTTCAATGCCTAAGGGAAGAAATCCAAGGTAGCACCATCCTAAGGTGAAGCATCCACTGAGAAAGCTCTCTCAATTGTACATATTTATCATGGACAATATCTCATGCTACAATCCATTTCGAACCATCCAAGGGATAAACATGCACTATGTACCCCAAATATGATGAGGCAACCCAAAACATGGTATTTAAACACTTTTGAAATTGACCCAAAAAACTAACAAATGGCAACTAGAAGGGTCTTTAAAACACCAGTGTTGTGAAACTCTTGGAAAATAACCTATATCAGTACTATGTTGAACACTTTCCAAATGTCTACAAGCCAACAAAAGACTTTTGAAAAGAAATTCAAGACCTCCTTGATAATGGCCCTAAGTGTGAATATGTGATTGGTCATTAGGCACTGCATGTAGTAACTGGATTTCCCTCTAGCCCTATGGTGTATGCTAACTCCGCTCTCCAACTCATCTAAAAATTGTAGATTCAAAACTATAGAATATAGGTTCGAGAATGTATTCCCAACCATGATAGTTTGATAGTTGTTTCGATCATAGTTGGCTCTTGATTTAAGAATTGGGTGGATGATATATCTAGTCCATGCATCGAGAAATCCAAACTACACCAGATTCTTGAACACCAATGTGTGGTTCGATAGACTAGATGCATGCTTGAGGAACTGATGTCTGTTAATGTCTTGAATTTTGCACTGATGCATGCTTTTTACTTTTTTTGGATACTAGTATGTAAAAATATCCCACATACATCAACATATGGTCTGTGAAGTATGCACTACAAAAAACTTATCATTCCACTAGTATGTGGTAAAACATAATCATAAACAGTTGCGCATCTATTTGTAACTCAATGAAAAACATGCTATTAATAAATCAAATATACAAATTAAGTGTTACACATTCCATCTTAAATAATTATGGAAGGGAGCACAAAAGAAGTAGCAAACATCTATAAATCAATAGAATTGCATGTTTTGATATAAACACTTTATATTGCCTATGCTTGGTAGCTAGCTATTCCTTGCACTGGATATGCATGTCTGAAGAAGTTCGCCAAAATATAAACATAATAAAAGTGCAACAAGTTATATATACATTGAAGTCTAGGTATAATACATACAGGCATGGTGTTTCTCCCAAGTTCATTTTCAAGTAAGAGCAGTTCACCTAGTCCACATCGAGGTCCACTAAAAAAGAGATATGTTAGTACTATATTTAGTATGTATGTTAATAGTTGACAATACAACTGATTTGGAATACAGCATAAATACCTTCCTAGGAAGCGTATATCATTTTGTTGGAACAACCATGCATGGTGTTGATGGATCTCATTGGACCAAAGCTGAGGACTCGTCCTTTCAATCCTGGTCCAAGTGTTAAGGATATCAAACCATTGAAAGATGCCAAAGGAGTTGTTATTTCTCTAGAATTAGTTTGGATTGCTCCTCCATAAGTGAACTCTCCAACCCATATATGTTAAGTTGTTGTGGTGCATGTGGATGATAGTTTTTGGATCAAAAGCCTAGAGGTTGGTGATGTGCAAAAGTTTTATGATGCAAGAGGAAAAAGACACTTGTTAAATATTACTGAGAAGTTCAACACATCCACTGATATCGGTTGTTGGGTTGAATGCTACAGAATGACCTATGTGGAATAAGGGACAAAATTTCATGTCAAAGGAAAAAAACCTAAAATTGGAAATGGCAGAGTAGCTGAACTAGCCACACTGCAACAATATGTTCAGGTTAAAAGAGGTGATTTACTTGTAATAAGAAGAGAGCCATGTGTGGCACCATCCACAACATCAAAAAATGATCTCCTAGGACCTACAAATGTAACTTGTTCTTTGGGCCTCCTTTTTTATTCTGTCAAACTTGGCAAAGCTCATTACTGTGTGCTAATGAGAAGTCTGAAGAAATTTCATTACTTGCAATGAAAAGCCATGCACGCATTAATGCATAATTACTTTTTGGACCAAATGTTGAGGGTAAGAACTCTCGTATTATGGTTACAGTTGGTAGTGAAGCTGCTGACAATGAGGACTTTACGTACAATCTAATTAAGTATAGAGTTAATATAATTCGAATAAATTGTGCACATGATAACCTAGATGTATGGAGGTGTATAATTGAAAATGTAAGGATTTCTTATCAGATGCTGGAACAACCATGCAAGGTGTTGATGGATATCGTTGGACCAAAGCTGATGATTGGTCCTTTCAAGCCTGGTCCAAGTGTTAAGAAGATCAAACCATTAAAAGATGCCAGAGGATCAAATCCCTTGAGGTGCAATTTTTTTTATCATTTAAAATGGATCTAGGCTGGTTGTAGTCTCACTCAACTTCGTAGAGCTCATGGGTTGCCTTGCAGATGGGGACAAGTGCAAGCCTTAGGCATATTTGATAGAGCATATGGGGACAAGTGCAAGCCTTAGGAATATTTGATAGAGTAGATCCCCTACGGTTGTGGTTTCTTGGCCAATGGATATTTTTTGAGGTTTGTAAGCCAGCTATATTCCATTGTAATAGCCAGGTATTCTGAGAATTGGAACGAGTGGCTAGGAGCATGGATGATATTCAATCTCATGCAAGCAACACAGTTGTAAAGGAAACCTTATTCCTATGCCTACATATGTGGGTTGTATTGGTTTCGGGTTGTTTTGTGTTTTGCAAAGAGTTGGACATAGTTTTAGCTATCTGAATCTTTAAAGAGTAGCGTTCGGGATCAACAAATAGTAAAAAAGGTCTTCCTTGTTACACACAGTTACAGGTATGTCTAATGCTTGTAACTTATTATTCCATATGCTGTGTAACTTATTATACCCGTAACATAGTCACGATTTGTAAAATGCTTAATACATTGTCTGTATTTTGTAAATAAATTACCTTTTTCCATATGGTCTACATTTATGGGATGTGCTGACAAATGTGTAACTTCTATCTTCTTATGTTTTAAATAATTGTTGTAAAATATTTAAATTGTATGCTATATGTCTAAATTTAAATTTATAGTATATGCCGCCATATCTATTTTGCTCATTTATTCAAAATTAAACTTGAAAGTATTTTTTCTCAAGGGCCATCGATTAATATTTTTCCTTTCACATTCATTACACCTACAAAAAACTTAAACGACTATTTATCTCACAAGATAAATTGACAGGAAAAATTTTGTGATCTAGAAAACTGTTTTTCTTTTTGTATGCTTAATAAAAAGTGAAAATGATCTCAGGCCCTAGGACTGGATTCATGGTGTTCACGAAATTTAGAAACATATATAACATATTAAAATACAAAAATTTTGTTTTGTTTTGATGGGATTAAGAAACCCTATGACTAGATTCCTAGTGTTCATCGAATTTAGCACATAAATAACATATCACAATACAAAACTTTTAAATAAAACCCTGAAAAATTTGTTACAATGGTTAAGGTCCCAATTCATTATACTATTATTAAAAATGTAGTGGGTAAATAACATACCTGGTGAATGTATCAAACAAAGATGTGCAACCATTGAATAGCATAATCGGATATATATCATATGACTATGGCGTTTAATCGTAATTAAAAAAAGCTAAAATTGCATGCAACTGTTTATCTCTCTTGTATAAGGACCTGAAACTCTAAGAGCAGGATGCCCAAGACCATTGGCAGGAACTTAATTATATCAATGAGATTTATCGTTGTCGACTCTCCAAAGCCCATCCTTTACACCCATCTTTATTTCACGCATTTACCTGTTTGTTCATAACACTCGAAATGTCAGAGTCAAGAAAAGACCAAACAGGTAGGCTTGGCCGGACTTCTTAGCATTTTCTCATGGCTTAGCCAGCCGAGAAGCCCCTTTTTCATAAGGAGGAGTGGCAAAGACTCCCTAACATACTTAGTGCGAGCCAAGACAGGGTAGAAGGGCCTCAAATCTACCGACAAATATAATCAAATTCCCATAGATGCAACAGTGAGTGTACATTGCCATAGATATAACAAGTCGACGACTGAGGCCTTTATAGGGAGGGGTTGCACAGAAGGGATTATGTTTTAACCTAAATAATGGATTATATTTTATTAAAATGATAAAAAATGATATTAAACTCCTAATTCTAAACTCATGTGTTATGTGTGGGTTGCACAAAATAGAGATAAACACCACATATTGGCATTCCCTCTGGATGATACCTTATCAATATAAAGATATTTTGGATGCATTTCAATTGGTCAGTGGGAAACGATCTAGCTTAGTAGTCAAGAGGGTATATCCCTCTTGCGCAACCTTGAAGGGGGGAGGAGCATTTGTTCCCAATCAGTATTGCCAATTGTGGGGCGAGCCAAAAAAGGATTTGTATTTCTAGTAAAAAAAAATGGGCATAACACTGGAGAAAGTGGAGCGGGTCAAAGGGTTTAATTCTTGGTGCACTTTATTTTTTAATATGCGGAGTAAGCTTTTCTCTCCAGGCCTCCGGATGTATTTGTGCATGTGTTGTGGGGTGGCATACTTTCGAGGCCATAACTCCTGTTGCTCACAATTCTGGCATTCTGGCTGTTATTCTCTTTGATCTATGCGTGATTCTGCATGATTTCCTGCTTGCAAGATTCTTTGCCATCTTGCTTGACATTTTGGTTGTTTTCTCTCTATCATCTCCTACATCCTCTTGAAGATTCGACTACATCCTCTTGAATATTCGAGAAGGCGTTCTTCATAACTGGTGCACATTTTTTGTGAAGACTCTCTCCATAAACCTAATTTTTTTCAAGACTGTTGGTGTCCATGTTTGGAGAGAAAGGTTGAGCCCGTGATTGAAGACTGCAATATTTTGATGTTGTAGCCGAGTTGGTGAATGGTGTGGCTGTTGTAGCTCGTGGAAAGCTCATTCACTATGAATTTGAGATTGTTGCACATTTTTTTTAACTGAATACCACTCTCCATATGGTTCCATTGGTGAGATGCATCACATTTCTTCAAGAGCATTGATAAGATTTGGTGCTATCAAAACCTAATTTCTGCTTGAGGTTCTTTGTGGTTGATTCTCTCTGCATTAAAATGTTTTATGTATAGTGATGGTGATGGAACTCCACTAAATTGAAGAATGCTCATTAATAAAATGATAACACTATGAACTCTAGCTTGTGGAGTGCAATGAAGTGACATCGTGGAGCCGGTGTGTGTTGTTGAAGAGATAGAGTTGGATGTGTAAGCGTAAGACTTTTTGTTCATATCCATATGCCAATGCCTAGTTTGATTGTTGCATTCTGTGGTGTGCAACTCAAGAACGGGCTTTCTTAGAAGCATTACGTTGGCACATGTTTTTATTGAATTGATTTGTAATTTAACCTATGGCACATTGCATTTGCTGGCAATTTTTTTCTTAAAATGAAATTCTCTCTACTGGATTAATATTTGGATTATAAAGGTTGTGGTAAATGGATTTTAAGGCTACACTAATCTTTTTCTTAGTATACATCTATGTTTTGAGATAGATTGAAGCTCTGAATGTAATTCAGAGTTACTTCTTGAAAATGGCTCATTTGCTTATTTGGGGGTGGCTATAGTGAGCTACAATCCAAAATTTTCTTTTACCTGAGGCACTTAATTAGGATTTGTAGCATGGAGAACATATCTGAAACAAAAATATCAGTATAATTTGTATAATTTTAGTTTTTCCTTCAGATTTTCTTGCTGACATTTTTTCCCTTTATCTCTGAATACTACTCTTAAAAATTCACCCCTACTTTGAAAGTTGAGTCTTATTCAAAGCTCTCTTAAAGTCCACTTATTTTGTTAATGCCTCTTTCTAAGTTTAATGGCCATTTTTAGTTATATTATTCTCCAATTTAAAGCTTTCTGAGGTCAACTTTTTATTTCATTAATGTGTGTCTCTCCTTGTAGGACTTTTGTTATAGATGATAGTAACTTCATTTTGTTATGACATTTCAATTCTCGGGTTGGAAAACACCTCCAAAATCTCACAAGGCATCCTCAAGAAAATATTTGTGCCTTAGCCAATGGGTCACTTGATTCTTGGAAGAAGGTTGTCACATCAGAAACTGTTGTTAACATTGGAAACAAAGCTACAAAGTCAGAAGATAAGCAGTCCAATTCTATTAAAGTTGAGGTCACTACTGTTAAGCGAGAGTCTGTAAAGGTTGAGAAAAAACCCAAGGAAGAAGAAGCATCCATCGGTAGTAAGACGGTATCATCCTCTTCAAATGGCCCTCCAAAACTAACAACAATGATTAAGTGTAATGATGCAGTACGCGACAAGATCCGTGAGATTCTCATGAGGCTTTCTCCAAAGTAGTTAACGAAGCTGAGGGCGAGAACTTGGTGAGAGTAAATGCATGTGATCCAGTACGAGTTGCAGTTACTGTTGAGACACTGATGTTTGAAAAGTTAGGGCGTTCCAATGGAACCCAAAAGTTGAAGTATAGATCTATCGTGTTCAACCTGAAAGATGCAAACAATCCAGATTTGAGGAGGAGAGTTCTTCTTGGGGAAATTAAACCAGAGATCAAACTTATTCTCATGAAAGTAGAGGAAATGTCTAGTGATCAAAGAAAGCTCGAGAACAAACAGATCGAAGGCAAGGCGCTTTTTGAGTGTGAACGTGAGATAAAGCCTAAAGCTACAACAGATCAATTCAAGTGTGGTAAATGTGGGCAGCGTAAGTGCACCTACTATCAGTTGCAAACAAGAAGTGCAGATGAACTTATGACTACATTTGTCACATGTGTAAACTGTAATAACCATTGGAAGTTCTGCTAATCTCAATCCAGATTGATAGCTTAGTATATAGAGTAGAATTAGGTTTGTTAGATCCAGAGATTCAATGCCTACTCCCTATTGGATAGGGGATTTCTCTCTAGGTATCTGCATCCAGGAAGGGAGAGATATTCATTATAAATGCTTCCAAAATCCGGTTTTAGTCTAGTGTTCAAAGAAACCCCATTCATTATTTTTCTCGCCAAGTCTCGTGATGGGGAGGAACGGAACCGAAGCTACAGATTCAAGCTTCCAAGATGAATGATCGATAAACATTTGGATCGGTGTAGCAATTCTGATAGATAAGAAGCGACTTGGTATTCAATACAAAATCTCATGGATATGAGGAGTTGGGAAAACATCTTTCGACACAATGAGGAACCCGCACTATCTCATTTCGTAAGCCCCCTGCCCCACTCTCCTGAAATAACATTTTGAGAATTGTGTTTTTTTTGGTTTGAAGGGTATCGAAAGTATTTGTAACATTGAATCTTTTCCAAGGAATCAATACTTCAACGTTATTATTTGTCTCCTAAATTGCAATACATCACCAAAAGATCTCTCTTCTCTTTTCGTAGAGTAATTGCAAGAATTAAGGCACTGTCAAACAATATGGAGAAATTCAAGTTTGTCCATATCCTACAAGAACACAACAAGAAGGCAGATGTCTAGGCCAACTCCATGGTAAACCTCTGAGAGGGGGAATTAAAGCATGGACATGAACAAAGCTATGAGAAACCTATCTTTTATTCTATCCATTCTAATGAATACGAATCACTTCTTGAGATGATGCCATAACTCGGAACCACCTCAAAGCTATAGCATTCATATCAAATGTCTAGTGGACATGCACATGGTCCATTCACCTCAAATGTCTTGTAAATGGAATCTTTGTCTTGTAGGTGGGATATGGGTGCCATTACAATGTTTTTAGCATATATTATGGGTCTTAGTGCCTTAACCATGTTACACAAACTAAATCCAGGGTATTTACTATTTTGCATGAAATTAATCTTTTATGGTTCATGCATCGAGAATGGGGCTCTCAATTGTTTTAATAATTATATTTCTATACATAGGTTTAAAGGTTTAGCTTGATGCTACCTTCTTTCCTATTAAGCATTTTTTTAATGCTTCATTTGTAACACTTTATAGGCATATGCATAATAAATGACACATCACAGAAACCATCTTTCGTGTGCAATATGTTGAACATTTAGCATAAATTTCCCACACTAATCATAAAGATCAAATAGACTCCAAACCATTATTTTCCCTATTGCAAGTTCAACAAGATAATAATAATGAAAGAATCTCCAAATTAACTAAATTATGACTAGATTTTTCCCTTTTAAATTCCTATTAATAATATTGTGACTAAATTTCCTAGGTATTTCTTAGGATGGTGGTTTGTTTGAAATTTTGGTGAAGCACCGATATATATATGAAATTGAGTTCAAGTTTGATCACTTTGTATTATCTATGCATCACTATAAGTTCATGGGCAATTAAATTCTAATGATGCCTCAAAAACAAAAACTCAAGAATTGCACGATGGATGAACATGAAGATAATTATTGAAATGTTTTGAAGCTAATAATGTGATGAATATAACAATAGTTATGGGACATGTTTTTTCCTAAATGCGCGATTGAAAATAAAAATAAAAAGTATATTGATGAATAAGGTGGCTTACTTGTCTATGGATTTGAAAATATACTCAAAAAGAAATATGTTTTCCTATGTTTATGCCCCTTCTATGGAGAAAGTGGGGTTGAAGGTTGATCTTCCGGTCCTAACTGCCTTAGGGTATATGTCCAACCTTCCCTTAACTCTTTCATAACATTCATGGGATATAGGTCTTCTTAACATTAAAAGAGTGTGAATTCTCCACACTATATGAAATGTGATGGTCTAGGACATTGTAATGGTCCATGACCCCGTAAGAAATTGGTACAAAATCAGGCCATAAATTTGAACCTTACACCATGCTGTGGTCCAAGAGATCCATTATTGGTGTTACAAATCTCAAAACTACCAACATATCCCACTTGTAGATGAAATATTACTTCTATAGAGATTGTGTGATGTATCTAGGCCTTGTGCATCACTCGTGAGCCACAAAGAGAATTATTACATCCTAATAAAATGTATTTTGAACTTGAACCATGGTGTGGATTGTGAGAACCATACGTAGTGTTCAAAACATTTAAATATGAACTAAAATGTTGTATTTCACCTTTAGGATGTCATGGGTCTCGCAAACCATCACTAATGTGCCCCTTCTCAAAATGGTGGGCATATCTCACACGTAGGCTAAATATTTTGTATGTAGTTATTATGTGATAGTCTAGTTTAACATGTAGGGACCAACAAACCCATAGCAAATTAATATGGAATTAGACCCTAAATTTAGTTCACGGGCCATGGTCTAGGCCATGAGAACCATCCTCAATGTTACAAATATTTAAATGGACACCATATCGCGCTTGTAAGGTAAATTAATTACGTGTGGGGATCTACACATGGACCACGAGTCATACACTAAAGATAACCATGGACCATTATTTAGGTTATGAGAACCATTATTGGTTTGAATAACCTATAAATATTCCATTACGGTTCATCATCAGTCTTTGTCATTTGGATACATGCCATTCTTTTAAGTCTCTCAAATGCCATTAAGGTCACTCAAATTTTGTCGAGGAAAACTGAATTTCATCATCAAGTACATCATATGCTGCATCACCATCATCATCATCCTCATCCTTATTGTCAACATCATCATCATCATCATCCTTATTGTCAACATAATCATCATCATTAAAACCATCATTGTTATCATTGTCGTTATGGTCACTCATATTCCATTAGGGTTCATCGTCACTCGTCTGCATTTGGATTCATGTCATGTTTTTAGAGTCACTCAAATTCCATCACTGTCACTCAAATGTTGTCGAGGACAAGTGAATGTCATCTTCAAGTACGTCATACATTGCATCATCATCATTTTTTCCATCGTCATCATCATCAACATCAACATCAACAAATACATCATCAAAAACATCATGTTCATCGTCTTCCTCATCAATGAGTACATCATCGACCACATCATTGTTATCATCATTGATAGGATTACATATGCCACTATGGTTCATCATCAGTCATCACCATTTTCATTCATGTCATATTTTTACAATCACTCAAATGCCATTAAGGTCACTCAAATGTCATCGACAACAATTGAATGTCATTAGAGTCATTTAGGTGATATTAGTATGTCACTCCTATGTGATTACATAAATTTAGATGCCATTAGAATCAATCAGTGTCTGGAAGTATTATCACATGCATCATCATCATGGACATCAAAATTGATGTCATCATCATCATCAATGCCATATGGTACATCAACATCATCTCCATCATCATCCTCGTTTTCATCGTCATCATCACCATCAAGTACATCATCAACAAAATCATCATCATGATTGTCATTATGGTAAGTCATATGGCATTAGTGTTCATAATCACTCATCACCATTAGGATTCATGTCATGTAATTGTTAGGGTCATTTAGATGTCGTTATAGTCATTTAGGTGATAGTAGGGTCATTTATATGTTGTTACAGACATTTAGGTGCCATTAGGATCAATCAGGATCTAGAAGTGATACCACATGAATAATCATTGTTGACATTGACATCATCATCAACATAATACAATAAATCAACATCATCATCATCGTCATAGTCATCAAGTACATCATTGTCATCATCAATATAATTGTGATAATAATGAGCAAGGAACCCCACTTCCTTGCAAGAATGGATGATATAGTCTTATAATTATCAAATCATATCCATAAGCTCCATCATAATTATCATAATGAGTTATCATCATCATCATGTTGTTAGGGTCAATCAAATGCCATTAGGGTCTATGAAATGTTGTTGGTGAAAATCAAATGCCATTAGAGCAATTTAGGTGACATTAAGGTAACTTACCCCACATTAGGATCAATCGAGATCCAAAAGTGCCATGATTATGATAATTTAGGTGCCACTACGATAAATAAAGATCCATAAGTATTATCACATGAATCATGATCATTGACATTGATATTGTCGCCATGATAACCATCATGATCAACTCCATACATGAGTACATAAACATCATCATCATCATCGTTGGCATCCGATCATATATCATCATGATCATAGTCATTCATCTCAACCTCATTATTATCATCATAATCATCATCATCAACATCCTTTCCATCATGCATCATCAACATGATCATCCTCGTGCTTTTACGGTGAGTCAAGTTTCAT
Organism: Larix kaempferi; assembly: GCA_027924585.1. Classification (NCBI taxonomy): domain Eukaryota; kingdom Viridiplantae; phylum Streptophyta; class Pinopsida; order Pinales; family Pinaceae; genus Larix; species Larix kaempferi. Next base: position 9,546,147 of record BSBM01001110.1, on the reverse strand, counting down.
TAGGGTCTCTCAAATGTTATTAGGGACATCCAGATGCGATTAGGGTCATCTAGGGGATATTATGGTCACTCTGATGCCATTACGGTGAATTGTGTTTCCATTAGGACCAACCGATATCAAATAATGCTATATAAACCTGCATCATCATTATTGGCATTGACATCATTGTCGTCATCAACATCCTATTAAATATTGTATAAATCATCATTGCCATATTTATAATTGTCAATATATGCATTCGCATGTCGTTAGGCACACTATAATGTCCTTATGGACCATAGGTTTTCTTAGGCTTATTTACGATTAATTAGGGTCTCTCAGTTTCCAAAATGGCCATTTAGGTGTTACTTCTATCAACATGCCTAGCATTATCCCTGGCGCAACATTGGAGTTTTCCTGGCACATTTTTCTGGCGTAATTCCTTTCGAACTTCCTCGAGCAATTCCAGGCACTATGCCTAGCGATATGCTTAGCTCTATACCCAACGCTATATCAGGCGTTTAGGCGTTTTTCTGGGTGCAATTCATGGTGTAATTCCTTTCAGAATTCCTAGCGCAACTCATGGCGTAATTCCTTTCAAAACTCCTGGTTCAATCACTTACTCTATATGGTCATTCAATGGTATGTTATTATGGAAATTAATTGGGATGCTAATTGGGACTCTAATTGGGATGTTAATTGGGATGCTAATTGGGATTCTAATTGAGATGCTAATTGGGACATTAATTGGGTTGCTAATTAGCGTCCCAATTAACATCTACTTTCAAAAAAGGACGCAAATAACGCCATTAAAAGCGCCATCTCATGCAAAAGCGTCCACTTTGTATAAAAAATGATAAAAAATACACTAAAAGTGATAGTGGACGCTAAAAAGGGAGCTAAAATAGACACTAATTCCAGGATTTGTTGTAGTGTCAAAACCCTAATTTTGTTATATATTTGCATATAATATTTTAATGTGGGAATTTAGTAGTGCTCTCATTTAAAAAATGTTCTTTCTTAGTGATGTTAATGTGCATTGTTTAAAATGACGAACATCTATGATCGATTGATCTATGTATTTAGATGGATATTTGCATTATGATCTAACATCCCTCTAATTTAAAATTTGTGCATTGGGGAATGCAACATGATGTAATAGTAATTTTAAGATGCATTGATTTCAATGATCTTAATGTCATGTGTCCATTTTGACCCTTGTAATATTTTGGGCTATAATGTAAATATTGTATGCATATTATGTATGATTCCTAGTGTGGAGCTCAAGGCCAAGGCCCCCCTAGTGAATGCTCGACCTTGAAGAGGAAAGTATTTGATATTATGCTACCTGTTTGCTAGTGATCCATGGGAATTGTAAATATGTATTTAATAAAATACCCACAACTAGCTATGCAATGCAACAAGAGATGGGGGAACGATTTCACAAGGAATTTGGAGGGAAATATTCAAACCCTTGAGCCAATCAAGTCAATCCAAGTGTCAATGAGAGAACCCATAAAACCCTCAACTACCCATGTTGACTTTTGTACCCAATCATTCATTTCTCCCAAGAGTTGGGTGAAGTAGTTAATGCCTCGGGGAATGGGAGGTATGGATGTCCAAAATTCGAGTATGGGCAAGCCACCCTTCATGGAAAAATGTTTTTTGGCTCGTTGGGCACAAAAGAGAGCCATGAATTTCTCCCCAAGCCATTACCCATCAACCAGTTTTGCCTCTTTCACGTTTTTGGAGCTACCTGGGTACTTTCCCTCCATGTTTTTCCTGTGTTTCCTTGTTTTTAGCTGGGAAGAGGGCATTTTTGGTGTTGCAGAATTGTTGGGAAGAAGGGCGCTTGAATTGGGGTTTCATGGGGGCCGTTTGGGCCATTTGAAATGCTCATAACTTGTGGGAGAAATCGGTTTTTCTCCCTATTGATGTGTTTGTAACTTCGGAATATATTCACTTGTATATTGTATGTATTACATTTGTACTTTATTGTATCCCCAATGGAGATGTATTATTCCTCTGATTGGAAGTTATTCCTCCGATTGGAAGTGTCATGATTTGTACTTGCAAGTGTTGCAAGTTATATTGTAAGTGTCGCAACTTATATTTGATGGGTTATTACACCACTAGTGTGGGGTCGACCATGTATGAGTCATGTGGGTTAAAGGGTTATTAGACCACCCGAGTGGGGTTGGCCCAGTCAGTATTATGTTAAGTGGTTAAGTTGAGGCCGACCTAGTTGAGTAAAGGTCAAGTGAAAGTAAAAGTATAAATAGAGAGTGTGACTTTCTCATTTGACACATTCTCTCATTCACTCACTTCGTATTAGTGAGAGAGAGGAGGAGTGCGCACAAGTTGAGGAGGAGTATGTTGCTGAAGACTTCTATATTTTGGGTTTGATCTTTGTGATCCTTGTATTGGTGCTTAGTCTATCTCTGAGGAAGTTGCGAAGTTTTTCACCTTCTTGGTTTTCCCCGGTGAAATGCTTTGTGTCTCTTGTCTCTTGTCTCTTGTGTTTGATATGTTGTACATGTTGTTCTCTCAGTTAAGATCCTAGATCATATTGAATTAAATGATGAAAAAATAACATTGTATCAGAGCTATCCTGAAGGAAGGCATGGTATGGCATTTATGACACTTGTTGCACTTGCGACAAATTGGAAGCTAGGGCTTGATATAGCAAAAACCAATCATCGTGGAACTTTCTCTATAAATCCATTTTGGCAAAGGTTTAGGTTCTGAAACTTCTACAGATTGAAGGTAATGTCCCCATGTATGTTGTGTCTGAAGCACAATATCTAATTCGTTGTAATTTCGGTTTTATGATCCATACAATCTAGGGTTTCTGCCTCTTCCAGATCTCAATCATAAACAGGTGACCTAGGAAAAACGGTCACAACTTGGGCTAGGAAGATCCAAATGAAATTTTGTTAAAAGTAAAAGTAAGAGAACGGATTTTTCTTGCAATGGTCCGGGTTTCAGAGGCTGAAGTTGAACCAGTGACACGTGGCACTCCGTACAAGCTCGCTATCCTGTTTTATCCCATAAACAGGTCACGTTGCGACATTTGGCATATCTCTCTTTCAAAGAATCCATTTGAGGTCAGACATATGGGGTTGGAAAGATGACAGGTTATGCTACCACAAGACGATGTTTCATACCCTTTGGATCAAAAATTGCAGAGATGCACCATAAACAATAAGGCACATATTTCTATGAAATAGAATTGGATTCTGAGCATTCTCATTTTTGGCTTGTTGCTACTGCGGGAAATTAGGGCTTTTGACAGAAGTGGAATTTTGGAGTGATGTTAGCATAGGATTTATCTCCTCAACAAAATTGAAATTTAGAGACCAAGATCAAAGTTTTTGGTTGGGCAGAACCTTGGGCATCATCAAACCCTAGTTCAGGATTTTGATAAGAAAGGTGGAAAATTAAGGTTTCTACAAAAGTTGAAATTTTTGGAATCTGAGACCACGGCTGGAATATCCTAGGAAAAATTGAAGCTTAGGATACAAGATCGAACCTTTTGGTTGGGTAGAAGACCGAGCTTTATCAAACCCTAGTTCGGGATCCTGTCGAGAAGATCCGGAAGTTTCAAAGGCAATTTTGAGGGGTCAAATTTTGCAATTTTCAAAGTTGAAGTATACCAGCTTGATCAG